>CM060249.1:90108775-90738987 GCA_030684275.1 Acipenser oxyrinchus oxyrinchus
ATGTAAACTGGGATCATTAACCCTTTAAACCACTCACTTGGCCACCAGTTGTGACACCGACTTTATTGTCTTCCCTTTGCTATCCTCAGTAGAATCCACAGAGACGTTTCTCAGGGACTGTGCTCTCCTCAGATTACTCATCCTGTTCATTATTGATCTTCTCAAAGTGGAAAAGAGAATGGAATCAGCCAAAACCCCTGGAAGAAAAACAACAGAAATGACAGATATCTCTGTAGAAGCACAAGCAGCTGCAATGAAGATGCGTGGCCTGATATGGGTTTATAATGGGCATTCTGCAGGTAATCCTGTTTATGCTTTACCAGGCTTTGCTGCACTTTGCTACCATTATACTTTGGTATACTACTATCATAAACTGATAGTTTATTTGCTGCAACAATGCATTTGTGACTTTTTTTTAATGTTCTTGTTTCTTGAAAAGGTGTCCACTACAGTAATGGTAATCTGACCCAGAATGATGGCTGAAATAGAAAGCGCACAATAAGGTACACTCTCCAGCACAAGCACATCCCACTAAACTAGTGCTCTCCTTATCCTGCCCTCATCTGGACTAGTGAGTGGGACCCTCAGCCCCACCAGTTTAGTTCCTTATGCATCAATGCATGGGTCTGTATTCCTCTAAACGTCCAGTGCCTCAATCCGAGTCATCAAAGTAACCGAACCCTAAACTAACTAACCCCCATTAAACAGTGTGTAGAGTCCAGCATTCACAGCCGCTCTTGCAAGGCTTGTGTTTAACCAAGCGTGTACTGTATGTAATATAACAGCCAGAGCCCTTGCACACTCACATGACTCTGTTAATGTGTCTCTTTCCTTACTCAACCTAGGCCACAATCGCAATTAAATTTTTGTTTTAAGAACAGTTCATTACAAGACATGTTTCCTTGGATTAAAAAACAAAACTAATAATAATAAAGAATCTATTCTGAACTATGTTTGTTTGCACTGAGCACTGATGCACTTTATCCTATCCGAGGCCAATCAAATTCTTGTGCAACAGGATAATTCTCACCATACACTATGTAACATTTTTGGAAAAATATTTTTAAAAATATAGTAGTATGCAAATGTATTAGAACACCCCAAGATTTGTCATTTATATTCTTTATATACCTACCTGCATGAAAACATTTCAATTTTCGTCAGTAATCAGCGATACAGAAACAATAGGCACTCACATGTGAAAATGATAGACCGCTTTATGCTTTAATCTAAATCTAAACAACTTCTAAAAACTATCATATGTTTTGGCTACATGTGTGGCTATGTGTTCCTTTTCTCTTACTGTTTTAAATGAATTGCATGTGTGGCCTATTAAAGTCATCAATTCAATTAGACAATCACTAATTTGCCTATTTTGACAATTTTACAAGATTTTTAGTTGCAGTGGATTGATTTCGTATGCACAACAAATCAAAACTACCGAAGTAATGGGGTGTTCTAATACATGTGCACACTGCTGTATATATATATATATATATATAACTGAGACAAAATATGAACATTAGTTCAAAAAGACACATTGTGACAAAATAAAATACAATGTAGTGCATATACAGTATGGGAGGACACCTGCATTGATCTATGAAGATGACTGCAATGCGATTGTAATAGCTGTGCTTTGCACAGGAGATGGAAACTATGAAAACTTGTTAATATAGGAAGTAAATAGACGCTTACCTGCTTGAAGGATGTTTTATTCCATTCTGTTTTCTGAGATCCTGCAGTGTTGCTGCTGCTGCTGCTGCCTCCAGACTGGCTGGTCCTTGCAGTATTTTCCACTGATGGTCAAAGTCTACACATTATTGCACTTCCTTTTAGGAGCAGGAATGCAGGTGAAGGCTAACACGCCCTCATGTTTTAAAATGCATTGTTCATGTTCAATCCTGAGTAGTTAGAGATACAAATGCAAGCACATGCAATATGAAGCACACACCTTGATGTGCCCCTCATGTGATGCAGTGTGGAGTAGTGGTTAGGGCTCTGGGCTCTGGACTCTTGACCGGAGGGTTGTGGGTTCAATCCCAGGTGGGGGACACTGCTGCTGTACAATTGAGCAAGGTACTTTACCCAGATTCCTCCAGTAAAAACTCAACTGTATAAATGGGTAATTGTGTGTAAAAAATAATGTAATGTAAAAATAATGTGATATCTTGTAACAATTGTAAGTCACCCTGGATAAGGGCATCTGCTAAGAAATAAATAATAATAATAATGCATTTGTTTGGTATGCAATATGAAGCACACACCTTGATGTGTCTTTCATGTGATGCATTCGTTTGTTATTCAGATCAATCCATTGTATGGTTATTTGCAATATTTAAAAGCTGATTCTCCCCATTGTTAATATGTTTTATTCACACTTTACAAGACGTCTGACCAACAGTGGATTCAGTTGCCAAGCGATCACAATAATTAGTTTCAAACATGACTTCAGCCCTTTTGCATTGTGGACGCTCCCATAGTAAAAAGCATAGCAAAGTGTAATAAGCACAGTGAATGCATGGTAAAGCACAGGGAAGCACTGTAAAGAATTGCAAGGTATGGTAAATGTAACGTGTAGTGTTGTGTGATACACTGCCGTTATGAATTCTGTCCAGTCCCCTGTTGATGAGATGAGAGGAGGTTAAAGCTCTAAAACCCCGAATGTAGACGAGCCCGGCTCGTCTACATTGTGGTTTAAACACTCGCTTGTGGTGTGCGGGGTCGCTGGTTCACACCCAGCCCTCCGTCATGTTACATAAAGCATATAAAAAACATGGCAAACCAGGGTAAACTATAGTAAATGCATAGCATGGGAAAACTGCCAAAGATGCTGTGGTAAACTTTTAGAAGGGCACCCTGTAACCTTTTATATAAGCACTGCAGTGGTTGAAAGAGCACAATGTGCTACATTCTCAAACCTTTTTTTCCCCAACTAGCATAGTTGTTTATATTTTAGTGCATATCACCTCGGCTAGTCCACCATATCCCCCCATCCTGTCATGCTACAAAGGTGTTTTAAACACAGTGAAAGCAAAGCAAAGCACAGAGATATATGATACAGCATGGTAACAAAAATGGTAAAGCACAGTAAATGCATTGGGTAAACCTGCAAAATGAGTAGAGCTTTACCACATTTCTAGTGGATGTGGTCTTCTTGAGCATCGTTCCTGTGTCGATGTTCTGGAAGCATCATGCTGGGTGGACGCTCTTAGCACTCGCTGCACATCTTCACGTGCCTGTCTAATGAATGTCATGCGAGCTGATTCTGTTCTGCAAGGATCATGCTGCCCAGCAAGTGCTTTTGGATGCTTCACATTGCATGGCACAGGACCAGGATAAGCACACATCTGATACTGGTTCAGTGGTACCATGTGATATCTGCTCAGATCTTAAAACCCTGAAACCCCAGAGGATCAGACCTACCTATGCAAGCTGAGCTGCAACCTATAACTACGGTCCAATGTGAATATTATCCACTTCATCTAACTCATTCTCCTTATCAAGCAGTCTGCTTGAGAGAGAGGGGGTGTTCAGATCAGGTGCTCTCACAGAGCTCTGCGGGGAAGCGCTAATGGGTCCTTATTATTTCTTAGTGGCTCGATCGTACCCTGTTAGAAATGAGAACAATCCTGTTGACCTCTTAGTGGCTCAATCATACCCTGTTAGAAATGAGGACGATCCTGTTGACCTCTTAGTGGCTCAATCATACCCTGTTAGAAATGAGGACGATCCTGTTGACCTCTTAGTGGCTCGATCGTACCCTGTTAGAAATGAGAACGATCCTGTTGACCTCTTAGTGGCTCAATCATACCCTGTTAGAAATGAGGACGATCCTGTTGACCTCTTAGTGGCTCGATCGTACCCTGTTAGAAATGAGGACGATCCTGTTGACCTCTTCGTGGCTCGATCATACCCTGTTAGAAATGAGAATGATCCTGTTGACCTCTTCGTGGCTCGATCGTACCCTGTTAGAAATGAGGACGATCCTGTTGACCTCTTAGTGGCTCGATCGTACCGTTAGAAATGAGGACAATCCTGTTGACCTCTTAGTGGCTCGATTGTACCCTGTTAGAAATGAAGACGATCCTGTTGACCTCTTAGTGGCTCGATCGTACCCTGTTAGAAATGAAGACGATCCTGATGACCTCTTAGTGGCTCGATCATACCCTGTTAGAAATGAGAAAGATCCTGGCTTAGTAAATATAAAGTAACATTACTGTACCGCTATGGCCAAAAGTTTTGCATCACCCTATAGAATCACTAATTTTGCCTCGTAAAGTCAAATGAAACCTGCTGAATAATGTGACGTTAACATATTGAATTACATACCACTTTGTAGTTTTACATGTACTTGATGAAAAACAGACAAAAAATGGAAACAATTTAACATGAAATACTGTATTACTATTGTGGCTTCTGGTAGACTTTTGCAATACCATTTTGTAGGTGATGCAAAACTCTTGGCCTTAGTAATATGCTTTGGGATTCTTAAGAACAGAGCACAGAAATAAACAGATGAGTTTTCATGCAAATTAAGTGAATGTTTGTCAGAACCTCTTTATTGTAGATTACAATTACAAGAGCTTTCAGGCTAGACAATCATTACCTGGTATGTGTAATCCAAAGGAACCTTTGACACATGTGATGCATTGCAGGTCCACCTCGGTTTTACAGGTCATGTGAACTCCTGTTTATTCCATTTAAACATGTGCTCCCTTGTGTAGTAGGCTGCATACTTACATTGTTCAAATGGACTTGAAAGTGGTGCAGAGCAGAGCACCCTGCCAAGGTTACAAGCAGCACATTGCCTTTGCTGGTGCCCGAGCGGTTATTGTTTTTAAACATACTGCCAACGCTTTTTACATTTTTAATCATACATTATGGGTCATAAATCAACTGGGCAATACATTTTCCATACCATACCAGTTTCATTTGTGTAGCGTCCTTCATGTCCATCCTAGAGCGCGTTACATAAATAAACAGCAAGCCAATACGAGCTCCAGATTTCTCGCTCATGAAACGACTAGTCATTGAGAGATGTTCTGAGTTTAGATTTTAAAACACTGACAGACTCAGCGTTCCGGATAACATTTGGAAGTGAGTTCCAGAGTGAGGGAGCTCGAGGACTCAAAGCTTTCGCGCTGCAAGCTTTTAATGGAGTTCTTGGAATTGCCAAGAGACCACCCTTTAGAGATCTCAAAGTGCGAGCTGCTTTATATGGAATAAGTAACTCAAGCGAACAGGCAGGGCCAGAACCATGTTTAGAATAGCGAGGTATGGTAAATAGAAAAAAGCACAGCAAATTGTAATAAAGCACAGTGAATGCATGGTACAGCATAGGGAAGCACTGTAAAGAATTGCAAGGTATGGTAAATGTACGTACAGTGTTGTGTGATGCATTGCCATTATGAATTCTGTCTAGTCCCCTGTCGGTGAGATGAGAGGAGGTTAAAAGCTCTAAAACCACGAATGCAGGTGAGCCACTCTTTTACATTATGGTTTAGATACTCACTTGTGGTGCGCAGGGTCGCTGGTTCACACCCAGCCTCCACCCTGTTACATAAGGTGTATTAAAAACATGGCAAACCAGGGTAAACTATAGTAAATGCATAGCATGGGAAAAATGGGAAAAGCATGGCAAAACTGCCAAAAATGTACATTGTACTCATGTAATCTATTGATTGGAGAATGCACTGTGCTCATTTGACATCATGTAATTGATTGATTCCAGAATGCACTGTGCTCATTGACATCATGTAATCTATTGATTGGAGAATGCACTGTGCTCATTTGACATCATGTAATCTATTGATTGGAGAATACACTGTGCTCATTTGACATCATGTAATCTATTGATTGGAGAATACACTGTGCTCATTGACATCATGTAATCTATTGTTTGGAGAATGCAGTGTGTGTGTGTGTGTGGGGGGGGGGGGGTTCTGAGGGACAGTTCTTCTAGCCAGCTGCTCAAGTGACTGTTAGATTCTTAGATCCTAGAAGGAGATGATCTAAGGGTTGATTTAAAGAGCCCATTCCAAGGAACATTCCCACATTCCTGTGATTATTATCAGGGCATGGTCTATTTTTTTATGTGGTGAATCAGCAAGTGTGCCACATGTGATCTGAACCTTCTTGGTTGGTTGGCTTAGTGAGATTCAGCATTCCTACCCAAAGTTTGTTTTTAATTATTTGAATACACTCTGGGAAAGTGATGTATAGCGCTGAGGTTGTCTCTCCTCACAAACTATGCCTAACAAGCCCCATTAAGAAATGTTATGCACAAACCACATAGTAAAATCAAAGGTATCAAAGGGGAAGTAGTTTAGGCACATGTCAGACTTTCAGAGACTTTGTGTGGGTTTAAACACTCGATACCATTCCAGATATCATCTTGAATAAGGTGACTTTAATTAGGGTCCAGCAATACAGCTGTTCATCATTAACTCACTGACTCTTGATTAATCAGGGTCCAGAGATACAGTTGTTCATCATTAACTCACTGACTGTTTGATTAATCAGGGTCCAGTGATACAGCTGTTCATCATTAACTCACTGACTGCTTGATTAATCAGGGTCCAGAGATACAGCTGTTCATCATTAACTCACTGACTGTTTGATTAATCAGGGTCTAGAGATACAGCTGTTCATCATTAACTCACTGACTGCTTGATTAATCAGGGTCCAGAGATACAGCTGTTCATCATTAACTCACTGACTGTTTGATTAATCAGGGTCTAGAGATACAGCTGTTCATCATTAACTCACGGACTGTTTGATTAATCAGGGTCCAGAGATACAGCTGTTCATCATTAACTCACGGACTGCTTGATTAATCAGGGTCCAGAGATACAGCTGTTCATCATTAACTCACGGACTGTTTGATTAATCAGGGTCCAGTGATACAGCTGTTCATCATTAACTCACTGACTGTTTGATTAATCAGGGTCCAGAGATACAGCTGTTCAGCATTAACTCACTGACTGTTTGATTAATCAGGGTCTAGAGATACAGCTGTTCATCATTAACTCACTGACTGCTTGATTAATCAGGGTCCAGACATACAGCTGTTCATCATTAACTCACTGACTGTTTGATTAATCAGGGTCCAGCGATACAGCTGTTCATCATTAACTCACTGACTGTTTGATTAATCAGGGTCCAGTGATACAGCTGTTCATCATTAACTCACTGACTGCTTGATTAATCAGGGTCCAGTGATACAGCTGTTCATCATTAACTCACTGACTGCTTGATTAATCAGGGTCTAGAGATACAGCTGTTCATCATTAACTCACTGACTGTTTGATTAATCAGGGTCCAGAGATACAGCTGTTCATCATTAACTCACTGACTGCTTGATTAATCAGGGTCCAGAGATACAGCTGTTCATCATTAACTCACTGACTGCTTGATTAATCAGGGTCCAGAGATACAGCTGTTCATCATTAACTCACTGACTGTTTGATTAATCAGGGTCCAGAGATACAGCTGTTCATCATTAACTCACTGACTGCTTGATTAATCAGGGTCCAGAGGTACAGCTGTTCATCATTAACTCACTGACTGCTTGATTAATCAGGGTCCAGAGATACAGCTGTTCATCATTAACTCACTGACTGCTTGATTAATCAGGGTCCAGAGATACAGCTGTTCATCATTAACTCACTGACTGTTTGATTAATCAGGGTCCAGCGATACAGCTGTTCATCATTAACTCACTGACTGTTTGATTAATCAGGGTCCAGAGATACAGCTGTTCATCATTAACTCACTGACTGTTTGATTAATCAGGGTCCAGTGATACAGCTGTTCATCATTAACTCACTGACTGCTTGATTAATCAGGGTCCAGCGATACAGCTGTTCATCATTAACTCACTGACTGTTTGCTTAATCAGGGTCCAGCGATACAGCTGTTCATCATTAACTCACGGACTGTTTGATTAATCAGGGTCCAGAGATACAGCTGTTCATCATTAACTCACTGACTGTTTGATTAATCAGGGTCCAGCGATACAGCTGTTCATCATTAACTCACGGACTGCTTGATTAATCAGGGTCCAGAGATACAGCTGTTCATCATTAACTCACTGACTGTTTGATTAATCAGGGTCCAGTGATACAGCTGTTCATCATTAACTCACTGACTGCTTGATTAATCAGGGTCCAGCGATACAGCTGTTCATCATTAACTCACTGACTGTTTAGAACATAAGTCACTCGCTTTCTTACCGAGGACAGAACTGCGTTACTACTAAGACATTCCCTCCAGGAAACACTAATTCTTCTGTTGATTCCATTACTTTTAGTGCATTCAAAAGGTCCTATTGTTTATATATAAAGAACACATTTGTCAATTCTTATCATTCTTTTATTATTTTACTTTTAAACATTGTACTTAGTTTCTAGTTATCTATTATTCCTTGTTCTGTCTTTGACAACAATAGCAACTTCTCCAGGCTATTAAAGCTTTGTTCAAGCATGTTTATTTGCCACATTGTGGTGTGACTGAACAATGACTGAACACAAAGTGCAAAGTCATATCTAGCTTTATGCGTAGAATGAGTGTCTCTTGATAAGAACTGCTTGCACTGTACTGCTTTCCTTGTAGAACATTAATCTTTACTCCCCTGTAGTAAAAATCTGTGCATAGGGTTGCCAACTATCAGTTTTTCCAAAACCGGACAAATCGTGCTGATCACAAAACCTGACATCGCAAGAATGCAAGCTAAGCGATCCGGGGGGGAGGGGGTGCTGTGTGTGATTTTAAAAAAAATAATAGATGCTCAGTAATCGGATCCCCTCTAAGCAGTGAATGGCAAAATAACGCAGAATAGTTGTAGTACTCAAACTTAACAGACCGATAAAAAAAAAACAAAAAAAAAACGTTTGCACAGTGGACTGGCTCAACGAGAATGGAAATACCCAAACGGCAATGAACAGTGAGTAAGCAAGATTCGCAAGAACCATACTTTTGCTGTCCCAAACCAGACACTACCTGTGCATCAGTGGTTAGAACAGCAGCTAGCACAGGCTGTATATATGTTTCATGTGTTCAAAATGTGCACTCTAGGCTAGTATCGGATACAAAGGGGTGGTTGTCCATTGGAATAACCTCGGCAGAGTGTTTTTCTGCCACCACCTTTAAAGACAGGGTGAGGTCTGGCCTAAAGAACCCACAATGCCAGAGGACGCGACAGTAGAAAACCAGACACCATGAACAGCCTGCACACAGAATAAAGCACATTTGCCTGAAATGCAATGCATGTCTAGTTCAGCTGATAAACAAGCTGGGCTGGTGTCATTCTCAAGCCTTTCCCACGCTGGCATCCACAGCATTCATTACAGTTCATACAGGATTCTGACAGCTGCTGACAATGAGCTGTGTGATATTTGATGTTCCTTCCAGAGCAGGAGCTGATTGGCTACAGCATAGCAACCTATCAGAATGCTACACTTTGTATTACATTCTAGAATTGTTTTGTTTTTTATAGAAGTAGGCGCTGTCATGTTTTGTTCTACAGACAAAAAATTAAAAAAAATACAATTATTGTCAGACCAAAAAAAAACTGGCTTTCACTTTCAGATTTGCAGGCTTGTTTTCGATGTGCAGGTGAGTGAACTATTTATTTTCTATTCAGCAACTATTGCATTATAGAAACATTTGGAATTTTTTCTTTCTTTCAGTGAAGTAACTGAATGAAAATACAATACTGCCCCCTTGTGGTGTAATTCATAAAAGACAGGTATCAGTTTATTTATTTATTTATTTTTAATCAGAGCTGCAAAAAACACACAGTGCAGTGGTTATGCATAACACTATGCATGTGTTCATATTTAAAGTCAAGTGCAATATAAGAGGTAATACCTTAGAGCCTGGGTTGTAATAATAGAATGAAACAATTCCAATCACAGCTTTTCTTTGATCGAGTGAGTGGGATAAATCTCACCTCAGCCAAACAACAGCACCAGACATTGGTGAGAACTATAAAATAATACCCCCACTGCTCCTATTCTTACTCCTAAATTATTTCATCAATGCTAGAGTTACAATCATAAATAACCAATATAATATATAGCATACTCCATAAATATGTCAGACACACACTACAACAATTCAAAAAATGTCATACAATAATACATAAATAAATCACCTATTAAAAAAAAAGAATTACCTATTGTACATACATAATAATCAGCAACTTACATAATAGTCCAAATGCATTATTAGCCAGTGATACAGTTACTAAAAACATCCCAAATAAGTTAATAATTACACAATTGAGTATGTTTAAGCCAAATCTTAACTTTGTTGCAAAAGATTTTAAAGTCACTTAAGACCTTAATTTCAGAAGGAAGCGAGTTCTAGAATAGAGTGCCTTTTATTAAAAAAAAAGCTGTTTGAGCAAATGTTGTTCTATGTCTTTGCAGTCTACAATTCCCCCACACAGCCTCTCTTGTAAGCCTTTTAGAGAATAGATGGTGATGCTGAATTGGAAAGAAACAAAACCAAATATCCAACACCAAATACAGACAGTCTGAAAATACGTATCACTACATGTAGTGTTTAAGCATATTAGTGCTGCACAGGCTTCAGTGCCCAGTGCTTCATCTATTGGTCTGACTGTACATACACACTGTTTACATGGGGAAGCATATTAGTGTTGTGCAAGCTTCACTGCACAGTGCTTCATCTATGGGCTGCAGTCCATAGCGCAACACTGATTATATTTTTTCTCCTCACCAGTAGTCTTTTCAAAACATTTTTTTTCTTCTGGAATAGTTACAGTAGCAAATATGGAAAATAGTGATCTGGCAGAAACAACAATAGAGATTCATGCAGACACTCGTAATAGGATTTACAAAAGGAAACAATTTAATATTAGAACATAAGAAAATAAGAACAAAAGAAAGTTTACAAATGAGAGGAGGCCATTCGGCCCATCTTGCTCGTTATTGATCCCAAAATCTCATCAAGCAGCTTCCTGAAGTATCCCAGGGTGTCAGCTTCAACAACATTACTAGGGAGTTGGTTCCAGACCCTCACAATTCTCTGTGTAAAAAAGTGCATCCTATTTTCTGTTCTGAATGCCCCTTTATCTAATCTCCATTTGTGACCCCTGGTCCTAGTTTCTTTTTTCAGGTTGAAAAAGTCCCCTGGGTCGACATTGTCAATACCTTTTAGGATTTTGAATGCTTGAATCAGATCTTTGTTCAAGACTGAATAGATTCAATTCTTTTAGCCTGTCTGCATACAACATGCCTTTAAAACCCGGGATAATTCTGGTTGCTCTTCTTTGCACTCTTTCTAGAGCAGCAATATACTTTTTGTAACGAGGTGACCAGAACTGAACACAATATTCTAGATTAGGTCTTACTAATGAATTGTAAAGTTTTAACATTACTTCCCTTGATTTAAATTCAACACTTTTCACAATATATCGGAGCATCTTGTTGGCCTTATTTATAGCTTCCCCACATTGTCTAGATGAAGACATTTCTGAGTCAACATAAACTCTGAGGACTTTTTCATAGATTCCTTCTTCAATTTTAGTATCTCCCATATGATATTTATAATGCACATTTTTATTGCCTGCGTGCAGTACCTTACACTTTTCTCTATTAAATGTAATTTGCCATTAACAAGTTTGCTTACTATACCAGAATCTAAATCATTAATGTAGACTAGGAATAGCAGAGTACCTAATACTGATCCCTGTGGTACATCACTGGTTACCTCATTCCATTTTGAGGTTTCCCCTCTAATCAGTACTTTCTGTTTTCTACATGTTAACCACTCCCTAATCCATGTGCATGCATTTCCTTGAATCCCTACTGCACTCAGTTTGAGAATTAATCTTTTATGAAGTACTTTGTCAAAAGCTTTCTGGAAATCTAACTAAACAATGTCGTATGCTTTGCAATTATCCATTGTCGATGTTGCATCCTCAAAAAAATCAAGCAGGTTAGTTAGACACGATCTTCCTTTCTTAAAACCATGCTGACTGTCTCCCAGGATACTTTTACCATATAGGTAATTTTCCATTTTGGATCTTATAGTTTCCATAAGTTTAAATAATTAGAAGTTAGGCTTATTGGTCTGTAGTTACCTGGTTCGGTTTTGTCTCCCTTTTTGTGGATCGGTATTACGTTTGCTATTTTCCAGTCTGTCGGTACAACCCCTGTGTCAAGAGACTGTTGCATGATCTTGGTTAGTGGTTTGTAAATAACTTCTTTCATTTCTTTGAGTGCTATGGGAGGATCTCATCCGGCCCAGGGGATTTGTTTATTTTAAGAGCTCCTAGTCCATTTAATCATTACTTTTTGGGTTTTAAAAATTACTTCAAATGAGACCATGTTGTGGTCTGAGTTTGCCTATGGCTCTCTGACCTCTGTTTTAGTTATTCTGTCTTCGTTATTTGAAAAGACTAAATCAAGGCATGCCTCCCCTCTAGTCGGTGCTTTGACAAATTGCGTTAGGAAACAGTCATTTGTCATTTCCACCATTTCAATCATCCGTCGTGCTCCCCACCGGGTTTTCCCATTTTATACGGGGGAAGTTGAAATCCCCCTTATAAAATGTTGTTTTCCTCATCCAGATTTAACACCTGGGCTTCAAGACTATTTCTTATGTATAGTGCTACCCCTCCACCCCTTCTGTCCTGCCTGTCTTTCCTATACAGTGTATACCCACTAAGATTATATTTGTCTCCATCACTCTCAGACAAACAAGTTTCTGTAACACCTATCACATCATAGTTACTTCTTAGTGCAATAGCTTCAAGTTCTAACATTTTGTTTCTGAGACTTCTAGCTTTAGATAAATACATTTAATGGCTGTCTTACCTGAGTTGTTGCCCTTGTTTTGATGTGGTGTCCCTTCAGTTTTTTTGTTTTCTCCCCCCTTCCCTTTCTAGTTTAAATGCTTCTGAACCTCCTCAAGGTGGAAATGGAGATGACATCATGTATGGTAACCAAGGTACAAGGGTTTATTTACAGTCGGTGTTATTATCGCTGGTCTCATTCTGCTGAAGATCATGCGCTTCTTTGCAAGCATTGTTTGATGTATTTGACACACATTTTCTTCAGGTTTTTGTTTGGCCTTGTGGCAATGTGCCCCGCCCATGTGCATTTGTGTGTTTTATGTTGTATGTTGCGTGTGTTAATGTTGGTGTATTGTAGTTGGTACACGGGATATAATGCGAGTAATGAGCATGAGTGTTTAAAATGTATAATTGTATTTAGGCAAGGGGATTGCACTTCACTTCACGTGCATTTAAAGTATGTAATAATATGCGAGCACGGGGTTGCACAGAATTAGTTCACGTGCTGGGATTCAAGTGAATAATTAATTAGTAATTGAATCCCGGCACAACAGTATATATAGATGCACAAAGCACTCACTCGGGGTTGTGTGTTCGAGAGTGGAAAACGGGAGAGAAAGAGGAGCAACATAAAAAATAAAAAAAGTAAATAACAAATGCTACTCGTGTGAGAGGACTCGCATGATACTTGTTTGGTTCATCCACTTTGTTTGTTTGTCTATTTACTTTGGCCAACACGCCGTTTTTGTTTGTTCAGTCAGTGTTTTCTGTTTTGTTCAACCTTTTTATTTGCAATAAACCAGCACAAGCAAGCGCATTTACCATTATTATTATTATTATTATTATTTATTTCTTAGCAGACGCCCTTATCCAAGGCGACTTACAGAGACTAGGGTGTGTGAACTATGCATCAGCTGCAGAGTCACTTACAATTACGTCTCACCCGAAAGACGGAGCACAAGGAGGTCAAGTGACTTGCTCAGGGTCACACAATGAGTCAGTGGCTGAGGTGGGATTTGAACCGGGGACCCCCTGGTTACAAGCCCTTTTCTTTAACCACTAGACCACATAGCCTCCATTTCATCCATCCTGTCTGTGTTGTTCATTTCCGGGTTCTGACGTCACCACTCAGCCAGATTGTCACAGGCCTGAACCCCCACACCCCCACCAATGGCTATGGTTCTGGGTTCAGCTTTGTGCACTCCCTTAATAATGCATTCAAATTTCCAGTATCCCCAAAAAAACAATAGAAGGGCTTGTCTAACTATCAGCTGCACATGAATTGACAGGACGCCAAGCAAAGAGTTAATAAAGGACTTGTGCTTGTTGGCTAAACAACAGTGCCTGTCTTCTCTTAGCTGCTGCTGCTCCGATGGACTGCAGTCATTAACTTCCCTCTCACTTGAGTCACTTGTGATTGAGAGAACGTGTGCCTTTCATATAAAGCAGGTTGACCTATGGAACACAAAGCCCTTCTCATGTTGCTGATTTCCCTGTGAAAGCACTGACTCCGGCTCTGTTCTGAGAAGCCCCACCCAGTGTGGGACAGCCCTGTGCAGTAAAGCCCAGCCAGCTGAATGCAAAGCAGGGCAGCGTGCCAGGAAACCCTGCAGGCTATTTATGTACAATGTATCTTATTCATCAGGCCAAGTTCACAGCGATGCAGGGCTAACAAGTTACAGCACACTTTCAATGTGCACCTCTATTGCTTTGGAGTTTGTAATTCAGTCCCGGACTCTCTTTGTAAGACAGAATCATCAGCACAGCAGTCAGAACCTCACTGCCATGTCTTACTTCCATGACAATAAGCCACTGCTTCTTTTTCTGTTTTCTTACTGTACGTTGAAGGCAGGCACATCTCTGGTTTAAATACTGTGTAGTTAACCCTAAAACTATATATTTTGTCAGCTCATCAATTTTAAACACAAAACTAATTATTTAGTTAACATTAAATACAAATAAAACTCAGTATACTAAAGTTAGCAAAAACAGATGTTGGAACTTGCTTACATTTTTTTTTACTAATGCACCTAGCACATTAGTGAAGTAAGCTGCTTGTACCTTGTGAAATGCCAGTGTGGTTCAAGTCTGCTGTGCTAGCTTGCTCGTCTGGGAAAACGTTTTTTTCTTTGCTTCCAGCTGCAATACTGCAAGATGACCAACAGGTGGCAGACTTGCTCACTGATTTATTAGCCTTGGTGGACTGCAATTGCTCGTTACAGAAGTTACACGTTAAAACAGAGAAAACAGTCAGCTTTTCTAAACAGGGGTCCTGTAGTATGTCTGGGCTGTACTGTACGATACTGAGGTGTGCTATACTGGGGTATGCTATATGATTGTGATCATTCAGACTATTATAGTTACGTTTTAACCATTTAGCTTCCAAAAGCAGGCAGCAGCTACAGTACTTCAACACACAATATTCAAAAGAATTAAGAAGATAATTATAAAATATCAACTCTTTCGACAGAAATTGTTTGTTTTTACTTTCATACATTACTGTAGTTTTCTTACCTATATCTTACTCACGTTTTTAGATATATATATATATATATATATATATATATATATATATATATATATATATATATATATATATATATATATATATATATATATATATTATCCATCGACACACTTTCCCACATGACCCGGTTTAATGAGCACACAGCGATTGTCATGTTCCCAGTTGAGCGTGTGTGTCGTTGTTTGGTGCACATTTAGCACGTGCCTTCTCCAGGGGAGGGGATGAGACAGTTCAGTAGAAGCTGTTGTGAATTCACTTGCCTTCTGAAGCGTCTGAAGCATGCAGGATATTTCACACGAAATCCAAGTGGATTATGAAGGAACCGTACTGTACCCACACACGCAGCTCTATGACTGGCTATGTCACAGGGAAATGAACATGTAGACAAAGTGTTGTGAACAGAGGACAGGGGGAGCATTGTGATAGGTTTTGGCTCCTCTGTGTCATATTGTGACTAGTGTAATTACAAGTGCATCATACAGTGACAAAGCAAGAGGCAGCAGTACAGGGCTGTATTATTATGAGTCTCACAATCTCGATGACCTCAGTGTGCCACTGTTCTGAACATGCGAAAATGAGCATTACAGCCAGCAGCACATTAAAAACAAGCAAGAGATCTGTCGTGACTCGTTCTTTATGCAGTATATATACTGATTACAGCCAGCAGCACATTACAAACAAGCATTTATAGTCCCATATCGTACATTTAAATAGGACTAGTACTACTGCTAATATTGTGCTTTATTAATGTACTGATTTAAAATGTGCATTTTTACATTTTGCTAGCTTTTACTTTGGTTACCATTGTAAGGGGAGGATAGATGACCCTTGAGTTTAAAGCTGCCAGCAC
The DNA here is from genome assembly GCA_030684275.1 of Acipenser oxyrinchus oxyrinchus. Taxonomy (NCBI): domain Eukaryota; kingdom Metazoa; phylum Chordata; class Actinopteri; order Acipenseriformes; family Acipenseridae; genus Acipenser; species Acipenser oxyrinchus. The sequence goes on from CM060249.1 coordinate 90,124,982, forward strand.
TTCGAATTGCAGTAGCAGTTCGACTATACAGTATTATAGCTGAACTGCACAGTTAGACTATACAGTATTATAGCTGAACTGCAGTTAAACTGAACGCTGCTGTACAAGTATGCTAATTACATACGTAGATACGCCGCTGGAAATATGTACAAACATATCCAATTCATGCTGTGCAGACTCCTCCAGTATATCAGGGTGGCATGTCCTTGTAGATATTTATACACTGTGCACTCCTCCAGTATATCAGGGTGTGCATGCCCTGGAAGATAATTATACACTGTGCAGACTCCTCCAGTATATCAGGGTGTGCATGCACTGGAAGATAATTATACACTGTTGTGGCGGAGTGTCCCGCCCCTATGTATTTATTTATTATTATTTGTATTTTTGTTTGTGGCACGGATAAAAGCGCCACGTCTTTTGTTATTGTTTTTTATATTTAAAAACCCAGTGAGGATGCGTGGCTGATCAGCTACTGATTATTTAACTAGCTGACAGTCACGCATCCTTACCAAACGCGTGCAGACTGTGGCCGAGGGGTAATAAGATAATTAACAGCTAGTTAACCCCTCGGCCAGAGTATAAGAACCTGCAGCTGTCAGTGCTGCGAGGAGAGTGTACAGAGGAGAGTATGGGGAGCGGAGAGAGCGAGCGGAAAAAACAATTGCTATATTTAAAAATATACTTGTTTCTGTTTGTTTGGCCATCGCGCCTTTTTGTTTTGTGTTTTGTTGTTTGTTTAAATCTTTTGTTTGTATTATTATTTAATTAAATACGCTGACCGCAGTAGCGTTCAGCTTCACCCGCCCATCCATTGTTTTGGTTCAGTTACTTCCTGGTCCGTGACGTCACCACACCTCACCACTGCAAGCCATCCTGCCACAACTGTGCAGACTCCTCCAGTGTATCAGGGTGTGCATCCCCTGGAAGATATTTATACACTGCGCGCTCCTCCAGTATATCAGGGTGTGCATGTCCTGGAAGATATTTATACACATATAAATTCAAATCACAGAGAGTATAATGTTATATATATAAAATACACAATGCAAATATTTTTAAACAGAATGTTTACACAGATAAACATGAATAAACTCAAATAAAACAGGATAGCTAGCATCTCACCTTGTTTCAATTTGGCAAATTTGTGAACACTACTCTGTTTTAAAGATCGCTCATCTCCAGTACAATTATTCAGAGAAAGTGGATTCGTAACTAAATCTACTACGGTGTTTCCCTTGCCTGGTGAAGTTAATATATATATATAGAGAAAATTAAATTCTAAATACTGAAATGCATTATTTTTCTCAAAAACAGTCAGAAAATTCAATGCTTACCGGGCATATTAACACCCTGCCTCTGCTCATGACTGATTGGACAGCTGTCAGATCTTTCACTTTCCCACTGGCTAGTCACTCGCCTTCAATTTTCATGCAGAATACCGTGAAAGGCCTCTGCTTGCTTATGATTGGACAGCTGCGTAAAACTTTGGCAGATATTTGACTCTCTTATTGGTTAAACTTACTGTCAGTACCTGCAAATGAAACAGACACAGTTTATGTCCCACCCAGCTAACTTATGATTGGGTTACCGTAGAGAAAATGCAGATATTCAATTGGTTGATCGTATTAACCATGCAAAATAACATTTTAATGATGTATAAGTACACTTGTATTTACTAAGTAACCACTATGTGAATACACAGCAATTAGAGACACAATGTAAAGTGTTGCCCTTTTTTATGAGTTTATTTGTGCTATTTTTTTATTTCTACATCCCTGTGTTGCTGTTTTAATTTATAAAAAACATTAGTGAGGTGTGTTTACTTCTTTCTGTAATAGTCACTAAGTCTTGTACCTAATTTAAGCACAGTACTTCCCTTTTTTATGTTGTATTTTGTTCAACTCAGAGGCAGCTGCGGTACTGTAATTGGGTACTAAACAAGCTGGCCTGTGTTTGTTTTGAATGAACAGCGGGCACAGTTTTGGCTGACTGCTTGTTTTGCTGGTACATCATGTGTCGCTCGGGGGTGGGGCACTCTTTGTTTTGAAGTCAAGGATACCGTAAAAGATGCAAGTTTTGGAAACTGTGCTGCTGCTCTTAGTGCTGGCCCACACCTTTAAAGTGCAGCCAGATTGTTAGTAATCCCTCCTGGCCCCGGGCCATGTTCACTGTTAAATGGTTCTCTTTGATAAATAAGCACAATCAGCTGCTTAGGAGCGCTGCAGCCCAGTAATTATGAGAACACTTTCTGCTTTTACAGAACTGTGTGTAAAGCACAGAAAGACTTAACTCTTAACGTGCAAAGGAAGTACCACGATCCTAACTGGGGTCTATGATAGTGTGTGCGCAAGTGTCTGTGCATGTGTATGTGTATGGGTCTGTATGCATATGTGCCTGTCAGTGTGTGTGTGTGTGTGCGTGTGTGTGTCTCAGTGTGTCTGTCTGTGTGTGTGTGTGTGTGTCAGTGTGTGTTTCTGTCTGTGTGTGTGTCTCTTTGTGGGTGTTCCTTATTCAACCACCCCAAAGGAATGCATACAGTACTAAGAAACTTTAAACAAACAAACAAAAAAGTCTTGGGATCTGTTTTACTTTTTGAATGATGTTCACTGAGATGGACAGAAATACTGAGAACCTAACCCACTTTCTATAATTTCAAATACACAGGGCACATATGGAAGTCAAGTAGACACATGTTTTGTCCAGTGCCATTGTCAGGCTGCCTGTCCCAAACCAGGAAACAACAGCAATCTGAAGAGACTCCTGCTTGAAAGTTACACAGTTCAGTGGGAGGTCACGTTGGTCTGAAGAATTCTTTGGGTATTTGAGCTTTAAAGGGACGTTCAATGTAAACCTGACAAGCATGATTGCTACTGGAATGCTGAAGTGTCTTCCAGTAGTACTACCGAATTCTCTGCCTGTTTTTAATGGCTTTGTGTTTAGTTGTGACAAGTAGGGGGCAGCAAAGTATTCATTCTGATATTAAACTAGATCAACAAAGACGAACAAATGTAAACACAATGAAGAAGCTCTATTGATAATACAGGCATGATGTTAATTGCCTGTGCTTTATATAGTATATAGTTCATGAGCCTATAAAGCAGGATCAATGCTCAGTCGCTGGTCTACTCTCCTTCTTATCTCTCTTAATGTGAGTTTAGTAATACAATAAAAGGTAGGAATTGGAACCCACATGTGTTGATCTCTCACTGGACACCCAGCACATACCCTACATACAACCCTAGATAAGGGTTCTAGCAAATAGATTACTTTAGAAGTGTAGGCAGCAGGCAGTGGACTTTATTCATTTACAGTAAAGGGTTTTGTAATGCTTTTTTTTTTTTTGAGCAGCATAACCAGCTCCTCCAGCTATTTTTTGGAATAACTTCTCATAGGCTTATACAAAAGTGTTCTGAACTGCTGCTGGAAAAGGCATGTTTTACACAAATCACTGCCTCTTGGTAATGCACAGCCATGGAAAATACATGCAGCCGATATGCACTTGATCAACAGCAAACAAACACACTGTCAGCCTTTTTGTGCATGTGATATTAACAAACACACTGCCAGCCTTTTTGTGCATGTGATATTAACAAACACACTGCCAGCCTTTTTGTGCATCTGATATTAACAAACACACTGCCAGCCTTTTTGTGCATCTGATATTAACAAACACACTGCCAGCCTTTTTGTGCATGTAATATTAAACACACTGCCAGCCTTTTTGTGCATCTGATATTAACAAACACACTGCCAGCCTTTTTGTGCATGTAATATTAAACACACTGCCAGCATTTTTGTGCATGTGATATTAACAAACACACTGCCAGCCTTTTTGTGCATGTGATATTAACAAACACACTGCCAGCCTTTTTGTGCATGTAATATTAAACACACTGCCAGCATTTTTGTGCAGGTAATATTAACAAACACACTGCCAGCCTTTTTGTGCAAACATTTGTACGTAATGTATAAATCTTTTTACACGATATAATGCTAACCCTCTAACCCTAACCCCCGAACCCTGACCCCAAGAAGATGTACACGTTAAGTACGTTGTAACTCTGCATAATAACATTGTAATGATGTGTTGCTACTTGCCTCAGGGGAGACAATAAACGGCCTGTTTTTAAATTGGGCAAATAAGTCGGTAAGTCAATAAATGCTGGATCTGTTAGAAGGGACACTAAACCAGTGCACAAAAGGTTTAGGGGATTCAGTTATTGTGCAAATGAGGCATTTTAAGTCAGAGAAGCATATCATCAAATTAAAGAAGCCATCATCCTTCTGTTGAAACCTAAACTGGCCTTTTGCCAAATTATACACGAGCAAATCCATTCATTGTCAGAAAAACGCTTTTGGAAATTCATCAGGATAAAACTCTGCTGTGAGATACCAGTCCCCTGGTGCTCTCGGGGTTACTCGTCATGGTTAGAACATGATAAAACTCTACTGTGTGATACCAGTCCCCTGGTGCTCTGGGGGTTACTCATCATGGTTAGAACATGATAAAACTCTACTGTGAGACACCAGTCCCGTGGTGCTCTGGGGGTTACTCATCATGGTTAGAACATGATAAAACTCTACTGTGAGACACCAGTCCCGTGGTGCTCTGGGGGTTACTCATCATGGTTAGAACATGATAAAACTCTACTGTGAGACACCAGTCCCGTGGTGCTCTGGGGGTTACTCATCATGGTTAGAACATGATAAAACTCTACTGTGAGACACCAGTCCCGTGGTGCTCTGGGGGTTACTCATCATGGTTAGAACATGATAAAACTCTACTGTGAGACACCAGTCCCGTGGTGCTCTGGGGGTTACTCATCATGGTTAGAACATGATAAAACTCTACTGTGAGACACCAGTCCCCTGGTGCTCTCGGGGTTACTCATATTGGTTCCATCATGATTCAATCATCATATTTCTAGAGCTTTTTTAAATTACCTGGATCACATCATAGCTGAGTGAGTCCCTGTGTATCTGATTAAACTAAAAGGAAACTACTCAGTAATACACTACTAAAAAAACGTATGACTGTGTGTTTAATGTTATGAGTGAAATATCCCATGGTTACAGTTTCTTTAAATATGTTTGATAGAATATAGCATACTTCAGTGGGAAGGCAAAAAGTAATTCAATTAGTTAACTCTTTGTTTTTTAAACAGCTGGCTCGGACAAACCGAGCTCTGTGATTTGCCAATCCAAGCACGACCACATGGGTTGGCAATCATGACCTAATTTCCTTTTTTTTTAGCAATCTCATTGCCATATACAGTAAGCAGGCACATTCAATAACACTCCTCGGGTGTATTGTGTAACACACATGCTCAATGCACTTTGTAGTTTGATAGTACGAGGATATAGCAGTCTTCCCATTTAAGGTCCTAATCTTTATTAAAGAGAAGTCAGATAAGAGCCGCTTTCCACTGTGTTTGACTTCAGACAGTCATCCGGTAACAGGTTGCAATACTATGCTGTCAGTGGAAGTCTGTAAAGTCCCTGAATAGCAAAAGTGGACAGTGTCGTGTACTGTTGTTTCTTTGTTGGTATACCTGCCACTAAACTCAGAAGGCTCAGCTTGCTCAGAATGCAGCTGCCAGACTGCTTTCTCACACCCATCGTTCTCAACACATTACTTCAGTGCTCAGCTCCTTACATTGGTTACCATTGAGCTACCAAATTGATTTTAAAGTTGCTGTAATAACTTATAAGGCCCATCATGGATTAGGGCAATCCTCTCTCCAAGAACTACTCACTCTGGGGGTTCCTAGTCGTTCTTTGAGATCAGAAAATGCAGAACTTTTAATTGTTCCAAAAATCTTAACTCAGATGGAGCCGGAGCGTTTTGCTGTTGTGGAACTCTCTTCCGGTTACCATTAGGCAGACTGAAACACTGGATTCTTTTAAATCAAAATTGAAAAATTACTTTTTAATGTGCTTTTTAAATAATTGGTTATAACTGGAGTGTATTGTATACATCAGCTATTTTATTTAGGTTTTAACATTGTGCAGTGCTCTGGGATGCCTTGGTGTGAAGGACGCTACAAAGTGTATTGTATTGTATTGTACTGTATATCTTCGGATATATCTCCAAATGGATTTTTATAACAAAGATTTGTTCTTAACACAGGTTAAATTTTTCTAAAAAATAAAATGAAGTTAAGGAATGAGCTTGACAAGTGAATGAAGCTGCCTGTCTTCTGTGTATTGAGCCTGTCCATAACGGCAGACGATGTGACTGCAATCTCCTCCTCCATGAGAAGCAACATCCCACCCTTGCATCCTCTCTCTCTCTCGTAAGTAGCTCTCTTTCTCTCTCTCTCGTAATTAGCTCTCTTTCTCGTAATTAGTCTACCCGTTGAAATCCACCAACTTGCCCCTCAGGGGGTTTCTTCTAAAAGACAGATGCGTTGTTGTTCTTGTGCCAAAAGATCTTACATGACTATCAAGGACACTGAATGAAAACTATTTAAGTTACAGGCAGACAGAGGGAGGGGACGTGGGCGAGTAGGCTGGGCCCACAGTGATTCACTGTGTCTGGAACATGTGGCTGCTTTGTCTGCACAAACCCCCCACTCCCCACACACAGGCTCACACACACTACCCCCCACTCCCCACACACAGACACACACACACTACCCCCACTCCCCACACACAGACTCACACACACTACCCCCACTCCCACACACAGACTCACACACACTACTCCCCACTCTCACACACAGACTCACACACACTACCCCCACTCCCACACACAGACACACACACACTACCCCCACTCACACACACAGACACACACACACACACACACTCACCCACCACACACAGACACACACACACTACCCCACTCCACACACAGACTCACACACACTACACACACCACTCCCACACACACACACACACACACACACACCCACTCCCACACACAGACTCACACACACTACCCCCACTCCCACACACAGACACACACACACTACCCCCACTCCCACACACAGACTCACACACACTACCACCCACTCACACACACACAGACTCACACACACTACCCCCACTCCCACACACAGACTCACACACACTACCCACACTCCACACACACAGACTCACACACACTACCCCCACTCCCACACACAGACTCACACACACTACCCCCACTCCACACACACAGACACACACACACACACTACCCCCACTCCCACACACAGACTACACACACTACCCCCACTCCCACACACAGACTCACACACACTACCCCCACTCCCACACACAGACACACACACTACCCCCACTCCACACACACAGACTCACACACACTACCCCCACTCCACACACACAGACACACACACACTACACCCACACACACTCACACACACACCCCCACACACAGACACACACACACTACCCCCACTCCCACACACAGACACACACACACACACACACACACTCCCACACACACAGACACACACACACACACTCCCACACACACAGACTCACACACACACCCCACTCCACACACACAGACACACACACACTCCCCACTCCACACACACAGACTCACACACACACCCCCACTCCCACACACAGACTCACACACACTACCCCCACTCCACACACACACACACACAGGCTCACACACACTACCCCCAGTCCCCACACACAGACTCACACACACTCACCCCACACTCACACACACACACACACACACACACTCACACACACTACCACCCACTCCACACACACAGACTCACACACACTACCCCCACTCCCCACACACAGACTCACACACACTACCCCCCACTCCCCACACACAGACTCACACACACTACCCCCACTCCCACACACACAGACACACACACACACTACCCCCACTCCCACACACAGACTCACACACACTACCCCCACTCCCCACACACAGACACACACACTACCCCCACTCCACACACACAGACACACACACTCACACACACACACACACACTCCCACACACACAGACACACACACTACCCCCACTCCCCACACACAGACTCACACACACTAACCCCCACTCCCCACACACAGACTCACACACACTACCCCCCACTCCCCACACACAGACTCACACACACTACCCCCACTCCCACACACAGACTCACACACACTACCCCCACTCCCACACACAGACTCACACACACTACCCCCACTCCCCACACACAGACTCACACACACTACCCCCACTCCCCACACACAGACTCACACACACTACCCCCACTCCCCACACACAGACTCACACACACTACCCCCACTCCCCACACACAGACTCACACACACTACCCCCACTCCCCACACACACACACACACACACACTACCCCCACTCCACACACACAGACACACACACACACACACACACCTCACTCCCCACACACAGACTCACACACACTCCCCCGACTCCCCACACACAGACTCACACACACTATCCCCGACTCCCCACACACAGACACACACACTCCCCCCTCACTCCCCAAACACAGACACACACAGACTCACACACACATACATCGACTACCCAGTATATATACACTCTGTCTACCCAATTGGATTTGGTATTGCCCTGGTGTTCATGTTGAAATGAGGTATACTGTCAATTATTAGTATTTAGCTATATATTGTATTACTGTAACACTGCACTTTTTAAGATACAAGCTGATGTACTCTCTGAGCACTTGTGGCGATTTGATCTTACACAGCACTATATATATATATATATATATATATATATATATATATATATATATATATATATATAGCTAGATTATTCTATTTGCATGTCTTTTTCAACTTGTCTGTCACTATCTTCTTTTCTTTTAGAGTTTTTAATACTGTTTGAATTTACCTAAAGTTTATAGATAAGCTTCAAGTTCAAGTTTGTGGACGTTGTTTTTCACTTTGATAGAAGCCGTGATCTGGACTGGAGCCGGTGTAGTGTTAGAAAGTGGTACATCATCAGAATGTGGTATGTGTACCAAAACTTGACTTGTGTAATGTCAAAAAGTGGTATGCTGTCAGACTACAAGTGGTGCACTGTCAGATTTTGGTACAGCTGCAATCAATTGCGATCTGATGGGTGTTTTCCTATTGTCAAAAAGAGGTACATTTACCATTAATTGGAGAGGAAGACAGACAGTGGCCCCAATACAATGAGTTGGTCAATGCAAGCAGACAGACAGCAGCTATGGTAGACATTGCCCTTATATGGCAGTAAGATTGTGAGCTGGAGGAATAGGACCGGCAGTGCTGTTACTACTTGCTCCTCCATTTCCTGAACACTTCAGTAGCAGAGCTATTAATATCCTGCACCACCGAATGTGCTCGGAAGAGAAATACAAATATCTTAGCAGCTATTTCTAGTGCTTGGGGCAGACACGGATACACAAGAACAGCACACTGCTTATTTCAGACCGCTCTGCTCATAAAAATAGCAGGGGATTATGCATCCAGGAAAAGGACAAACATATTTGCATGTGGATTTGGTCTTTTTTTAGCTCGTCGGCAACAGTCACAGCAACAGATTTATACATTTCCTGTGTTTTATAATACAGCACTTTCTGATTCGTGATCTGCCTCTGTATTTATAGTGACATGCCGCCTTCTGTATTATTTCTCTTGTTCATGTTCAGACGTGACAGAATTAGTGCCACTGAAAACTTTTCTTTCATGACTTTCCTTTCATAATGCAATTCATTATTGCAGCCTTTATATTCTGCACATCTAACATCCCAGAAACATTTTCTGTCATGAAAAAAATCCACCAATTGCAAAGTTTCCTCATGCGTCCACTTGTCTGTAGCCATACTGCTTACTTAGAAATATTGAGAGTGAAATCAGGGGATTAGAAAATGCAATATCATTGGCTGAACACACACAGGCCTGTAGAAAAATTGCTGAAAACAGAGCAGTGATGTATTGTAGCAACTCGATTGCAGATCGAAAATGTGTTGACAACTCAAGTGGTCAATTAGTGACACTCGGTCAATTCTTATTGTCAATCTGAGTTGCCAAGAAAGAATTTCTTGTGTATCTCAAGCCTAAGAACATAATTCAAGAAAAAAAAATACAAACAAGAGAAATCCAATTGGCTCATCAATGCTCCCGGTTTCCAGTGTCTGTTCCAGTTTCCAGTTAATAAAAACTACAAATGTTCCCCTTAAGATAAAATGTGACCCTATCTTCTTTATGGCATGTGTTCCATCTACACACAGATATTCCTTATCAGCTACTCAGTGCAAGAGGATGCACTGTGTCTACTTCCTTGTTAACCCTGAAAAAGTCCTAATCTTACTTTGCAAGAAGGGCTAGTGTATCTACAGTATACCTGGTATTGACTTACCTGGACTGGAACATCCCCTTCGGTCATGATTTTTTAGTTTGTATGAACTTTATGGAGTACGAGAAGTTGCCCTGCCATAATTTTGAAAAAAAAACAAAAAAACAAAATAAGCATTATAGAATAGATACACAGATCTGAAACTTAACACGGTACAATTATACACACAGGGGCTGAAGGGATATGTAACCCTTTCTTGTAGGTACCACTGAATAATTTAATTTATTAATTTATTTGTAATCTATTGTGAAAAGACGCTGTTCAATACTACTGTAGGTTTTTCACTTTTTATAGCACACTGTACAGTATAATGGTTTATTTTTAGTTTTTATATACAGTATATGGCCCAGCGAGTCCATTGCATGTGTAATGAGCTTGCTTGAGTGCCCAATTGAAGTCCATTGTGGTATTAAGTTTTATAGCGTGCCCTCAGGCAGCACTCGAATTGGACCCTACATCCGTTCTACACGTAAGAAGATAAAACAATGGCAGTGCATGATGAAGGCAACCATAGACTGTGCACTGGAGCAAAAAGAATGCAGTTTAAGCATGCAGGGAAATGTGCATTCAGTCAAACAAAACAAGGTAATAAACATTAATATTGGAAAGTATTAAAACTGATATTTTGACTGATATGCCTTTGCGTTTCTGTGTTTTGTAATTATTTTTATGATTGTGGTGAGATTCTTTTCTCAGACTGATTCAACCCCACTAAGATGCACCATATCTCCAGACTCAACCCCGCTCAGACGCACCATATCTCCAGATTCAACCCCACTGAGACGCACCGTATCTCCAGATTCCACCCCACTGAGACGCACCGTATCTCCAGATTCAACCCCACTGAGACGCACCGTATCTCCAGATTCAACCCCACTGAGATGCACCGTATCTCCAGATTCAACCCCGCTGAGACACACCGTATCTCCAGATTCAACCCCACTGAGATGCACCGTATCTCCAGATTCAACCCCGCTGAGACGCACCGTATCTCCAGATTCAACCCCACTGAGACGCACCGTATCTCCAGATTCAACCCCACTGAGACGCACCGTATCTCCAGATTCAACCCCACTGAGATGCACCGTATCTCCAGATTCAACCCCACTGAGATGCACCGTATCTCCAGATTCAACCCGCTGAGACGCACGTATCTCCAGATTCAACCCCACTGAGATGCACCGTATCTCCAGATTCAACCCCACTGAGCACCGTATCTCCAGATTCAACCCCTGAGACGCACCGTATCTCCAGATTCAACCCCACTGAGACGCACCGTATCTCCAGATTCAACCCCACTGAGATGCACCAGATTCAACCCACTGAGATGCACCGTATCTCCAGATTCAACCTCACTGAGACGCACACTGTATCTCCAGATTCAACCCCGCTGAGACGCACCTGTATCTCCAGATTCAACCCCGCTGAGACGCACCGTATCTCCAGATTCAACCCCACTGAGATGCACCGTATCTCCAGATTCAACCCCACTGAGACGCACCGTATCTCCAGATTCAACCCCACTGAGACGCACCGTATCTCCAGATTCAACCCCGCTGAGACGCACCGTATCTCCAGATTCAACCCCACTGAGATGCACCGTATCTCCAGATTCAACCCCACTGAGATGCACCGTATCTCCAGATTCAACCCCACTGAGACGCACCGTATCTCCAGATTCAACCCCACTGAGATGCACCGTATCTCCAGATTCAACCCCACTGAGATGCACCGTATCTCCAGATTCAACCCCGCTGAGACGCACTGATTCCAGATTCAACCCCACTGAGACGCACCGTATCTCCAGATTCAACCCCACTGAGATGCACCGTATCTCCAGATTCAACCCCACTGAGACGCACCGTATCTCCAGATTCAACCCCGCTGAGACGCACCGTATCTCCAGATTCAACCCCGCTGAGACGCACCGTATCTCCAGATTCAACCCCACTGAGATGCACCGTATCTCCAGATTCAACCCCGCTGAGACGCACCGTATCTCCAGATTCAACCCCACTGAGATGCACCGTATCTCCAGATTCAACCCCGCTGAGACGCACCGTATCTCCAGATTCAACCCCGCTGAGATGCACCGTATCTCCAGATTCAACCCCACTGAGATGCACCGTATCTCCAGATTCAACCCCGCTGAGATGCACCGTATCTCCAGATTCAACCCCACTGAGACGCACCGTATCTCCAGATTCAACCCCACTGAGATGCACCATATCTCCAGATTCAACCCCGCTGAGATGCACCGTATCTCCAGATTCAACCCCGCTGAGACGCACTGTATCTCCAGATTCAACTCCGCTGAGACGCACTGTATCTCCAGATTATTTTCTCAGACTGAATCAACCCCACTGAGATGCACCGAATCTCCAGCAGGGTGTCAAGCTGTTACCCAGTATCTTGTGAGGACTGAAGCACAGAGATTTCAAGATGATTCACACTATTGTGATCTTTTATTTATGCAGTTTTAATAGTTGGCTGTGTTGTGTGTGTGTGTGTTTTATTGCCTTCACAAATAAATCATTTCAAAGGTGAAATAAATAAAGAAGTCATGTCTGCACAAAAAGAGTGGAGTGAGATCATTAAAAAATTTAAAGGGGGTCATCTGTATAAAGTTGCAAAGTTGTTACACCTGGTGTAGCTTTTGTATGTCTCTTGTTAACTTTTTCATTTCTCTTGGGCAGTTTTCCAAGGACCACCTATTACAAAAATATAGATCTTTGGCCCAAGAACTGAACAAAAACATTTAAAAAAATTAAAAAAAACAACTAGAAAAAAAAAAAAATAAAAAAAATAAAAAATATCTTCTCTTGCACAGATAAATAAGAGAATACCATAAAATATGTGTGTGTTTCCTGTGTTGAGTGTGAAAGAGAGGAAGTGAAGGCCGGTGTGGAGAAAGGTCCCATTGCACGTGTTACAGTTGAATACTGCTCTGTTGAGAATATAACTTTCCAGTGTCCTCATTATTGAAGGGTTTGCATTCATACAACGTATTAACCACTGTACCGTAGCCCACTAAAGACAAGTATTAAAACACAAGGAGCTGTGGAGACTCATTTTAAAAGAGGAGCAGGAACACGGCTGCATTCATCCAATGAATTTGTCTTCACAGATATATACCCACAACCCTGCACACTGTAAGCAAGTGTCTTAACCACAGTGCAAAAGAGGGGCTTGTCTGCATTTGTAGTTTTAGAGCTTGTAACCTCTTCTCCTCTCATCTCACTGACAGGGGACAGGACAAGCACTGCCCTTTACACTTTATCTCATTGAGCCACTCAGCCTCCCCAGGTACTGTACAGTGTTTATATATCTGTATTTAGCTCTTGTAACCTCCTCTCCTCTCACAGTTACAGCACACTGTTGCAGTGCTCCTCTTCACATAGTGCATGTGCCCTGTTGAGAGCATTAGGTCTTTCTGTCTCCAGGACTGTCAAACCCATTTGTTCTAAAGGCCAGACAACACATATCTAAAATAGTACATATCTGTGTCAATTAATATGCATTTTAATCACACACATACACATCTATATTATTAGCTGTGACAGGCTTGTAGAAAAAGCTATTTTTAGCCGCAGTATTTTTTTCTTTAAAAACGGTTGCACTAATACAGCTGTGAAAGTAATAAACAGTGTTTTCTATTTAACAGTGCTGTCAGCATTAACAGTGAGAGATGTGTCTATGCTTTAGTGTTTCTGAAAACGCAGTGATATTCATAACAAGTACAGTACGCTTTACAGCATTCAACACACTGCAATGTGTATTTTGAGAGTGTTCTTGTGCTTGTAATTACTGCAATGCACTGCACATGTGCAGTAAGGGAGATCCTGGTTTATTATTAATGAACACTGCAATGCATTGCCAGGTACAGTGTTTTGAGTGTCACTGCCAACAGTCTGTTTTAATTCATATTCTGGTGATAAATTCAGCTGCTTATTGTCACTATTTTTGCTCAGTCCCTTATTAAGTATATGATATTATCAGGGTTTGACTAACATCATTTGGTATCAGTTTACATTGTATCTCTAACTGCATAGTAAATACATGTGCACTTACACAGTTACAATGTTATTATGCATAGTTACACTTAACTTGTCAATGTTTTTGCACAATATATGTAAGTACACGATTGTATCAGAAAAGGGTTCGGTTTAGGGTTAGGCTTAGAGTTAGGGTTAGGGTTCGGCTCAGGGTTAGGTTCAGGGTTGGGTTTATATCATGCAAAAGTATATTGTAACAACTACTAGAGTAACTATTATGTACATACACATAATTAGAGACACAATGTAAAGTGTTACTCATAATTTAAACACCAAGATGTGTAACTCCCTGAATATTGCCTTCCATCATTGGCAATGTATGTTAATGTGTAGAACATCATATAAAACCATACAAACAGCTAATTAGAAGCTAACTTCACACATGATAGAAATAGAATGTACTGCACACGTCACATGACAGACACTGCTTGTGATGACTGCTGACCAGAATGTCAATCATCTGCACACAGTGCACCTGACAAGTTAAGAGTTATTTACAGCCTGCGCTGTGTGCTCGCCTTGAAATTCCCATGTTGGGGCCATGGCTGCTTTTTTTTTTTACTTTTTACTTTTTAACCCACACAGGTCACTTCACAGACAGCCTCTCTCTTCTCTCAGACTGGAGACTGCATCAAACACGCTCTTCTGAACTCATATATACCCGCCTGCTAATCACAGGCAGGTGATAATCATTACAGACTGCAGCCATGTGATTCTCATCCTGGCTCCCTCCTGTGGTATTCTGGGGGATGTAGTCTTTTGGCCCCTCCTGGACTACATTTTTTTTCTCTTCCTCCCCCCCCAGTCTGTCACTATAGATATACAGTACTGTGCAAAAGTTTTAGGCAGGTGTGAAAAAATGCTGTAAAGTAAGAATGCTTTCAAAAATAGACATGTTAATATATTATATTTATCAATTACCTAAATGCAAAGTGAGTGAACAGAAGAAAAATCTAAATCAAATCCATATTTGGTGTGACCACCCTTTACCTTCAAAACAGCATCAAGCATCAATTCTTCTAGGTACACTTGCACACAGTTTTTGAAGGAACTCGGCAGGTAGGTTGGCCCAAACATCTTGGAGAACTAACCACAGTTCTTCTGTGGATTTAGGCAGCCTCAGTTGCTTCTCTCTCTTCATGTAATCCCAGACAGACTCGATGATGTTGAGATCAGGGCTCTGTGGGGCCATACCATCACTTCCAGGACTCCTTGGTCTTCTTTACGCTGAAGATAGTTCTTAATGACTTTCGCTGTATGTTTGGGGTCGTTGTCATGCTGCAGAATAAATTTGGGGCCAATCAGATGCCTCCCTGATGGTATTGCATGATGGATAAGTATCTGCCTGTACTTCTCAGCATTGAGGAGACCATTAATTCTGACCAAATCCCCAACTCCATTTGCAGAAATGCAGCCCCAAACTTGCAAGGAACCTCCACCATGCTTCACTGTTGCCTGCAGACACTCATTTGTGTACGCTCTCCAGCCCTTCGCTAACAAACTGCCTTCTGCTACAGCCAAATATTTCAAATTTTGACTCATCAGTCCAGAGCACCTGCTGCCATTTTTCTGCACCCCAGTTCCTGTGTTTTCGTGCATAGTTGAGTCGCTGGCCTTGTTTCCACGCCGGAGGTATGGCTTTTTGGCCGCAAGTCTTCCATGAAGGCCACTTCTGACCAGACTTCTCCAGACAGTAGATGGGTGTACCAGGGTCCCACTGTTTTCTGCCAGTTCTGAGCTGATGGCACTGCTGGACATCTTCCGACATGCGAAGGGAAGTAAGCATGATGTGTCTTTCATCTGCTGCAGTAAGTTTCCTTGGTCGACCACTGCGTCTCACGGTCCTCAACGCTGCCCGTTTCTTTGTGCTTCTTCAAAGAGCTTGGACAGCACATCTGGAAACCCCTGTCTGCCTTGAAATTTCTGCCTGGGAGAGACCTTGCTGATGCAGTATAACTACCTTGTGTCTTGTTGCTGTGCTCAGTCTTGCCATGGTGTATGACTTTTGACAGTAAACTGTCTTCAGCAACCTCACCTTGTTAGCTGAGTTTGGCTGTTCCTCACCCAGTTTTATTCCTCCTACACAGCTGTTTCTGTTTCAGTTAATGATTGTGTTTCAACCTACATATTGAATTGATGATCATTAGCACCTGTTTGGTATAATTGTTTAATCATACACCTGACTATATGCCTACAAAATCCCTGACTTTGTGCAAGTGTACCTAGAAGAATTGATGCTGTTTTGAAGGCAAAGGGTGGTCACACCAAATATGGATTTGATTTAGATTTTTCTTCTGTTCACTCACTTTGCATTTAGTTAATTGATAAATATAATCTATTAACATGTCTATTTTGAAAGCATTCTTACTTTACAGCATTTTTTCACACCTGCCTAAAACTTTTGCACAGTACTGTATATATATATATATATATATATATATATATATATATATATATATATATATATATATATATATATATATATATATATATATATATATATATGCTTTTATCACTGTTACTGTTTTCACATTAAACTAGCAAAAAGCAACAAGCTCTGACTGCTGCACAACTACTGCACCTTTCCTTTCAAGTTCGTATGCAGTTGGGCTTCACCATGTAGTTAGATTCCTCTTTAGTTATATTGCCTTTTTTATGTTATTGTACCAATTTCCTCAGCCATCATTTTTTGGACATCCTAAAATCTTAAAAAAAAGCATTTTAAACAAGGGTTTCAAATATATAATTGGAGAGTAACTCTGGAAGCCTCATAATTCAATTCAAGCATGAAGTAATGTGAGCTTCTTGGAAAACGAAAAGAAACAATAAAGCATTTAAAATGTACTTCTTCCAAAAAAAGAAAACATATCGACTGGAAAAGCTAACAGCCAATTATGTATGTTATCCAAATGTAAGATTTACATTCTTTAAATCAATAACGATCAAGAGCTTAAAGAAATGACAAGGCCAACAATAAAGTGCTGAACGCAGTGCTCTGCCAGTTAAGCAGTTTCCATAAAGCAATGGAGATGCTGCAGCTTGGTGGTTAAAGCTGCATTTGTTTCACAGTCTAGAAAGAGGGATTTCAAGATCTTTCATGAATAAACATGATATTTATTAATGCAGAAAGAAATAGCGCTGTCACATTCAAAATTGATCACTTTCTCTGGAGATATTATGCAACAAATGTTCCTAAATATGTAAATGCGTACCTGAAAAACAGATAAATTGTAGAATATTTAGTTTTTTTATGTCCACCTTTTAAAGACATTCTATTTTCACCATCCATGAATTATCAAACAAAATAAAAACATAGGTAAATGTAAAAATAACAATCGAAATGTCTCCTTCTTGTACTAGACAGAGCGATCTTTAGCAGAAATATTTCCGATCTTTGATGCAGCTGGTGTCTTTTTCGTTGAAGACATTTAAAAAAATCGTGCAGCTCTTTGCAGTGTGTGTGTTCAATCATTTACCGGAAGCAAACTAAACCGGCTGCCAGGTTCCTAAATGCAATGCAATGCAATGTGTTCAATCATTTACCGGAAGCAAACTAAACCAGCTGCCAGGTTCCTAATTAAGTGTTATACATAGTGCATCAATAGGGCAAATGTCTGCTGTATTTATTTTTAACTGGTAAAAAATATGTATTTACACTATTCTTTCAGAAATTGATATTTTCACAGGGAACTACATCTTACACGTCAATGAGAAGAATAGCCAAATGAACAGAATCCTGAGAGCGTAAACTAAAGCCAATGCTAGTCCTTTCTACCAGAGCACTCCAATAAGTCACTTGCTTACCCCCATCTGTTCCTGTGCTCCTATTTGAAGCTCTGTTTGTTTTTTGGAGTTAAACCAGCACGGGTAACAATTGTTATTTTGATCTCACAGCTCACGTCTCTCGTTCCGCCTCTGAACACACTAACCCCATTCAGCCAAAGCTGCTTGTTTTATATTGTGGCCAAGGGCTTAACTGGCTATCATTTACCTAGTTTATCCCTCGACCACATTCGTCACGGGTTTTTTCATGTTCAACAGCCAGTTTATCAATAATCAATCGATGTTGACCATGCATTGTCACGATTTTATCTGGATGGAGCATTTTAACCCCATTCAGGCTGTAAAACAATAATAACACTAAATAGTGTTTTTAATGCACCAAACCATACATTAAAATAATAATAACACAAGACAAATACAAAATAATACATATTCAATCACGGGGTGGGGTGTACCCTGTCACAATGATATTCATGTTTAAAAAAATTCGCTATTTTTTGTTTAGTTTTGTTAATATATATAAAAAAATGTACTGTTGTATTTGTGTGCATCCATATTTATATAAATACTGTATATTGTCTAGTTAATTTATGCTTGACCTTTTTTGACCTTTGACCTGCCCAGATAGGTCATGTGATGCCTGGGCAGGTATATAAGCAGATAGAGCGGCATAATGGAGTTAGTTGTGATTAACTGTGGCAGAGAGCAGAGCTCTGTGTAACAGTGTGTTTGTACATGCTTGTGACTGTGAAGGCATACTTCTCTGTCAGAATTACAAACAATATGGTGCTTCCTGCAAATTGAGGACATACTCCCCCAGATTAAAAATGTTTGTAAAATCTTTGCAATGAAAGACTGCACTCATTTGCAAAGAACTGCTCTTGTCTCAGTTTCATTTTTACAACTGTTTCTGCAAGTATCTGACACCTTCTTTTAAACATTTTAGTAATGTTTAGCAGACATAGTATCTTTCACTAGTTTATAAATAGGTTTCTACAGTATGCAATGCATAAAAATACAAAAAAAAAAATTCATAAACTGATAGCTGTTAGCTGCTAATAAGCAAAAAACCCATGACCTTTTATTTCTACCAAATAAGTCATGTAGATAACATCGTGGGGTTCTTTAAACAATCCCTATTGCTTTCTTCTGCTGGTTTAGCATCCCACTCAGTTTATCAGCGGGTTTGCTTCAGAATGTGTTGCTGCCTCTTGTGGGTGTTGTTTGCTGGGTTATATAACGACTCAGTGTGCTGGAGAGGGTTCCTTTTTTTAGAACCAGAGCTTTCTGAAAACCACATTTTATTGTTTTATATTTTTGGTTGAATACCAGGCCGTTTACTGCATGAGTGGAAAAGCAGTTTGTATGAGAGAGAAATTCAAAGAGGTCTCAACCAGCGAGTTCATTACATGAGTCTGCCTCGTTGCACTGTACTAACTGCTACAGGAGTGTGCTAATGTATTGGGACACTTCAAGATTTGTCATTTATACCCTTTATATACCTTGCTGCATGAAAACCTCTGGGTATATATCACCGGTCAGTAATCTGTGATATAGAAACAGTAGGCACTCGTCTGAAAATGTTAGACCTCTTTGTGCTTTAATAAGGCATCTTAAACAACTTCTGAGAATCACTAATTTGCCTATTTTGACAATGTTTCCAAGGTTTTCAGTTGAAGTGGTTTGATTTCATATGCAGAATGAATCACAACTACAGAAGCAATGGGGTGTTCTAATACATGTGCACACTGTTGAACTACAGAAGCAATGGGGTGTTCTAATACATGTGCACACTGCTGAACTACAGAAGCAATGGGGTGTTCTAATACATGTGCACACTGCTGAACTACAGAAGCAATGGGGTGTTCTGATACATGTGCACACTGCTGAACTACAGAAGAAATGGTGTGTTCTGATACATGTGCACACTGCTGAACTACACAAGCAATGGGATGTTCTAATACATGTGCACACTGCTGAACTACAGAAGCAATGGGGTGTTCTGATACATGTGCACACTGCTAAACTACAGAAGAAATGGTGTGTTCTGATACATGTGCACACTGCTGAACTACAGAAGCAATGGGGTGTTCTAATACATGTGCACACTGCTGAACTACAGAAGCAATGGGGTGTTCTGATACATGTGCACACTGCTGAACTACAGAAGCAATGGGATGTTCTAATACATGTGCACACTGTTGAACTACAGAAGCAATGGGGTGTTCTAATACATGTGCACACTGCTGAACTACAGAAGCAATGGGGTGTTCTGATACATGTGCACACTGCTGAACTACAGAAGCAATGGGATGTTCTAATACATGTGCACACTGTTGAACTACAGAAGCAATGGGGTGTTCTGATACATGTGCACACTGCTGAACTACAGAAGCAATGGGGTGTTCTGATACATGTGCACACTGCTGAACTACAGAAGCAATGGGGTGTTCTAATACATGTGCACACTGCTGAACTACAGAAGCAATGGGGTGTTCTAATACATGTGCACACTGCTGAACTACAGAAGCAATGGGGTGTTCTAATACATGTGCACACTGCTGAACTACAGAAGCAATGGGGTGTTCTAATACATGTGCACACTGCTGAACTACAGAAGCAATGGGGTGTTCTGATACATGTGCACACTGCTGAACTATAGAAGCAATGGGGTGTTCTAATACATGTGCACACTGCTGAACTACAGAAGCAATGGGGTGTTCTAATACATGTGCACACTGCTGAACTACAGAAGCAATGGGGTGTTCTAATACATGTGCACACTGCTGAACTACAGAAGCAATGGGGTGTTCTGATACATGTGCACACTGCTGAACTACAGAAGCAATGGGGTGTTCTAATACATGTGCACACTGCTGAACTACAGAAGCAATGGGGTGTTCTAATACATGTGCACACTGCTGAACTACAGAAGCAATGGGGTGTTCTAATACATGTGCACACTGCTGAACTACAGAAGCAATGGGGTGTTCTAATACATGTGCACACTGCTGAACTACAGAAGCAATGGGGTGTTCTGATACATGTGCACACTGCTGAACTATAGAAGCAATGGGGTGTTCTAATACATGTGCACACTGCTGAACTACAGAAGCAATGGGGTGTTCTAATACATGTGCACACTGCTGAACTACAGAAGCAATGGGGTGTTCTAATACATGTGCACACTGCTGAACTACAGAAGCAATGGGGTGTTCTAATACATGTGCACACTGCTGAACTACAGAAGCAATGGGGTGTTCTAATACCTGTGCACACTGCTGAACTACAGAAGCAATGGGGTGTTCTAATACATGTGCACACTGCTGAACTACAGAAGCAATGGGGTGTTCTAATACATGTGCACACTGCTGAACTACAGAAGCAATGGGGTGTTCTAATACATGTGCACACTGCTGAACTACAGAAGCAATGGGGTGTTCTAATACATGTGCACACTGCTGAACTACAGAAGCAATGGGGTGTTCTAATACCTGTGCACACTGCTGAACTACAGAAGCAATGGGGTGTTCTAATACATGTGCACACTGCTGAACTACAGAAGCAATGGGGTGTTCTAATACATGTGCACACTGCTGAACTACAGAAGAATTGGGGTGTTCTAATACATGTGCACACTGCTGAACTTCAGAAGCAATGGGATATCCTAATACATGTGCACACTGCTGTATATACTGCTGTATGTTTAGCAAAGGAAATGGGTGCCCTTGTGAAGACATGCATTTTAGCAAATTCACAGATTGAATACAAAGATTAAAGGGAACACTAACAAACAATAAGTAAGGGTATCATTACAATGCTATCAATACAGACCCCAAAGCCCTGCTTCACCAGCATGTTGGCACTCTTTGAAATGGGTGTAATAAGAGCTCAATGCTAACTTACTGAATGTCCCTCATCAACACAGGCAGTATATTGTTGGGTCTCAGATGCAGTTTGCCTGGAATATCAAGTCCACGACTGTGTGAGTTTGTGTGTGTCTTACAGGCATGTATATAATTCCAATGTGTTTGAATGAGTCAGGTTTATAAAGGGTTAAAGCATGATGTGGCGGGAAACAAACCCCCAAAGAATTATTCAATCAAGCAACAAGAACAAGGGCTTATTATTATTATTATTATTATTATTATTATTATTATTATTATTATTATTATTATTATTATTATTATTATTATTATTCAGTTAACTCAAGCAGTTTTTTTTATTTTTAGGTACCTGATATGAAAAGGTAAGCCAGTTTAAAGACGTTATTCCATAAGAAGAGCCAGTGTTCTCCAGACGCACAGCACTGTCTGATAGCAGAGAGGATATCTGCCTCACAGATAACATCTAACCCAGAAAGAGACTGAGAAAACAACAGCAAGAAAAACGGAATCAGGCAGTTTGCTTGTGAGTGTATTAAGATGCAAATGGAATAAAAGACATCAGTGCAGATTGCTTGATAAAGATGTGCCATTTCAGCAAAGCGTTCTCTGCATGCTTGCTCTGTGTAAACTGTGTAAGCTCATGTGTCCTCTTTATTAATAGCACGACGTGCATGCATCTTCTGTTTGATCTGCCTGGTGAAGACATTGAAAAAGACTGGTCGAAACATTTCTTTGTTCTTCTTTTTGTCTATTTTCTAGATAAGCCCTATCAATTGATGTTATTTAATTCCACCAACGCTTGTACCAATTGGCCTTCATTCAAAAGCTTGCCATGACTCTATACATAGTCAGCTGAGTGAACATAAAACTGGCTATGATTCTATGTAGAGCAAAGGACAGGCTTTTCAACTCACACCCCAATGCATTCTGGTACATTTTACCTGTCTCAGGTACCTTTCACAACAGGACTACACTTACCAGAATGCATTGGGGTGCGAAAAGCCTGAACTGTCCCAGTGTGTATGGGAGTCATATGTTAACCCCATAAAAATCAGAGCAATGCCTGTTGCATGCAGTGCCTCACAAAATCTCACAGCTCGTTGTAGAAGCCATCTTAGAAAAGAGAGCAAAAATGACTCAAAATCCAGAGGCCTTGCCAAATCTGTAGTCCACAAACAAACAAACAAAAAACGGCAACAGAAAGAACTTTACTGCACGGATTATATTTCGTTTGACTTTTTTTAAATTACAAAATTCAACAAAAACCTTGGTCTCTTGTAGTTACAGGCTTTACTTAGCTGATTTGTAGTTTTCAGCAAGATGTAACACTATTTCAATGTTTACCGTGTTATGCTTTTATGAATACTGTACTGGAAATGGAGTCTTGCTTGTTATGTGTTGGTAGAGGAAGCAACATCTGTTCTTATACCTGGAGAAGGGCAGAGGTGACTAGTAAACTGAGCTTGCATGAATATCCACACATTTACAGCAAGACTATTTTACTCATCTTTTATAATTTCAACCTAGCCTTTTTTTTTTTAAAACATACCTGTCGTTTGGAACAGAATGAAAAGCTAGGCAGTCACGTGACTGGATCACAGGTCTGTTTTGAAAGCGGTGTCTTGCAGTGTGGTTATACCTTTGGTTAAGACTCCTGTTCTGAAGCAGGGCCCCCTGTTTGCTTCCCCTGCCTTGGGTGACCACATTTACAAAGCTCAGAATCAGGACATGTACATTGAAGAAGTTTTGAAACTAAACAATGTGTGTTATTTTAAGAATTATCGAATGTAGTGCTATTATCACTATCACTGTGTTCACATTAAACTAACAAAAAAAAACCATAAACACCAACCTTAGCCTGACTGCTTCCCAACCACTGCACCTTCCCTTTCCAATTCATGGCCACGTTTAACTACATGCTCTATGCAGTATGTATTGCTATTCTTACCCTTCATTTCTATTATTTTGCATACTTTAAATTTAGTATAGTAACCTATATTAAAACTATTATTCTGGAAACCTTTTTTTAAATATGATTGCCCATTGTTTAACCCTTCTAGTCTTTAATTATGAGGCTGTGTGGTTCAGTGCTTAATGAAACAGGCTTATAACCAGGAGGTCCCTGGTTCAAATCCCAGCTCAGCCACTGACTCATTGCATGACCCTGAGCAAGTCATTTAACCTCCTTGTGCTCTGTTTTTTGGGTGAGACGTTATTGTAAGTGACTCTGCAACTGATGCATAGTTCACACACCGTGGTCTTGTATCTTGTAAAGTGCTTCGTGATGGTGGTCCACTATGAAAGGCCCTATATATAAATAAAGATTATTATTATTATGTTTGTCGAGCAGAAGAAAGAACTCCTTTATTGAGTATACATGAGAACACGACACATTATTTTTTTATATATTTCTACACTAGCTCAGACTGGGACCTAGGAGTCCCGTGAGATTCCAGCAGCATGTGTTAACATACTGCGCTAAGATAAGGCACGATCTTGAGGTCCCACCAGGACGGAAAGGGTTAATTTAAGGAGTGCTATCTGTTGGAAGTTATCTTGTGGGGCAAGTTATCGAGAAAACTCAAAGAAACACACGTACTGTTTGTTATTAGCAAAGTGGAGTGCGGGTTGAAATGTTTATAGATTTGCATGGTTCAGCATGCATTAGCATATAAAAGTGCTATTCTTGGTAACACACTTCCCTAGGCTTTACTGCGCTTTTATCAACGTTACATAAATACAGTTGCGTGCCATGACAAAATGGACTGGGGTCGCAGTCGTCGCAGCCTACCTACCCTCCTTTTTAAGCGGCAGCTACCTGTAAGCCACAGATACCTTTCATAATTTGAATTCTGAAAGTGCCGAGTATATCCTTTCCCTTCCTTTGTCAGCTCGGGGATCTGTGGTGTATATCTCCCTTTTTTAACAATCTCCAATTTTTCAGAGAAAGTTCTCCTTGAAAAAGGATTGGTAACCAAATTGACTATGATGTCTCAGTTTTCTCACTTTTTTTATTTTAGTGTAAAATAAAATTTGAAATAATTAGATGTTGTAAAGGTATTTGTATTTATCAATGTATATTTATAAGCAATATCGTACGAAATCCAGCTATCCTCCTAACTGCAGTGCTAACCAAGAATATACATGTTTTGGGGTTGCTCACTAATGATTGGTCAGCTGTCAGAGCTTTGACTTTCCCATTGGTTGCTAAAGCAGGGCCTTCAAGTGAGGCAGAGAATACCCTGGGAGATTTAAGGCCCGCCTCTGCTCACTCCTGATTGGTCGCCTGTCTAAAAAAAGGGACATTCTTCGACTAGCCTTCAACTGAAACGGAGAATACCCTCAACTGTTTTTTTTTCTAGTGTCTGGTCGTTGTTTTAGACTTATGCGTGGGAAATGCAGATCTCTTATTGGCTAATCACATCCCCTTCAGGAAACCCCTAGACTCTTAAGAAACCTCTAGTAAACCCTATAAATCATCTTGGATAAAGGCATCAGACAAATGAACAAATAATAATTAGAGTAGTATGTTTCATAGTATAAGCAAGCACACTGTACGCAAGTGAGTGAGGCAATGTAATGTCATTTGACTGATGCTTTACTTGGCACTGTCTGGTAAGCAGAGAATACCTTGAAGGTCCTGATGGCACACCACTGTTTAAATAGGGGCACTACATTAGCAGCACGCTAGTCAGCTGGTACATCTCCCATCTTCATTGATTTGCCAGAGATATTTGCCAGCTGCTTGGGAAGGGCCTCTATTGTTTCTTTAAGCACTCTTGTGTAAATGCCACCCGGGCCAGGGGTTTGTTAGTCTTGAGAGCCCCCAGTCCATGAGCTGCAAGGCTATTCACCTTCTCTTGGGTATTTGAGAACAGTAAGCAGGCAACCACTCTCCATGGTAGGGGCACACATTGTGTGAAGAAGCAGTCATTTGCCACTTCCCCCATTTCAAGCTCTGTCACTGCACATTCTGTTGAAGGGATTATGGGGTCCCTTTCCTTGCGTGCATCTCTAATGTTGTTGTATTGGTGTCCTTATCTGGCGGTCTGTAGAAAACTGTAGTCCTTTTTGTATTTTTTTTAAAAATCTGCTATCTGGAATTTCATGGGATGTCAGCAATAAAAGGTCACCTACAGTATATATCGCAAATGGTGTAAATCAGCCAGATAATATATTGTACCAACCCATATCTCAAATGATGAAATCCCACTAATTTCACAGCAATTCATAGTCTAAAAAGTTGTGTGTGAGGTGTGTGTCACCTCAGTAAATTGCATCATGCACATCAATGTTATTAATGAGGATCGGGTGTCAGGACATGGTACATCATGCACATTAATGTTATTCCAGTAATGAGGATCGGGGCAGGTGGTTTGTTAAGGCTCATCCTGATGAGTGAATAACTCAGTAACTCTATGAATGTTCAAGGACCATGCCATTGAATATAAATAAGTTATTTTGCTAGATATCACTCTCACCAATTGTTAAATACAATAAATGTATACAAATGTCCCCAATTTGGGAAAGTTAAGTGTTAAAAGAGGTATAACTCAGGACACAACCAGCTGGATGTCTACAGGGTGTTGAAACTTGCAACAGATCAGTCCAAGACTAACAATGGATCCCATAGGACTGCACTACATTACTGAAGGGGGTCCATGTCTGGGAACGGCTTGTATGATATGCTTCATCAGCAAAAAAGAGTCCTGCATCCAGTAAAGGGCAGTATGTGAGTGATCTGCATATCAAATGGCACATTCCCCAGAAAAAGAAAAATCTTTTTTTCCCTTCTTTTTTTTAACACAGTTACTTGGTGTTTCAAGTGTCATAATTACTCGGGCAGATTGTAACCATAGCAACTATGACATCATTATGGACATAGTGATGCATGAGAATTGTAATGGCTGGGGACTAGTTGCTAGGCGACCTGAACTCAGGGAAATCATTGGAACTGGAATCTACAGAACACACTGTACTTGATTGTAGTGCTGCTGAGTTTTTTGTTGTTTTTCTGACTGAAGCATTTTTTGACATGTGACCACACTGAGGGATTATTATGCAATTAAAGTACAGCACAAACCAAAAGGCTCACGATAACATTAGCTGTAGCTGGAACATAACTCAGAAAACTCCAAATACATTGCACCTGATTTATACAGGCTTGTGGTTACAATCGCTGCCACATGTCCCTGGGTTGTGGAAAAAAAACTCTTCTCCAATCTGAAAACCTGACGAATATGGAAAGCGCCAAGTCTTTTTCATATATACACCTCCATAGTAAATCATTGAACTTTGTTTTTTCACTTTCACTCTTTGTGTATCTGGGTTCACATTGTATTCCACACCTCCAATACAGTCCAGTAAGTATAATGCCACCCTAAACTCTTTGTGTGACTGGATTCACAGGCTGCTAACACTAATTTGCATGCCTCCTGTGCACCTTTTGTATTCCCATAACTATAAAACACTCAGATATAAGACACACAGAAATACAACCCTTATGAGGACAAGTCTTTATCAGGTTAAAGGAATGCAACCTATAACAATGACCTTTGGGGATACATTCCTTGCTCATGAATTAGATGCCATTCTCCATCATTTGATTCTGAAGCATTCTTCCAAACACACTGAAGCAAAGTGCGTTCCTTTAAATGTTACTGTGCCACGAATCTCCATTCGTAGCCATAGGGTCGCACTGGCTCCCAAATGAAAAGGAAGTTGGATTGCTCAGGAAACAAACCAGGTTTTATAGGATTAACACCCAGTCCAGCTTCCAATAGAGGTGGGACAGTAGTGGAGGCGGCGAGAGGAGATGGAAGGAGTGGTGCTCAGGCATGACACGGCCTTTACTGATTTAAACACGGAGAGATTTACATGTGCAGACAGTGCCTTGTTAGAACCACTGGAGTTCCACATTCTTCAGTCCATTAGAGACTGGGGCTGAGGAAAAATGTATGTTAAATAAAAGAACTCAATGCATGCCATGGTTTCCTTCCTTTTTACCTGACTTTCCCAGATGGCTATCTTTACAAGATGTGGAGCATACCAGTGCCCTTATTAAGGACATCCCTTACATTGTAATATATCTGTCTAGTACAATCCACATCTTCAAAGTTACAGCACGCAGATGCCATTTTAAAGCATTCTTATGCAATAAATTGTCACTGAACAATGACACTCTTGATGTGCAAGCTTAATAGCCTATATAAAGAGAAATACCATTTATTTTACACTGCTGCCAACATTTTGAAACAAGACTAACTGTAAAGTTTTGGATGTAGTGTAATGTAGTTCGGTGGGCCAGTGCTGCTGAAACCCTTGGATACAATCTCCCTTGTGTAACTATGTCATAAGTTTGACATTCCTCTGTCATGTGGTTGGAGGCAAATGAATGTTTGGAGCAAGCTGGGTTTAACAGCAACTGTAACATTAATGGTCGTATTCTGTATACTGTGGAATTTGTAAGAAGTAGTTCCAACAAGTCGTTTAAAATCAGGAGCCTTCAGTTGCTCTGCTCCCTGCCTTTGGAACTCCATCCCGAGTCATATCAGGAATGCTGGCATAGCTGAGTCTTTTAAATCACATTTAAAAACAGATTTGTTTGCATTGTGTTTAAATCGCTTGCTTGCGGTGCTCAGGGTTGCTGGTTCACGCCCAGCCTGCGCCCTGTTACACAAGCAAACTGTGAAAATGCCATATGCAACAATGTGTCACTGTCCCTGTCAATCGCCTGTTGTCCTTGTGTGTTCTGATACGAAACACTGATAAAATGTTTAAAATACAAAGTACATCAAATGCTGCTCTTTCCAATAGGACCCTTACTGCACTCCTTCTCCACTGTCACAGGGTAGGGTAACTCACCTCTCCCCTTCTCCACCGACACAGGGTAGGGTAACAGACCTCTCCCCTTCTCCACTGTCACAGGGTAGGGTAACTCACCTCTCCCCTTCTCCACCGACACAGGGTAGGGTAACAGACCTCTCCCCTTCTCCACCGACACAGGGTAGGGTAACAGACCTCTCCCCTTCTCCACTGTCACAGGGTAGGGTAACTCACCTCTCCCTTCTCCACCGACACAGGGTAGGGTAACAGACCTCTCCCTTCTCCACCGACACAGGGTAGGGTAACAGACCTCTCCCCTTCTCCACTGTCACAGGGTAGGGTAACTCACCTCTCCCCTTCTCCACCGACACAGGGTAGGGTAACAGACCTCTCCCCTTCTCCACCGACACAGGGTAGGGTAACAGACCTCTCCCCTTCTCCACTGTCACAGGGTAGGGTAACTCACCTCTCCCCTTCTCCACCGACACAGGGTAGGGTAACAGACCTCTCCCCTTCTCCACCGACACAGGGTAGGGTAACAGACCTCTCCCCTTCTCCACTGTCACAGGGTAGGGTAACTCACCTCTCCCCTTCTCCACTGTCACAGGGTAGGGTAACTCACCTCTCCTCTTCTCCACTGTCACAGGGTAGGGTAACTCACCTCACCCCTTCTCCACTGACAGAAGGTAGGGTAACTCACCTCTCCCCTTCTCCACTGACACAGGGTAGGGTAACTCACCTCTCCCCTTCTTCACTGTCACAGGGTAGGGTAACTCACCTCTCCCCTTCTCCACTGTGACAGGGTAGGGTAACACCTCTCCCCTTCTCCACTGACAGAGGGTAGGGTAACTCACCTCTCCCCTTCTCCACTGACAGAGGGTAGGGTAACTCACCACTCCCCTTCTCCACTGTCACAGGGTAGGGTAACTCATCTCTCCCCTTCTCCACTGACACAGGGTAGGGTAACTCACCTCTTGCACTAAAAGTGCTTTATTACTCAGTAAAATAAATAAAAACAAACAAAATAAAACAGGGAAACAGTTGAAATTAAACATGGATTCTGGAAACACTATGGCTCCGACAAAATGAAATAGTAAAATACACATTTTATGAACACTCAAAAACCTCATTATAGCATTGAAGACATAAGAGTCAAATAACTGTAGTAACTTATTTTGCTATTGCTTTATACAGTAAACAGCAGTGTAGCATTTTAATAAATTTGTATCAGTTTCCAGGCTTTGTTTTGGTCAGCGCTCAATCTCAAGAGCTAAGCTGTGGGCTGGCCTGCTCAGTAAATGGATGAGAAACCTCACAGGCAAACCAGCTGTGTTGTTGGAAGAGGTGTTGTTTACACAGTAGGGGGCAGACGCTGCTCTGTGCCTGAACTAAACTGGACATCTTTCGGATGTTAAACTGAGGCGCTGTGTTACTGTTCTTAATTCCCTATCTGACATCCACGCCAGGAGACAGGTGTGCAGACACTAACACCTTGTTATCATATTTAGCAGGAAAGTTGTCTGGGGAGCGTGGGTATGTACTGTGTGTCTCAGTAAAGCAACTCGGAGACTGAGGCATTAAAAGTTTAAACTCTCTTTAGAAATCCTATATTCATCCAATAGGAAACATATTACTACTATAGTAATGTCAACCAACTAACACTAGAACTACCGGAGTTATACACATACCTAGAACTAGCATGATCAGTTAAAAACAACATAGATATTACAATGAAAGGACAAACAATCAGATATAAGATTCTGTAGTAATTGTAAGCATTGATCAGCAGATATGTTTGGCAACTCATTTTCACAGCTCAGACAAGAAGCCATGTAAAGTAAAGGCTGCAGACTGTGCTGATCTATTTATTGAACTGTGATTAGCTCTGACATATTTAGTAACCTGAGTGAATCTAAAAATATAAAACTAGATCACAGGAGATACCCTGCCTGCTTACATGACTGGCACTCAGTAAACTAGATCACAGGAGATACCCTGCCTGCTTACATGACTGACACTCAGTAAACTAGATCACAGATACCCTGCCTGCTTACATGACTGGCACTCTGTAAACTAGATCACTGGAGCCTGGATTGTGATCAGCAGTAAGTGCAGATACAGTACGTCTGAACAGTAAGAGAAGCCTGGATTGTGATCCTTATGTTCCCTCTCACCCTCTCCACTCACCCTCTACTGGCTGACTTGTTATGCCTTCTCTTCAGTCTCCTTCCTCCCGTACTTGCTCCTTCTCTTCGCTTGTTTTGATTAATTCAGGTAATATCCATGTGCTGAAATAAACCCAAGGTGAAATTCTGAATTACTGATGCATGCACACAATTGCATGCTGGTATCAGTGTGCTGCTGTAACTTTAATATGAGTATGTATCGTCTCCACTGGTATGTACAGTATTCATCTAATAGACACACGAGTGCTAGCTAGTGTAATGTGCACTACTAAATGTCTGTCTGCAGCTGGTTTTCTCATAATGTTTTAGGGGTGATCCTGTCACCATGCCTTTCAAAGGAACTCACTGTTAATGTACCATCAGTTTATAAAAGTCTTCAAATCAATATTTCAGTTGCTCTGGATAGTTATCAATGCAGTAGGTGCCAGGTCCCTGGTCCAGTTGTAATAGGATCCCTGGGGGTTGTGCAGGCTTGTGTCCCTGGTCCAGTTGTAATAGGATCCCTGGGGGTTGTGCAGGCTTGTGTCCCAGGTCCAGTTGTAGGATCCCTGGGGGTTGTGCATGCTTGTGTCCCTGGTCCAGTTGTAGGATCCCTGGGGGTTGTGCAGGCTTGTGTTCCTGGTCCAGTTGTAGGATCCCTGGGGGTTGTGCAGGCTTGTGTCCCTGGTCCAGTTGTAGGATCCCTGGGGGTTGTGCAGGCTTGTGTCCCTGGTCCAGTTGTAGGATCCCTGGGGGTTGTGCATGCTTGTGTTCCTGGTCCAGTTGTAGGATCCCTGGGGGTTGTGCAGGCTTGTGTCCCTGGTCCAGTTGTAATACAATCCACACGGCTGTGGCTCCAGTTTGGAAGGTTGTATGGGAGGCTGGAGAGACAGACTGCTGCACCGGTAGGGCCTGTTTTGTAATTAAATATTTCTCATGTGTGCCTACACAACACAGGAATGAGAAACTTTGTTTTGCAATCTGCACTTCAAGCAGAGACGGTAACACTGAAAGAAGGTCTTTGACTCGCAGTCAATGGAAATGTATCATATGGTTATGGCTTCAATGCATTTACATAACAGAGTCACTAAAATACATCTCAGAAAAAAAAACTATTTCATCAAGAAGGCGTTGGAGGGGGTAGTAGTTTATTTATTACCATTATTTCTGCTTGGTATATTACACGGGTAAAAAAAAATAGATACAAAATTTCAATCAGTTGCTGTCTATGCTCCTTAACTCTTCAATGTACAAGGGGCATATGTTTTCCCACAAATACAATTATGCTAACTTTCTTATTTTTGCAATTTGGTGCATGAAACAAGGTTTACTGACAGGTTGGATCTGATCATCCAAATTGTAAGTTTCCTCCTCGTGATACTTGAGTCGCTCTCAAATGTATTTTCAGAAGAAAGTGTTTGAACAAGTGCTCAGTTGTTTGTGTACCCTAAGGGGTTCATTAATAATCGCTGTAAACCTGTTCTGATGCGTTGCTCAGTGTGGCTAAACCAGGAACACAATGGAAATGAGATGCATCTTCTGTTTGAATGAATTAATACTGACAGTGTGTGCAGGACTCCTATATACCATTAGTATCATCTATAATTAAACATAAATATACAGTCGTTTAGGTCACGTGTGTGTGTGTGTGTGTGTTAATAAAGCAGTAGTTTAGGTCACATGTGTGTGTGTGTGTGTTAATAAAGCAGTAGTTTACTTCATGTGTGTGTGTTAATAAAACAGTAGTTTACTTCATGTGTGTGTGTGTTAATAAGGGGTATGCTGGATCACTCTCAGTGAGTTGTTACTTGTGGGCTGGGCCCAGTCTGGGTTCATCAGAACCTGGAAATTAAAAGACCCTTGTCAGAAACCAATCCTGCTGTGTTCTGGTGTGGCTCAAACTGGCTCCAGTCTATCAACAAGTCCAGCTGAAACCAAAGCTCACTAGATTATGCACGGTACTATAACTGGGAGTATTTGCTTGCAATCAGTGTAGATTGCATTTCAGAAAAGAATTGGCAACTGAAGGATTTCCACAGGCGTGCCATACCCCCACCATTTACACACAGAAAAACAAAAACAAAGCATCGAACACTAGTTAAGAATATATAAGAACCCTCTAGATGCTTTATTTATCAATGCATGTATGTGTTGGGAGTGGGAGGGCTCATAGTATAAATAATTCCATTTAACTGTGTTACAGAGAAGGGCAATAAGTAGAATTGGACCATTCTCAGGATAATGAATGATAGGTAATAACTGTCTCTTCAAGGAAGCTGCTATAATTGCAGGTTGATACCCAGGTTCTAAAAGACTGTATTTACTTGGAGACTTTAAAAGACACGTGTGTTAAGTTAGTGCCTTTGTCTAGCCACACTGTAATGCTGGAAGGGGAATATTTATATTCATAAGAGTTTTTCACTGGAATAAACTGCTGAACAAGCATTCCATTCATAAATAATTGTCACTGACTGTAGTAATTAGCAAAGGGAGCCAATGGATTGTAATTTGCTATAACTCCTACACAGGACTGTAAAAAGAAGCAGGAGGAGGGGCTGAGGCCCATAACCCCCCTCTGAGATTTCCAGCTCCACGGAGAGCCATTAGTGGCCTGAGTGTTTGTACATTTGCTGACAGAGAACAGAGGCTGGTGGCTGGATTGCTTTATAGCAAGCTTTGATATATTGCTGCTTGGCCTGGCATACAAGCAAACCAGCAGTTAGCGCTGTCAGTTGTGCTGTACAGTAGCAAAACCCTTTGCAGGAAGAAATGGTCTTCTGTCAACCTGATCCTGCTATTGTATAATTCAACAACAAAACCATTTCAAAATGACATAGCTGCTTTCTCAATCCCAAATAAAGGTGTGCTGTTAATGAGTCTGCTTGGGACGACCTGCTGATTCAAAGAGCTTTGCTGGTAATCAGGGGTTACTTAAAGAGCTCTGAAAACACGACCCCAGTTCGTTTAGGTAGGCGGGTTTGATAAACGGCATCAAACTGACCTTCATCACAGCCACTGGTCAATGAATTATTTATTTGCTTGTTTATTTATTTATTGTTGAAGTTGTTTTAACTGTTTAAATAACGTTCCTGTCATTTTTCTTTTCACTGTTCATATTCTGACAGCTTTGTACACTGATAACTTTAAAGTCTGTTTAAAAGCTCTTTTCAAAATGTCTGCTCCAGTGCACTGATAGCGTCAGGATGATTGCCCACATTGTCAAACAGATAACACAGCAATAACGATCCATGATGTGGTACAGAACAGAAAAGCTAGAGCACTTGTTAGTTGTTTTATTTTTATTTTATCACTCTTCCTGCACTGATTTAGAAAACAGATCTCAAACCCCAGTGCACTAGAGTGGAAATTTGGAAAGGGGCTTTGAAATAAACTTTAAAGTTTTAAGTATAAAAAGTACATGTGGAGACCCCTGTTAATGTGAAAGTAGGACTCTTCGTTTTCAGTTTTTATTTTTGGTCACGTGATGCCTCTCTTGGAAAAGCGTTGATTGTGCAACAAGATTGCTTTAGTTTTTTTCTCCCGTAACTTGAATGAGACGATGATTCTATTTCATTGGTAATGTAAAAATTCAAACCCAACACAAAAAGAGAGTTCAGTTAAATTGCTTTTCCTGGATTAAAAATCTTAACGACTTGCTTCAAAAATTTTAAAACCTGTTTTGCAAATAATAGTTTCATCTTAATTACGATTTAATTAAATAAACATATCTTCACTTGCTGCTTGCGTTCAATTTTAATTAAAAACAAGGAGTTGCCTTTTTTTTACATTGTCAATGAAACAGAAAGAATCATATCAAGCCTAAATCAAAGCTGATACCCCACCTGAGGTTGCAGGGTCAGAAACACAAGCAGATCAGGACTGGACTACCCTGCTTCCTAAGCATTCCATCCTTTTTAAAATCTTAAAAAAATTATTATTATTATTTTTTTTAAACAGGCGTGAATAGTTTTCAATTTGTGGATTACAATAGACAATAAAGAATAAGCCAATCTATTGGCTTCAAGTTTGATTCAGACAAATTTGTGTGTCCTGGTTTATTAACAGTACAAACAAACATATTGCTTACTTTATTTGATGTATTTGTGAAAAATGTATTTATATGCTTGCTAGTCCCTTGTTACTCTCTGGACTAACACTTGGAGCCCGTTTCCGAGGAAATGTAAAGGTAAGGGCAAAGTGTAACCTGAGTCACTGAAAAGTGTATCCGAGGCACCAGAGGTAACTTTGTAGTTTTTTCCTCCTTTGAAAGACGCTACAAGACCTTACTTTACTGAGAATGCATGCTGTACTGTGATTCAATAAACTGTTAGCAAAGGCTTAGCTCTGTAGAATCCACTTGGAGTGTATAGCCCCTTGTCAACTAAATTCAACATTCCTAAATATCCAAAAGTGCACAGTGCTAATTCACCTGTAATAGCCTGTTTTTATAACTTTCGGTGTTTCCTATAAACTGTTTGCTGTATAATAAAAGCTCTGGGAAGATGTAATTTATAAGCTCCCACTGCTAGTATTAGAGGTAGAAGGATGCTTAGCTCTTATGATGATGTAGAGGCAGGAGGGCGGGTGGCCAGGTAGGCAGGCAGTCAGGCGGGTGGGCAGGCAGGCAGGTAGGCGGGCGGGCGGCCAGGCAGGCAGGTAGGCAGTCGGGCGGGGAGGCAGGTGGGTGTACAGGCAGGTGGGCGGGCAGGCATACATTGTAGGCCACATTTGGGAAGGTATTTAATTAAGACTATCAGCATGATCTACTTTCTGAAACAGTGCACAGGAGGCAAGCATTGCTTCATGGAATGATTGAAATAAAAAGGCATCAAGGGATTTGACGTTAGTGTAAAGCTGAAGTTGATTGCAAGACACGACCCTGTCGTTATCTTGTGATGCGGCTCCTGTGATACTCGGTGGAGCTCAGGGCTCAGAGGCATTGCAGGATGGATCTCACCTTGATTTGGAGTGGTGGGGGGTGCCGCAACACACCAGTGAAGCAAGGAAACAATACTGTAACAGGATGGCAAGGGAAAGATACTGCAACAGGATGGCAAGGGAAAGATACTGTAACAGGATGGCAAGGGAGTGATACTGCAACAGGATGGCAAGGGAAAGATACTGCAACAGGATGGCAAGGGAAAGATACTGTAACAGGATGGCAAGGGAAAGATACTGTAACAGGATGGAAAGGGAACGATACTGCAACAGGATGGCAAGGGAGTGATACTGTAACAGGATGGAAAGGGAGCGATACTGTAAGAGGATGGAAAGGGAGATATACTGTAAGAGGATCGAAAGGGAGTGATACTGTAACAGGATGGAAAGGGAGTGATACTGTAAGAGGATGGAAAGGGAGATATACTGTAAGAGGATGGAAAGGGAGCGATACTGTAACAGGATGGAAAGGGAGTGATACTGTAACAGGATGGAAAAGGAGTGATACTGTAACAGGATGGAAAGGGAGTGATACTGTAACAGGATGGAAAAGGAGTGATACTGTAAGAGGGTGGAAAATCAGCAGATACATAAACAACCTTCAGAAATGCTTCAGTTTACCAGATAAAAAGGCACTGCAATTAAACAGATAAAAACCAGATATAGTACAAACCTCCAAATTAGCATTTTATTTTGCTACAGCTTTAAAAAATAACATGATTATATAATATAATATGCCTCGGCTGACCTTGCAAAAGAAAATGCAGCACATGAGTGTTACTGGAAATAAAAAAAAAGACAGAGGTTCCTTTTTGATACGCCCAGGAGAGGAGGAGACAGCAGGCATCTATGTGTGTGTGTGTGTGATAAGACACAGATGGGCTGTGTGGGATGATCTTTATTTTTACTTCTGCTAACTCCACAGAAGACAAACAATTTAAATGGCATGAAGAGAGAAAAAAAAGAGTTATATTGCAGAGCGCTGGGCGCCTTCACTGCAGGAGTAAATGATTTTACGAGCAGTGCATCTGATTGCCAGGGTTATTTTAAAATGTATTTTTTAATGTGATTATTATAGCTGTACACTGCGGTTCTACTTTTAGCAGCAGTTCTTAAAACTGGCACAAGATTAGGGCCCAAGTGGTGGTTCAGTATTTTTGAAAGGCACTGTCACTGTCTGGGCACTTGGTATGAATTGAATTCTGCAATTAAGGATTGACACAATGGACCACATTTAAAACTGTTCTTTGTTTTACAAAACTAGTAAAAAGCCTATTTTAAAAGGATAATAATTAGAGGCAGTCCAAACCCGCAAGAAAATATGGATTTCTTTGCTTTGCCTCCCATTTCACAGCAGATAGTAGTTTATTGAGCTAATATTGTATTATAATCAATGCTCTATTTTTTTCAATATTATTATGGGTTTCGCGATTTCCATGAAATGTACCCATTGCCGTGCAATATGTAGTTAACCGTCAAAATTCCCATTTCAGAAAGAATAGTGTAAATATACATATTTATCACTTAAAAATAAATTCAGCAAACT
Organism: Acipenser oxyrinchus oxyrinchus; assembly: GCA_030684275.1. NCBI lineage: Eukaryota > Metazoa > Chordata > Actinopteri > Acipenseriformes > Acipenseridae > Acipenser > Acipenser oxyrinchus. The sequence goes on from CM060249.1 coordinate 90,162,542, forward strand.
TTTGCCTTATTGACGCACTCCCTCTTACATTGCATCTATAACCTGGCAGCTGGTTTAGTTTGCTTCCGGTAAATGATTGAACACACACTGCATAGAGCTGCACGGTTTCTTTAAAATGTCTTCAGCGAAAAAGACACCAACTGCATGAAAGACCAGAAATATTTCTGCTAAAGATCGCTCTGTCCAGTACAAGGACACATTTCATGTGTCTGTTGTTATTTTTACATTTATTTATGTTTTCATTTTGTTTGATAATTCACTAATGGGGAAAACAGAATGTATTTAAAAGGTGGTTTACTTAATTTACTTAAAATGGCCTGGAGATACTGTAATCGTAAAACTAAAAAAATAAAATGTTTGAATTTATTGCAAACATAGAAGCTTGTGTGTGTGTGTTTTTTTGTTTGTTTGTTTTTTGTTGACCCTCACCATTATGACACCCTCGCTTATTGCCCGTTTTTGCCCATGGCCCTTACCTGACGGTATAAAGAGGGTTGAGTTGACTGTACTACATACAACTGCTACCCATTATTCGTTCTACTTAATCTCTACAATACAATAGAATTTGCTCTTATATAGTGCTCTTCATGCGAAGCATCCCAGGGCTCTTTAGAACAAGACCCAAAAACAAATGGCTAACAACCCAGCCTAACAGTAAGCACATGAAAACAGATATGTCTTTAAACCTGACTTAAAAGATTCAATTGTAGCTGCACCTCTGATATCACTTGGAATAGAGTTCCAGAGACCAAAAGATCAGCACTTGCAGACCGTAGAGTGCGACTGGGAGTATAAGGTACAATCAGATCCTGCAGATACAAAGGCCCAGATTCATGAAGGGCTTTATAAGTAAGAAGCAGGCTCTTAAACTCAATCCTGAATTTAATAGGAAGCCAGTGCAGTGACTTGAGAACAGGAGTGATGTGCTGTGAGCGATACGTGCTAGTAAGCACTCTAGCTGCCACTTTCTGAACAAGCTGGAGCTGCTGTAATGTAGAGTCCGGTAGGCCAGAAAACAGAGCATTGCAGTAGTCCAATCTGGATATCACAAAAGCATGCACCAACATTTCAGTATATTTGCCAGACAAGATTGGTCTCTAGCTATATTACGCAGCTGAAAGCAAGACATCTTAACTACTGAATTAATGTGGGCATCCAGACAATTCAGAATCCATGTTAACTGACCATCAAAAGGAATGGTCTACAAACCATTCCTATTACTCTATGCCCCATGGGGAAGCATTGTCTAATTGGATCTGCTTGAAACAGAGCCCTTTAAATCAGTTGCTGCTAATACAATCATTGTGAACATGCAGCCCTACCCAGTTATTGTACGCTACTTTAATACAGAATTCCGTTAACACAGGAACAAACTGTCATTTCAAAATAGGCCCTACAGTAAATAAGCGAGAGCTATATTTTTGACTGGTTGTATAACAGTTAAAATAAATAATAATAATAATAATAATAATAATAATAATAATAATAATAATAATAATAATAATAATAATATGACAGACTGCTTCTAAATGTCCTGCCATGTGTTTTCCCTGCTTTGGCTGAAAGCTCCTGCATGTCAGTAGATAAGTTGAAGAAGTAAAGTCATGTTTTGAAGGTGGCGGTGGTGCACAACGTGGAGGGTCAAGCAGCCAGCGTTCCCACAGCTGCTGCACTTCAGGAATCGAACGCACATGTTCTGAGCTGAAGCTGCATATCCCGGCCCTCCCTCCCGAACATTTCCATGAGGAGCGCCCAGGGAATACTGCTGTAAGCCTCCAGCTTTCCTCAGGAAGTGGGGTCAGGTATCCCAGGCCACCCAAGTGCCCGCATTGCATGGGTCAGACCCTCAGAGTGACATTGAAAAGCGACAGTCATTGTACAACCCGCTAAATAAAACTTTGATGTACGATCAGTGTATGGATGATGGAAAAAACAGAAAGTTTGTCATTATCAATCAACATACGATCGTATGTACGCTCCATTCGTTGCCGGCTTCTTAATTCAAGTTGCAAACTATATCATTTTAAATAAAATTATGTTGTTTTCTTTTGTTTATTCAAAATGTAACTATTTATTTAGGTCAGATTAATCATTGTCCAAAACGATCAAGGAAGTTGTACATTTTTTGTTTCATGTCAGTAAATCATGAACGATTTTAAAACTTAACGAATTGGGCCCCAAACGGATTTTTTTACTGTAGTTGCAAAAGGTTTAAACAAAATTCAAAACCATAAGCATTCACTGCAAAGTTTTAAAAATAATAACAGCACAAACACACATCAAAAACTCCTCTCCAAACAAAGGCGTTTTCTCTCCTTAAATAGCGTGTGGCTGGAGCCTAATTATCATCAATTATTCAATTTAGCTCCACATTCTCACATATTTTGGCAGGGCAAGGAAATTAACCCCATCCCTGCCAACCACCACCAAAACACCACAAAACAATATTATTTACAGGCAGGGCCCTGCCCTTCCACAAGGTGATACATGTGAAATAGGTGATGTAATTCAAACTAACGAGGTCGTCATTGGAAATGAGAATTTGTTCTCAATCGACTCGTCTGGATAAATAAAGGTTCTGATTGATTGACTGATAAAGCTGCGGTGATTCAGATCCTCTATCAGTGTACACTCAGAGAATATTATTTATTATTGCAGAAGAACATCATCATGTCCTCCCGCTTCGTTTCGCTTCACTTGAGATCCCCTCGTAGTCTTATCTGGGCTGTTATCTTTTCTTTAGCAAACCACTACAATAGATCCTTTCTATTTTTTTGTGTGTATGTGAATTTATATTTTTAAAAAACAGTTCTATTGTATCAAAGTTGGTTTTGTGTGTTCTATCCCCCCTTCGGTCATACATATTTAATTTAATTTTTAGGAATTTATAAACAGTTTGTGTGAACTCTATGGAGTTCAAGAAGTTGCCGTGCCATAACTTTGAAACAAACATTGTGCATTATAGAATCGATACATGGATAGGCACTGGTAACATGGTATATTGTGCACAGAGGGGCTGACACGGGATATGAATTAATTGTTGAAAATAATAATACAGAAAGGTGGGGTGCTGTTGATGGTACTGTTAGTTTTGTAGAATTTGACCCATTTACATGTATTACTGTTTTTTACATTCAAAACCAACCATGACAGCACAAGCTGTTTGAATTATCTTCCATAGCAGATGTTTAGGCTGTAGGAGGAAATCGAAGGTGCTGAGTTTCTGATGGCAGATTCCGGTACCAGAAGCTTTGAACAGGTGCACTGTGGTTAAATTGAGCTCTTGATGTGAAACCATCTCATTCAGGAAGCACATGTGCAGCCTGGAGGCCAGTGTTTGTTTTCATTAGTAATCATGCCTTCTTCTTTTGCCAGTGTGTGATAAGCAGGGATCCTAGTTTTATTTTGCAATTGCAATAAATTGCATTATAAGAAACACAAACAGTACTCTTGAACAACAGTTAACAGAATAACAGTTAACACAGGAAGCATTTACTGGTGCACTTTTAAATTCTAAGGAAGTTACAAGCTCACCAGTGCCATCAATCAGTATAAACAAACTTACTATTTTACTTTCAGCATGAATGTGACAATGCACCTCTCTCAACCTTGACCTCTGTACACCAGAAGCAGTTTTATTGAACAAGTATGCTTCATTGCAGATTCATTTCGAACCCTGTTTATGGCCTCTTCGCAACCGTCTTTTTAGACAGAACCTTGAGCTCAGTCTGTCAGTTGGGATTGGTAACTGGCATTTTTTGGCTAAACTCGTTCTCAAGGAAGTTGAAACCCAAATCAAAACAACAATAGAAATCTGAAATGATTTCAGGCATTTTAAAGTTGTTTTCAAACATGTATCGGTGGCGGTATTGTTTGAATATCGAAGCCCAGCTCCGTAATGAATTTCAGCAGCACACCACTGGATTGGCATGGAAGCAAAGATACATTCATAACTTATGTGATTCCACTTCTGTTATCCCACTTATGTGGAATAACAAACATTTATCCCATGCTAGATATCCCCATGCTTTTCCTACATGTGCTTTTCCTACCACAAGGTTACCAGTGTGTGCCAGGGGACCACACACTCCCCATTCCAGCGATCTTAACCAGATCAGTTATATGGCTTTGAAGCGGGTCTCCTCTGCAGGGATTACGATTCATAACAGCAGTGTATCACGCAGTCACAGCTGGACTCCATTGCACATGCTGGATAACACCCCAGAACTAGCTCCACTCGCGTGTTTGTTTGAAACCCCGGGACCAGACCAGCAAGCACCTTTTGATTTTCTTCTGTGTTATATGCAGTTGTATGTATGACTTCAGATCATTTACAGCAACACTAGGGGTGGGGATTGGATTTATTTATTTATTTATTTCATTTATATAGCACTGTGGCGGAGGGTCCCGCCCTTGTGTGTATTTTTGTGATATATGTTGCATGTTGTGTGTTAAATGTTGTTGTATAGACATTGGTACACAGGATATAAACGGGTCTGTGTTTCACGAGTGTTAGTGTTGTGGAGAACGGGAGGAGAAAGGAGTTTTTGTCTTAGTAAAAGTAAGTAAACTGCTAGACGTGCGGGTCCTACCAGCACGAAACTATTTGTTTATCTATTTACTTGTTTGTTTGGCCCTTGTGCCTTTTCGTTTGTGTGTTTTGTTTAAACTGTTTATTTTATTATGATTTAATAAAGAACCGAGCACAGTCGCGTCTCGGTTTACACCGCAGCAGCTTGTCTGTGTATCCCTTCCTGGTCCGTGACGTCACCGCTCAAGCCAACCTGTCACAAGCACCTTTCATTCCGAAATATCACAAGGCACTGTACATAAATACATAAAAATACAATAAAATACAAAATAAACAAATAGAATAATAATAATAATAATCATTAAAAGCTAGCAATTATGTTGCATTAAAATCACTAAGATAAAAATGCCATTTTATAAAAATGTGGAGGGGACGGAGCTATTGTACCCAAACTCAATGACTCGGATGGGAAACGGCGTGGCATCCAAGGATTGGAGAAGCGGATGCGCTCGTTAACCTAGGGGTCACGAGTGAAGTTATAAATAGGGGTCGTAGTGTAAGTGATCTGTTCCTTGGTAAATTATTAGTTTTTTAAACCTATAAGGAGTCTGTGTTGCAGTATCGTGAACCGTGAGTTTTGTCTTGTGTTTGTTAGTGTTTGTTAACTGTTGTCTGTTTTTTAATAGACTACCAGTAGCACGATCTGGAGCTGTAGCGAAAGCCAGCATAAACATGGACATCACTTTCACCCCTGCATTTCACAGAGAACTGTAATACACCACTAGCACTTATTCACTGTCACTAAGAACTGTGTTTGCTTTTTGTATTTAGTGTTGGTGTATAAAACTGGACTTTTGGTTGAAGGTCAAACCCGGGGATTTACAAATTCTGAGTGATACAGGCCGCTGTATCACTCCATCATTATTATTTACAGGTGTTCACCATAAGGCTCTGGACATTGTTCAATAAACCAATAAACACCCTTGCACCTGGAAAGCATTGTCTGTCTGTTTTCTATCCACTCTGCACTGCACGCACCTGTATTCACTCACCACTTTGCCACATACTCAAAGAAATGAAAGAAGTTATTTACAAACCACTAACCAAGATCATGCAACAGTCTCTTGACACAGGGGTTGTACCGACAGACTGGAGAATTGCAAACGTAATACCGATCCACAAAAAAGGAGACAAAACCGAACCAGGTAACTACAGACCAATAAGCCTGAGTTCTATTATATGTAAACTTATGGAAACTATAATAAGATCCGAAATGGAAAATTACCTATATAGTAACAGCATTCTGGGAGACAGTCAGCATGGTTTTAGGAAAGGGAGATTGTGTCTAACTAACCTGCTTGATTTTTTGAGGATGCAACATTGACAATGGATAATTGTTAACATGTAGAATAGGAAGTGTTGGGAGCGCAGCAGTGGCGAGGCGGGGGGGGGGGCTCAATCCCACAGATAATTTGATGTGGTTATCCAGCATCGAGGGGGGGGTTGCCCTTTTTTGTTACCTATGTTTTTACCAAAACACTAAGCCATTACCAGTTCAGCTACATAGTGGATTTGGAACAAATATCACACAGATAATTGGATGCAGTTACCAGTTTCTTTCCCATAGCAACAATGGACTGAAGCATCATGGGAGCAATGCATAGGCCGAGGGTGGGTGCTCAGAGCTCCCTAGCTAGACTACTTGTAAATGATACTATTGCCACTATATCATTATAATTCATGGAATTTATTCAGCGTACCTCATGCAAGACCCTTTGAAGGTCTTCACTCAGTAGCAATTACCACAGGGAGCATTAACATACTGGCACTGGCTGCTAAAGGCAGGATATGCATATTTTCTGTCTACCTCATGTATGATTTATTATTATCTTTCTTTTTTAATATTCACCATGCACAGATATAACAGAAGCACAGGTAAAGACAGAGAGGTAACAGATATAACAAGCACAGGTAAAGGCAGAGAGCTCACAGATATAACAAGCACAGGTAAAGGCAGAGAGCTCACAGATATAACAAGCACAGGTAAAGGCAGAGAGCTCACAGATATAACAAGCACAGGTAAAGGCAGAGGGCTAACAGATATAACAAGCACAGGTAAAGGCAGGGAGCTCACAGATATAACAAGCACAGGTAAAGGCAGAGGGCTAACAGATATAACAAGCACAGGTAAAGGCAGGGAGCTCACAGATATAACAAGCACAGGTAAAGGCAGAGAGCTCACAGATATAACAAGCACAGGTAAAGGCAGAGAGCTCACAGATATAACAAGCACAGGTAAAGGCAGAGAGCTCACAGATAAACAGAAGCACAGGTAAAGGCAGAGAGCTCACAGATATAACAAGCACAGGTAAAGGCAGAGAGCTCACAGATATAACAAGCACAGGTAAATGCAGAGAGCTCACAGTATAACAAGCACAGGTAAATGCAGAGAGCTCACAGTATAACAAGCACAGGTAAAGGCAGAGAGCTCACAGATAAACAGAAGCACAGGTAAAGACAGAGAGCTCACAGATATAACAAGCACAGGTAAAGACAGGGAGCTCACAGATATAACAAGCACAGGTAAAGGCAGAGGGCTCACAGATAAACAGAAGCACAGGTAAAGGCAGAGAGCTCACAGTATAACAAGCACAGGTAAAGGCAGGGAGCTCACAGATATAACAAGCACAGGTAAAGGCAGAGGGCTCACAGATATAACAAGCACAGGTAAAGGCAGGGAGCTCACAGATATAACAAGCACAGGTAAAGGCAGAGAGCTCACAGATATAACAAGCACAGGTAAAGGCAGAGAGCTCACAGATATAACAAGCACAGGTAAAGGCAGAGAGCTCACAGATATAACAAGCACAGGTAAAGGCAGAGAGCTCACAGATATAACAAGCACAGGTAAAGGCAGAGAGCTCACAGAATAACAAGCACAGGTAAAGGCAGGGAGCTCACAGATATAACAAGCACAGGTAAAGGCAGAGAGCTCACAGTATAACAAGCACAGGTAAAGGCAGAGAGCTCACAGATATAACAAGCACAGGTAAAGGCAGGGAGCTCACAGATATAACAAGCACAGGTAAAAGCAGGGAGCTCACAGATATAACAAGCACAGGTAAAGGCAGAGAGCTCACAGATATAACAAGCACAGGTAAAGGCAGAGAGCTCACAGTATAACAAGCACAGGTAAAGTCAGGGAGCTCACAGATATAACAAGCACAGGTAAAGGCAGGGAGCTCACAGATATAACACAAAGGTGCCGGATCCTGTCATTAAGAAAGAGGGACAGCATGTTTGTTTTTAGACCTAATGTACTGACCTGGATTTACAGCAGATCCCATATATGCTTGCTGGTTTCGAACCTTATTGTTGGTGTCGGTAGCTGAACACCAACCTTTGCATTTTTTAACAGAATTTTCAGCTGTTTTTTTCATATGTTTATCATTTGAAAATGGTTTAATTCCCAAATAAAAAAAGGTACCGGATCTAGGATCCGGTGCGATCCGACATAAATGAGCCCCTGATAGTAATAATACTACTACTAATAATAATATATGACATCTCTTAACCTTGTTTTTAACGTATTCATGGACAACTTGCTACCTATTTTAGGACCAGTACCCTCTCCTCATAATTATGTAAAATGAAACCAGTGACAACAATGCAGCTCTGAAGGTACTCGTAAAGCCACACTCTGTGTGTGTGCATGCGTGTGTGCGTGCGTGTGTGTGTGTGTGCATGTGTGTGCATGCGTGTGTATGTGTGTGCATGCGTGTGTGTGTGTGCTTGCGTGTGCGCATGCGTGCGTGTGTGTGCGTGTGTGCGTGCGTGTGTGCGTGTGTGTGTGTGTGTGCGTGCGTGCGTGTGTGTGTGTGTGTGTGTGTGTGTGTGTGTGTGTGCGTGCGTGTGTGTGTGTGTTTCAGATGAATCAGAGACACAGAGCTGGAGGATGAAGCAGGCTGGCTGTCACCTCAAGGTAGCTGCCCCACTGGCAGAGTTTTTAATAAATAATGAGATGGAGAATAAAGAAGGCATAAGAATACTGCAGTGTGGAGGAGACAAGGTCAAACTTTGAAATAAAAGAAGAAAAAGAAAAGAAGAAACATGGACATTTCCATTTTCAAACCACATCACATCACTGACATTTTCAAACCATTAACACAAGATATTTATATTGCCAGACCCCCTCATTGACCGCTGCAAACACAATACCACTTCATGAGCTGCAGCAGAGGGGATTGAAGACGATGAAGCTGTGGAGCTGCTGCAAGACACAAAGCAGGGGAGAGACTAAGAATAAGGTGGTTCAACTACATTCTCCACATGATTTCAACCGCGGGACAGTACATTAAGGATGTGCACAAACATTAAATTACCATCACTGCAGTTTTTTTTATTAGGATAGAAAACACCATTTACAATTTCCACTGCCTACTTAAAGAGAGACAAGTCCAAGTCCTGACATGAAGTGTGTCAGTTGTTTATTTGTGGTTTGTTATCTTTATTGGAAGCTAAATTAAGCAAAGTGGTGGTTCTGGCAGGGAACTCACGTAAGCATCCAGCATATTTTAGGCGATTCCAATACCAGATTAAATCCTCAGTTGGATAGCTAGTATCTTATTTGTCCTTCGATAAACAATACGTCCAGTGACCGACAAGGAAAGTATTAATATCTTAATATCTCAATCCATTGCATCCCTGCTGTGCTCTAGAGTCCGTTTTAGATGCTTTTTGGCTTCGTCTATTATTATTATTATTATTTGTTTATTTAGCAGATGCCTTTATCCAAGGCGACTTACAGAGACTAGGGTGTGTGAGCTATGCATCAGCTGCATCATCATGGAGGCTATGCATCATCAAGGAGGCTGTGAGCTATGCATCATCAAGGAGGCTGTGTGATCCAGTGGTTAAGAAAAGGGCTTGTAACCAAGAGGTCCCCGGTTCAAATCCCACCTCAGCCACTGCCTCATTGTGTGACCCTGAGCAAGTCACTTAACCTCCTTGTGCTCCGTCTTTCGGGTGAGACGTAATTGTAAGTGACTCTGCAGCTGATGCATAGTTCACACACCCTAGTCTCTGTAAGTCGCCTTGGATAAAGGAGTCTGCTAAATAAACAAATAATAATAATAATAATAGTCTCACCCGAAAGACGAAGCACAAGGAGGTTAAGTGACTTGCTCAGGGTCACACAATGAGTCAGTGGCTGAGGTGGGATTTGAACCGGGACAAGCCCTTATCTTTAACCACTGGACCACACAGCCTCGTCTAATGGGAAGGGCAGCTATTCTGCCCCCCTGCCCATGGCAGTGTAAAATCTGTATAATGTAATTTACATGTTCATTTGAAAGTGTTGTAAGACAACTCCAGTACACCAAGTTGGAGGAGCTGTCATGGTTACCTTTTTTTTTTACTGCTCTTTTGTATAAATGGAACATAGACACTTCTTTAATTTTTCTAATTAAGCTTGTGGTTGTTGTGAATGTGAAGCAAGTGCTGTTGCTATGGCAGTTTGATATATGTATGCTGTGAAAGCTGTACCACTTGCACATCTCTAAAACCATTTCTCCTTTAGAAAGAGATTTTCCTTAGGCATAGACATAAATACAATGAGGATGTAGCTAACATTTTATATTTTGGGTGCATCCAAAAATACAGTATAAAAATAGAATGTTGTTTTGGAATACTCTGTGTTAAAAGTATTACTATTAGCACACATCCCGAATGGTGTTTTATTCTGCACTTTTAGAATAGACTTTCCACCTTGTTCTTAGCTATTAAAATGCAGTCTATGGTTCACTGGATGCTGACAGGATATTATTTTAAGGGTATCCATGGCTCAACATGTCTTCCCTGATTGAGAGGTGATTTAAAGCCAGTCTATTGCTGTAGCGGCCCTGACCTGACCTCCAACTTGTGTGTCTCCTCCTTCTTAACCAGCAAGGGCAGCACATTGTCCTTCCAGCAGTTCCACACACACACACACATACCCTAACCCTAACCCTGACCTGACCTCTAACTCCGAGGCAGAGACAAAGAGAGAGAGATAGGCACACACACTAACAGAGAGGCAGACACACACACCATCTCTTTCTCTCTTTCTCTCTCTCTCTCTCTCCTCACGTGTCAGGCTGTCTTCCAGATGTATCTGAATCCACCCTTCCAGCCCTCAGATCACCACAGTGCTCCAGTGAAATGCTTTCCCTGCCTGGCATTTACAGTAGCATTATTGACTCTCCAACTAGCCTGTTATTGGAGGGGAAAACACCAATCAAGAACATGCAGCTGCTGTGAAAAAGCACACAGAAAACACCAATCAAGAACATGCAGCTGCTGTGAAAAAGCACACAGAAAACACCACTCAAGAATATGCAGCTGCTGTGAAAAAGCACACAGAAAACACCACTCAAGAACATGCAGCTGCTGTGAAAAAGCACACAAAAATGATTAAAGCTAACGAGTGCAGCAACAATCTCAAAATGGCAGTGATACAACTAAACAAAAAATAGAAACTACCAGAAAAATGGCAGAAAGGGTCGGTTTATCGAAAACCACTGTGTGGGCTATTGTTGACAAACACAGGAGAACAGGAACTACTGCAACTAGCTCCAGTTGTGGAAGACCAAGAAAGATTTCTGCAAAATCTGGAGGAAGAATCGTTCGAGCAGCCCAGCAAAATCCTCGGGTTACTGCAAAAGATTTGACACAAGAATTGAGAGAAGATGGTCAAGAAATTCGTGAGCCAACAATTCAACAATACCGTAACAAGGTGAATGTCCATTTGCGAAAACCAAGATGCAAACATTTTTTAAAAACAATACACATATTATCCAATAACAAACCAAGCTCTAACAGGAATGTTTCTTCTGCTGGTTCATTAACTGGGGACCGTGTTCTTGGGATGACGAATTCCTTACATGTTTGTTAATCCAGTAAGAGATGGGTGTGGCATGAGAAAGCGTGTTATCTTGTGAAATACGGCGTCATGGTAACAAAGGTTTTTAACTTGGGTTTCTGGTGTAACTAGAAGTACCATGGCTGTGTATTGTTTCTGAACTGTGGATGTGGTGACTGTGTTTTCACTTGGTAATACAGATAGAAAGTTGTAAAGAGTTTCATTTGGTCACACATCCACCCTTTAGCCCCAGAGTAGCAGACTTGTCTCCATATGAAAACTCACTGGCAATCACAAAGCAGCCCTAGCCTCCAGCTTTGAAATATACATCCCATACAGTAGCTGTGTATTTGGGGTCACATGCTTTCAGACTGGGAAATGTACCATTACCTTTACCAAAAATACAAAAACTTGACAAAGTGTTCTGCAGGGTACCTGAGTTATATCACTTTTGGGACGATTCAGTGAGTGCAGAATTACACTGAAACCAGGGATGGAATGAAATGTGCTCGCTCTCCCCTCAGCAAAACTAGAGCTACGATGACATCTGCATATTTGAGATATCAAACAGGTAGATTTCCCTGCTGTTTTTGGAAACGTTCATTTTTACAGTCATTGGGCGTTTATCCGGTTGCTAGATTTCTGTTTAATTCCACATGCAGTTTACTCATCCAGCTCAGAACCCCTGTGAGTCATACCTGTATGATGATGTCACAGCTCATCAGTCTCACTATACCCATTGAGGGTACTGTGCTTGTTTTGTTCTACAGGGTCACCATAGTTACGTACCTCCTTCCTGTAGCACAGTACAGTACACAACTCTACAGTATGTTCTGCATCAGTTCAACACAACTGAAAAGAAATGCAGCCACGTTAGCATAGCTTACAAATGGGTACATAACTAGGACATACCCTGTGCAATAAATCATTTATCATAGTTTTTTTTTTTTTATGTTAGGGCATACATAGGACAGAGGCTGGGTGCGAACCAGCATTTGGGCCCTCAGTCGTATACTGTAAAGAAGTACTGTAGTTTGCAATAAAAGAAGTTCCTAATGCTCTTTTCATTGCATCAAGAGGAATTGTGTTGTGTGGGAGATGGGAGTCATGTGACTTAGCTTGCCTATTATGTGAGTTCTTGCTCCACTGCACACTGCTGTCTATAGAAAGCAGCACTGGAACAGCGTCCCGGCTCCACTGCACACTGCTGCCTACAGAAAGCAGCACTGGAACAGCGTCCCGGCTCCACTGCACACTGCTGTCTATAGAAAGCAGCACTGGAACAGCGTCTCGGCTCCACTGCACACTGCTACCTATAGAAAGCAGCACTGGAACAGCGTCCCTGCTCTGCTGCACACTGCTTCTGGTGTACTTGAGATTGTCACTAATGTACCTCCTCTCTCCCAAACAACTTAATGTTTTTATTTTGTGGAGCTCATGGCAAACAAATTTTAATTTCAATGCACTGTATTTTATTTCTATAGTACCTTTCATACCACAGTATCTCAAAACGCTTTGCAGGTCGGTTAAACAAAGTGTGCAAGATCAAGACGTAGTAAGCAAAATGACAAAAGTAACAATAAATAATAATAATAATAATAATAATAATAATACTATCAATAAATAATAACAAAAACAAAATAAAAAAACAACTGAACAAAACAATAAATGAATAAGAATGATACAAATCAGATAAAAAGAATGCTAAAACACATAGCAGCATCCTTGTTAGGCCCAGGGCACATTCCAGCCTAATGGGAGAGGCGTGACTGTATTTGATTAGGGACAGCACTAGCGAACAGCAGATCATAGAAATGCTGTCTGCAAAACGCTGCCGATTCCCTCGTGTTGACATTGCCTCTGCTGCTGAGCAGTACGGGAGCAAATAGAGTCTATCCAGGATAGATTTAAACATCGACTAGCTGTACATAGTCAAAGTACTGATAGGATCAGAGACAGATCACACATAATAATGATGGCAACAAATGATCTCTTGTAAACAAAACAAATAATAATAAAAACCTTGACAGATCACAGAAAGAGAAGAAAGAAGACAGGATGTCTTGATTAACACTGTGATTGCTGATTCACACGGTGTGTACTAAGATCTTATGATTCTCTTTGTAGCATGCTGGACACTGTGATTACTGATTCACACGGTGTGTACTAAGATCTTATGATTCTCTTTGTAGCATGCTGGACACTGTGATTACTGATTCACACGGTGTGTACTAAGATCTTATGATTCTCTTTGTAGCATGCTGGACACTGTGATTACTGATTCACACGGTGTGTACTAAGATCTTATGATTCTCTTTGTAGCATGCTGGACACTGTGATTACTGATTCACACGGTGTGTACTAAGATCTTATGATTCTCTTTGTAGCATGCTGGACACTGTGATTACTGATTCACACGGTGTGTACTAAGATCTTATGATTCTCTTTGTAGCATGCTGGACACTGTGATTACTGATTCACACGGTGTGTACTAAGATCTTATGATTCTCTTTGTAGCATGCTGGACACTGTGATTACTGATTCACACGGTGTGTACTAAGATCTTATGATTCTCTTTGTAGCATGCTGGACACTGTGATTACTGATTCACACGGTGTGTACTAAGATCTTATGATTCTCTTTGTAGCATGCTGTACATGATGGTCTATGGTGGGACTCCAGCCTGTTTCTGTATCTTGTTAATACTAGATATGGCTTGGCAGCACTTCATGGTTTAAGTAGATGCTGGTCTGCTGGCTGCACCAGCTTCCAATGCTCCAAGCGTCTCTAAAGCAAAAGCAACGATCAGCAGCTGAAAATATTATTATCCAATATAATACAATTATTCATGCTGTTCATGTGCTGAGGTGTATCAGGAATTGAGAATAATGAACACAGAGGGGGTGCATGGAATACAGAAGTGAAACTGCATTTGTATTAGGGATTGCTTTTTGGAGAACTCACCACATCCTTCATATTCAAGTGTATGTTTGAAAAGTTGCAGAGATATAAAGCAGTGGCAGTTATTGATTTAGTGATGCAACTCTTATGCTTATTCACGTAAGTGGGTCAGTGACTTACTCAGCTGCCTGGGAATGTTTTTATTTTGTAATGTAGGTCAAGCAGCCTTTGTGATATATTTCATATATACTGTAGGTAATGCTTTTCTCACCCTGATATAGAGTGACGGACCAGGACAAATGAAATTCTTAAAGGTCACATAGCAGAAGATTAGGGAATGTTGCCTTTTTTATCTGGAATAAAGGACCCCCCCTTCACCCCCACCACCACCACTACCTTTGATTACCCTACAATTTCTCCAGGAAACAGATAACCCAGACCACCCAAGTGACCTGCAAATTGACATTATGGATGCTTTTTACATAAATAAGCATGTTTGTGAAAAAGGATTTTTGTCCTTTTCCCCTGAATTTCTCAGATAGTTATTCAGACCCCCCTCCCATCCCTTCCTTAATGAGAAGCAGAAATTCCTAGAAGCTGAACCCAACTCTTGCTCTGTGGAAGGAAAGGGTGAGCCTGAGTGCTGTCCTCTGTGAGCTCCAAGCTCCCGCTGAAGCCAGGCCTGTCTTCAGAATGCACTGTGACCTCGTTGCTCCCGTTGAAGCCAGGCCTGTCTTCAGAATGCACTGTGAGCTCCAAGCTCTCGTTGAAGCCAGGCCTGTCTTCAAAATGCACTGTGAGCTCCAAGCTCCCGTTGAAGCCAGGCCTGTCTTCAGAATGCACTGTGAGCTCGTTGCTCCCGTTGAAGCCAGGCCTGTCTTCAGAATGCACTGTGAGCTCGTTGCTCCCGTTGAAGCCAGGCCTGTCTTCAGAATGCACTGTGACCTTGTTGCTCCCGTTGAAGCCAGGCCTGTCTTCAGAATGCACTGTGAGCTCCAAGCTCCCGTTGAAGCCAGGCCTGTCTTCAGAATGCACTGTGAGCTCCAAGCTCCTGTTGAAGCCAGGGTCTATGCTAATCCTATTGCCATTAGCTGCCAGGGGCACTGCTTTTATTAGGGTTATATCATGCAAAAAGGTGAACACATGAAGTACATGGTAACTATCCAGAATAACATAGTCATTATATACACATGTGTTAAAAGTAAATAAACAGTAATTAGAGACACTCAATGTAAAGCCTTACCCAAATTTCCAGATATTAGAAAAAATTTAGCTTAATTAAAAATAAAAATAAAATCACATTTGGGAGTTTCCTTTCTTTCTTAAACTATACAATTACTAAACAGCCCCATGGAAGATTCATTTTGGCACACCTATCTTAAAAGGTGGTTCCCCACAGAAGGGTGGAGGCACTGTGACTGCGCAGCCAGTGTGGGTTGGTAAGCTGCCACAGCCTGTCTGCTGTTTCTAATACATCCTTACCTTTTGGAAATAATATAGGTTTCCCAATGCAATGAAATATTTCACAATGCAATCTTTGGTTTCTAAAGAACATTAAACAGAGCCAACAGAGTGTTAAATCAAAGATCTACTTAATAACTTACAAAATGCTAGTCCATACAATATGCCATAGTCAGCTTTGGACTATGCAAGAGAGAGAGAATTTCAGATTGCATGACTGTAATGATGAGTTGCACAGGTCCTTAATATTTTTACACTACAGACGTACCCTCATGCCTGACCTGGTGCCTTTGGATACTTCATTTGTACAGTCTTTGTAAGCAGTGCCTCAATGCCCCAGCTGCAGGCTCCTCTGCAGGCGGCTACCAGCGTTTCCATCCCCAAGGCCAGGTAGACGAGCAGGCAGACAGGGAAGTGAGACTGCTCTAGCTGCTGCTGGGCTTGCTGATGACCTTGGAAACTGGTAAGCACAAGGCAGCTATTTCTGGAAGACAGACAGGGCCTTGGATCATGCAGAAAAGATGAGGTGAAAACCCACCGACTGGGGTTCAGATTATTTCCAGTAAATGAAGCAGATCTAAATATTTAATGTAAGACCGGGAGAGGACTTCAGTTAATTACCGTCAAGGTTAACAAATAAATGTACTGCACTGTGTTCAAACTCTTCTGATTGTGCACAGAAAGGGCATGTTTCCTTTCATTCTATTAAAATAATACACTTTGAGATGAACTCTGTTAAGGTCCTTCACTGCAGGGGTTACCGTAATATACAGTATATAATGTGCACTGTTTGTGAATGCTGTATACAGGCTGCATATTCCACACATGACCAATGTATACTCAGGTTATAGTGCTCTGTGTCGTATACTATGTTGTACTGCATAGCTGGTATACACGCAATGTTCAATCATGCATGTTACACATGGGGGGTCCGGTAAGATAGCAAGCATTATGACAAACGTTTAACCCTTTGCGGTCCATTTATTAATTCTGCGTCAGGCTCGCCAGGTCTAATTTATTTTCACCGCGCGCCAGTTAATTTTAGGCAGCTGTTTAAAAGTATTTTTTTCCACAGTCAAACGGGTTTAAATGGCCCTGCATATCAACAAAGCACTCACTAGGGATCTCTAGCCCCGCCCCACCCTTTCGTTTGCTATCGCTTTCACATATGCTACCAAATAAATAATAATAATAATAATAGTAGTACATACAGATCAATCATCTCCTGATGACTCGTTTTATCACCAAACTCCTCAATAATGCAATCCAAGTCATTATTTTATTGCTATAACATCTCAAAAAAGCTCTGCAAATGTCCATGATAGTCTCTGTGTGCTGATACTATAACACCCAGCTTGTTTCCATATGACCGCCCCATTTGATGCCAGGGGCTAGTATGACTATTCATGAGATACGCCTTTTTTTTTTTTTTTTTATCTGCTTGTCTCGGCTCCTTTTGTTCCCACTCGGCCATTGAATGGTTTTCTCGGCTTTTCCGTTGAAAAACAGACTTTTTGCGTTTTTGCGTTTTTTGGATGATGTCGGACAGGGTCCAACAAAGGACCTGATGGGAATAATTGCAATGTCGGACCCAGTCCGACAATGGACCGCAAAGGGCTAACAAGCTCTGCTTAGTGGAAGACAGAAAGGGAACACTTGCATTCAAGCTGAGACTAGGAAAGAGGAGCAATAATGATACATGGGGGTTTTGTTGTAGGGGTACTCGACTGGAGGGGAACCAGACCTGGCAAGCATATCTTTTTGATTTAGCAACACGTTTTTACATCTACGCCTCTTCTTATATGCTATGGGCAGTACAACTAAAGCATGAAAGATACCATGTGCACTTGGAGGTGTTACGTTTAGATGTGAATCGCACCCCAGTAAGACAGAAACATGCAGACATTTTGAGTACTCACTGTGTATTTATCTTTTTCTTTTTCTTTGACTTGTGCTTGAAAAAACAGAAAGGCTCTGTGATACAGACATGGGAAGTCATTATTTACTTTCCGTCAAAAAGGAGAACTAATATACCTTGCAACACTGCTTCGGCCGTTTATCAACAGCAAGTAATGTGAATTATGAATTGTGAATTGAACTGTTAACAGGAAGGGGCTGACGTACAACTCTACCACAAACCGCAAGAGGGAAACCTCTGCCCTGAAGCACTGCGAATGTTACCAGCACAGTACAGTATTTACAAGAAACAGTGCGTTTCAGCATCTGCGTACGTGATAAACACATGATATGTATATTTACAAAGAATGAGAAACACAAAGATGGAAATACTGGAACTTGTAAAGCAACCCTAATGTGCACCTCTTCCAATGTGTTTTCACTGTGTCAGCCAGGATGTTTCATACATTTCCATGTTCCTGTGTAAACGGTTGATTTGCATGGGAACCATATGGTCTTGATTGCATTTCTGATAAAGGACCTATGCTTCTGATCGCACCCATAAGGAAGAAGCCATGGCAATTACAACGCTGTTAAACTCTGAAGGATGCTTATATTTACTGCTTGCTATATTACTCTGTGCTGTAATTGTAAGGTAGAGCTTATTCAATGTAATATACTGGTGAGTCCAAAATAAAATCTACCTGGAATTAGTGCTGTTCCATATTTTCCTGTTTTTTTTTAACTTATAAACTGGAATACATTCAATGACTTCAATGAAAATGCCTTTTCAACACAACTTCATTACGGTAAAAAAAAATCAAGACCACCGACACCTACCAAACAGAACTGCAGTAAAATAATAAAATGACTGGACTGTGATCGTGTGTGAAAGGTCCAGTTTACTCGGTAATGTGAAAATCGCAACTCAATCCACACTTTAAGCCCTGCTGTGGTATAAACAGAATATTATACAATGGCAAGAAAAATTCCTGTGCTCTGATTGGTCAGCCTTGCAATAGACCTGTGATGTTACCTCAGCATGACATCACGGATCTAGTACCGGCAACCACCTCACTGAAAACCTACACAGACATATCAATCTGCCACAGCTGTCAATCACACAGAATAAATGACACAATTCCTGAAGTGAATTTTACCTTAAACAACAAGCCAACACAGAGCAGCCAGGAGACCAGACAGCACCTCTCAATGAGAGAAAAAAACAAAAAAAACATGCAAAAGATAAACCAGCTGGGTCAAAGTTTTTATGACTGGGTGAGTGAGGGTAACAGATATAGACTTGAAAAATGTCACAATAGAACACCTTTATACAGTTCTATGACAATTGTATGCCTCTGTCAGAAATAGCTCCGGAGAGCCATATGGCATTAGTTAGGTGGGGCTCAGAGTGGGCTTAAACAGACACTTAAATGAACCGCCCCTGATCCATAACATTAATATATTATTAGAACGTCATAGGAACAGGAACTATTTTATGAAGTGGAATGTTATTTTCACATTTGTCTAATTAAAATCACTTTTAAACGAATGGGAATGTGCTGCTTGTGACAGTTTATTATAAATAAAAATATTTAACAAAACAGAAACACACTAAACAAACAAAACAAAGCAAACACTCAACCAAACAAGTATCGTAGCAGTTGTTATTATTTTGTCTCTCTCTCTCTCTCTCTCTCTCTCTCTCAAATTCAAATCGATTTACTTACGCCTGGCTGCCCCAAAGAGGGGTTAATTGTGGTACACAGGTTTTGCAATATCCGTTTAATTTGGGATTCCCGGAAGGATTGTCTAGTTTCTCTCAATGGAAGCTAGGGGGGGCTGTGGTGGAGAGTAAGAACATAAGAAATTTTACAAATGAGAGGAGGCCATTCGGCCCATCTTGCTCGTTTGGTTGTTAGTAGCTTATTGATCCCAGAATCTCATCAAGCAGCTTCTTGAAGGATCCCAGGGTGTCAGCTTCAACAACATTACTGGGGAGTTGGTTCCAGACCCTCACAATTCTCTGTGTAAAAAAGTGCCTCCTATTTTCTGTTCTGAATGCCCCTTTATCTGATCTCCATTTGTGACCCCTGGTCCTTGTTTCTTTTTTCAGGTCGAAAAAGACCTCTGGGTCGACATTGTCAATACCTTTTAGAATTTTGAATGCTTGAATCAGATCGCTGCATAGTCTTCTTTGTTCAAGACTGAATAGATTCAATTCTTTTAGCCTGTCTGCATACAACAAGCCTTTTAAACCCGGGATAATTCTGGTTGCTCTTCTTTCCACTCTTTCTAGAGCAGCAATATCCTTTTTGTAACGAGGTGACCAGAACTGAACACAATATTCTAGATGAGGTCTTACTAATGCATTGTAAAGTTTTAACATTACATCCCTTGATTTAAATTCAACACTTTTCACAATATATTCAAGCATCTTGTTGACCTTTTTTATAGCTTCTCCACATTGTCTAGATGAAGACATTTCTGAGTCAACATAAACTCCTAGGTCTTTTTCATAGATTCCTTCTTCAATTTCAGTATCTCTCATATGATATTTATAATGCACATTTTTGTTGCCTGCGTGCAGTACCTTATACTTTTCTCTAATAAATGTAATTTTCCATGTGTCTGCCCAGTTGTGAATGCTGTCTAGATCATTTTGAATGACCTTTGCTGCTGCAACATTGTTTGCTACTCCTCCTATTTTTGTGTCGTCTGCAAATTTAGCAAGTTTGCTTACTATACCAGAATCTAAATCATTAATGTAGATTAGGAATAGCAGAGGACCTAATACTGATCCCTGTGATACACCACTGGTTACCTTGTTCCATTTTGAGTAGATAGAGTTTAGATCATATGTGGGCTCCAGGTTTGTGCAAAGCTAACAGGAGTTTCCTGTATGTATTGGAGTGGCTGCATGGAATGAAAACTTGGCTATCTGGAGCCAATGAAAACAGCTAAGTCTGCCGTCAGGTCTCTACCATGCTGAATTTAAATTCCTTACTTTTTAGAAGCATGGGTTAAGATTAATGAGGCTTAATTAATTTCCTTAATGAAACATCTGTCACATAGATCACGGATTTCTGCTTAACAGGCAATGGACTTTAGCAATATGAAAATACAGTGGTTATTTTCTAAACCTGGTAAGAGGATTTTGAGTATATTTAAATTTAAATTAAATTTTTCAAAAAACATTTATTTATTTCAGCTGAAGAAGGGCTTTTATCAACCTTAATTTTTGTACACTGCAGTTCAACCTTCTCTGAAAGCTATATATATATATATATATATATATATATCAACTTTAGCCTTTTTCAATCTACTGCTGGATGAAGGCCTCCCCAAGATTCTTCCTCACAAGCCTGTCTGCTGCATCCCTCATCCAGTTTGCTCTGGCGTGTTTCCTAATTTGATTTTGCCATCTTCTTGGAGATCCAGTCTAATATCTCCTTGGTCCAGCGATGATCTATTCTTCTTGCTACATGTCCGTCCCACTGCCATTTCAGTTTTTTTGCTCTTATAACAACATTGCATAGTTTTGTTTGCGCTCTTATCCATTCCTTCATTTCCCTGTCTCATCTTGTTGTTCCCAGCATGCATCTTTCCGTACTCCATTGAGTCATTTGTAATTTTTGAGTCATTTTTGCATTGAGGGTCCAGGTTTCGCATCCGTAAGTTAGCACTGGCAGCACAAATTGGTCAAAGACTTTCCTCTTGAGGCATAAGTTTAGTTTCCCTTTCAGAACCATGCTTAATCTTCCAAAGGCACTCCAGCCCATTTTCGCTCTTCTGTTGATTTTGCACATTTGGTTCTCCGTTGCCGAAACTAGCCGTCCTAAGTATACATAGTTATTGATTTCTTCAAGCTTGATCCCATTGACCTCAATTAACTTTGGAGTGGTATATTTATTGAATATGACGAGTCTTTTTCAGGTTCATTTTCAAACCTTCTTTGATGCTAGCCTCGTGTAATTCCTGTATTCTTGTTTGTAATTCTTCTGGGCACGTTGTAAATATGGGGATGTCATCAGCAAATCATAGGTGATTCAAGTAGGCTCCATTGATCAGTCCCTTATTTTCCCAATGATGAACTTACAGTGGCTCTTCCCATTTTCATGTAGTTCTTGTACTTCTTCATAAAAATCTTTGACTTCTTCATCCGAATAGCTTGTTGTTGGTGCATATACTTGGATGACCTGAAGTTCATACTTCCTTGAAATTTTCACTATCAGTCCTGCGGACCTCTCTGACGTGCTGTCAATCTCCACTACGTTATTCTTGATTCTCTTGTGGACAATGAATCCAATGCCTCCTGTTCATCCATCTGTAGTGCCTCGGTAGAAGAGAAGATGTCCACTCATATATAAATATGTAGGAAAATGCAATGTGACATACATACAGCCTCCATATGCCCCGGTGTTAAGGTCATTAGCAGGTTTCATCACATTCTCTGGATATATATAAACTGTAAAGTATGACGTATGTAAATGCCTACATATCCACTTTATCCACAGCTGAGGGTATGCGTCCCAGACACGAGATAACTGTTTGCATTGCTCTACTACTGCTTCAATCTTTAACCCTGGAGTTTGTTGTTGTTTGTTTTTCAGTTTTAGTTTCCCAGTGGACATGCTTGCACGTGCGCTTACACACACACACACACACACACACACAAGCAATGAAAGGGCCTTTTATCTCCAAGTTCCAGATTAGATGGAACATAATGTATTGACAGTAGCAAAGGTTACAAGCTTACTCATGACTGTATTGCATTGAGTGATTGTAAACAGTGCACCACAAACAGTGTCAGTTAATGATAGGGCAATCAAACCTTCTGAGAGGGATTTATATAAAACAAAGTGTGGAGCAGAGATAGCTATCTCTTCTTAAACCTAGAACTATAGGTGTCTCCTAATCTATTTGTTGTGTGTTTATTGTCTTTTAGTAATGTATTGCAATTGCTGGCTCTTGCCCCTGGGCTAACACTGAAAATGATTCTTTGTCGCTGTGGGTTCTTATCCAGGTTAAACTTTCCCTTTGTCTGCCACTTCTTTTTACTTTTACACACTGTTTTAATATTTCTTTCTTTGAAAAGTTTCAGTCGGTCACCAGGGCTCAATATGGAGGGTCCCCCTCACTTGGGGTTAGTTAACTACAGTAAATACTCACACTGCAGGGTCTCAGTATCAAAGCCTCATCTGACTGAGAAAGCAATCAGAGGAGCAGAGGAGAGCTGCATTTCACTGAATCCCCGCTGTGCTCCTCCGTACAGCCTGCCACCCCTCTCTGCTGAAACTGGCTTTTACACAAATTGGTTTTGCATTTCTCTGAAACTGGATTAAGAAGTGATCTGCATTGAACGAATGACTGCAATCCCTTACCAGTGTAGAAATCTCACTGAGGATTCCTATTTAACATGCCAGCACCAGCGTATTTAATGAGCAATCGCAGGCAGCCTCTTTATTATTTACACTAGTCTCCCCACGCATCATGATGGGTGGCCATAAAATATTTGGCTCCCATTGAAGTTGCACATGTTCAGTTGAAGATGAATGTACAATGTCTTAAGCACACACAGAGACACCTGGGTGCACATTCACTCAATCCATTCTCTGCATGATGCCATGGGAACCGGAAGCAAGGAAATCAGATGGAAGCGAAGTTCAGCTTGTTACTCTTGCTGGTGCAGTAGATTGTAGACTGGACGGTCACAGTAATGTTTAACAGCTGGCCCTATTCTAGAAGCTTCTGGTCTGGAGTTGTATTCTTGTGTTTCAAACTCTCTCTAACCTTGTACAGTCAATCTTTAAATAAAGTTTAGGGGAGGCCTACTGTGTGGAGAAGGCCTGGGTCTTGATTGTAACGAAGGCCCACAGAACATGCTGTGGGTTTAGCAGTCTGTCCTAACCAGGTTCTCAAGCCAGATTCCAAACTAGCCTGGTTAAGAGGAGTCTGAGTTAACAGCCAATTCATTACCAGTGATTGATTAGCTGGTTATTCACAGCAATGTGTAAAACAAAGAGAACAGTAACAGGGATTGTAGCCCTAAACAATAAACACTGTATCTCTCCCACAATATACAACCACAGTCACCAGTCCTGGGTGTCACTGTAGTGCTCGTGTTGGGTGATACAGTTCAGTGCTAGAAAAGACAAACAAACAACACTCACAATACAACACTCACAACACTCACAAACAACACTCACAGTATTTTCAATAAACACTGCACGGGTCCTTCCGGGTTATTTCGTAACCAAAACGAAGTAAAAGATCTAAGATTCTCCGGCCCCTTTATGCTATCACGCATGACCCCTTGGTAAATGATTTCAGCTGTCTCTATTGCCTGCAGCTGCTACCTCATTTACCTTCCGGGTCAATATGTTCCTGCAACAGAGTCTCTCCTTCTTCCAGGCTGATGACTTCCTGACCCAGGAAATGAACTGTCAGGCCAGCCCGTCCAAAGACTTCACGTTTCGCTGCTTAGCGCCCTCACAGGTCAGGTGGGAGATTTTACAACCAGAACTCATTAGATTTCTGACCCATCATCTCGTCTTCTTTGAAAATGATGGGCATTTGTGGTGGCTGGTCGTGTGTGCGTGTGTGTGTGTGTGTGTGTGTGTGTGTGCGTGTGTGTGTGTGTGTGTGTGTGTGTGTGTGTGTGTGTGTGTGTGTGTGTGTGTGTGTGTGTGTGTGTGTGTGTGTGTGTGTGTGTGTGTGTGTGTGTGTGTGTGTGTGTGTGTGTGTGTGTGTGTGTGTGTAAGTGTGTATGTCTGTCAATTGGCCTGCATGAACAGCATGGCTGGTTCACTAAACCCTAGTGAGTGAGCCATGAGGGAATTAACAAAGAGCTGCAGAGCATGTTGAGGCATTCCACTGGCAGAGACACTTGTGAATTATTAAAACCAACAGCAAGTAGAGTCGCTGGACATCTTAGATACTGTCTGCCTCCGAGATATGAAATGCTGTGGCAGAAGGGTGAGTTAAGAAGAACACAATAATGAATGCATATTAATACAGCTGAATATGCTTTACTGGTTTTCACAATGACAAGAAAGTCCTCACACAAGGAGGCCAATGTCTTAAACTGCTGGGTGGCTCAAAGACTGTCCATTACAATGTGTGCTGCAGGAGACCATTAGAATTAGAATGGGGAACACTTGAAAGCTCTCTGCCCTGTGTAACACATCACCTGTGACTGCTCTGTAACTAACAGTGGCTCCTACTTAGGGTAATATTATGGGTTGCTATCTTCTCAGAAATGATTTTGCCTAGTAGTACAGTACTACATTTTACAATGCTAGTAGTCTTGCAGAAGCTTTATGGATCCTCCTATTAATGATACAGAAGTCTTATTTTTCAGCATTTTCTTTTTCAAGGTTAAGGGTTTCCAAATGATGGTGTGTGTGTGTGTGTGTGTGTGTGTGCTTGTGGTATTTTTGACCTCCAGCTGTGTTTACTGTAGTTTCAGTAAAGGTGATTCCTGAACAAAGTGCTCATGTAAACATGTCTGGGATGAGAGAACACAGAACAGCAATTCAATATAAATACTGGAGGTGCAGAGGGTTAAAAAAAAAAAATGTTATAAAAAGGTTTATCATTTTATTTCACTGCTCCAAAATATACAGTACTGTGCAAAAGTTTTAGGCAGGTGTGAAAAAATGCTGTAAAGTAAGAATACTTTCAAAAATAGACATGTTAATAGATTATATTTATCAATTAACTAAATGCAAAGTGAGTGAACAGAAGAAAAATCTAAATCAAATCCATATTTGGTGTGACAACCCTTTGCCTTCAAAACAGCATCAATTCTTCTAGGTACACTTGCACAAAGTCAGGGATTTTGTAGGCATATAGTCAGGTGTATGATTAAACAATTATACCAAACAGGTGCTAATGATCATCAATTCAATATGTAGGTTGAAACACAATCATTAACTGAAACAGAAACAGCTGTGTAGGAGGAATAAAACTGGGTGAGGAACAGCCAAACTCAGCTAACAAGGTGAGGTTGCTGAAGACAGTTTACTGTCAAAAGTCATACACCATGTCAAGACTGAGCACAGCAACAAGACACAAGGTAGTTATACTGTATCAGCAAGGTCTCTCCCAGGCAGAAATTTCAAGGCAGACAGGGGTTTCCAGATGTGCTGTCCAAGCTCTTTTGAAGAAGCACAAAGAAACGGGCAACGTTGAGGACCGTAGACGCAGTGGT
Organism: Acipenser oxyrinchus oxyrinchus; assembly: GCA_030684275.1. Lineage (NCBI taxonomy): Eukaryota > Metazoa > Chordata > Actinopteri > Acipenseriformes > Acipenseridae > Acipenser > Acipenser oxyrinchus. Next base: position 90,188,444 of record CM060249.1, read on the forward strand.
CGGCCAAGGAAACTTACTGCAGCAGATGAAAAAGACATCATGCTTACTTCCCTTCGCAATCGGAAGATGCCCAGCAGTGCCATCAGCTCAGAACTGGCAGAAAACAGTGGGACCCTGGTACACCCATCTACTGTCCGGAGAAGTCTGGTCAGAAGTGGCCTTCATGAAAGACTTGCGGCCAAAAAGCCATACCTCCGACGTGGAAACAAGGCCAAGCGACTCAACTATGCACGAAAACACAGGAACTGGGGTGCAAAAAAATGGCAGCAGGTGCTCTGGACTGATGAGTCAAAATTTGAAATATTTGGCTGTAGCAGAAGGCAGTTTGTTCACCGAAGGGCTGGAGAGCGCATACGAATGAGTGTCTGCAGGCAACAGTGAAGCATGGTGGAGGTTCCTTGCAAGTTTGGGGCTGCATTTCTGCAAATGGAGTTGGGGATTTGGTCAGAATTAATGGTCTCCTCAATGCTGAGAGGTACAGGCAGATACTTATCCATCATGCAATACCATCAGGGAGGCATCTGATTGGCCCCAAATTTATTCTGCAGCATGACAACGACACCAAACATACAGCGAAAGTCATTAAGAACTATCTTCAGCGTAAAGAAGAACAAGGAGTCCTGGAAGTGATGGTATGGCCCCCACAGAACCCTGATCTCAACATCATCGAGTCTGTCTGGGATTACATGAAGAGAGAGAAGCAACTGAGGCTGCCTAAATCCACAAAAGAACTGTGGTTAGTTCTCCAAGATGTTTGGGCCAACCTACCTGCCGAAGTTCCTTCAAAACTGTGTGCAAGTGTACCTAGAAGAATTGATGCTTGATGCTGTTTTGAAGGCAAAGGGTGGTCACACCAAATATGGATTTGATTTAGATTTTTCTTCTGTTCACTCACTTTGCATTTAGTTAATTGATAAATATAAACTATTAACATGTCTATTTTTGAAAGCATTCTTACTTTACAGCATTTTTTCACACCTGCCTAAAACTTTTGCACAGTACTGTATATATACAAATGTTTTTTTATAGTAACAATTAATTAATATATAATCAAATTGCCTACTGCTTTAATTGTAGAGCATACATTATTACAATCTGTGTTTAAAACCGGCTTAGCTTTTTGTGTCCGTCTCTGTAGCCTTTTTATCCAGGTGCATGTTCAATAGGGCTATCGAGTTGGTAGCACTGCAGAGAGCTAGGAAAGGGTAACTGGAATCCCCCTCTGCATCGCTTACTTCTACCAATCCCTTATGAGCCCTAAAGAGTCAAAAATACACATGGTCCTTCTTCATGTATAGCAATGAGCCATGAGTCACCAGGTTTTGATGCTAATTGCAGGTAAGTTTGCACTGAAAGGGTTTGATGAAAGGTGCATGCAGGCACATCAAAGCATGTCGCTGACTGATGAGCGCACGCCTCTTTGTCTTGGAGGCTGAGCCACTCTGGAACGGTACGTCAGTGGCTCTCCTTAATGTGCCTACACCTCTTTGAACCTCGCTGGAACCGAATGCCACTGGAGTGCTCACAGGATGGGAGCATCTTGTGCATGCCCATGTGAGCAAGCTGAAGTGCAGAGTGGGAGACTGAAGCAGGCAAACATGAAACATGTCGTGTTCCAATAGCAGCACCATCACATACAGTGGTAGCACTATACATAAAAAATAGTCTTGAAGCCCAGGTGTTAAATCTGGACGAAGAAAACAACGCCGAATCAATATGGGTCAGAATAATGGACAAAAATTCAAAGGGCATAATAATAGGAGCATGCTATAGACCGCCAAACTCAGATGCTGAGCAAAATAATCTGTTATACAATGACATTAGAAATGCGTGTAGCAAAGGAGAAGCCATACTAATGGAGGATTTCAACTTCCCCCATATAAAATGGGAAAACCTGGTGGGGAGCATAACGGATGAAATTGAAATGGTGGAAATGACAAATGACTGCTTCCTAACGCAATTTGTCAAGGCACCGACTAGAGGAGAGGCATGCCTTAATTTAGTCTTTTCAAATAACGAAGACAGAATAACTAAAACAAAGGTCAGAGAACCATTGGCAAACTCAGACCACAACATGGTCTAATTTGAAGCGATTTTTAAAACCCCAAAAGTAATGACTAAAGCTAAGGTTTACAATTTTAGAAAAGCAAACTAAAGGTATGAAAAAGAGACTAACAGAAGTAGATTGGAGTAAAATAGAGAAAACATCCACAGAAAAAGGATGGCTGTTTTTTTAAAAATGTAGTACTAGAGGCGCAAAACAATTACATCCCAAAAGTAGACAAATCTACATCTAAAACAAAATGGCCAAAATGGTTTAATAGATCAATTAAAAAAATATTGAGCGAAAAAGGCACTTTACAGAGCGTTTAAAAGGGACCAAAAACAAAGTACACAGAAAGAGTACTTGGAACTGCAAACACAAATCAAAAAGGAAGTTGGAAAGGCCAAGAGAGAGATAGAAATGAACATTGCTAAAGGGGCTAAAACCAATTCCAAAATGTTTTTCCAATATTATAACAGCAAGGGAACATTCAAAGAGGAAGTTAAATGTCTAAGAGATACAAATGGCAAAATCATAAACGAAGAAAAAAAACTGCAAATATATTAAATGATTACTTTTCACAAGTTTTTACAAAGGATGATACGGACAACATGTCCCACATGTTGACCTATTCCTATCCAATTTTAAATAACTTTAGCATAACAGAGGCAGAAGTGCTAAAGGGACTAGGAGCTCTTAAAATAAACAAATCCCCTGGGCTGGATGAGATCCTCCCAATAGTACTCAAAGAAATAAAAGAAGTTATTTACAAACCGCTAACCAAGATCATGCAACAGTCTCTTGACACAGGGGTTGTACCAACAGACTGGAGAATTGCAAACGTAATACCGATCCACAAAAAGGGAGACAAAACTGAACCAGGTAACTACAGACCAATAAGCCTGACTTCTATTATATGTAAACTTATGGAAACTATAATAAGATCCAAAATGGAAAATTACCTATATGGTAACAGTATCCTCGGAGACAGTCAGCATGGTTTTAGGAAAGGGAGATCGTGTCTAACTAACCTGCTTGATTTTTTTGAGGATGCAACATCGACAATGGATAATTGCAAAGCATATGACATGGTTTATTTAGATTTCCAGAAAGCTTTTGACAAAGTCCTGCATAAAAGATTAATCCTCAAACTGAACGCAGTTGGGATTCAAGGAAATGCATGCACATGGATTAGGGAGTGGTTAACATGTAGAAAACAGAAAGTACTAATTAGAGGAGAAACCTCAAAATGGAACGAGGTAACCAGTGGTGTACCACAGGGATCAGTATTAGGTCATCTGCTATTCCTAATCTACATGAATGATTTAGATTCTGGTACAGTAAGCAAATTTGTTAAATTTGCAGACAACACAAAAATAGGAGGAGTGGCAAACACTGTTGCAGCAGCAAAGGTCATTCAAAATGATCTAGACAGCATTCAGAACTAGGCAGACACATGGCAAATGACATTTAATAGTGCAAAGTGTAAGGTACTGCACGCAGGCAATAAAAATGTTCATTATAAATATCATATGGGAGATACTGAAATTGAAGAAGGAATCTATGAAAAAGACCTAGGAGTTTATGTTAACTCAGAAATGTCTTCATCTAGACAATGTGGGGAAGCTATAAAAAAGGCCAACAAGATATATATTGTGAAAAGTGTTGAATTTAAATCAAGGGAATCAATGTTAAAATTTTGCAATGCATTAGTAAGACCTCATCTAGAATATTGTATTCAGTTCTGGTCACCTCATTACAAAAAGGATATTGCTGCTCTAGAAAGAGTGCAAAGAAGAGCAACCAGAATTATCCCGTGTTTAAAAGGCATGTTGTATGCAGACAGGCTAAAAGAATTGAATCTATTCAGTCTTGAACAAAGAAGACTACGCTGTGATCTGATTCAAGCATTCAAAATTCTAAAAGGTATTGACAATGTCGAACCAAGGGACTTTTTAGACCTGAAACATGAAATAAGGATCAGGGATCACATGGAGATTAGATAAAGGGGCATTCAGAACAGAAAATAGGAGGCACTTTTTTACACAGACAATTGTGAGGGTCTGGAACCAACTCCCCAATAATGTTGTTGAAGCTGACACCCTGGGATCCTTCAAGAAGCTGCTTGATGAGATTCTGGGATCAATAAGCTACAAACAACCAAACTAGCAAGATGGGCCGAATGGCTTCCTCTCGTTTGTAAACGTTCTTATGTTCTCATGTTCTAATTAACCTGCTTCCCTGGCTCCTCAGTGACCTACAGTAACCCCTGCTTCCCTGGCTCCTCAGTCACATACAGTAACCCCTGCTTCCCTGGCTCCTCAGTCACATACAGTAACCCCTGCTTCCCTGGCTCCTTAGTCACATACAGTAACCCCTGCTTCCCTGGCTCCTCAGTGACCTACAGTAACCCCTGCTTCCCTGGCTCCTCAGTCACATACAGTAACCCCTGCTTCCCTGGCTCCTCAGTGACCTACAGTAACCCCTGCTTCCCTGGCTCCTCAGTCACATACAGTAACCCCTGCTTCCCTGGCTCCTCAGTGACCTACAGTAACCCCTGCTTCCCTGGCTCCTCAGTCACATACAGTAACCCCTGCTTCCCTGGCTCCTCAGTCACATACAGTAACCCCTGCTTCCCTGGCTCCTCAGTCACATACAGTAACCCCTGCTTCCCTGGCTCCTCAGTCACATACAGTAACCCCTGCTTCCCTGGCTCCTCAGTGACCTACAGTAACCCCTGCTTCCCTGGCTCCTCAGTCACATACAGTAACCCCTGCTTCCCTGGCTCCTCAGTCACATACAGTAACCCCTGCTTCCCTGGCTCCTCAGTCACATACAGTAACCCCTGCTTCCGTGGCTCCTCAGTCACATACAGTAACCCCTGCTTCCCTGGCTCCTCAGTGACCTACAGTAACCCCTGCTTCCCTGGCTCCTCAGTCACATACAGTAACCCCTGCTTCCCTGGCTCCTTAGTCACATACAGTAACCCCTGCTTCCCTGGCTCCTCAGTGGCTTTGTTTGTGTTTGTGTCCACAGTCATAGTCGCTGCACTGTTGCTGTCATCTTTGTCAGTATTTCTAGCTTTCTTAAAGAAGTAATTCGTAATAGAAGAATTTCCTTGATGCTCTTTTCATTGCATCAAGGACTGCTTCCTGAATCAGACAGTTGTGCAGGAGGTGGGAGTACCCGTGCAGGAGGAAAATTGGACCAGAACAGTGTTCCGGCGCATTCCGGCTCCACTACACCAGCGTGCCCTCTACATGATTCAGAGGAACATCTTTAAAACAGGGGATGTTTATTTCATTCAAAACCCCTTGCTAAGTAAAGATAGCAAGAAAGAAGGATGCCAGGATCTGCAGTCCAGATGAAAAGATTAGGGTATGAGGGTGACAGTTTCCTACGGGACCAGAATCTGTCTTCAAGTGTCAAAGCAAACAAAATGTTTGTAACACTTTACATTGCGTCTCTAATTACTGTGTATTTACAGAGTAATTACTTAGATTCTTATTTACTTACTTAAATCCATGTGTACTGACACATCATTACAATGTTATTATGCATAGTTATAATGTACTTAATGTGCCAGTCTTTTTGTATGATATAACCCTCACTCTAACCCTAACCCTTTTCTGATACATAATTGTGTGTGCACATGTATTGTGCAAAAAGATGTACACATTGACTAAGTAACTACTATGTAAATACACAGCAATTAGAGACAATTACAATTACTGGGAGCAAACACATGTATTATATTAATAAGATGTTCATAATGTATGGATCCCTTCAATATAACCTGTATTGAATGTTAATTAGTACAGCTAAATAATGCTAAAATGTTCATTTGAGCGCTTTGTGCTTGAAATTGAAATCTCAACTCTTTGATCAATTAGCTGATAAGCTGATTGCTGCTTCTCTTGTGGTATACTATAATAGACTGTACTGTGATTGAATATAAAAACCTGTCTCTCTGTGCAATGATCCGAAGACAATGGAAAGACAATGTCCTGTGATAAAACTCCCAGTCTGGATTATAAAGATTTTCCAAATGGGTTGCTTGTCAGCTGCTGTGGCCTCATCACAGTAATCTTGTTTACAGTGTAGATGAATCCTTCCTTGTTTCCAATCCTCCGTCGGTATCTGTTGTTTCTGAACTGCAGCATAGAGCATGTTGAATTGGGTTATTCATTCTTTACATTGTCAGCAGCCACTAAACCAATTACAGCGGTCTTTCAGATGGGTATTCAATACAACTGCGGCATTGTTCAATAGGAGTGACTGCAGTACTCTATTCTGATTGTGTTATCTGGGTCCAGACGTGCATCTAGTTTATTGGGACACTCTCCACATAAAGGGCAGCAGTGTGGAGTAGTGGTTAGGGCTTTGGACTCTTGACTGGAGGGTCGTGGGTTCAATCCCCGGTGGGGGACACTGCTGCTGTACCCTAGAGCATGGTACTTTACCTAGATTGCTCCAGTAAGGCGTTGTACAACCCCCAAAATGAAACGTCTAGTGGAATATCACTGTGTGGGTCATGTAAAAAACTGAAATGCGTCATTATCAAAATATGTACAGTATGTGCACTCCATTCATTGATGGGCTCACGTGGCTGAGTGGAAACAGCTGCAGGAGTGATGCAGTGTGTTAAAGAAGTAGACAGAGATAACTGTAATCCGGTTTGGAAACGTTTATATTTTATATTCAAGGTCTGGTCACCTAAACAATAATCCCCCGGCAATACACAATAATGTGTATTGCATCGGGGTAAATAACAACGGGGTTGCAATCCCAACTAATAAACAATAATATCCGCCCAACAATAATACACGGTCACCAGTCCTCAGTGCGTGCAGTAGTGCTCGTGGTGGGTGATACAGTTTATTTAGTGACAATTGGTGAGGTGCTGTTCCAGCTTAGTGCTGGCCCTTGGCGACAGCTCCGGAACTGTGTTAGCTGTCTGGTAACGTACAAGACAAGACAAGACAATTACAAACAAACAAAACACAACACTCATGATACAATTTCTTTTAGGGTCCTCTCACAGTCCTTCTTGGTTCTAGCAATAGAAACCAATGCGAAGGAACAGATTGCAATTCTCCATCCCCTTTTATGCTGTCACACATGACCCCTTGGTAAACGAGTGCAACTGTCTCTCCAATCTGCGGCTGCCACGTTGTTTCCCTTCCGGTCAATGCGTTAATGCAAAGGAGTCTCGCCCCCTTTCTTGCTGGCCCCCTTTCTTGCTGACTTCCCTTGAACCCTGAGAAAGAACTGTCAGGCCAGCCCATCCAGAGGACTCTGTTCTCGCTGCTTAGCGCCCTCACAGGTAGGGAGTGAGATTTACAACCAAGAATTATTGCATTTATGTCACAGCTCATAATTCAAGTTACAAATGATATAATTTTAAATGAACCAATGTTGATGTTTTTTGTTCTTTTATTGATTCGAAATGTACATGTTAATAATTGAGGTCAGATGAATCATTGTCCACAATATTCTCGAGGAAGGCTAATGAAGTGTCTGCTATTATACCAAGAGCTTGCTACAATTGAGGACTACGTTTTTCAAAGCAGATTGACATCATTTTCTCTAGTTTTTTTCTAGGGCCTGTAGAATATCAAAAGTATTAACATCTGGTTTGGGAAATGCTTCTCTGGGATTTTACAAGCATTGACAGTAAGCCTGTAGTGAAATACTGTATCAAGTAATCACTACATTTTTTATGTCAGGAGTTCTTCAGAGAAACAAGCGTCATCTACATTTTAGCTAACAGTAAATCAGATTACAGTACAGTGCCCAATTTTGATTAAAAACTAAATCCAGCTAATCTGATCAGATTAGAAGCAATTTAAAATTAAACGTAGATTCATTCCCTTTGTAATTGTATCTTTCTTTTACATATTCCTCGACAATCTGCAGAAGACACCTAATCCACAAAAAAAAATGTTTATATTGTTTGAAGAAAAAATATGTCTTTGTGTCAAATATATTACCCTAGAGAAACCCATCTGAGCCTTGCAGGATCACAGCACTGACAATACAGTGCATTTGAAACAATCACACTACCGTATTGGTCTCAATACTCAAATGTATGGGTCACTGATATACTTTAAGCTTTTTCTTCAGTATAAATTTTAAATGAAAAGTGTTTGCATTTCATAACTAGCAATAAGGAAATCAGCATTGCAATGTAGTGCTTTTGAAGCGCCAGTGAAGTCCTATCAATGTGACAGCACGTCAAAGGCAACGAAAGGGGATCACTGGGGTTATTTATTAACTTTATATACTTTAATAAGAATGGTATATATCATCACTTAAAGACCTGTTACAAGACTGACTGAAGCTTATCATATTGGTAATATATTTTACTAGGTCAATATACAATATATTGCATTTGAGTGGCAATCGTAATCTAAGAACGCTAGTCTGGATACCTCTAAACCTGATTGAAAAGATCATTTGTGATCTGCTGTCTTTGCAAAGTTTATAAAGCTAAGTTCAGGTATTGACCATGCAGCAATAACAATGCAGGCTTTCAAAAGTACAACAAAAACCAGCGTGTGAGCCTACAATAGGGCATTCAAGAGCAGTCCTGAGTGTTGAGGAAAAGAATAAAACAGCAGCATTTAACTGCAATTCAAAACCTAAACACTCAAGCAGCAGTGTGCGACTGGCGACAAGCAAGGGCAAAAACATGTCCTCTCTTACCAAATGTGCTTTCTGGCATTGTTGCTATTTTAAAACAAGACGACCAAAATCAATCAATCAATCAATCAATCAATCAATCAATCAATCAATCAACCAATCAATCAATCAATCAATCTTTATTTTTTATATGCCGCATTTCCCGATAATCGCCTCAAATCGCTTTACAAAATTTCCAATAATTTCTCCCTTCATCTCAGCAGTTCTCCACAGAGCTCAGGAGAAATGAAGTTTCAGTAGGCTTCCTCTGATCCCATGACCAAGCCAGCTTCCTTTTCTACACCAAGGAACTCGGGAGCGGATGTCAGAGAGCTACCGGCCTTTGGAGGACAAAGGCCAGGTGTCAGCCTGATCTCACTAGGTGCCTGGCCAGCAGGGTTCACTGTGGCAGAAGTTTTTTTCAGTTTCAGCACTTCAATTCACTTTCAGTTTTTATTTAGTTGGTAAGATTATTATTTTGTTTCTATTTAGTTTTCCTTTAAAATTATTGTTTCGTTTTAGTTTTAGTTTCAGTTTACTACATTCAGAAAGATAAATTTCAGTTTTAGAAAAAAAAATCAGTTCAGTATCTTTACATTTTAAGAGACTTTTTTTAAGTTCATGCTTATACAGAAACAAAACAAAACCTGTATTAATCACTCAGAATTCAAGTTCTCTTTTTTGACAGTGCAACACATTCATCCATGAGCTTCATGCAACAGTGCAGCAGAGCAGGGAGTCATTATAGCTTGGCTGTGCTATTTATGTTCATTTTTTTATTCAGTTTTGTTTACTATTTTGTTAAGAAAAATGCTTCATTTTAAATTTTTGGACATTTTCGTTTTAGTTTTCATTAGCTGAAAAAACACTACCCTAACCCACAAGAGCGCCAGAGCCCCTGGAATCCAAAGCAAGACCGGTGACTTTGCGCAGCCAGGACGTGAACCTGCGCTCCCCTGACTGTATGACCCACCCTGCACAACACACAGCTGTACTTTTACCAGGGGAGACCCTCAGGGACCCCTGCGCTTCCCTGACTGTATGACCCACGCTGCACAACACACAGCTGTGCTTTTACCAGGGGAGACCCTCAGGGACCCCTGCGCTCCCCTAACTGTATGACCCACCCTGCACAACACACAGCTGTGCTTTTACCAGGGGAGACCCTCAGGGACCCCTGCGCTCCCCTGACTGTATGACCCACCCTGCACACCACACGGTTGTGCTTTTACCAGGGGAGACCCTCAGGGACCCTGACCAGTAAAAGGTTCTGCATACTGTGGGGTGTGCATACACATTTAAACAACATGTTTTGACTATTAAGCACAGTTGCTCCACTAATTTAGATTAAAATATTTTTTATTATACACTAGCCTCCTACAGAAGTTTCAGATTGCATTTGACTGTAATCTTTAATTGTGAACTCATTATGCGATTATGAGGACCCTCTGTATGTGCCTGCATTGGTTGTTATGGTTTCTAGCTCTGCTAAATGCACAATAGCATGCAAATATGAAAACCTAATGCAGACCCAATTAATTCAGAGAAGGTCTTTCACCTGACTCCACTTGTAAACAGGACAATCCCAGGGGCTTTCTGAACAGGCTTATTACATGTTTGCAGCTGGGATGCAGTGTGGACTGGGTTGATCTTTATAGAACAGGGGTACCTGTCTGCATTCCTGGAGTGGTTTCCTGAGAGACCACGGTTCCACTGCAGATTCAATGGGCTTTCTTTCGTAATGCTCCAGGGGGTCTCTGTTTGGAAATGCTTGATTCAAGGGGACAGAACGGCATGAGCCCCTCTATTGTGACTGAACTGATACAACTTCCTCAAACTAGGCAGATTTTATTCAGAAAGATAAATTTCAGTTTTAGAAAAAAAAATCAGTTCAGTATCGTTACATTTTAAGAGACTTTTTTTAAGTATACAGAAACAAAACAAAACCTGTATTATTCACTCAGAATTCAAGTTCTATTTTTTGACAGTGCAACACATTCATCCTTGAGCTTCAGGCAACAGTGCAGCAGAGCAGGGAGTCATTATAGCTTGTCTGTGCTATTTATGTTCATTTTTTTATTCAGTTTTGTTTACTAACAAAGTGAAACACAACAACCCATGTGTGCTGAACACAGCAGCCCTTCTCCTCCTCCTCCTCCTCCTCCTCCTCCTGCACTGTCTCTGCTGTCTCCCAGCCCTCAGGGTCCCTGCAGCCATTCCTGTGCTCTATTAAAACAGCAGCCGTCCTCCTCCTCCTCCCCCCCCTCCTCCTCCTCCTCCTCCTCCTCCTCCTCCTCCTCCTCCTGCACTGTCTCTGCTGTCTCCCAGCCCTCAGGGTCCCTGCAGCTGTTCCTTTGCTCTATTAAAACAGGATTTAACCTGCTCCTAATGTCAATAGCCCCATTGTGTGTGGATGTGTACACAGGCCTACATCAGAAAGAGTTCCCTCGACGTTCTGAAAGGAAACTCAGACACTCTTCTTCAGTAGGTGTGTCTGGGTTGTTTAGCTTTAGGCAAAGGCGAAGGTTTCTTCTGTAGGTGGAGATTCATCAGACTATGCCACTAGTTTCTGGAAAACCCTGTGGTGTCCCACAACAGGGCCCTTTTTCTATATGACATTTTTAAGCACTGTAAGCTTTGGGGTGGTAGGTTTCTGTTTGTAAAAAAAAAAACTTGACCCAACCTTTTTCTAGAAGTGTCATGTTTTATTTATTTATTTATTTATTTATTTATCTATTTGTTTATTTTTATTTTAAGGCAAAACTAATTTCTTCTGAGGTAACACCTTCATGAGTTTTGCATGTGTTTCAGCTGAAACATTTGTCTACTTGACTTTGTTTCATATATTTTTAGCTCAGTGATTTTGAATAAGGGCTTTCAATTTATGGATCAAAAGCGAATAGGATTTATTTGTATATACAGTAGATTACAAGACTTAAAAAATACAGTCAAATACATATGCATTGCATTAGATATACAGCAGTGTGCACATGTATTTGAACACCCCATTGCTTCTGTAGTTCAGCAGTGTGCACATGTATTAGAACACCCCATTGCTTCTGTAGTTCAGCAGTGTGCACATGTATTAGAACACCCCACTGCTTCTGTAGTTCAGCAGTGTGCACATGTATTAGAACACCCCATTGCTTCTGTAGTTCAGCAGTGTGCACATGTATTTGAACACCCCATTGCTTCTGTAGTTCAGCAGTGTGCACATGTATTAGAACACCCCACTGCTTCTGTAGTTCAGCAGTGTGCACATGTATTAGAACACCCCACTGCTTCTGTAGTTCAGCAGTGTGCACATTCATTAGAACACCCCATTGCTTCTGTAGTGTTGATTTGTTGTGCATATGAAATCAAACCACTGGAACTGAAAATCTTGGAAAATTGTCCAAATAGGCAAATTAGTGATTGTCTAATTAAATTAATGACTTTAATAGGCCACCCATCTAATTAATTTAAAACAGTAAGATCAAATGGTAAAATGTGTATGAGACTTTTTAGAAGTGTTTTAATTAAGATGCCTAATTAAAGCACAAAGTGGTCAAAGATATTGACACATGAGTGCCTATTCTTTCCATATCATACTGACCGGAAATTGAAATTCTCGCACCCTGAGGTTTTCATGCAAGTAAGTAAATAAAGGATATAAATGACAAATCTTGAAGTGTTCTAATACATTTGCACACTGCTGTATAAAAAATAGTATGAGACTCTAAGCATACATCATCATTGTACATGGTGCCTAGACTACAAACTGAATCTGCATGTTTCACGTGAAAAGTATGAGGGGCCAGTGGAAGTGTATTGGAAGAATTACTTTAAAAGTAATAAATTGCTCTAACAAGAGCTTCCCAGTCAGAACAGAAGCTAGCTGTTAGGCGCAATGTAACAGCTATCAGGTACACTGTGTGTGCGTTTGTGTGTGTGTGTGTGTGTGAGTGCGTGTACGTGAGTGTGCTTTACAGAGCTGTCAGAAAGCAAGGTGGATTCATAGCCTGGGAAAAGGATTCCTTCAGGGAAGTAGGCTTGGATATAGTGCACGGATATGGAAGTATATGCCAATAAAGCCCCTCCTACCTGTTTCAGAAAGAAGTGTATTTGTACTAGCTATGCTGAGGTTTTCCATGGGGTGCTATATTCAATCTGTCAATAAGAAGATATACCATTTGTATAAACCAGTAGCTATTAGCATTGGAAAGGGATAGGGTTTGCTTGTTAACAGTCTGCTCTGTTGATTTTGCTGCACAGTGAGAGGGTGGTTATGTGTTAGGCCTCATTACCCCAGTTACAGATTTTAAATGAAGGATTAAACGCTGGTGGGCTAATGTCCGATCATCTTGGTGCATTAGCCAGGATGGGTATCCATGACTTTTAGTGTATCTTAATCAGCCTTAGGTTCTCAACAGCAACAGAAGAACGACAGGAAGCAAACCAGACACTCAGGCAACACCAGAGCAGACGTGGGTATCACTGAGGGAGAACTTCAGAGTGATCCGCAGCAACACCTGTTTCAGAAAAGCGTTTGAAAAGTGCACTGTGACTGATTCAAAATCGTTTAGCAAATTGCATGCAGGGGTTGCACTTCATTATATGGCCAGTTTGTGGGGTTTTTTTCCCCTGCAGTTACATTATTGATTGATTGCTTTTTAGCTATCTCCTTTTAAACCATATAATAAAGGTTTTACATAAAAATTACACAACCTGCCTGACTACTGTACAATACAGAAAAAGCATAAGGTTCATGGCTAATCAGGGCACACCTGCAGTTCCTACATTATCTTGTGCACAAATACGTAGTGTTACAGCAACTCTTTGATATTGTCTTAAAAAGCGTCTCTGTTTTCTTATTATGCATGACCTATAAATGCATCTGGCTCATTGTCAGACAGCATGTTGAACTGGACTGTCTCTGGCTGTAAATCATTAATCCTCAGCTGGTAATATATAAATAACTAGTAGCCTGTATCCTGGCAGACTTTGAGTCCATGTCAGTATGGGGCAGGCAAGGTCAATGAAGACGCCATCTAAACTGAACCAAACTGGTTCAGACAGCCAATGCACAGGCTCCACTGATCCATTAGTTACTGGAGTTCATCATGGGAGGGCTGAGGTTGGTTTGCTGTGGTGACCACCCATATATAATCAAGTAAATACAATCCATGAGAAAGTAGTGAAGAGGGCACAAGTGCAGTGGAACGTCCTGTCAGAGGAAGGGGTGGTGCTAAAGTTTGAGGCTCCAGTTCTAAGCCATTATCAGCTTGTTTCCAGAAAGCTACTTGGTTATTTATATCTCTCCTCTTCAGCAACTTGTTGACCTCTGAATGTGGTCAGAATGTTTTGTTAATTTTTTGTTGTTCTTTATAAATGTACAAAACAAATCCAACAACAGTATCCAAACTGCAGTTTACTGCCAAAATCAGACAACTCAGCCAGTGAAGCAGACTACAGGTATGGACCACATTTAAAAAGCTGTGTTTATTCCAAACCCGTGGTGTTGCCACCATGTCTGTTGAAACCACGTATATAAGTGTAAACTGTTCTTGAATCAATAGGCAGTAATGACGATGCCCAAACAGGGCCAATAATGAAATACCCCTGAGAGCTATTGCAGTTAACTGGCTAGCATATGATGGGTTTGCGTTTTCATTTTCATTTCCAGGATTAATTGGAGTTGCATTCTGTGAAAACACACAGTTCCTCAGAGTCACGTCTATTTGTCGTAACAGAATGTTAATCTGAAAACCGAGAAACTGGGAAGTAGTTGAAACAGAAAATTCCAGTGCCTGGTGCTTTCCTCATCTCTGCTGTCACACAGCTCGTAGAGTTCTCTCCTCCTATTGCTCAGTCTTTAGATTTACACACACAGTGTTGTGGATTTACAGTAAACCAGCAAGTCTGTTAGGCTGTGACATGGAACTGTAGACTCTTATCAGGGCTTATAATAAACTGACCTTTTTTTCTCAGCTACTACATTTCAGGGACAGCCCTTCTTCAGGAAGTGAGTTTGTGTAAGGGATATTAACCGCCCACTTTTCACAGATTAAATACCGGCAAAAACTCCACCGGATATAAGAGGTGAGAATAAGCATTTTTATATATATTTTAATTGTTCCGTTACAGTAAAATGTTCCAACATTAATTCAAGTGTTTTTATTACTGTTCCACTAAAATAAAAAATAAAAATGTAAAACTTTTTTTGTTAATTATTTACAACCCTCTCGATGAGCATTTTCACAATTTAAAGATCTTGTACTCAGCTTTCCTGTTGTGTGGAATGCGGTTTGAGCTGAAGGCCCAGAGAAACCTCCCTTGTTTCTATTTCCTGTGTTCATCTCCACTTTCTCCCAGTGCAATCATTGGGCTTGTTTGTTGTGTTTCCTATGAATTGCAGCAGACCATTCTTGAGCTGTGAGAAGTCAATGCTTCCTCTAATAAACACTGACTCTTTAAAGGGGAGGTCTCCTTCAGATTGTACCTCTCTTAGCTGAAATCATAGCACCAGCACCGCCAGCAAACCAACAGCTCTGACCAGCATGCACCAGTTTATCGAACATTAAATATAGCGGACATGCCCACACATCTTACATGTGAGCTTAGTGACAGCTTGAATGAAAGGCACTCAAAATTCAAATGCTAATTACACAACATAAAATGATGCGTTCCCTCGGGTGCCCTTGTTTATACAGTAACTGAGTACCAATCAATATTAATCTTACTGTCTTATTAAATATACACGCTGTTGGGATCAAGCTAACTAAAAGCACTCATGTTTTATCTGTGATTAATCGTATTGCCTTTCTTTTATCCGTTTGCTATCAAATCATTTTCATTTTACTCGTCCTGGGCAAGATTGAACCTCTGTTTAAACTCGACAAATACCCTGGTGTAAAACACTGGCAGCTCTTTAGGAAGGGTTAAGAACATATCCTGTGTATGTGATGGATCATTGCCATTTGCTAGTTTTGTGACATGGTTTGTGCCAGGTTAGGGCCTCGATATGACAGTAAAAAAATCAGCACCCCAGGTTAACAGAAAATTCGCTTCCAAGCATCAGTCAGTGGCAATTACCTTCACTCAATGCAGAATTTAATTGCCATTGATGATTACTTAATTGTATAGGTGAGGCAAAGGCTGCTCTTGTTGTGAAATGAATACATGAGTTAGTAGGCTGAAGGATTTGCCGAGCCCTAATCGGTACTGCAGGTTCCCAAGCGCTGTGCCACCACGGCTGCTCAAGCGTGCCGTGAAATATCAGAGGCTGACAGTATAACACCAAGTCACGGCTACTGATAAGTAAACAAAGTAACCAAGCTGTATTCAGTTAATAAACTTTATTTAAGCTTTGCATGGTCGCCCATGACAACTCGAGTCAGCGCATTGGGAGTGATTTTTGACTGTGAAGGAAACACCAAAACCCCAAAAACCACATACAAAACTGTGTTGTACTAAGATTTATACATATACTGTGTAAATATGAATACATTTCTGAAGAAAAGAGAGCATGAAGAATCTACCTCTGCTCCGAATGCTGCTGAATTAACAAAAACTCAGCAGAAGAAACTGCTGGTAAACAGGCAGTACAGTGACAGCTACTTGTTATATGGATTTTCATGGACTGGTGATGCCTCTTGCTCTCTGCCAGAATGTCTTATTTGTAGGGAGAAGCTGTTGAACAACAGAATGGTGCCAAGTAAGTTGAAGCACCATTTCACGACCAAACACCCGTCACTCGCTGGCAAAGACATATTTGCTGAGACCCTAATTCTACCCACATACAGAGAAATCATGTTTTACTAGTGAATCCTCATTATTAACTTACTGTTTTCAGTTCTAACTTGTTTTACTAGTGAATTCTCATTATCAATCTTACTATGACTATTGAACTTCTCTACAATTTTTATATGCTCTTCTTTTTTACTTAATTAATAATAAACAGTTGAAACTTTAAATGGTATCTTCTTTTGTTCAATAATACCAACTTTTACACTGAGAAATGCAAGACTTATATAATTAGCTTTTCTGCTAATTTATAATTCAAAATCTGAAACGCTGGGCCATTGGATTTCGCTCCGACTAGTTGCCTGTGGTATTGAACAGCTTTCACTGAAAACGGCTTAAACTGATAAGAAATTATTTTAAGGGTGGCTTGAATTGTTTTTAGGAGGTTTAAACATAGAGGCTTTTATTAGAGGGTGAGTCCAGTTGGAGAAAATAGGGTGGTGTGCTCAAAAAAAAAAAGATCTATTAAGGTGATCCGCAGCAGAGAAAAGGCTGGGAAGCACTGTTTCCGCTACACACTGTACTATACCTGTTTACCCTTACTGAAAACTGGTATCATGCCAGGGCAAAAGCTTGGCATGGTGAAAGCATACATGGTAAATCACATATAAGTAAAGGTAAAACATGGGGAAACATAGTAGGGTGGTAAATGCATTGTCTATGTATGGGAAAATCATAGAAAACTGCAACATTACTATACAGATTCAAGATGGTAAACTGGTGTTAGTTGAGTTTGACCGAGAAACTATTGTCTGTACATGGTTCATAACTGGTCAGAGTTACCCTGCATGCTGCTGTATTGAACTGTATTGTTTTGGGGATGAAACTTTATCCACCATGGAAAGTCTTATTTTCAAATGGGGTCCCATTACTATAGTGAGCTCCCTGTGTGAAACACCGCTTTGTTCAATTTAAGTGTTTGCACTTAAACTCCATGAATCTCCATTACCATGGTTTATTTGAATCTACATTATTATTTATAAAATGTTTTTACAAGTGCACAGCCCATTGGCCCATATATATACAGTTCTGTGCAAAAGTTTTAGGCAGGTGTGAAAAAATGCTGTAAAGTAAGAATGCTTTCAAAAATAGACATGTTAATAGATTATATTTATCAATTAACTAAATGCAAAGTGAGTGAACAGAAGAAAAATCTAAATCCATATTTGGTGTGACCACCCTTTGCCTTCAAAACAGCATCAATTCTTCTAGGTACACTTGCATAAAGTCAGGGATTTTGTAGGCATATAGTCAGGTGTATGATTAAACAATTATACCAAACAGGTGCTAATGATCATCAATTCAATAAGTAGGTTGAAACACAATCATTAACTGAAACAGAAACAGCTGTGTAGGAGGAATAAAACTGGGTGAGGAACAGCCAAACTCAGCTAACAAGGTGAGGTTGCTGAAGACAGTTTACTGTCAAAAGTCATACACCATGGCAAGACTGAGCACAGCAACAAGACACAAGGTAGTTATACTGCATCAGCAAGGTCTCTCCCAGGCAGAAATTTTAAGGCAGACAGGGGTTTCCAGATGTGCTGTCAAGCTCTTTTGAAGAAGCACAAAGAAACGGGCAACGTTGAGGACCGTAGGCGCAGTGGTCGGCCAAGGAAACTTACTGCAGCAGATGAAAGACACATCATGCTTACTTCCCTTGCAATCGGAAGATGTCCAGCAGTGCCATCAGCTCAGAATTGGCAGAAAACAGTGGGACCCTGGTACACCCATCTACTGTCCGGAGAAGTCTGGTCAGAAGTGGCCTTCATGGAAGACTTGCGGCCAAAAAGCCATACCTCCGACGTGGAAACAAGGCCAAGCGACTCAACTATGCACGAAAACACAGGAACTGGGGTGCAGAAAAATGGCAGCCGGTGCTCTGGATTGATGAGTCAAAATTTGAAATATTTGGCTGTAGCAGAAGGCAGTTTGTTCGCTGAAGGGCTGGAGAGCGGTACACGAATGAGTGTCTGCAGGCAACAGTGAAGCATGGTGGAGGTTCCTTGCAAGTTTGGGGCAGCATTTCTGCAAATGGAGTTGGGGATTTAGTCAGAATTAATGGTCTCCTCAATGCTGAGAAGTACAGGCAGATACTTATCCATCATGCAATACCATCAGGGAGGCATCTGATTGGCCCCAAATTTATTCTGCAGCATGACAATGACCCCAAACATACAGCGAAAGTCATTAAGAACTATGTTCAGCGTAAAGAAGAACAAGGAGTCCTGGAAGTGATGGTATGGCCCCCACAGAGCCCTGATCTCAACATCATCGAGTCTGTCTGTGATTACATGAAGAGAGAGAAGCAACTGAGACTGCCTAAATCCACAGAAGAACTGTGGTTAGTTCTCCAAGATGTTTGGGCCAACCTACCTGCCGAGTTCCTTCAAAAACTGTGTGCAAGTGTGTGTGTGTGTGTGTGCAAGAATTGATGCTGTTTTGAAGGCAAAGGGTGGTCACACCAAATATTGATTTGATGTAGATTTTTCTTCTGTTCACTCACTTTGCATTTTGTTAATTGATAAATATAAACTATTAACATGTCTATTTTTGAAAGCATTCTTACTTTACAGCATTTTTTCACACCTGCCTAAAACTTTTGCACAGTACTGTATATATCAAACATGTTTACTGACCGTGCAATATGTAATATTTATGTAAAAGAAAAATGAATGACAAAATTAGTGGAAAAATCATCCCAAAGGTGTGTTTTGAGAATAAGCAACAGCAGCATTGTGAATTAAACCATGCACTGCCTATTAAACAGGATTCGTAAGTCTGTGTTCATGCTGCTATATAGGATGCAGTATCACATGGGGACTGGTGTCTGCTCTCGAATCAGGACACCTCAGTCTCTTACAACAGTAGCAGATACAGATAGACATGCTAGTGTGTGTTGAGGGGGGAGAGTGTTAATAGATCTGACACACTGCCTGTGAACAGCACTGCTAGACTGGAAGCAGAGTAGTCATGGAGATGGGTGTGAACGCAGCAGTCGGCTGGGGAGAGTGGTAGTGCTGTGTGCTATTTTTAACCAAGTGTATTTGTGTTAACACTTTCCTCCTCAGATGTATTCCAAACTGAGAAGACTAAAGATGAAGGAACACAAAGCCACTTTTTCAGGAATAGTGGCTTGAAAACGGGTTCCAGGAGACAGGGAGACCTAAGGCTTGAGCTTGGAGTTTGGTTTCAGGAGACAAGGTTTCAGGTCACTGCATGGCACACCAGGGGCGACTTAGGGTTTGATACAGCAAAGTTGCTTCAAACTAGGTCTCCCAGTCTCCTGGAACCAGGTTTCAAGCCACTATTCCTGAGAAAGCAGCTTTGTGTTCCCTCAGCACTAGTTTGAGGCAGCTTTGCTGTAGAAAACCCTGTTTCCCCTGGTGTGCCGCGCAGTGGCCTGAAACCTCGTCTCCTGAAAACAACTTCCAAGCCACAAAGTGGCTTTGTGTTCCCTCAGCTTGACCCCTCCTCACTGAAGTAATAGCTGTTTACAGCACAGAGCTTTCTGTAGCTGCTTTCACGTCTGTCCTAATTGCTGGTTGACGCACAGCTCATCTAATGTTGTCAGTGTGTTTGCTGCCTGCTCTGTAGGGGTAAAATCCTGGTTGCACACGATGGCAGTTAATGTTTTTTTGTGGTTGTCCATACACATACGTTACCATGGTAATAGAGTGCTTCATCTCAATAAATACATCCTTGTATTGTTCGTGTTCACACGTCTGTACGTCTAAATATATATTCCCTACTTCATAACACTTTCTTAAAGCTTTTCTACACAAATTCTAACCCGTTACATTCGCTCTGGTGCAAACAAAACTGTAAAAAAAATACTAGAATAAAGACATGGAACCCACCCAGAAACTCAGAAACAGTTTCACACCAGTAAGAGAAGACTTCAAATAAACATTTTTTAAAATAGCAGGAAAATGAATTGATACAACTAATAATAATAATAATAATAATAATAATAATAATAATAATAATAATAATAATAATAATAATAATAATAATAATAATAAACAATTGCTGACATAAACCAACTTTGTCATGCTTGTGTTCAATGTGAGAAACAAGATATGAGAAAGAAAACAGATGTTTGTCTATTTTAAGAAACATAGAATATTTAAAATAACATGTGGGTCAGAATATATTATCACACAATAATATGATGTCTCTTGTTGCTTTTGAACTGGTAATGTACTCTAAGCCGCACCAATTACCTCCCAAAACCAACTCAAGACTATTTTACTGTGTAATAATATATTGTGATCCATATATTATCCTATGTCTATATAATTGTTCTTAATTCGGTAGGGAATTTGTAAAAGTATGATCACTAATACAAGAATTACAAATAGCCTTTTCCTCTGAAAAAGCACCTTTCTAATGATTCATAACCTATTCTCTACCCACTGTTATAAGCATTTTCTTTGAAATAAGACGCAGTGCATAAACTGTGCCGGATATTAATAAATAAGGACTTGGCAGAACGCTTGATTTCTCTGTAGGGAGAGAGGAATTCAAGCATACATCAGTCGCTCTCTCTCTCTAGATTCAGTAAGGCGAAACAGAACATGCTTTCCCCCCGTTAACAAGAGATGCAGAAAAACAATGTAAAAAAAATTACACGACAAAAAAAAAAAGGAAAACCACAAAACAAAAGAAAATTCCACAAGAAAAAAAAAATAATTGCTGTTCGCGCGGCGAATGGAAAAAACATAATAATATGGCAGCGCATATTTGTGTCTGAATTGCAATTGAACAGAGATGTTAGCCTGAGGGCTGAGCAGAATCAAGCTTGTATGAAAGATAGCATTGTCTGAGAACTGATTACTTCAAAAAATATATATGAGAGGGGAAAATGGGATTCCATGTTAGTTAAAGCAAGGCGCCTTGGAGGGTGATTGTCTATCGCCCTGGGCATATTTAATCTGCCTTGACGTCCTTACTGATTTAATCACCGATGTTTTATTAAAAAATATAAGATGAAAAGAACAAATAAATCAATCAATTTAAAACAGCAGCGGCAAGAGAAAGTGCCCATGATGGACCCGTTTGAAGCTGCTGAAGCCCTTTAAATACTCTACATTCTTACTGAATGATTTGTTACAAAAAATATTGACAGGGCTTGTTTTGTGATAGCAGAACCGTCCTGTTACAGTAGATCAACGCTCACACACACAGACAATCTCACCCGGAGAAGACAGGGGAGAACAGACAGGCTGTTTTATATCCTGCTTAATGTTCCAGAATTCCCAGAGACCAGCGTCATTAAAGAATGATTCCATTTCCATAGCCAGCACATTGCGTCACGCTGGGAGAGAAGTGCTTTGGTCTCTGACCACGCTCTGAGAAGCCAGTAGGCTGGATGTTTATAAGAGGAGGGGAGTGACTCTTTCCTTCTGCCTTTAGTTTGACCCCTTATGACGGCAGACTACTTGCTGGAGTGTGGTGGTACTTTTATTAGTTAGAAAAAATAGATAAAAATAAAGAATATGAATATTGTGTTACCACCAACACAATGTATGTGTACTAGACAAAATGGATTGCAGGTGTTTACTAAATTTAAAAAAAAAATGAAATAGCGAGAGCTTGCAGAACATACAAATCACACGTTAATAAGAATATGCATTTGTTGTTTTTTTTTTAAACGTTGTTAATGTAAAGCATACAGGTGATTCTTGTTACTCATTTTAGCTGGTGAATCGCACAATGGAAAGCAGTAATATGATTAAACCATTATCTGAAGCCAGCCACAAACACAGTCACTGATGGGGAAAAACCAATGAATCATCTCCATGTTCAGATGCAAGCGGGTCAGTCCCGATCAACAAGAACCAGCTGTGTTTTTGGAGCATTTTACAGCACTGCATCCACAGCCTATCCGAGCACAGTCATCCCGGGATTGCCACTGTAAATGGACGATTGATGAACTCCTGGGTGACTCTCCACCAGTGCTGTAAAATGCTGTCATAAAATCCAACTATGACTAATCCGGGCCGTTTATAAATGGATCAGATCAGCCCCGAAATTCTGACATTTATGTTGAATATGTCACTTTCTGTGAGAAAATATGTAGGCTTATAAAACAGTAAACATCAACCCCTTTCTAAAATCTACTGATTTTCTATATACACTCCCAAAAACACATTCCAAGGAGTAAACTACTGTACCCCCTTTTTGTTGTTACTGTATATTATTATTATTATTATTATTATTATTATTATTATTATTATTACTTTGTAATCTTTCCTACTTCGTGATATTGCACTTTTCTGTTTTAACTGACATACATGCAAAGAGCTTTGAGACACTGTGGTATAAAATGCACTATATAAATACAGTGCATTGAATTGGAATTGAAATAATAATCCTAGTAAGAACCCTTGTTAGCAGGTAGGGTTTATGCAGAAGCCTTTTATGTCAGATTCCATGGGTTTGAATGTGGCTCAGCTCAAAAAGAAAACCGCCGTTGGGCACATCCGCAGACAGGCAGTCTCAGGAGAGCATGGACCAGGATGTGATGGGCACATCTGCAGACAGGCAGTCTCAGGAGAGCATGGACAAGGATGTGATGGGCATGGAGGCCCATGTGGGTACTGTTAGAGGATGGTTACTGGCATGCTTGTGGGCAGAATCTTTCATGAGCAACTGAAACCCACCGCAAAACAAATGCATAAAAAGAAAAAAGCTAAAATCATTAAAAAGTCCAATTGTAATGGACAGGAAACAAACTTGCACCCCGATTTTGCAATGCAATAGTGTGCTGGCTGTAGCACAGCATGTGTACTTACACAGGAAGTACACTGTGTGTGCTGGTGTTATCATTATGCATGTCCTGCTCCCTGGGGATGGAGAGTTAATTGCTGGATAACTTCACTCTACTTGCTCACTAAATATCAGTATCTCTGAATAGAAAATAATTTTAATGAACAGTCTCTCCCACAAGTGCAGTGGTGGTACCTCAAATACAATCCACTTACAACCAATGTGGAATGGCTGGGTGTGACACTGTCTCTTCATTTTACCCCAAAAAATAGGTTTCTGGCTCAGGACTGCCAAGGACAGCACACTATCGTACCAGTCTTGACACACACCACTCAAGAAAATCATTGTCTGTGTAAAAGAGAACAAATGCCCCACCCAGTCATTGAGTAAAACTGTTAACACTATTGTGAGCAGGAAGGAAAGGTGGGGGTAGGGGAGTGTGAGGGTGGGGGTGATAGAGGTTCAGAACTGACCTATCTTACTTCTGTAATGGATATACAAGAAGGGTCTTTTTGTACAACAGGTGACATCTTAGAGAATCAATAATGTAGATCATTGGTAGTCACCCCCTGTTACACACTTTATCACTCTATGTGTTACAGGCAGTGTTTACAGTGGGAGACGAGCGAGACAATGCAGCTGATTGGCTGTCAAGATGTGCAAGCGCTGGGGCCGGTACTCGGAAGGCAGGAAGCCGTGTGGGCAGACTCTCTCTCTCTCCCTTTCCCCGTGTCACTGCCTGCGTCACACACAGGGAGTTTTCCACTGACGAAAAGGTGGTGCTGCTGAGCAAGTTGAATCAGACAACGCGAGCGTCGGCTGGTACGCTCTAATGCAGACCGAGGCAAAAAAAAAAAGAAAAGAACGACCAGCAGTCTAGACTGTGCGAGGCTAAGCTCGCTTGTGAGGAATTTGTTTCACAAACACAAAAAGGATTTTTGTTGTCTTTCATTTATGGTGGACGGATACACAAACTGTTGGTCGGCAATTTTAACACTGAACGTTCAATTAATGTTTAAAGACCTCGATTCTGGACTACTGCCAAATACTTGGAATGCTATGTGGCGTGTGTAACTGGAAATATAAAGCAGCTGCGGTCATTCTGTTTTCTGAAGGAAGTTCGGGCTAGTTGATACAGTCAGAGGGTTGAAGGTACAAGTTTGCTTTTAGTTTTGATTTTAATGTACGCTTCCTAAATAACATCTGTGTCAGATGTAACATTGTGTGGGTTATATGAGAAATGTGTGTGTGTGTGTGTGTGTGTGTGTGTGTGTGTGTGTGTATATCGAGCTACACGTTTTGTTTATAATTAGCAGCATTAATCTGCATATGGCGTTTGTTTTGTTGTTTGTTTGCTTGATTATTTCTGTAACTTAGCTGTTTTTTTTAATTTATAAATTTTGCCACTGGCAAAAATGATTCGATTTATTTAGAAATGGCTAACGTTAGCAGTATCTGCCTGTGCGCTGCACACCAATAGAAAAAAAAAAAAAAACCAAGACGTTTGCCAAAGCCAACAGTATAGTCTTGAAAAAGCGGTACGCCGAGGAAAATGCGATTCATTCCAAATACTGTAGTATTGTTGTCTAGTGCATAGCAAGGAGAGGTATAATTGTGTAATGGTTTGGGCACCAGCGGTCTTAGCAACAAGCACATACATTGTGTGGCGTTTTGCTATGCTAATTGAGGTAATATGCCGTCTGACACTGTTGCAGGCTGATGATTTAGGATAAAGCGGTCGTGCCTGTGTACGTCCAGTGGTTAAAGAAAAGGGCTTGTAACCAGGAGGTCCCCGGTTCAAATCCCACCTCAGCCACTGACTCATTCATTGTGTGACCCTGAGCAAGTCACTTAACCTCCTTGTGCTTCGTCTTTAGTTTCAGGTGAGACGTAATTGTAAGTGACTCTGCAGCTGATGCATAGTTCACACACCCTAGTCTCTGTAAGTCGCCTTGGATAAAGGCGTCTGCTAAATAAACAAATAATAATAATAATATCACAGTGTGCTAGCCACTGTTACAGAACTGACTTTCCAGCACAGCGTACGCGAGCGACTCTCCTACGCAGCAGCTGGCCCGAGGTCACGGGGGTTCGTCACAATACGGTGTTGCTGTTGCCGTAAATGTCATTAATCAGTGTGGGTGAGAACCTCAGGTGTGAAGAGGAGTTGGGTAAATAAACAGCTTTCATGAGCTAGTTGAAACCACAATAACGATACATCAGTAACTAACCGTTAATTCCAATTGTTTTAAAACGAGGGATCCTTTGTGTCGGTTCTTGCTTATGTTTTGCGTAAAAATGCGAAACAGCCCAGCTACCCCATGGTCATTAATTCCACTAATGACATATTCAATTGTATCACCAAAGGTCCTGCATACCTGTGTTAATAGACTAAGATGTTTGTTTTTTGTCTGCTTATTGTCTTTAATGCTACATAAATACCTGTAATGTAATGTTCAATGAGGAGTGTCGTCTTGCGGTTGTGTTTACCGTACTCTTTTCAAATGCCTGGATCAACCAGAGAACGAGTCATTTCTTAGAGACTCCATGCGAACTTTAAACGGGCAGTTAAAAACAAGTTAATGAAGCGGCCAGGGTCTAAAAGCAACGGGGTGAGCCATCTCCTTCGTTAGTTAAGTGATAAGGATGGGGTCTTTCACATACACACAGTGATACAGCAAGAGCGGTGCAAAATACTCCAGGAAAATTACTAACGTATGGCATTGTTCCTCATAGTGACCAAATGGAAATTTCGTATTGTGTTTAAAAAAAAAAAAAAAAAAAAATCCATTGTATGCTGTAGTACAGTACAGTATTTCAGCGCCTTTGTGATATAAAAGTAGAATTTATTTGTATTTTTTTTAAATATTGTTCAAAACATATTCTAGACATCTGGGATCTTGTTTCATTCAAGATTGTGTTTAGTGATATGGCTGGTTATTCTAAAATACATTTCTAGAGACATTGTGTACAGTGAGTGACATCATGAAAGCTCCCTTCAGTATAAGCTGCTCTCTTTTAGGACACTTTTACCAGGTCTGTAGTTTTACGGGGTGGGGTGGGTGGACGAATGTGCAAAGAGGCTGCTCTATCTGACTGGCCTTCTGATTTCTGCTGGGTTGCGTTTTGACTCCGTAAATCCTCCTGACGTACGAATGGGAAAGCGCAGCCCCATCTGTTGTATGGACAGTGAACATCCCACAGGGCTTGTGTGAGCAGAGCTGGGACTTTGACCTCTGCGCCCCAGACACATTCAAGTGGGGGCTTCATTCCCCCTCAGCAGTTCTGCATGGGAACTGTGGGGGCCTCTTGAAGCATGCATGTTCTAATGACCAGGAGGGACACATTCTGTCACGTTGAGATGAAATAGCTTGCTAGCCCTGTGTGCAACGGCACGCTTTTTCTACTACTATTTATTTCAGTGAAATGCCAGCTTGATGCAACTAGATACTGTGAACAGCGTGGAATGGGAGGGAGGGAGGGACTTGTTTTTCAATGGTAAATATTACTCTGACTTCATCAGAACAGCTTAATTAGCACTTCTAATGAATCCTTTGTCACCTTCTGCCCATGTACCCACGCCTGTGCTTTTATTACTTGGCTTGAGAGTTTTACAAAGGTCTCAAGTGTCCCCTTTAGCATGGTCACCCTGGGAAAGTCCTCTCTTAAAATTCTCACAGGGTCTTTGACAGGGGTAATCCCTGCCCTGTGGAGTACAGTGTAGAAGGAAGTATTGAAATGTTGCTTGTGGGTTCTCCTCGAAGATGCAAATCTCACAATTTTGCATAACCTGTGTTAGTGAAACTTGATTGGTCTAGGAAGCCTACACCTATGAAATGAATAGTCCCCTTTATCAGAATGTACAAGGGTGTTGTTCATCTTATCAATAGAATGTAGTTAAAAACAAAAGGCAAACTAGTGCCTTCAAAGACCTGTCTAAAGCTCTATTTTCTTGGGTGGGGGTGGGCGGGAGCTTTTAAATCTGTTCATTAGAAAACTCTCTCAATTGTTGTGTTTGAAGTATTAGCGGCAACAAAGAGAACAGCACCTTGCTTACTGTAGCTGCACAAACCAGGCATGGAATGAACCTTGGGTTCTCTCACATTCCATTAATCCCACAGAGTTGCAGAATTCTTAAGGAGCACCAAAAATGGTGTTGCACTGAGAAATGTCAGGACTGAATTCCTTTTCCAGGGGATAGGCAGCAGAGCATAGAGTGGGAGAGAGAGGAGGGAGCACATCTGGGTTAAATATTTGTCGTGTAATCCCCAGAACAGTGGGAGTTGTGGTGCCAGAGTGTAATTCCTGTGAGTTTGATCCATCGTTCTTTATTTGTTTAAAAGCTTTATTTTTTTCCCTGCTTGGAATGAATGAGTAAGGAACCTGAGCCAAGGAACAGAATGTCTCTTTGGCAGAATGTAGCCTGGAAGCATTGTAGTTTTGTGGAGGGACCAGGTTACTCAGGGGAGAGCTGTTCCCATTGCTGGTGGTGTGCCACAAGGTGGCAGTGTTGAACATTTAGTTTAGAAAGGTGGAGGTACTGTTCTCTATTGGTTTGCTATGGCACTGTAAATATACAGTATGTTTAAACTCTCCCACAGTCAGATTCATTATTTTACATGAAGCTGGTCGCTCAGAAATCATTATTCTACTACTCAAAAGTAGCTTTTTTATTTTAAAAGTCCTGCGACATGAATATTTATTAGCACAGTCCTCCAGCAGTAGTATCATTTTGGTATAATAATAATAATAATGTATTTTATTTCTAGTGTTCTTGGACTACCTGTCATGTCTCTTATTAGAATGAGAATTTGAGCCATTTAAAAAAAAAAAATAAAAAATAACGCATAGTACTATTGCAGAGAGATGACATGTCATGTCCCACTTAATGTATTACTGGAAAGGTACAATGTGTAACATGCAGCAGGACATAGAGTAAACTGAAAAAAAAATAAAAATAAATACATTGAGCAACTCTGCCATGTGTTTTTCACCCAAAGGCAATGTATTATGATTTGCACTAAAAAACATTTATTTCCATAATTTAATCGGAACATGTTTTCTAGCATGTCAAATATGGCATGGAAACCCCATAACCACAACTGTGCAAAAGAGAAAGACACTTATTTTTTATTTTTTCTCTCTCACTGTTTGCCATGCAAATCAGTCCCATCTTTCCCCCAGGTAGTTTGCATGAAACAGACGCACGTCAGGCTATTGGCACACGTTGCCAAGTGAACACCCTGAACACAGTGCTTTGGTTTCGGCTGCATGTCTTCCCCTGCCGTGGAAACGGATTGACAGGAAGGCTTGTTTCAAGGTGCCGGCTTCCCTTCAGGAGCAGCATCTGGGTGACAGGTAGTGAAGAACAGGTCAGCACTCAGGTCGGCCTGGCTCAGGCTTCACACCACTCTGTTCAAACCCTCTTCTCTCGGGTCTCCAGGCAGGAGGTGAAACACGTTTGCCACGGTAACCGGAGGGCTGAAGATTACTGGAAATATATGGACTTTCCTTTTTAAACCTTCATGCCCCTCTTTATTGACACCCAAGGATAGATAGATAGATAGATAGATAGATCTAGAAACAAACACCAATAATTTATAATGCTGCTGACGGAGACAATTTTTAACTGCATTCCCATTCCAGCAGCCAAGCAAAATAACGGAATCCAATCCAACATAGAATGCATGGTTAAAGAACTGTGCGCCTGTGTTTAACAGTGGAGTCCCGCTTCCCATCCTCTCCAGGAACCCCTTTCTCTTGGCTGTCATTTGAATTCTTTGCCCCACGATGCAGTTACTTTGGCTGATCACGTGTGTACTTGCATGTTAAATAGGCTGTGTGAACCTCGTTTGATACCAGACTTAATTGAATGTGTCAAATTGAGCAGTTTTTTTATTGCTCAGGTTTGAAAGCAAACTGTGCATGGAGCATTTCAGATTAATAATGGCGTGCACTAAATCTATATATTTGCCATCTTGTAATTGAAGGGATTTTTCAGTGTAATAGTGTAATAGTGTTACGTGGAGAGACCAACATTGTTAAAACAGGTGGCCAGTTGTCTTCTAAGTGCTGAAACTTCTGGAGAGAAGCCAAGTTTGCTATCTGTCCACCTGTTCAGGATTAAGTTAAGAATTAAATGGATTGGCATGGCCTCCGGTCATGCAGAACAATCTCAAATGTTGCAATAAAAAGAACTGCCTCATCCAAGCGGTTTAGAAAAATGGCTAAATTGGAAGCTATTGCAACAAATGGTATTCTGAAATATGCAAAATATAAGTTTTTAAAAAAAAATGGTTGAAACTAAAGTATGTTGGTATACTGAGCTTAGGGAAGCAATGAAGGGCAACAGAAATCTGAATGTCTCCAAATACAGAAGTATGCATTATCTGAAGAAAATAACGCTAAGAAAGCATTGCTTATGTCTATAATCCTAGAGCATTCATAATGCCTAATTACAGGATTTTCAGTTACGTAAAACAACAGCATGTGGACAACACAGTGAACTGTGCCGGTTGAAATGCATTCTTGCATTCATTAATTATAATTTGCCATGGCCATTAAATCATTTGTCAATGCTGATTGCATAACTTGTAGATAGGTCAGTGTGGTTCGCTTTGAAAGGATGGCAAAAAAACAAATAATCATGGGAGGAAGGGGCCTGCTGGATAAAGTTTCAGATGACTTGTGCAGCATTAACTCCTTAATGTACAGAAGGAATTGAGCGCTCGTTCAGACAGTTTCTTCTTAATACTTTTGAGAGTGACTTGAGTATCAAAAGGAGGAAACTGACAACTTGGAGGATCAACCTGTCAGTAAATTTGAACCCCCCTGTTTCGTGCACCTCTAAGAAAGCTGGCATCATTTGTGTTTGTGGGCTGTCTCCTTGTACCTTCAAGGGTTAAGAATGTATAGGGGCAGGGTTCTGTATTTTGGGGCATCAGAGAGGGCTTAGGCAAGGTCAGCGCCTGCTTTCAAACTCCTAGGAACTGGAGAGACAAAAACAAGAAAATTAGCACCTCCCCCAACACACATTCTAGAAAGGAATTAAAGAATACTGACACTTTCAATCCCAATGGGCTTCTCTACAGCTAACACTGTCTTTTGGGGGCACTTTATCTGCAGCGTATGTTAACTGTATTTAGCTTCTTCCAAGAAAGAGGGAGTGACACTTTGAGCAAGTTTGATCTCCCTTTTAAGCTGTGAAACGAACTAATTCCAACCAGTCATCCGAAACGCCCCCACTGGGGCACGTCATGGATAAAGGGGATGGTCGTCATTCACTCCCACACACTGCACTACGTGTAATCTGTAGCTGACTTTCTAACCACCAGCCTTTTGCCAGGAATTTGTAGGCAGTGGTGCTTTATTGCCGTAATAGATGGTTCCTCATGCTCTCCCTGAGTCATGCTGACTCAGTTACAGTACAGCGCATCAGCTGTGATGCAGTGCTGGCTCTCCCCTCCTTCCTCACAGGAGCAGTCCTTCTTGTGACAGAGAGTTTAAAGAAGCTCTCCTCTCCGCACGCATGTTTCATGACTCTGCTGTATTCTTTCTTGGTTTATATTACTGGAGAGAGAGAGGGAATGGGGAGAATTACACTTGATAAAGGATGGGGTGTGTACAGTACATGCCCATCAGTTTCCATGATGGGACTCTCTTGAATTAGCAAATCTAAATGTAAAACTACTGATTTCGTGGATTTCCTTTAATTGTATTCCTTTTGAAGGACCTGTCTGTTTGCATGCAAGGGATTCTGTTAGTAACCGAGCAGAGCCCCTGTGTAATGTCTGTGTTTGCAGCAGGGTTTGCTTTGGATTTCCAGCTCAGTTGACCAACCCCAAAGGTCAGAAAGGGCAGGTTTGCACAGTAATGGGATCTCTTGAACCCCCGTAACGATGCCTTGATATTTGTGGTCTGTAATATAATCTCTATCTCTGTGATTCAAACATCCATACCTGCTGTGCGTATCTCTTATTTCTGAATGGGTTTTGCATTCCAGTGTGTTTTTTTCAGTCCAGTCTGATTGAAAAGGGGTCTCAAAGGTATGTGTTTAAATCTATCTGACTCCCTTCTGTATTTCGAGCTGCAGTTTAGGCACATGGGCTCCTGTTTGACATGCCTTCTCCTCGACTCTGTTTGTGACTCTGATACATGTGTAGTTGACGCTTCATTCAGTAACAGGCTCTGGCTGCTGTTCTCTAGGGAGCTCCTCTGGTAATGGAAGCCAGCAGTCTGCACGTTGTGGAAACTGGCACTTGCTTCTTTGCTAATGAATGAGCAGGACTGACTGTAGCTTATTAGGGCACTGGTAACCAGCTAACAACTTGGATCCAAGATGAGTGTCGTGTGAGCACAGGCTTGGGAATGGCTATGCGTGATTAATACTGTTCCTAAACCGAGATTTATATTCTCCAGTGGCGTGCACCAGTATACAGAAACAAACAGCAGGATAGCTCAATGAATCTGATCATAATGTAGGGGGATCACACATCAAATACATTTGTTCAACCAAATGGTACCATGGAGCCATCACAATACCAGGGCCATTGATTTCCAACAGCAGCTGTGTTTTGTGAAACGATGAACTCTCTTATCAATCTATTTTATTTATATATATATATATATATATATATATATATATATATATATATATATATATATATATATATATATATATATATCATTATAAAATAAATAAATCAATGTCCTCCTGATAATGTCTGATTCTTGTGGGATGTATCCAGTGGTTTTCACTCCCTTACCTGTTCCTTCTCCCATTTGTCCCAGCAGATTGACTGAGTAGCTCACATCAACCATGAGCGGGGTACTCAAGAGAAAGCTGGACGAGGACCCTTGCTACTCTTCCTCATCCCCCTCTTCCTCCTCAGGATGGGAGTCGGACGGGGAGAGCTCCTCCCCCGAGACCCTGGACTCCAGACCCAGCAATCCCAGCTCCTTGCCAGCTCATTTCACCAGTAAGTATTTCTGCAGTCAGGGGGGTTTCTTTAACCTTCGATTCCAACTGGATATCCGTTTGCAAACCAAACAATATTCTGGCAAAGAGAACGGATTAGCAATTCCAAACACATGAAAACACAGAGAGTAACAGGGATACAACATTCTTTGAATTAAAAACTTTACAACCATCATTCAGTGTCTCGTTTGCAGATTTGCGGGGTGATTTCTTTAAATGCAGCTGCCCGCGATATGAAGCAAAAAATAATGCAACGGAAGCAATAATAAATTAAGAGGCCAGGCATTATTAGCAAATCACAAATCGTCAACATCTGCTAATCTCTGTGAGTGTGTACACAAAAGCCCTTGCACGGATCTCGTGAGCAGCGAGGATTGACGGGGATAAAGTACAGACAGTTCCTGGCCCCCGTCCTCCAGCACTTGGGCAGGAATCCAGCTTGCGAGACGCTTCAGTGACGTGCGCTGCCACTGCTGGCACACAGAACACCATGCACTGAGACTGGCTCCCTGGCAGGCATCCAGTCAGGGGCTGCCGAGTAAGGGAGAGCATGCACTTCAGCTCAAATCGTGCAGCTTGATATCCTTGCTTTCATTGGAAAGTGTTTAGGTGTGGGGGAGGGGGCTCTGTTTGCAGAAGGACTCTACATTTGTGCTACTGGTTTAATACATTAACTCTGCATTTACCAGTTGTGTGTTTTTTTTGTTGTTTTTTTTTTAAACACAGGAATGCATTCTAGAAATAATAAACTGAGGCTTTGTGTGCTTTTCCTCGCAGCCAGTTTGCACAATGAAACACTGCAAATAAAAGCACTGCACCATCTCCGAATGCCTTGTAGTTCAAGTCCTGTTGAAACAATAACAGCCACTGTGTGTGTGTGTGTGTGTGTGTGTGTGTGTGTGTGTGTGTGTGTGAAACGGGGGGGGGGGGGGGGTTCAGCTGGCAGTTTGGCATAACAAAAGTAGATGTCTTAGTTAGTGATTTAGGTCACTGAAAGCAAGAAAGTAAGAAATAAGGGCACTATAAACCCCATCCCCCATAAAAGGAAAACTGCAGCCTATTATGAACCAGTTGTGGTTGGCCTGGCTTTGAAAGCTTCATGTAGGTAGTGTGCATTTACAGAGCTTGGATGCATGAAACCACCAGCTTGGTTTATTTTCATTGCCTGTTTACTGGAGTTCACTTTCAGTGTGAGACGTGGTTTCTGTAGCAGGCAATGCAGCAGACACAGCCCCGACAAGCATCTGTTACTTAAACAGTGTTCTGTAAATGCAAGTCTCACAGTCATAACAACTCACAGAAAACATGTGAATGCAATTGCTTACCCGTTTTGTACGCACACAGGATATGAATGAGTAGTGTGTGTTTGTGGGGGTCACAGGATTTCAGAGAGGCAGTAAAACACATTTACTTATTCCTTTACACAGTAATGGCAGACTGACAAGAAAGCAAATGCTGTTCTGTTTGGAGCTGCACTCATTACTGTGCTTCCTTGATTAATGGACTTCTTTAAAGCAACACAAAAATCTTGCTTGGTGTGTGTGATTATAAAACTTCAGCAATATTCTGCCTGACCAAACAGCTCTGGCTCCATCTGGTGGCGTACACTGGGAAGTACTGTGGCAACAGCTGTTTGGATGCACTGTGTTTATTGAGACGGAGTTACTGACAGGAGTGAGTGTCTGAGCTGTTCAGCCACCCCCCCCCCACCTCCACGCCTTAAAATGGCTCTTCCAGTTACCTTGGATGACTGCCTACTAAAACATTCCACACTTTACTAGTCATAACATCGCTAATTTTAATACAATAACAAAACAGATGTCTGTTCAATTAAAACATAGCCAAGGTATGCCAAGTAGTCTTTTTATAAATTGCGAGAAAGCTACAGAAAGTATGGCGTCTATTAAATTGTGTGCTGTGTGTGGTTTAGTTGTGAAGCTTCCTTGTTTCTTGGGTCAGTATTGTCAGTACCTTTTAGAATTTAGAATACTTGAATCCAATCGCCGTGTAGTCTTCTTTGTTCAAGACTGAATAGATTCAAGTCTTTAAGCCTGTCTGCATATGACATGACTTTTAAACCTGGAGAAATTCTGAGTTATTTACTCCAATGCGTCTTTAGCACATGTTTTTCAGAAAGGAGAAACGCACCCAATACATTTGTCAAACTAGACTTTTAATTCAGGGGCTTGAATGAAGTATTGCATTTCTTCATTTTCAGGTGTCAATAGCTTTCAGAATCCACCCCAATAACTTTTCATACCCTTAATGTATGGTAACACTATTGATCTGGGAATGTCTTATTTGTGGCAGTGTGTTTTAACACTCTGTTCCCCCCCCCCTCCTCCTTTTCAGCTACGTCAATCTTGAAGAGAGCCAAGCGGATTCGGAGAAACAACGTGCAATTCGATCAGGTCACTGTGTTCTTCTTCCCACGCTGCCAGGGCTTCACCAGCGTGGCCAGCAGGGGGGGCTGCACCCTGGGCATGGGCAGGCAGCACAGCGCCTGCAGGCGGTACACACTGTCTGAGTTTGCTCAGGAGCAGCAGCACCTCCGTAGGGAGAAGCTCAAGGATCGTCTCCGGGAGGAGAAACTGGAAGTCCTCAAGCAAGAGGTACGTCATTGAGGCATGTTTACCATTCGTTTGCTGCTCAGAGTGGTGGCAAACAAGGCAGTCTTCTCTCTTTAGGCTGTTCTTTTTTATGAACGTATTCCTTCAAAGTCGTACAGAGTTAATTAACACCTGCATTGAGCCTCATTATGCCATACTCTTGACACACTGTGTTTTTTGTTTTACAGCTAGCTAAAAATGGTACTGCAGAGTCCAAAGAGGCCGCCCAGCTGACTTTGGATGACGTATCTGAAGATGACATTGACATAAGCGGAGTGGACTTCGAGGGTGGCTTCTTCCTCCATCCCTATCCATCCAAGAGACGGCATGCGCTGCTGAAGGCCGCTGGTGTCAAGAAGATCGACAAGGAGGAGAAGCGCGAGCTGCACGCCATCCGGCTCTCCCGGGAGGACTGCGGCTGCGACTGCCAGGGCTTCTGCGAGCCCGAGACCTGCAGCTGCAGCCTGGCTGGGATCAAGTGCCAGGTAGGGCTTCTGTTAGGACCAGTGTCATAACCAGAGCTGACATTCTACCCAGGTCAAACTTAGGTTTGAAGCTATAGCTGGCAGTATTTGTGACTGCTTGGTATCTACTATTCAACCTCCAAATCTATGTTACACAGCAAGCCAAAAGAGTTAAGGACTATTTTGTACTTAACCAGAATCTTTACATGAGCATCAGCATTGATGATGCAGAAAAACAACTGAGGACACAACCTCTGTGTCCTCATAGCTAGTTATGCCCATGGTTAGGACTGGCTGTTAATGAAAGACGTCTTCTCGGTATTTAAAAAGGAATTGGCTCTAACAATGGTCTCTTCCCTTCCCCGCAGATGGATCATTCTTCGTTTCCCTGTGGCTGCACAAAGGACGGCTGTGGGAACACGCAGGGCCGGATCGAGTTCAACTCGAGCCGCGTTCAGACACACTACATCCACACCATCATGAAGCTGGAGCTGGAGAAGAGGCTGGAGGAGAGCACGGACACCGGGGAGCAGTGTGAGAGGAGGCAGTGGCTGGAGGAGAGCACGGACACCGGGGAGCAGTGTGTGCGGCAGGAGCAGCAGAAACCCTTTGGTTTCCAGTCGGAGGAGGAGCTCCAGGCCATTCCCGCCAGCTCCAGTTTTCACTTCAGCACTGAGCTGGACCCCATCGAAGAGAACAGCTGCAGCAGCGACATGACAGACTCCTCCAGCTCCTCGAGCCAGAGCGAGTACTCCTCAGGGCTGTGTGCTGGCAGCAGCAGCCCTCAGTCTGACAAGCCACAGTCTGATGTGGATGACAATGGTCTGGCCAGGATTCTCAGCTTCAATGACTCGGACAATGAGGACTGCAGTAGCAGCTGCAGTGGTGACAGCTGTGACCGGCAGCGACAGGTCAACTTTGGCTGCTTCAACACCTTGGACTTCTTTAACGATAATATTGTCGAGGGCCCCCAACACAACACGAATGGAGGGGACAGAAGTAGCGGACATGTGTGCGGCCACATGTCCAGCATTTCAGAGTGCTTGGATGAAAACGCCAACCAAGACACTATGATGTTCCACAGCAGTGGCTCAAGCCAGGCATTCCCCAGCACCCCGTCCCCTTCGATCGATCAATCGTCTCCAAGTTACATGGACCTCAGCCTCTCGTCTGACTCGGATTACGAGTTCTTCCATGGATTTCCGGACTATAGCCCTGGTCCGCTTTATAACTCCTTGAAAGAATATGAGAATCTGGACAGCTTTCTTCAGTTCCAGCTCCCCAGTTATCCCAGCTTCCCCCAAAACGGGGACCCCGGCACATGCTTTTTGGAGTCCCTAATTGGCGTGTCGGAATCCGTCCCAGAACCCCCCGCTGCTTTTACAGACAATCAGCTGCTTGAAGAAGCCATCAAGTCATCAATAATGGAATCTGTGAAGGTGTAAAATACAGTTTCAATCTTTACAAAAACTGACAATTTAAAAAGAGAAACTAATTTAATGAGGACTGTGTGTGTGTGTGTGTGTATGTGTGTATATATATATATATATATATATATATATATATATGTATATATATATATATGTATATATATATATATATATATGTTTTTTACATTTTATTGGAAGACTTGATTGATTAAGAAAGCTGTGATTTTTTTATATATATATTATAATGTGTATATAAAAGATATTTCTTACTTGGCCTCCAAAAAATGTAGTACGAATCAAACTGTGCACAGTAAAAGTACAAACTGGCAGCTAACACACACATTCTACTCAAACTCTTTGGCCTTTTCTGTAGCCCAAGGTGTGCAGAGAAATCACAAAAGGCTGGGGAGCTTTTGTTTTTTAACAATGACACTTTAGTCAAATTCTGAGTGCGTTTGTTGTAAAAGCTGCCACGTGTGTATGTGTGTGTATATAATGTTTCAATTTTTTTATTTGTTGCTAGTATTTTATTTCAAGAAACATATTATTATTATTATTATTATTATTATTATTATTATTATTATTATTATTATTATTATTATTATTTTGTCCTAAACTTGCATTCAGAGTGCATCTAAAAGGCATCTTAAGAAGGAAAATTAAGTGCAACCAGACTTCTCCTTGGATTTAATCTTAATCAGGGCACCGCTGTCCTTATAGTGGTTTATAGAAAAATATCAAATCCCATGATAGCTGAGTGCAGTTCAATCCCATGATAGCTGAGTGCAGTTCAATCCCATGATAGCTGAGTGCAGTTCAATCCCATGATAGCTGAGTGCAGTTCAATCCCATGATAGCTGAGTGCAGTTCAATCCCATGATAGCTGAGTGCAGTTCAATCCCATGAAAGCTGAGTGCAGTTCAATCCCATGAAAGCTGAGTGCAGTTCAATCCCATGATAGCTGAGTGCAGTTCAATCCCATGATAGCTGAGTGCAGTTCAATCCCATGATAGCTGAGTGCAGTTCAATCCCATGAAAGCTGAGTGCAGTTCAATCCCATGATAGCTGAGTGCAGTTCAATCCCATGATAGCTGAGTGCAGTTCAATCCCATGATAGCTGAGTGCAGTTCAATCCCATGATAGCTGAGTGCAGTTCTCTAATGCTAGAGCCATTCACTCTGCTCATTGCGGTTGCTGGTTTTGTTACCTGGTGCTTTTTAAAGGGAGCAGCTGGTTGGGCAGCTTCACTATCATGTGATTTCAGATACTTTACCCCTGGCAAGCATTCAGCTCTGTTTTAATAACACGAAAGCTGTCACATGGTACTCGCGTTTCCTTTCTGATGTGTTGAGAAAGTTTCCTGTGCAGCACATGAGTTTTGGAGTTGTGGTGTTCGTGTGCAGCACTGCTTTTGAGTTCCAGCAATCATAATCTGAACATTTATATTTATTACCAGCGTAATGCTTTAAAACTCCATGTGTAAAACAAACTATAATCTGTAATACCTCAAAAGTATTACATATTTGAATTTATTTTATGCAACTAATATGTATTTATTCAGAGGAGCGGAGGCACTGTGGCTTTGTTAGGTGGGCTTTTTGAAAGTGCAATCTTGTTTTTTAGTATCACCGTCCCAAAACTAAACACTGCTTTCCTCAACCGTTTACCTTTCTTTAATGAAACTTACAGAAGAAAGAAAGAAATCTTGGATGGGGTGGCATATAAGACGTCTGTAGTGCTGAGCAGGTGTTACAGTGAGAAACTGGTAAATGCTCAACTCTTTTAGTTTGTCTCCTTGTTTTAGTACATTTGGATTTAAATTATTTGGTTCTAATTTATTTAATTAGTGCTTTGGTCACACTGTCCAGGGTGGCCCAGTCTTGTGCCTGTTATGCAGAGGAACCATCTACAGCAGCCAGCACAATCCAGGGGGGCTATATTTACTGTGGGACTGTGCAATTGATTCTAAGTAATTTTACTTTTCAAAAGGCAAAAGTAAAATGTTGAGGTATATGGGTCGATTTTTGCTTAATGTGTAGCGTGTCAAATATTTATAATGTTTGTAAATAAATTGCATATAGAATCAAAATTAATCTGTATTAAGAAAATCAAAGACTATTTTAGAAGGAATCACATTTGTCTTTTTAAAATACCTTTTGTGCTAAAAAAAACTATTTAAAATAAACTATTTTGCAAATTCTGAAAGATTTGTAATATATAATAAACAGAATTATTTTATTTGATAGTAATGAAGGTTATTGTTGTCAAGCATTTAATCTCTATTTGACTGTCATGGAGGATTAATATATTTAAAAGTTTGTTTTCTGAACTGCATCAACACCAGTGCTTCGTTTTGCCAATAAGGTTGGGACAAAAGATTTTGCACAGTGGCCATGTTACACTCAATACACTTATTGATTTGGCAATTCCCAGAACAAAAATATATGCAAACATTTTTTAACATGCAAAAAAAAAGTAATCTTAAGGCTTTGCAACACTAATGTATATATTGCAGGGTTTACAATCAAGTGATATGGTATCTATTTTGTAATTTTTATTATCAATATGCAATTGAAGAGTAATAATATTTGTTCCGCCCCCTGTCAGAAGTTACTGTATACAGCAGACTGTTCAAACTGTTTAGAGCACTGCTACATATCAAGCAGTAGTAAATCCCATTTACAAAACGGTTGGTATTTGACAGACATTCAATATGTGCTGGCCCTTGCATGTGCTGGTTAGGCGCACATTCCTAGGGTTCTCTGCATAGAGCTAATCTGCAGTATGATCTGCTGCAGGTATAACTGCTTTGCTGCCTTGCTTTTGTATAATTTATTTTATTTTTTGTGTTTGTGCCAACAAGAGGTTACCAGGTTCTGTAAATACGTTGTCTACTATTGTATATAAAAAAAATTGCTTGTTCTGAAGAAAACCTGGATATTTATTAATGTCATCTTATTATTATTATTATTATTATTATTATTATTTTATTTTGTGTTTGATCTTGTTTATTTCACAATGACCCTATTTTTGTCTTTTTATATATTGTAACTTTCTTTTTTATTATAATTTGCTTAAGGTACTGCAGAGCAAAATATATATATATATATATATATATATATATATATATATATATATATATATATATATATATATATATATATATATATATATATATTCATTGTAAAGAATGCATTCTGTTTTATAAACACTGCTCATTTCATCCAAGTAATATGAAAACATCTCTATTACTTCAAATAAAAAAATGATTGTTGGAAATTGGTGTATGTGTGTTGTGTTTTTTATTTTTTTTAAATTTTTTATGGCTTTTGTCAGAATTGTGGAATATTTAATTACTGGTCTGCAGGGATAGAAATAAGATTATGATTATGATTATTACGAATATGATTGCATAGCTGTTTCCCAGGCTCGGTGTGTCTTATTAAACTCAAAGTAAACCAGGACTGGATCAGACTGCTATGCAATGGGAATCTTTCTTCCATCCTGGCTTTGAGTAGTTCAGTGGTACTCGACTCTGCCCCTCAATTAATCCAGTCCAGGTTTTTACTTCCCAGCAGGTTCTAATGTCGTTAATTAAAGTGGTTAAGAGGCAAGTAAGTAATTTAGGACTGGGTTGGAATAAAGATCAGGACTGGAATAGGTCTTGAGGGCAGAGTTGAGTGCCACTGGAGTAGTTTGTGTCCCTGTTTAAGGAGAGAGAGGGGTGTTGGTAGGACAGAGTATATTTAACCATGAAGCAGGTTGTGTCAATAACATTGAATACTCACAATATCATCATATCTTAGAAATACCAAAACCAAGCAAAAGGATGCTGTTGCTAGTGTAGACAGAGAAGAATGTTTGTACAAGTATGAGCCTTTCAGGGCTCTAGCTAAAAGGTAGGGTGGAGTACTTTATACCAGCATTGTGGAGTAGTGGTTAGGGCTCTGGACTCTTGACCGGAGGGTCGTGGGTTCAATCCCAGGTGGGGGACACTGCTGCTGTACCCTTGAGCAAGGTACTTTACCTAGATTGCTCCAGTAAAAACCCAAGTGTATAAATGGGTAGTTGTATATAAAAATAATGTGATATCTTGTAACAATTGTAAGTCGCCCTGGATAAGGGTGTCTGCTAAGAAATAAATAAATAATAATAATACCAGGGGTGTCCAATCCCGGTCTTGGAGGACTATTCCACTCCTGGTTTCACAGATACAATGAGCTCTTTAACTAGTGCAAGGGCTGAATGGAGGTTTCATTGGTTCAATTAAACAATTTAGAACCGGGTTGGAACAAAGACCAGAAGTGGAGGAGCCAACTTTGACCATTCCTGCTTCATGCAAATATATAGCCCAGTGGTTCCCAACCCCGGTCCTGGGGATCCACTGTCTGCTGGTTTTTGTTCCAACTGAGCTCTCAGTTACTTACTAGACCCTTAATTGAACTGGTAATTTTCTTAATTAGACCTTGTTAATTGTTTTCAGCTATTAAACAGTAGCAGAGTTCAAGTTGCTTATAAAATGTTACAGCTAACTTGAAATCTGCAACTGTCAAGAGCTGAAAACATTTAAAAAAAAAAAAGTTTAATTAAGCAAATTACCAGTTCAATTAAGGATCTAGTAAGTAATTGAGAGCTCAGTTGGAATGAAAACCAGCAGACACAGTGGGTCTTCAGGACCGGTTTGGGAGCCACTGATGTAGACTGCAATGACTATCTCTCACATCCCTGTTCTGTCCTCTCGCTCTCGTCCTCTGCCCTCTCTCCGCCGCTGCTCCTCCAACCCCTCTAACCTCATCCCTCTGCCTCTCCCCCCTCCCCCCTCACACTCTCTCTGGTGCACTCTGGAACTGTCACTCTTCTGCAAACAAAGCTGATTTCATCTCTGCCTTTGCCTCCCACCTCTCTCTCGATTTCCTTGCTCTCACTGAAACCTGGCTGTCCACTGATAACTGTAACTCCTGCCGCCCTGTCCTCTCTCTACATCCTGTCCCATACCCCGCATCTCACTGGACAGGGAGGTGGGACTGGTCTTCTCCTCTCTCCCTCCTTACTCTTCTGTCCCCTCCGACCTCTCCTCACTCTCTGTTAACACCTTTGAATTTCATGCCGTCCAACTAACCTCTCCCTGTCAACTCCTGCTAATTGTACTGTACCGTTCCCCTGGACCTCTCACTCACGTTCTCGATGAACTCGACTATCTACTCTCCTCCCTCCCCTCTCTGTCTACCCCAACTGTCCTGTTAGGTGATTTCAATATCCATCTCTCCAACCCCAGCCACTCTGCCCGATTCCTCCCTCTCCTTCACTCCTTTGACTTCTGTCTCTCTCCAACCCCTCGTACCCACAAAGCTGGCTGTTAACTGGACCTCACCTTCTCCAGGGCCTGCTGCCCCTCCACCCTCTCTGTCACCCCCCTGGACCTCTCTGATCACTATTTCATCTCTTTTTCTCTGTCTCTCCCCTCTCTCCCTGCTCCTCCTAACCCCACTGTCACCTCTCGCCATAACCTCCGCTCTCTCTCCCCCTCTGTCCTTGCTACCACTGCTCTCTCTCACCTCCCTCCTGTAGACTCCTTCTCCCAACTCTCTGTAGACTCTGCTACCTCCACCCTCTTCTCCTCCCTTGACTCCCTCTGTCCCCCAACCTTGGCTCTCCTCTGCGCTCTCCCTCCCTGCGTCTGCCACCCGTCTGCTCCAGCTCATCCAGAACTCCGCTGCTTGCCTGGTGTTCTCTTTGCCTCACTTCTCCCACTCAACTCCACTGCTCCGCTCACTCCTCTGGCTCCTGATCACCGCTTGCATCCAGTTCAAGACTCTTGTACTCGCCTACAGATGCCTTGACCAGACTACACCCAGCTACCTCCAGACCCTCATCTCTCCCTACACCACCACTCGACCTCTCCGCTCCTCCTGCACTAGAAGACTGGCTGTACCTCCTCTACGCTCCCCTGCCTCCAGAGCCCGCTCCTTCTCCACCCTCTCCCCGCAGTGGTGGAATGACCTTCCACAGATGTCAGGACTGCCCAGTCCCTGACCACCTTCCGGCGCCTCCTCAAGACTCACCTCTTCAGACAGCACCTGTAGAACTCCTCTTTTCCCTCTGGACACTTTATCACTCTTCCTTTACTTGCTCTTATCTGCTCCCTATTTTACTGCATTTAATCCTGTACTTTAGAGTACTGTAATCTGTCACAAGTGTTATTTAATCTGTAGTATTTTGTATTTAATGATATCCTGATGTAACTATCACTGACACTGTTATCTGCTCCGTTATTGAATCGTTTTTTGTCATATACTTGTACTTACTAGAACCGAAGTCATTGTATTTTATCTTGCTCTTAATTGTATTAATACTTGTACTGTGACTCTTGAAATGTATTTTTGTTTACGACTGTAAGTCGCCCTGGATAAGGGTGTCTGCTAAGAAATAAATAATAATAATAATAATAATAATGTATTGAACTTGGGCCATCCCAAAAACCTGGGTTTCATGAGTAGTGAAGTTGCTCAGTCTGCTTCAATGTTAGAATAAGACTAGCCTAATATTTCTTAACATTGAGGATCTCAGAACGAAGTAAATGCAGTTACTGAACTGCACAGGTGGCTCGTGGCCTAACAGCCATTCTGCAAATGACTGCTGCTGGTGTTCCCCCAGCCACTGACCGCCTCATTTCAGAAACACAACTAGACTAGTGGCTTGAAATTTCAGTTTCATGAAACGTAAATACATTTTCAGTTTCAACCCAATTATCTAGAAGAAAACAAGCAATCATAAATAACTCTTTCAGCATTCAAGCTTGCTTTATTTGACTAGTTACAAAATGATGTTTTCTTTTTGGATTTTTTAAAAACCAAGCAGGACCTCCTACTAGTTCCCAGGATCAATTGCATAGATCTGATGCTTAAAGAACACATATAGCTACAAATAACATGGAACCTATTCTTTTTTTAAAACAACAGTTTGGTTGGGAGACCTAAATATTGTGCTAATTAAACTGATCTCTCTATCTCCATTCCTCTGGAATCATCCACACTCTCTTCCTCCT
The DNA here is from genome assembly GCA_030684275.1 of Acipenser oxyrinchus oxyrinchus. NCBI lineage: Eukaryota > Metazoa > Chordata > Actinopteri > Acipenseriformes > Acipenseridae > Acipenser > Acipenser oxyrinchus. The sequence continues at coordinate 90,232,256 of CM060249.1, forward strand.
CCTCAGCTAAGAATCTCAGAGTCACCATGAACCCCTGCCTCTTGTATTCCCAGCACATCTCCACTCTGGCACGCACTTGCCAATTCTTCCTGAGCAACATACAAAGAATCCGACCCTTCCTCACCAACTACGTCACTCAGCTCCTGGTCCAGGCCTTGGTACTCTCCCGTCTAGACTACTGCAACTCCCTCCTGGCTGGCCTCCCTGCGTCCGCCACCCGTCCGCTCCAGTTCATCCAGAACTCCGCTGCTCACCTGGTGTTCTCTCTGCCTCGCTTCTCCCACGCAACTCCACTGCTCCACTCACTCCACTGGCTACCGATCACCGCTCGCATCCAGTTCAAGACTCTTGTATTCGCCTACAGATGCCTTGACCAGACTGCACCCAGCTACCTCCAGACCATCATCTCTCCCTACACACCCACTTGACCTCTCAGCTCCTCCTCCACTAGAAGACTGGCTCTACCTCCTCTACGCTCCCCTGCCTCCAGAGCCCGCTCCTTCTCCACCCTCGCCCCGCAGTGGTGGAATGACCTTCCTAAAGATGTCAGGACTGCCCAGTCCTTGACCACCTTCCGATGCCTCCTCAAAACTCACCTCTTCAGATAGCACCTGTAGAACTCCTCTTTTCCCTCTGCACATTTTATCAGTCTTCCTTAATGCGCTTTACTTGCACTCTGCTTCCTATTTTACTGCATTTAATCCTGTACTTTACAGAGTACTGTACTGTAATTACAGAGTACTGTACTGTAATCTGCCACAAGTGTTATTCAATCTGTAGTATTTTGTATTCAGACGTAACTATCACTGACACTGTTATCTGCTCCGATATTGAATCGTATTTTGTCATATACTTGTACTTACTAGAACTGAAGTCATTGTATTTTATCTTGCTCTTAATTGTATTAATACTTGTACTGTGATTGTTGAAATGTATTTTTTGTTTACGACTGTAAGTCGCCCTGGGTAAGGGTGTCTGCTAAGAAATGAATAATAATAATAATAATAATAATAATAATAATAATAATAATAATAATAATAATAACTGAGCAAGCTGTCAGGGGAGAAAATGAAACGGGCAAAACAATACTGCAGATACTCCAGCAAGAAAACACAAGAATAAATAATAATAATAATAATAATAATAATAATAATAATAATAATAATAATAATAATAATAATGGTCTATAATGGTCTATTTTATATATTAAAACAAGGCCCTGACAACTCTGAAATGCTTATACCAGTAACAGGGTAGTGAAATACTGTTACAAAAGTAAAATTAGAAAAATAAAGCATGCTGTCATAGCTGTGGAGCTGCTCGTGGCAGTCTGAGATCACAGTATAGCGGAGCGGTGCGCTCTCTGAAATGAAGCCATCTCGCTGTCACGGTGAGTGCAGAGTGCAGATGGAGAGCTCCACATGTGTGAGGTAACAGCGGTGCAGCAATGGAGGAGGGCTGTGTCTGTTTGGTACATTGGTACAGTATTGTGTGCATTCTGTGGTATACGCTGCATAAAGTGCCACCCCACTGTGAAGTCTAATGAAGTGTCCTGAGCTGGGACGGGATCAAACCTATGCTGCATTGCATCCAGCATTCTGCACTGGAAATGAATGGAAATGAACTACAGCAGTGTGCACATGTATTAGAACATCCCACTGCTTCTGTAGTTCAGCAGTGTGCACATGTATTAGAACACCCCATTGCTTCTGTAGTTCAGCAGTGTGCACATGTATTAGAACACCCCATTGCTTCTGTAGTTCAGCAGTGTGCACATGTATTAGAACACCCCATTGCTTCTGTAGTTCAGCAGTGTGCACATGTATTAGAACACCCCATTGCTTCTGTAGTTCAGCAGTGTGCACATGTATTAGAACACCCCATTGCTTATGTATTTGGATTTGTTGTGCATATGAAATCAAACCACTGGAATTGAAAAACTTGGAAAACTGTCAAAATAGGCAAATTAGTGATTGTCTAATTTAATTGATGACTTTAGGCCACACATGCAATTCATTTAACATAGTAAGAGAAAAGGAACACATAGCCACAAATGATAAAATGCATGAGACTTTTTAGAAGTTGTTTAGGATGACTCATTAAAGCACAAAGTGGTCTAACATTTTCACACAAGTGTGTGTTGTTTCTATTTCACTGAGTTCTGAAAGGAAATGTAAATCCTCATGCCCTGAGGTTTTCATGCAGGTTCGGCTATAAAGGATACACGACAAGTCCTGAGGTGTTCTTCACAAACCCAAGTTTAAAACAGAGACTGACAATTGCACTGAATTGCACCAAATGTTAAGATGAAGGATCAGACCACCTTGCATACCTGACTTGTGATCTGAGCTGAATTTGAACCCAGGAGAGGCTTGTGGATCAGCCCTCTACGTCACCAAGAGCCACATGAGCTGTGTGGAAGTCACTAACAGGGATGCAATGGCACTTGATGAGAATGTGCAGTGAATTACAGACAGTGATGAGAATGTGCAGTGAATTACAGACAGTGTGTGGAAGTCACTAACAGGGATGCAATGGCACTTGATGAGAATGTGCAGTGAATTACAGACAGTGATGAGAATGTGCAGTGAATTACAGACAGTGTGTGGAAGTCACTAACAGGGATGCAATGGCACTTGATGAGAATGTGCAGTGAATTACAGACAGTGATGAGAATGTGCAGTGGATTACAGACAGTGTGTGGAAGTCACTAACAGGGATGCAATGGCACTTGATGAGAATGTGCAGTGAATTACAGACAGCGTTTGGGTGACTCATTTGACACATTGTGCATACCAGTGGAAATAAGCAGCAGCTTACAAGCTGCAATTCTGGATATGAGTTCTTAATAACTGGAGACTGTTACTTTATATCACCTTACAGTCCTATACTGTAAATCTGTGCAACAGAAACTATTGCTACTTTGGTCTGTTCACTTTCAGGATTTCATTGTCTGGCTCCCCTTAAGGGATTGATCACCAGGGCTTTAAAATCTATTTTCTTAAATAATAGGACATCACTGATCTTGCCTGCTCAATATATTTTTCTGTGCTTGTTGTTACTTTGTTTGGGTGTGTGCAGATTTTCCATTGAGCTGCAGCTTGATAATTAATGATCTGATTTGAGGGAGACCAGGAAGAAGCAATTCAATAATCTATAGAACTGTATGTTACAAAATCTGCCTTTATGTAAGAAACATGTAAAGCATGAACACAAAGGGTGTTCCAGTGAACCTGCAGCGAAAAATCCATTGAGTGAATATTAGGGAAGTCTCTTTCTCCTCAGGTAAGATCTGTTGTTCTGTTCAACACTGAGAAATGAACTGTATAAACTTGGATTACTTTACTGTATAAACTGATAAATTGACTGTATAAACTCTGATTAATGTACTGTATAAACTCTGATAAATGTACTGTATTAACTGATAAATTGACTATAAACTCTGATAAATGTACTGTATAAACTGATTAATGAACTGTATAAACTGATAAATTGACTGTAAAAACTCTGATTAATGTACTGTATAAACTGATAAATGTACTGTATAAACTCTGATTCATTTACTGTATAAACTCTGATAAATGTAATGTATAAACTCTGATTAATGTACTGTATAAACTCTGATTAATGTACTGTATAAATTCTGATCAATGTACTGTATAAACTCTGATTAATGTACTGTATAAATTCTGATCAATGTACTATATGAACTCTGATTAATTTACTGTATAAACTCTGATAAATGTACTGTATTAACTGATAAATTGCCTATAAACTCTGATAAATGGACTGTATAAACTTTGATAAATGTAATGTATAAACTCTAATAAATGGACTGTTATGCATTATGGCTCTAAAGTTTGTATGGCAAAAATAAAACCTGTTTTCTGTTTATCCAACTTGAAAATCAAGAAATATTTAGTGTTGTTTGGGTTAAACTGCAGAAGTAACTATACTGGCTGGTTTGAGGTGAAATTGAAACAGGCTGTCTTAGGTTTGACAGGTTGAGATTGTAGATTAATAAACAAACTGTTAGTCTGGCCTCTCCCTGCCCATACAGCACTGCTGACCTGTCTGCTGTTCCTTCTGAAGATACTTCAGGGTACAGGGTGCTGGGATTGCTGGACCTGGGTTACCAGCACTTTAAAGAAGGTTATCACTGAGAGTGGCTGTGTTTGAGGCCTCCTTTTGTAAGAGCTTCCCATTGTAAAAGTAGAGCAGTTTAAGAAAGCATAAGCATAGGGAAGCCTTGTAAAGAATAGCGAGGTATGGTAAAGCATAGTGATAAAAATGACAAACCAGGGTAAACTATCATCAATGCAGAGAATAACCAGAGGAAAAACATGGTAAAACTACAAAATACTATGCAAGAATAATGTGGTCATTTCTGACTCTGAATACATTTCAAATACGTTTTTGTTCAGATACCAAAACTGCCCATTCAGTGGAATTTTCCTTGAAAGGCACTTTAAGTTGACTGACGTATTGCACAGGACTAGCTTAATAGATTGTGATATCAGCTGTCTTGTTATGCACTTACGCAAAGGTAAGTGTTTCAAATTTAAAATAAATTGGGCAATAATTGTGAAGGTACTCGCACCACAATGCAAGATGCATGCTTTTAATCATTATTATTTATTTACACTGACAGCAGTGGTGCAACATGCACTTAGCTTTAAAGACCTTGACAAATAGACAAGTAAATGCAAGTAAACACTGCCATCTGGTGCTCAAAGTGAGAACTGCTTTAGAAATAAAATAACCTGATAACTGACTGCAGCTTAGCCTTGAGAAAAAGCGAGTGTTTGTCCCCTTTGTGACGTGCAATTCATAGAGGAAAAAGCAAGGACCACTTGCAGAAACCTGAGGCAAACTGTTAAATCCAGTTCAAATGAACAGCAAACTGTTAAATCCAGTTCAAATGAACAGCAAACTGTTAAATCCAGTTCAAATGAACAGAAACCTGAGGCACACTGTTAAATCCAGTTCAAATGAACAGAAACCTGAGGCACACTGTTAAATCCAGTTCAAATGAACAGCAAACTGTTAAATCCAGTTCAAATGAACAGCAAACTGTTAAATCCAGTTCAAATGAACAGAAACCTGAGGCACACTGTTAAATCCAGTTCAAATGAACAGCAAACTGTTAAATCCAGTTCAAATGAACAGAAACCTGAGGCACACTGTTAAATCCAGTTCAAATGAACAGCAAACTGTTAAATCCAGTTCAAATGAACAGAAACCTGAGGCACACTGTTAAATCCAGTTCAAATGAACAGAAACCTGAGGCACACTGTTAAATCCAGTTCAAATGAACAGCAAACTGTTAAATCCAGTTCAAATGAACAGAAACCTGAGGCACACTGTTAAATCCAGTTCAAATGAACAGAAACCTGAGGCACACTGTTAAATCCAGTTCAAATGAACAGAAACCTGAGGCACACTGTTAAATCCAGTTCAAATGAACAGAAACCTGAGGCAGACTGTTAAATCCAGTTCAAATGAACAGAAACCTGAAGCACACTGTTAAATCCAGTTCAAATGAACAGAGAAAAAAAGGGAATTGAAAGGGCTTTTTGTATTCATTTACACTAGATAAGCTCATTTTCCATTATTATTACCTTTTCCTTAAAAACATATAAAATATAACGGGAAGAAAGTTGTGATTAAAAGTGTGTTTGTTTTAATGTTATTATGTTCTTATTTCTCCAGAGAACAAGCAGGGTTTGGATGTGAACACTTAGAAAGCACCACCATTGCTTTCCATTGTCTGAAAATAAAATAAAAAGCTTTGATGTCAGCCACTTAATAATATTGATTAGATTGACACACTTCAAATGACTCTACCTTTACCCCCAAAAAACACAAGGATTCTGCTAGAATCAAGCAAGACATGCAAAAGCATGAGAAGCACACAGTGCAAGTACGTAACATCACAGAGACAAGGAGCGACTGTGTGTGTTTGTCAGGAGAGGTGCTATATAAGCAATACAGATTGATTGATGTACAGCTTGCACAAAACCACTGATTTGTTTCCTTGTGTGATCCTTGCATCATCTCTGCCTAAACCTGGCACTGTGTGTGCAAGGCAGGCATCCTTCCTTATCCTCGTATCATCCTGGCACAGCTCCTGCTTTAAACTTGCATTCATGGTCTTGCTTGACCCTAGCATGATCTCAGAGGGAACTCCCAATATCAGCAATAGGCCCTTACTTCAAAGCTGGATCATTTAAACAGTTTGATATTTATAGACTGTTGTTAATGAAGCCTGCAACAGTCCAGCAGTTTATGAATGTCAAACTGAATTTCGTTAATAACAAGGTACTAATTAACTAGAGTTAAAGCTCTGTGACCTGTGACCTGGGTCAGGTGTTTGTTGTAGTGTCATGTACATGTAATACACAGTATACAGCATAAGCTATATACATACTGTGCTGTAAACAAACCCTTATGTGTATGAAGATGGCTTTTTTCATATGTGCATATGAGGCCAAACATATTGCATATTTACATTTTGGATAATGTATATGTATTGGGAAGTATAATAATTCTCCAGCATATGTATGCATTTAAAATAAGTTAAAACAATTATAGTTATTGCTGCCAAGGAAAGGTGGTTATAATAAAGTAGTTGCGGCCTCCAGCCACCAGGTGGTGCCAAAACAGCAGTTATAGCTGAGCTACCTCCTGGCCATGACATAATCAAGTCAAGTCCAGGACATGATCTTGTTTATTGAGTTTGTTTAAACATACTTTAGTATTTTCGAATGTATTTAATAGGTATGAATGGGCATGAACTGCATGTTAACAGCGTAGACTTACTTCCCAGATCCAGTCAATGTAGTCTGAGACCTGTGTGAATACCGTTGGCTTCTTGTAGGTGTTACAGATGGAGGGGCCGAAGCTTGCAATGCCATGGACTTGCCACACTCCCTCAACCAGACAGCTCAGCGGGCCTCCGGAGTCACCCTGAGTGAGGAGAGGTAGCAGGGAACACTGGGAAACAGGTACAGCTGCTCGGTCCACAGTTTAACACAGATATTCCACAAGCAGCCTGTACTCTATCTTTGTTGCAATTATTTTGATGAAAGGGAACGTGTGTGAGCATTGCATGTGACATGGCATGATGTTTTTTTTGTCCTGGAGGTATTAAAACACGGGCATGTGCACTTTGTGTGGAGGTAGGGTTACCATATGACTCCATGCACATGCCTCTGTAAATGAGATAGAGAGAGTATCTGGGACTGGTCAGTGGAAGGAGTCTTTCATTTACTTACCTGACACCCGGTCAGACTTCCGTCCCCCCCCACGGCACTGATCACTTTGTCACTGGAGTAGAAATCCCAGTATTCCCGAGTGGAGCAGGTCAGGGTGTCAATCACAGGGAGGAGGGCCTGTAGCAGCACCGGAGAGGCCTCCCCTCCACCTGTGTAACAGGAATGAGCTGTGACAATGAGCCCATCGATCATTCATGCATCGACTCATCGTCCTGTGTAACAGGAATGAATAGCCTGCTAAAATACTGGTAGAAACCTGTGTCATGCAGGTGAGATGTGATTGCTCTACCCAGTACACCACCTCTCTGACTCTAATTACAGTCCTGACAGGGATGGATATCAGACTCGTTCATTCCCTTGCCTTCCCTCTCTCACTGTTTATAACTAAGGGAACAAAGCATGGCCGCAAATTCATGATGCATTCTGACTGAATACTACAGGAATAACACATGAATATCTCATGCACTTCCTCCGAGTTCTGGACTCATTCATTTTCAATTCAAACATCTTAATTCATGTGGATTTAATGACCCAAATTCATTCCATGTTCCTTTGTAACACATGATGTTGCTCTCATGTATGAGGCATGATGCGTTCATGCCTGAATCAACAGCTCCCAACACCACTAACACTTCTCCCAATCCACTGGAGGGTGAGTGAGAGGGTATGAATTAGTGAAGAATGAACAGTGAATTCATTAGGAACGGATGGAGGGGAATGTTTTAGTTACTGTGTACTTGCATAGTAGTCATGTAGTAAATCCATGTGCACTTACACATCATTACAATGGTATTATGCATAGTTACAATGTAATGTGTAAATCTTTTTGCCCGATAAGTGCACAATTGTATCAGAAAAGGGTTAGGGTTAGGGTTACACATGTATTTCCTAAGTAATTACCATGTAAATACACAGTAATTAGAGACACCTAAAAAATGTTACTTCCCAATAAATGGAATAGTTTAACATTAGTCCTCAGTTATCATTCAGAAATGTCAATCTGTAGCTCACCCTTTAGCTAAAGCGCCAGTCCATTGCTGGTGTGTGATGACCTTATCCACAGCCCTGTTGTACTCAATTCCTTCATTCCCGGACAGGTTGTGCTCACCCAGAGCCACACGGTAAGTAGCACCATCATCACTAGAAAACCATATCACAGTCCATTCACAACACAAGGGATCCGCTCTCTTAAACACTGTTACATGCTTTTATTTATTCACTGAGATATGCACGAGGATACAGTAAACCATGAAAGAAAGCTAGATAGAAAGAAAGAAAGAAAGAAAGAAAGAAAGAAAGAAAGATGGATAGATAGATAGATAGATAGATGATAAAAGAAAGAAAGAAATAAGATAGATAGAAAGAAAGAAAGATGGATAGAGAAAGGAAGAAAGCTAGAAAAAAGAAATATAGAAAAAAGAAAGATGAATAGATAGATATGAAGAAAGATAGATAGATGAGAAAATAAAGAAATAAAGAAACAAGATAGATAGAAAAAAGAAAGATAGATAGATAGATAGATAGATAGATAGATAGATAGATAGATAGATAGATAGAAAGAAAGAAAGAAATGCTGCTGCACCTGATCAATTCATGCTTATACGTGTCGGATTAAGGCTAATATTAGGGTTCAATTGAAATGATAGAAAGAAAGAAAGAGACGTACACAGCAGCTTGAAGAATATAGATCAGCTGCAAAGTGTTGTGAGTATGCTACAGGTGTTGCAGCACGGGGTTCTGTTGAGAGTACTCTATACTGTTATGAGGTTAGCGTTCACGCTGCACCTTCAGCTGTGATCACAATTGAACTCACAAATCCACACAGTGAGCTGCAGTCATGGCCCAGAAGGGAGAAATCAGGCTTCCTCCACAGGTGTGAGCCCAGCCTCCTGCATTGGGGTAGGTGTACTGCAGAGAGATCTACAAACCAAACAGGTTCAGGTTACTAAGTGGCTAACTTCACATTCATGAGTCACACCAAAGCCTTTCACACATGTGTGCTGGAAACACCAACGCTGCTGCTCTTTGGATGATAAAGCGATCTCACCTCTCCAGCTTTAGTCAATAGTCAAACATGTCTGAGTTTTACAACATTTAATACTAATGGGACAAATAGATAGGATATACTGTAGAATATTACATTTGAAGAAAGTGTAACGTGTGCTACTAAAAGACTGGCACAATCAATCAAACAAAGCCCTGGTTCAGACAGGGAACTCTCTTTAACCTTAGATCAAATCAGCTGAATATCAATCAGTTTAACCTTAGATCAAATCATCGGAATATCAAGCATATTTTAGGCTCTTCCAATACCAGACTAAATCACCAGTCGAATAGCTAGCATCTTATTTGTCCTTGATAAACAAACATCACAGTAAATAATATATGCCATGCATTTCCTGACTGACCCTACTTTTACAACAGCCAGGGGCCCTGTGCCTGCTAGGCTTTACTGCAGGGGTCCCCCAGTCCTGCGGAGCTACTGGGGCTGCTGGCTTTCATTTCAACCAAGCTCTGCTGGCTTTCATTTCAACCGAGCTCTCACTTCCTTCATTGCACCAATTATTGGTGTAATTAGTCAAGATTAGCATGTGTTCCAGATCTTCAGCCACTGATGATGTAAAGACACCTAGAAAACCTTGGGGCTCTAATATACAGTAGAACTTTTTATGTTATATTTGTATTGCAACAACTACAAAATACCCTTACCTGCCAAGGCCAGCTATTAGGTTCAACCTCTTCCCCTCCAACAACCTTGTGGGCTTTTGGTTTATTTATGACAGTGAAGTCATCCACAGCTCCATCTCCATCTCCAGAGACTGACCCTGAAGGATATCAAAGGTATATACCATTGGTATCACTAGCCCTGGTTAGCAGTTTCTAAATTAATGGCAACAGTCACCTACAAGATTCTATTGCTTTTGCTAAATTACTTCAAATAGCAATTAGTTAGGCATGAATCTAAACTGTCGTGGCTCAGGCGTGTTTAAAATAAACTGGTTTAAATGGACTTACCCAGGAGAGCCAGGATCAATAAATGTCACATTCTGAACCGTTTGACTTGAATTGAAATGAGAGCGCTGAGGCTTCCCTATATATTGACTTATATAGAGCACTGCTTGATAAGGAGCTCTACTCCTTTGAAACATGGCTGCTGTTGTTTTAAAGAGAGGTCAAGGTAAGAAAGCTTGCATGAGATTGCATTGTTCAACCTGTTTGTCATGCAATTGGAATTGATGAAGACTAAAAGAGCAGTTATAAGGCATCCTGTATAGTTTGTCAGACGTTTCTAGAGTTTACTTACTTTTTGACATGTTTTGCATTAGTCTGGGTGTCTTGTTTTCCACCCCAATTTTACCTATATATCTCTCTGTTATGTACTAGAATAGCAATTTTAAAATATCTAGAAACCCACTCATCAATTCCATTCAATATCCTATAGGACTTGTTTACTGAATGCTACTGCACCTCATCAAGTCCATTCAATATCCTATCGGACTTGTTTACTGCATGCTACTGCACCTCATCAAGTCCATTCAATATCATATAGGACTGGTTTACTGAATGCTACTGCACCTCATCAAGTCCATTCAATATCCTATCGGACTTGTTTACTGCATGCTACTGCACCTCATCAAGTCCATTCAATATCATATAGGACTGGTTTACTGCATGCTACTGCACCTCATCAATTCCATTCAATATCCTATCGGACTTGTTTACTGCATGCTACTGCACCTCATCAATTCCATTCAATATCCTATCGGACTTGTTTACTGCATGCTACTGCACCTCATCAATTCCATTCAATATCCTATAGGACAGTGTCACAAAGACGGCCGGAGTGGGTGACGTCAGACCAGAAACAGGAAGTAACACAGCAACAGACAGTGAGGTTTGGTGAAGCTGAGCACTTGGTTGTGCTCAGCATTTAATAAACAAAATAAAAGAACACAAAAACAGCACACGGCACTTACGCCAAAATAAACAGACAAACAAAACGAACTAACACTTAACAAACGGTGCACGGAGACAAACAAACACGGTGAGTAAAACACTTATTATTATTATTATTCTCTTTATTTTACTCCTCTCCACACCCGTTCTCCACTCTCGAACACCCAACCCCGAAAGTGAGTGAATCGTGCATCTATATATACTGTTGTGCTGGGATTCAATTACTAATTAATTATTTACTTGAATCCCAGCACGTGAATTAATTAAGTGCAACCTCGTGCCTAACTACAATTATACATTTTAAACACACGTGAAACACAGACCCGCTTATATCCCGTGTACCAATCGCTATACACCAACATTAACACATGCAACATGCAACATATAACACACACATGCACACAGGGCGGGCACATTGCCACATATACCCCCTTGTGCGCAGCACACATGGCCTCAACGGCCACCTCCCCTTAAAACCCAGCAGTCCAGGACAAAGTCTCGGGCTGGGAAGGGAGGCTTCAGTGGGCCCATGGCTGGCAATGTTGCCAGTAGCCAGGCTGCTACTGGCCATGCTGTCAGCAGACGTGCTGACAGCCCCCAGACTGACTCCTTCAGCCGGGCAGTCCTGGCAGCGAAAGGCTGCTTGGGTGGTCTCCTGACCTCCCCTTCTCCGCAGCGAAACTGCTGCTGGGGTTGGTGGTCTCCGGACCTCCTCCCCTTCTTCAGAGCCGGCAGCTCCCTTGCGGGGCTCCGCCACAGTACTCCGGCAGCGAAAGTGCTGCAGTGGGCGCAGGTCTCCTGACCTCCCCACGATCTCCGGCAGCGAAACTGCTGCAGTGGGAGCAGGTCTCCTGACCTCCCCACGATCTCCGGCAGCGAAACTGCTGCAGTGGGAGCAGGTCTCCTGACCTCCCCACCTTCTTCGTGGCTGGCAGCTCCCTTGGTGGGGTTCCGCCACAGTACCTCCTGCTGCGATGCGGAGCAGCTGGCAACCCCAGGCGATGCGGAGCGGCTGGCAACCCCAGGCGCGGAGCGGCTGGCAACCCCAGGCGATGCGGGCGGCTGGCAACCCCAGGCGATGCGGAGCGGCTGGCAACCCCAGGCGATGCGGAGCGGCTGGCAGCCCCAGGCGATGCTAGACAGGCATCCTTGGGCGAAGCGTGGCAGGCATCCTTGGGCTAAGCGAGGCAGGCATCCTTGGGCTAAGCGCAGGCAGGCATCCTTGGGCGAAACGAGGCAGGAAGTCAGGACAAGCTGGGGTGCGGGTGTTGGCCCTCTTCTCGGCCTCTGCGGCCGGGCTGTTCTTCCCCGTGCCTCCCTCAGCAGCCTATGCAAGGGCTGCTGAGGACCGCCAGCATCTAGTCCTGGTCCTTCTGGTGAAGGGAGAGGCAGCTCCTGCTCCTCTCCCCCTGATGGTGATGGAGACAGAGACAGCTCCTGCTGCTCTGCTCCTGGCGGTGGAGGTGGGAGCAGCGAGTAGTCTCCTGGTGACAAAGGTGGGAGCAGCGTGTAGTCTCCTGGCGATGGAGGTGGGAGCAGCGTGTAGTCTCCTGGCGACGGAGGTGGGAGCAGCGTGTAGTCTCCCCTTTGCAGGGGACTGGTGCTGCTCTGCCTCTCTTGCAGGGGACTGGTGCAGCTCTGCCTCTCTTGCAGGGGACTGGTGCAGCTCTGTCTTTCTTGCAGGGGACTGGTGCGGCTCTGCCTCTGAAGGGGAAACCAGCAGGCATTCTTCCTCTGCTGGTGGAGATGGGGACAGCAGGCATTTTCCCTCTGCTGGTGGACATGGGGACAGCAGGCATTCTTCCTCTGCTGGTGGAGGTGGAACCAGCAGGCATTCTTCCTCTGCTGGCAGCTTGGGTCCTAGGGCTGTGGAAGCCCGACTTCCCTCTCTTTGGGCTGTGGACGCACCGACTCCTCCCTTTTGGGCTGTGGACGCACCGACTCCTCCCTTTTGGGCTGTGGACGCACCGACTCCTCCCTTTTGGGCTGTGGACGCACCGACTCCTCCCTTTGGGCTGTGGACGCTCGGGCTCCTCCCTTTGGGCTGTGGACGTTCGGGCTCCTCCCTTTGGGCTGTGGACGTTCGGGCTCCTCCCACTCGGGCTGTGGACGCTCGGGCTCCTCCCACTCAGGCTGTAGGACGCTCGGGCTCCTCCCGCTCGGGCTGTAGGACGCCGGGCTCCTCCCGCTGGGCTGTGGGACGCTCGGGCTCCTCCCGCTGGGCTGTGGACGCCGGGCTCCTCCCGCTCGGGCTGTGAGACGCACAGGCTCCTCCTCTGCTGGGCTGTGGACCAGCAGGCTCCTCCCGCTGGGCTGTGGAGGTGGCGGAGGCAGAGGCAGCTCCTGCTGCTCTTCTCCTTGTGATGGTGGGGAAGTGATACCAGCAGGCATTCATCCTCTGCTGGTGGAAGTGGGACAGCAGGCATTCTTCCTCTGCTGGTGGTGATGGTGGGGACAGCAGGCATTCTTGCTCTGCTGGTGAAGGTGGGAACAGCTGCCGCTCAGGCTTTGGATTCCCGCGGTCCCCTGCCTGGGCGCTGGACGCCGCGGTCCCCCGCCTGGGCGCTAGTTCCTCCTCTTCATACTGCGTGGGGCATATGGCTAACGTGTGCCCATAAGCCCCACAGCCAGGGCATACCTCTGCCGCGAGGTTCTTTAAAAACCTCCCAGCCATCATCCCCACCTCCTCCTGCTGTTGCTGCTTGCTGTTGTTGCTGTTGCAGCTTTCCTTTCCTCCTCTTCCTACTCCTCCTCCCTACCTTCCTCTCCTGGGCCGGTTCCACCCCTATTGCAGGGGATTGGTGCGGCGCTCCTCTAGCTCGAAGGCTAACCCAGCAATGGCTCCTCTCCCGGTATTGGAAGCTCGTGCTCCCCAGTCTGGGCACTGGCGAGCTGGCATAGGGGCATCCCGACCAGTCGTGTCCCCTTCCTCACATCGCCCGCACCAGCTCGGTGGCACCTCGAGCAGTCCCTCCAGCGGTGATCCACCTCCCGCACCAGGTGCACCAGGGGAACAGGTTCTCTGGCTCCTCTGGCCGCTGTTGCAGTTGTTGTTGGGGCGGCGGGAGCAGCAGTCTACCTCCCCTGCTGGTGGTGTAGACTGAGGCGACCCCTGCTCCTCCCTCTCCTGATGGACAGGGCAGCGGGCCACATAGTGCTCACCTCCGCAGATGGGGCATAGTTGGGGTAGCTGTCCGAGGGGGTACCAGGGGCAGTTGGTGCTGGAATGCCCAGGCTCAGCGCAGCAGTAACACCCGGGCTGCTGTTCCTCCGGCTGGTGTTGTGGCTGCTGCCTTCTGCCGTTCTTTCCCATCTTTTTTATATATATTTTTTTTTATTTATTTTAAACAAACAGTACTCCTCCTGGCCTGAGTCTTGGAGGCGCTGTGATCCCGGTTCTGACACCACGTGTCACAAAGACGGCCGGAGTGGGTGACGTCAGACCAGAAACAGGAAGTAACACACAACAGACAGTGAGGTTGGTGAAGCTGAGCACTTGGTTGTGCTCAGCATTTAATAAACAAAATAAAAGAACACAAAAACAGCACACGGCACTTACGCCAAAATAAACAGACAAACAAAACGAACTAACACTTAACAAACGGTGCACGGAGACAAACAAACACGGTGAGTAAAACACTTATTATTATTACTTCCTTTATTTTACTTCTCTCCACACCCGTTCTCCACTCTCGAACACCCAACCCCGAAAGTGAGTGAATCGTGCATCTATATATACTGTTGTGCTGGGATTCAATTACTAATTAATTATTTACTTGAATCCCAGCACGTGAATTAATTAAGTGCAACCTCGTGCCTAACTACAATTATACATTTTTAAACACACGTGAAACACAGACCCGCTTATATCCCGTGTACCAATCGCTATACACCAACATTAACACATGCAACATGCAACATATAACACACACATGCACACAGGGGCGGGCACATTGCCACAGACTGGTTTACTGCATGCTACTGCACCTCATCAAGTCCATTCAATATCATATAGGACTGGTTTACTGCATGCTACTGCACCTCATCAAGTCCATTCAATATCCTATAGGACTGGTTTACTGCATGCTACTGCACCTCATCAAGTCCATTCAATATCCTATAGGACTGGTTTACTGCATGCTACTGCACCTCATCAAGTCCATTCAATATCCTATAGGACTGGTTTACTGCATGCTACTGCACCTCATCAATTCCATTCAATATCCTATAGGACTGGTTTACTGCATGCTACTGCACCTCATCAAGTCCATTCAATATCCTATAGGACTGGTTTACTGCATGCTACTGCACCTCATCAATTCCATTCAATATCCTATAGGACTGGTTTACTGCATGCTACTGCACCTCATCAATTCCATTCAATATCCTATCGGACTTGTTTACTGCATGCTACTGCACCTCATCAAGTCCATTCAATATCCTATAGGACTGGTTTACTGCATGCTACTGCACCTCATCAATTCCATTCAATATCCTATAGGACTGGTTTACTGCATGCTACTGCACCTCATCAAGTCCATTCAATATCCTATAGGACTGGTTTACTGCATGCTACTGCACCTCATCAAGTCCATTCAATATCCTATAGGACTGGTTTACTGCATGCTACTGCACCTCATCAATTCCATTCAATATCATATAGGACTGGTTTACTGCATGCTACTGCACCTCATCAATTCCATTCAATATCCTATAGGACTGGTTTACTGCATGCTACTGCACCTCATCAAGTCCATTCAATATCCTATAGGACTGGTTTACTGCATGCTACTGCACCTCATCAAGTCCATTCAATATCCTATAGGACTGGGTTACTGCATGCTACTGCACCTCATCAAGTCCATTCAATATCCTATAGGACTGGTTTACTGAACACATGCTACTGCACCTCATCAAGTCCATTCAATATCCTATAGGACTGGTTTACTGAACACATGCTACTGCACCTCATCAAGTCCATTCAATATCCTATAGGACTGGTTTACTGAACACATGCTACTGCACCTCATCAAGTCCTGCTTCTACTTGTTGGGTTCATGAGGGTTAGGGTTCAATTCAGATGATAGCTTTTACTTCCTATGAATGTATCAGACCTTCATAGGAAATCAGTTACATATTTCCTAAATAAGTAAGTAAATGTGTCATTAAGTAGAATTGATGGTACGGTACTTATTAGAAGGTGTAAGGGTTTCATTCATTCAATCTGGAGAATATTCTGCAGGGTAGCTATTTACCAGCAACTACTTTTTATGCAGGTGTTGGATTCCCACATTATTGCAAAGCTTTCCAAACAAATGTTGCATGGATCAACACTTCCCACACTAATCAGTTACCTCAAATAAACCAAGATAATACATTTCACACTGGTGACAAGTAATTCATATCATACTGGTGAGAGGTGCCAAGGAGAAAGATGAAGACCCCCCCCCCCCCTCCCCGTTTTAACACAGAAATACAGCGTTCAGCCGGTCAATAAAATACAGGGAATTGAAATGAGAGCGCTGAGGCTTCCTATTGAATTATATAGAGCACTGCTTGATAAGGAGCTCTTCTCCTTTGAAACATGGCTGTTGTTGTTTTAAAGAGAGGTCAAGGTAAGAAAGCTTGCATGAGATTGCATTGTTCAACCTGTTTGTCATGCAATTGGAATTGATGAAGACTAAAAGAACAGTTATAAGGCATCCTGTATAGTTTGTCAGACGTTTCTAGAGTTTACTTACTTTTTGTCGTGTTTTACATTAGTCTGGGTGTTTTGTTTTCCACCCCAATTTTACCTATAGGTCTCTCTGTTATGTACTATAATAGCAATTTTAAAATATCTAGAAACCCACTCATCAACTCCATTCAATATCATATAGGACTTGTTTACTGCATGCTACTGCACCTCATCAAGTCCATTCAATATCCTATAGGACTGGTTTACTGCATGCTATTGCACCTCATCAATTCCATTCAATATCATATAGGCCTTGGTTACTGCATGCTTCTGCACCTCATCAAGTCCATTCAATATCCTATAGGACTGGTTTACTGAACACATGCTTCTGCACCTCATCAAGTCCATTCAATATCCTATAGGACTGGTTTACTGAACACATGCTACTGCACCTCATCAAGTCCTGCGTCTACATGTTGGGTTCATGAGGGTTAGGGTTCTATTCAGATGATAGCTTTTACTTCCTATGAATGTATCAGACCTTCATAGGAAATCAGTTACATATTTCCTAAATAAGTAAGTAAATGTGTCATTAAGTAGAATTGCTGGTACAGTACTTAGTAGAAGGTGTAAGGGTTTCATTCATTCAATCTGGAGAATATTCTGCAGGGTAGCTATTTACCAGCAACTACTTTTTATGCAGCTGTTGGATTCCCACATTATTGCAAAGCTTTCCAAACAAATGTTGCATGGAGCAACACTTCCCACACTAATTAGTTACCTCAAATAAACCCGGATAATACATTTCACACTGGTGACAAGTAATTCATATCATACTGGTGAGAGGTGCCAAGGAGAAAGATGAAGACCTCCCCCCCTCCCCGTTTTAACACAGAAATACAGCGTTCAGCCGGTCAATAAAATACAGGGAATTGTGTGTCTGTCACTCACACATTTTTTAAGTTCCTAAAGGGTCACACAAGCAACTTTTGTTGATGGCCACAAGGGGGAGACTGTGAGTCACACAAGACAATCAGACTTGTAGTCAACAATCTACCAAGATTCTGACAATGTTATGCAAACCAATCATGGATTTGGAATCTGCCATGTGACCATCTCAAAATGAAGGATGGCAGCTGCAGCCGGACTGTACTGTCATACCAGTGCTTTCTTTTTTAGATGACAAATGAGAGGAAAACAAAATGTATAACTTGTCTTGGACAGGTCTGTTTTCAGACACTGTCCATCGTTACAACCTTTGTATTGGGAATTGACAGTTCCAAAGTATGTAATTTTTATTTACCAGGAATGTATAATATTGTAGCGATCCTGGGGGGAGGGAAGAGTAAATGGTGGGGTTGTGTGTGCGTGCAGGGGTTGTATGGTGTGTGTGTGTGCGTGTGTGCAGGGGTTGCATGGTGTGTGTGTGCATGCAGCGGTTGCATGGTGTGTGTGTTTGTGTGTGCAGGGGTTGCATGGTTTGTACGTGCAGGGGTTGCATGGTGTGTGTGTGTGAGTGCAGGGGTTGCATGGTGTGTGTGTGCATGCAGCGGTTGCATGGTGTGTGTTTGTGTGTGCAGGGGTTGCATGGTTTGTACGTGCAGGGGTTGCATGGTGTGTGTGTGTGCAGGGGTTGCATGGTGTGTGTGTGTGAGTGCAGGGGTTGCATGGTGTGTGTGTGTGCGTGCAGGGGTTGCATGGTGTGTGTGCGTGTAGGGGTTGCATGGTGTGTGTGTGAGTGCAGGGGTTGCATGGTGTGTGTGTGTGCATGTAGGGGTTGCATGGTGTGTGTGTGCGTGCAGGGGTTGCATGGTGTGTGTGAGTGCAGGGGTTGCATGGTGTGTGTGTGAGTGCAGGGGTTGCATGGTGTGTGTGTGTGCGTGTAGTGGTTGCATGGTGTGTGTGTGTGCAGGGGTTGCATGGTGTGTGTGAGTGCAGGGGTTGCATGGTGTGTGTGCGTGTAGTGGTTGCATGGTGTGTGTGTGTGCAGGGGTTGCGTGGTGTGTGTGTGTGTGTGCGTGCAGGGGTTGCATGGTGTGTGTGTGTGTGTGTAGGGGTTGCATGGTGTGTGTGTGAGTGCAGGGGTTGCATGGTGTGTGTGTGCATGCAGCGGTTGCATGGTGTGTGTTTGTGTGTGCAGGGGTTGCATGGTTTGTACGTGCAGGGGTTGCATGGTGTGTGTGTGTGCAGGGGTTGCATGGTGTGTGTGTGTGAGTGCAGGGGTTGCATGGTGTGTGTGTGTGCGTGTAGTGGTTGCATGGTGTGTGTGTGCGTGTAGGGGTGCATGGTGTGTGTGTGAGTGCAGGGGTTGCATGGTGTGTGTGTGTGCGTGTAGTGGTTGCATGGTGTGTGTGTTTGCAGGGGTTGCATGGTGTGTGTGAGTGCAGGGGTTGCATGGTGTGTGTGCGTGTAGTGGTTGCATGGTGTGTGTGTGTGTGCAGGGGTTGCATGGTGTGTGTGTGTGCGTGCAGGGGTTGCATGGTGTGTGTGTGAGTGCAGGGGTTGCATGGTGTGTGTGTGCATGCAGGGGTTGCATGGTGTGTGTGTGTGTGCAGGGGTTGCATGGTGTGTGTGTGTGCAGGGGTTGCATGGTGTGTGTGTGTGCAGGGGTTGCATGGTGTGTGTGTGTGAGTGCAGGGGTTGCATGGTGTGTGTGTGTGCGTGTAGTGGTTGCATGGTGTGTGTGTGCATGTAGGGGTGCATGGTGTGTGTGTGAGTGCAGGGGTTGCATGGTGTGTGTGCATGTAGTGGTTGCATGGTGTGTGTGTGTGCAGGGTTGCGTGGTGTGTGTGTGTGTGTGTGCAGGGGTTGCATGGTGTGTGTGTGTGCGTGTAGGGGTTGCATGGTGTGTGTGTGAGTGCAGGGGTTGCATGGTGTGTGTGTGCATGCAGCGGTTGCATGGTGTGTGTTTGTGTGTGCAGGGGTTGCATGGTTTGTACGTGCAGGGGTTGCATGGTGTGTGTGTGTGCAGGGGTTGCATGGTGTGTGTGTGTGAGTGCAGGGGTTGCATGGTGTGTGTGTGTGCGTGTAGTGGTTGCATGGTGTGTGTGTGCATGTAGGGGTGTATGGTGTGTGTGTGAGTGCAGGGGTTGCATGGTGTGTGTGTGTGCGTGTAGTGGTTGCATGGTGTGTGTGTGTGTGTAGGGGTGCATGGTGTGTGTGTGAGTGCAGGGGTTGCATGGTGTGTGTGCGTGTTGGGGTTGCATGGTGTGTGTGTGTGCGTGTAGTGGTTGCATGGTGTGTGTGTGCGTGTAGGGGTGCATGGTGTGTGTGTGAGTGCAGGGGTTGCATGGTGTGTGTGCGTGCAGGGGAATTAGGGTGCAATAATGGCATAAAAGATGTGGAGGGTGGGGGTCTGTGTAAGGGGCAGGAGGAGCAAGGGAATATAAGGGGGTGCAGGGAAAAGACCAGGAGACTGAGTGGAGAAATCAAGAATAAGAGAGAAAGGTGTGTGTGGAGAGACAGAGGGATAGAGCGAGAAAGGGGTAGAGTAAAGGAAAATAACAAGTTAATCATTTAATTACTCCCAGTTCCCTTCCTTTACTTTATCATTTTATTTTATTGAATTATTGTACAAAAATAAACAACATGAGCCTTCAACTGTATCCAGCCTCAGTCTCATTTCTATCCCAGGAACCAGAAAATGCTACAATATGCTCTAAATGAAAAGATACACAGCACTCCCATGCATTGGTTTATATTGTTGTGACAGATTGAGGGTACTGCCCTATGTATATAGTGTATTTTATGTATATAGTGTGTGTATATGTGTGTTTGTAGTGGTGGTGGGTAATTAAAGGCTTAATTCACTGGCACTTTAAAAACATGTGAGAATGTGGTGGAGGGTTTAATTGATTAAGTGGGTGTAAATTGCTGCACAGGTGTATATATAAGAGAGCACTGAGAGCACAGGTTTGGTTGGTGTTAGGATTCTGGAGAGTGTAGATCTCTGAGTCTGTGTGTAGTGATTTTTCTTTGTTAAAGTGTGTGCGAGATCTGTTTTTGTTTAAACTGTTTATTTTTTTGTGTTGGTTTTGTAAATAAATACGCGCCATAGCGCTTTCACCTGCCGTCTGTCTCCGAGTCTCCCTACATTGCTGCCTGACAGCCCTTCCACTCGTGTCATCCTGTGACAATTGTGTATTTAGCAATTTTCTGTTTTCAATATTATTCAAATAAAGCAACACAATGGATTGCTGAACAAATGGCTTCAACATGTGTTACTTTTATACACTTACTTTACCTACTAATTGTGAGACAGTAGAGGGAGCAGGCTTGCCAGATCTGTATGTAGCCAAGCTCAGCCCAACATAGCCAAAAAGCTGATTCAAAAACAGCCTGAAAGTAGCCAAAAATGTGTCACTTAAATTTACATCAAAGTATAATCCAATAAATTCTGATAATCAAATTTGCCAGCTTTAGTCAATAGTCAAACATGTCTAGAACATGAGTTCTACAACATTTAATACTAATGGGACAAATAGATAGGATATACTGTAGAATATTACATTTAAAGGAAGTGTAACGTGTGCTACTAAAAGACTGGCACAATCAATCAAACAAAGCCCTGGTTCAGACAGGGAACTCTCTTTAACCTTAGATCAAATCAGCTGAATATCAATCACTTTAACCTTAGATCAAATCAGCTGAATATCAATCACTTTAACCTTAGATCAAATCACCGGAATATCAATAATTTTAACCTTAGATCAAATCACCGGAATATCAAGCACATTTTAGGCTCTTCCAATACCAGACTAAATCATCAGTCAAATAGCTAGTATCTTATTTGTCCTTGATAAACAAACATCACAGTAAATAATGTATGGCATGCATTTCCTGACTGACCCTACTTTTACAGCAGCCAGGGGCCCTGTCCCTGCTAGGCTTTACTGCAGGGGTCCCCCGGTCCTGCGGAGCTACTGGGGCTGCTGGCTTTCATTTCAACCGAGCTCTCACTTCCTTCATTGCACCAATTATTGGTGTAATTAGTCAAGATTAGCATGTGTTCCAGATCTTCAGCCACTGATGATGTAAAGACACCTAGAAAACCTTGGGGCTCTAATATACAGTAGAACTTTTTATGTTATATTTGTATTGCAACAACTACAAAATACCCTTACCTGCCAAGGCCAGCTATTAGGTTCAACCTCTTCCCCTCCAACAACCTTGTGGGCTTTTGGTTTATTTATGACAGTGAAGTCATCCACAGCTCCATCTCCATCTCCAGAGACTGACCCTGAAGGATATTAAAGGTATATACAGTTAGTATCACTAGCCCTGGTTAGCAGTTTCTAAATTAATGGCAACAGTCACCTACAAGATTCTATTGCTTTTGCTAAATTACTTCAAATAGCAATTAGTTAGGCATGAATCTAAACTGTCGTGGCTCAGGCGTGTTTAAAATAAACTGGTTTAAATGGACTTACCCAGGAGAGCCAGGATCAATAAATGTCACATTCTGAACCGTTTGACTTGAATTGAAATGAGAGCGCTGAGGCTTCCCTATATATTGACTTATATAGAGCACTGCTTGATAAGGAGCTCTTCTCCTTTGAAACATGGCTGTTGTTGTTTTAAAGAGAGGTCAAGGTAAGAAAGCTTGCATGAGTTTGCATTGTTCAACCTGTTTGTCATGCAATTGGAATTGATGAAGACTAAAAGAGCAGTTATAAGGCATCCTGTATAGTTTGTCAGACGTTTCTGGAGTTTACTTACTTTTTGACATGTTTTGCATTAGTCTGGGTGTTTTGTTTTCCACCCCAATTTTACCTATAGGTCTCTCTGTTATGTAGTATAATAGCAATTTTAAAATATCTAGAAACCCACTCATCAAGTCCATTCAATATCATATAGGACTTGTTTACTGCATGCTACCGCACCTCATCAATTCCATTCAATATCCTATAGGACTGGTTTACTGCATGCTACTGCACCTCATCAAGTCCATTCAATATCCTATAGGACTGGTTTACTGAACACATGCTACTGCACCTCATCAAGTCCATTCAATATCCTATAGGACTGGTTTACTGAACACATGCTACTGCACCTCATCAAGTCCTGCGTCTACATGTTGGGTTCATGAGGGTTAGGATTCAATTCAGATGATAGGTTTTACTTCCTATGAATGTATCGGACCTTCATAGGAAACCAGTTACATATTTCCTAAATAAGTAAGTAAATGTGTCATTAAGCTAGAATTGATGGTACGGTACTTATTAGAAGGTGTAAGGGTTTCATTCATTCAGTCTGGAGAATATTGTGCAGGGTAGCTATTTACCAGCAACTACTTTTTATGCAGGTGTTGGATTCCCACATTATTGCAAAGCTTTCCAAACAAATGTTGCATGGATCAACACTTCACACACTAATCAGTTACCTCAAATAAACCAGGATAATACATTTCACACTGGTGACAAGTAATTCATATCATACTGGTGAGAGGTGCCAAGGAGAAAGATGAAGACCTCCCCCCCCCCCCGTTTTAACACAGAAATACAGCGTTCAGCCGGTCAATAAAATACAGGGAATTGTGTGTCTGTCACTCACACATTTTTTAAGTTCCTAAAGGGTCACACAAGCAACTTTTGTTGATGGCCACAAGGGGGAGACTGTGAGTCACACAAGACAATCAGACTTGTAGTCAACAATCTACCAAGATTCTGACAATGTTATGCAAACCAATCATGGATTTGGAATCTGCCATGTGACCATCTCAAAATGAAGGACGGCAGCTGCAGTCGGACTATACTGTCGTACCAGTGCTTTCTTTTTTAGATGACAAATGAGAGGAAAACAAAATGTATAACTTGTCTTGGACAGGTCTGTTTTCAGACACTGTCCATCGTTACAACCTTTGTATTGGGAATCGATAGTTCCAAAGTATGTAATTTTTTATTTACCAGGAATGTATAATATTGTAGCGATCCTGGGGGGAGGGAAGAGTAAATGGTGGGGTTGTGTGTGCGTGCAGGGGTTTCATGGTGTGTGTGTGTGCGTGTTGGGGTTGCATGGTGTGTGTGTGAGTGCAGGGGTTGCATGGTGTGTGTGTGAGTGCAGGGGTTGCATGGTGTGTGTGCGTGCAGGGGTTGCATGGTGTGTGTGTGCGTGCAGGGGTTGCATGGTGTGTGTGTGTGAGTGCAGGGGTTACATGATGTGTGTGTGCGTGCAGGGGTTGCATGGTGTGTGTGTGAGGTGCATGTGTGTGTGAGTGCAGGGTTGCATGGTGTGTGTGTGAGTGCAGGGGTTGCATGGTGTGTGTGTGAGTGCAGGGGTTGCATGGTGTGTGTGTGAGTGCAGGGGTTGCATGGTGTGTGTGAGTGCAGGGGTTGCATGGTGTGTGTGTGTGCAGGGGTTGCATGGTGTGTGTGTGTGAGTGCAGGGGTTGCATGATGTGTGTGTGTGCGTGCAGGGGTTGCATGGTGTGTGTGTGAGTGCAGGGGTTGCATGGTGTGTGTGAGTGCAGGGTTTGCATGGTGTGTGTGTGTGTGTGTAGGGGTTGCATGGTGTGTGTGTGAGTGCAGGGGTTGCATGGTGTGTGTGTGTGTGTGTGTAGGGGTTGCATGGTGTGTGTGTGAGTGCAGGGTTTGCATGGTGTGTGTGTGTGTGCAGGGGTTGCATGGTGTGTGTGTGCGTGTTGGGGTTGCATGGTGTGTGTGTGTGTGCAGGGGTTGCATGGTGTGTGTGTGCGTGCAGGGGTTGCATGGTGTGTGTGTGCGTGTAGGGGTTGCATGGTGTGTGTGTGAGTGCAGGGGTTGCATGGTGTGTGTGTGTGTGCGTGTAGGGGTTGCATGGTGTGTGTGTGTGCATGTAGGGGTGCATGGTGTGTGTGTGAGTGCAGTGGTTGCATGGTGTGTGTGCGTGCAGGGGAATTGGGGTGCAGTAATGGCATAAAAGACGTGGAGGGTGGGGGTCTGTGTAAGGGGCAGGGGGAGCAAGGGCATATAAGGGGGTGCAGGGAAAAGACCAGGAGATTGAGTGGAGAAAACAAGAATGAGAGAGAAAGGTGTGTGTGGAGAGACAGAGGGATAGAGCGAGAAAGGGGTAGAGTAAAGGAAAACAACAAGTTAATCATTTAATTACTCCCAGTTCCCTTCCTTTACTTTATCATTTTATTTTATTGAATTATTGTACAAAAATAAACAACATGAGCCTTCAACTGTATCCAGCCTCAGTCTCATTTCTATCCCAGGAACCAGAAAACGCTACAATATGCTCTAAATGAAAAGATACACAGCACTCCCATGCATTGGTTTATATTGTTGTGACAGATTGAGGGTACTGCCCTATGTATATAGTGTATTTTATGTATATAGTGTGTGTATATGTGTGTTTGTAGTGGTGGTGGGTAATTAAAGGCTTAATTCACTGGCACTTTAAAAACATGTGAGAATGTGGTGGAGGGTTTAATTGATTAAGTGGGTGTAAATTGCTGCACAGGTGTGTATATAAGAGAGCACTGAGAGCACAGGTTTGGTTGGTGTTAGGATTCTGGAGAGTGTAGATCTCTGAGTCTGTGTGTAGTGGGTTTTCTTTGTTAAAGTGTGTGCGAGATCTGTTTTTGTTAAACTGTTTATTTTTTTGTGTTGGTTTTGTAAATAAATACGCGCCATAGCGCTTTCACCTGCCGTCTGTCTCCGAGTCTCCCTACATTGCTGCCTGACAGCCCTTCCACTCGTGTCATCCTGTGACAATTGTGTATTTAGCAATTTTCTGTTTTCAATATTATTCAAATAAAGTAACACAATGGATTGCTGAACAAATGGCTTCAACATGTGTTACTTTTATACACTTACTTTACCTACTAATTGTGAGACAGTAGGGGGAGCAGGGTTGCCAGATCTGTATGTAGCCAAGCTCAGCCCAACATAGCCAAAAAGCTGATTCAAAAACAGCCTGAAAGTAGCCAAAAATGTGTCACTTAAATTTACACCAAAGTATAACCCAATAAATTCTGATAATCAAATCTGCACCCCATGGAACAAACAACCAATCAGTGGTGATTCTGGAAATTAGCACACAGGGGCCACCAATAATAAAGCTCAATAGATATATAAATAACATTTAAAAAAAGACTTTAATGCTGACCTTAAATTCTGGGTGAGCTTTGAGCTGATGCAAGAAGCTGACTTGCAGGAGCTGTATGAATATAAAGGGGACCAGTGTTGCAATATATGAATTATGAGAATTCAGTGTTCCATGCCCTTTTGTCTTTATTTTTATTTTATTTTGATTGATTGGACCATGCATATAAAAAAATATTTAAAAGTACCAACATCTGCAGAAGCATGCAAAGTAGCCAAAAAAATAGAAACTGCGACTGCCAAAAAAAAAAAAACTTGATGGGGAGGAGGTGTGCAGAGCAGAGGCACACGGGTGCATGTGTGTGTGGGTGTCTGGTGATGGAAATAGGGTTTCATTGTTAAGTGATATTCATTGAGGGATTGATGTTGATGATTGATTATCACTCACCCCTGCGGTCACACTCTATACAAAAGAACAAAGACGTGCTTGTTTGGAAGCAGAAATCTTTTTAAATGTTATTTACCAGCTCCCCAAATCATGACGTGACTTTTTTTGTCTCTTTAATTGTCTCCTAATTTTAATTCTCAATCTTGCATCCTCACCCCCAGGTCATGTGACTGTGGGTGCCACGTGTGTTGGCTCAGTCCTGAGTTTGTTACATTTGTACTGCAGACGTATTAAACCGAGGAGCAGTTTATTGACAGCCTCATCTGTTAGTTTGACCAGCTGCACGTTTACCCAATCTGAGCTCGTGGAGTCCTCGAGGTTCCTGATTACACCCACTGGATATGATTAATATGCCCTCTCCATCTGTTCTCCAAATGCTGAACTGTGGATTCTGATTTATGTACAGAGTTAAAAGGTGGAGCCACATATGAACTGATAGATGTTCTTAATAATGGGTTATTGCTCCTTGATTGACCACATTTGGTAGAAAAAAAGAATCCTCTATACAGTGTAATGCTGATACTAACGAGACATCATTTTCCTCTGACCCGGTATCTGCTAATGATTCTCCCAGCTGCCTTCAAGCAAGTTCGGGTCACGCGGGGACAGGGTCACCTGACATGTTCCTCTTACCGAGCAGCAAGTTACTCTGCTCTCTTTGCAGATTTCAAATGTTCAAAGTTATTTATTTAATCAGGATAGAGCCCTTGAGATATACACCTCATTTACAAGGGGGTCCTGGCAGGAGAAGGACACACAGCTGAAACATTATAAAATCAATGGCAAAAAGAGACCAATCATTCAAACTGGACAAAAACACTTCAAACAATCAGAACAATATTATTAGTTTTTTTTTAGCAGAAACCTTTATCCAAGGCGACTTACAGAGGCTAGGGTGTGTGAACTATGCATCAGCTGCAGAGTCACTTACAACTATGTCTCACCCGAAAGACGGAGCACAAGGAAGTTAAGTGACTTGCTCAGGGTCACACAATGAGTCAGTGGCTGAGGTGGGATTTGAACTGGGGACCTCATGGTTACAAGCCCTTTTCTTTAACCATTGGACCACACAGCCTCCATATTCATAGCTAGATAGAGTGGAGGCTGGCGTACAGTAAGTACCTATCTGCTGCATATCACATGAGTTTTGAATTTACTTGGATGAAACTAGATAAGGACATTATTTAGTACTCTAAACCTAACCCTAAGCCTTTTCTGATACAATTGTGTACTTCCATATGTCCTGCAAAAAGATTTACATTTTAAGTACATTGTAACTATGCATAATAACATTGTAATTCTGTGTAAGTACACATGTATTTACTATGTAACTACTATGGAAATTCACAGTAATTAGAGACACTTCATGGAAAGTGTAAAGGTTTTTAATGGCAGGGCTGAATGAATGCATGTTTGCATTTAGACTGTTAGGGTTCCTGTATATTGATTGGGGTTGATCGTTATGTAGGGGATAAGAACATAAGAAAGGTTACAAACGAGAGGAGGCCATTCGGCCCATCTTGCTCGTTTGGTTGTTAGTAGCTTATTGATCCCAGAATCTCATCAAGCAGCTTTTTCAAAGATCCCAAGGTGTCTTTTAGTTTGTCTGCATATGGCATGTCTTTTAAAACAGGAATAATTCTGGTTGCTCTTCTTTGCACTCTTTCTAGAGCAGCAATATCCTTTTTGTAGCGAGGTGACCAGAACTGAACACAATATTCTAGATGAGGTCTTACTAATGCATTATAAGGTTTTAACATTACTTCCCTTGATTTAAATTCAACACTTTTCACAATATATCTGAGCATCTTGCTGGCTTTTATTTCTAGCTTGCCCACATTGTCTAGATGAAGACATTTCTGAGTCAACATAAACTCCTAGGTCTTTTTCATAGATCCCTTCTTCAATTTCAGTATCTCCCATATGGCATTTATAATGCACATTTTTATTGCCTGTGTGCAGTACCTTACACTTTTCTCTGTTAAATGCAATTTGCCGTGTGTCTGCCCAGTTCTGAATGCTGTCATTTTGAATGACCTTTGCTGCTGCAACAGTGTTTGCCAAAGTTTGTCTTCAAATTTAACAAGTTTGCTTACCATACCAGAAGTTATTAATTTAGATTAGGAAGAGCAGAGGACCTAATACTGATCCTTATGGTACTCCACTGGTTACCTTGCTCCATTTTGAGGTTTCTCCTCTAATCAGTACTTTCTGTTTTCTACATGTTAACCACTCCTTAATCCATGTGCATGCATTTCCTTGAATCCCTACTGCGTTCAGTTTGAGAAGTAATCTTTTATGCGGGACTTTATCAAAAGCTTTCTGGAAATCTAAATAAACCATGTAATATGCTTTGCAATTATCCATTGTCGATGTTGCATCCTCAAAAAAATCAAGCAGGTTAGTTAGACACGACCCCCTTTCCTAAAACCACGCTGACCGCCTCCCAGGATACTGTTACCATACAGATAATTTTCCAATTTTGGATCTTATTGTAGTTTCCATAAATTTACATATAATAGAATCAGGCTTATTGGTCTGTAGTTATCTGGTTTGGTTTTGTCTCCCTTTTTGTGGATTGGTATTACGTTTGCAATTCTCCAGTCTGTCGGCACAAGCCCTGTCTCAAGAGAATGTTGCATGATCTTAGCGGTTTGTAAATAACTTCTTTCATTTCTTTGAGTACTATTGGGAGGATCTCACCCAGCCCAGGATACAGGAAGTGAGAATGAGAGAGAAACGTGAGATTTGTAATCAAGACTAATCAGCTGCACTATCCCCCATTGCTCTGTACACCCCCTCACACTGTGTGATCTCCTAATAAAGCCTTTTGAACCCACTTACTGTGCCTCGCTGATTAATAGGGAGTCTGCTGCATAGCTATAATTCTGAAACAGGGCTTCAAAACTAACAAGCTATTTACTGTGATGTATGTGATGAGGTGTGGAAAAAAGGATGCACAAAAAATGTATTTTTTCAACTGCAAGAAGTTTTTAATTCAGTTTTACATCATCAAGGGAGCTGATTCACCTCACATTTGAGTGTTTCGGTCCATGACCTGAAAATTAATAATAATAATAAAAAAAAAGTTGCATTACAGGAATGAAACAATAAAATATATCAGTTTAATATTATATTTCTATTCGCTCAGTTGAAAACACACAGCACTGCTTTCATATCTTAAAACATGTTCTTTCTGTATAGATTTAAAACATGTTTAAATGTCATGACAGTACATATGTATTGTGTCAATGTATCTGATCACAATTAAAATGGAACATGACTGATGTTAAAGTGATGTGCAATGCATTAAAGAGTAGCTAGATTCGGATGTCATTTGAATGCTTGTTTGTGTGTGATACACTGCCATTGCTGATTCTGTCCTGTCCCCTGTCGTGAGATAAAATGAGATGAGGACACAAGCTCTATAACCATGAATGCAGACCAGCACGGCTCTTTTGCATTGTGGTTAAGATAAGATGAGATGAGGACACAAGCTCTATAACCATGAATGCAGACCAGCACGGCTCTTTTGCATTGTGGTTAAGATAAGATGAGATGAGGACACAAGCTCTATAACCATGAATGCAGACCAGCACGGCTCTTTTGCATTGTGGTTAAGATAAGATGAGATGAGGACACAAGCTCTATAACCATGAATGCAGACCAGCACGGCTCTTTTGCATTGTGGTTAAGATAAGATGAGATGAGGACACAAGCTCTATAACCATGAATGCACACCAGCACGGCTCTTTTGCATTGTGGTTAAGACGCACGCTTGTGGTGTGTGGGGTCACTGGTTCACACCCAGCACTGCCCTGTTACATTAAGCTTTAAAAGGTTTAGAAACTTACATTATAGATCCAGTCCATGAAAGCTGATACCCGGGTGAAGACGGTCGGCTTCTTAAAGGTGTTGCAGTAAGGAGCTGGACCGAAGCTAACAATACCCTGGACCCTCCAGACCCCGTCACTGAAGCAGTTCAGAGGACCTCCTGAATCCCCCTGCAATGAATGAAACCACAGTGACACATACTGATAACACACCCTCTCCAGACCCCATCACTGAAGCAGTTCAGAGGACCTCCTGAATCACCTGTAATGAATGAAACCACAGTCACACACACTGATAACACACCCCCTCCAGACCCCATCACTGAAGCAGTTCAGAGGACCTCCTGAATCACCTGTAATGAATGAAACCACAGTCACACACACTGATAACACCCCCCCAGGGCTATCACGGGACATATTCTCTGTATTGGTATCTATTGGGCTCTGAAACTCATCTGCAATAGGGTTCTATTGGACAGCCGCAGAATAGTGGGCTCAGTACAAATGACAGAGGAATTTAGTTAGGTTGCAAGCGATGAGAAACCCCCATGGAGATAGCCTTCTGGTCATGATAATTTATGCCCTGAATGTATCTTAGCAAGTTACCCATATAAATACAGTGTATATGTCTGTGTGTGTGTGTGTGTGTGTGTGTGTGTTTTCAAAGGTTTTGATAAAAAAAAAAAATAATAATGAGAATTGTAGATATCCAAGGTTCTATTTGGGATTTCAACAACACAAGAAGGATATCAGTAACAGAACTGCTGCTATCAGAAATGGAAGATTGCATGTTGAAAGGGCTTGTGTGCGTATAGTGCAACCTGCTGTCACTTGACTGCATTCGTCAGCACAGATACAAGAAGAGAGTTTCTACCTGACATCCGGCTGTGAATCCGTCTCCACCAGCGCACACCATGGTGTTCCTGGCAAAGTAAGACCACCAGTCGTCTCTGGAGCAGATGGAATATTCCACCACGGGAAGAATGGCTTCCTGGAGAATTGCGGGAATGCTGCCACCAGCTGAAACACAGAGCCACATTTCAAAAGGGTAAGCTGTACAGTTTAACTCACACTTTACATGAAGAGTCTCAAATTACTGCATCTTTTTGCCCAATATATGTAGGTACACAATTGTATCAGAAAAGGGTTAGGGTTATGGTTAGGGGGCTTTGTGTTAGGGTTTCGTTTAGAGTTAGTGTTAGGGGGTTAGGTTTAGAGTTAGGGCTAGGGTGTTAGGGTTAGGGTTCGGGGGTTAGGATTAGGGTCAAGTTCAGAGTCAGTGTTAGGGTTATATTGTGCAAAAGAAGATTTCCACGTTAAATACACTGTTTTTTTTCCCCACTTACATTGAGTCAAGCCCCACCCTGTGATATAGCACCCTTGGTTATGAGGTATGATTTCGTCATACGCTGGTAGATTGACTAGCTCGACATAGCCATTATCGAAGGCAGGAGTCTTTAGCCTCAGCATGGCAATATCATTTCTAGAAACAACACAAATAAAATTAGACAGTTGTAAGTAGCCATAATTCAGGCTAGATTTGAGGACATTGTTTTTAAAACTTTTGTTTTAGATGCATACTGCTCAATTTGCACTCTTGTAAATGTAATTAAGAGCACAACTGATAGAAGACTATTGATTTTCTTATAAATATGTATTACCCCTTGCCAAGTTGTGTCGGGTCCCAGAGCTCGTGCACAATGATTTTATCCACTGGAATAATCATTTCAGAGCCGTCGTTTTCAAAAAGGTTGTGCTCCCCCAAAACCACCCGGTAAAATTTACCGTGAGGGCTGTAAAGAAAACACAATGAAAAACACATCTCTTCCACCTCTCCAACTCTTTGTGAAAACACAATGAAAAACACATCTCTTCCACCTCTCCAACTCTTTGTGAAAACACAATGAAAAACACATCTCTTCCACCTCTCCAACTCTTTGTGAAAACACAATGAAAAACACATCTCTTCCATTCCATTCCATTGCTTCAACTCTTTGTGAATACAGACGCACAGACTTCTCAATACAGGTTACATATGGCTAAAACAAATCCAGAATGGATGGAAACAAAGACAAAAAGAAGTGCTTGATATGTGAACCAATCAAAAAGTACTTGATATGTGAAGCAATCAGAGAGGTGCACACCTTCCTAAACAGCCAGTACTTTGATGGAGACTAAAGTTCCAATACTATAGCAGCGACTTGAAATTAGTGTTCTCCCTAGTTCACCACAGTATCACAGTTACTACTAATACTACTACTACTACTGCTACTAATATGCAAAGTATCCTTAAAGGGGCTCCTGTCTCTGGGGTGTGTGAGTCCTCTGGAAGCACACTGGACCAGTCAGCCCCCGTACGGGAGAGGCAGCTGCAAAGGGGGTTGAGGGCGTGAGGATCTTTGTTTTTTGTTTTACCTGTAAATGATGTTTTGTGCTCTTACCTATCAACACAGTGAGCTGCTGTCATGACCCATGTTGAGCGAATAATGGTGCCTCCACAGGTGTGATAGAAGTAGGCCTCATCATATTCATAAGAGAATTGCAAAGATACCTGTCGTGAACAATGACGAGGATAAAATTAAACGGTAATAATTAGACATGAGCCAGAGCCACAGGCAGAGCCAGAGAAGTAATTGAATGAACCTGGATACATTTTTTGTGTAATTCTCCCTTAGTGTCCTGGCAGTGATGTAGCTGTTTACCAACAGGGAAGAACAATACACAAAATATATCACATGTGACTATTTTAAACATTGCAACATATTTCAAAATATATTATTATTATTATTATTTATTTATTTATTTATTTATTTATTTATTTATTAGCAGAATATACTGTATGTGAGTCAACAGTGATGTCGCGGGTAAGCATTTCACATGATAAATTTATAGTGGCTTATATGTGGATATCACCTCCTTAGCAGAAATGCATTTATTTTAATAAGAGGGTAATTATTTAAAGGGCTAATCAAATAGGATAACAAAGTAAAAGCAAAGTAAAATCTGCACTATATTATTGGATGTTCCTATTCTGTTTCCTATCACATACATTACATTAGAAAATTAGGATGTAGAGTGTTGTTGTTGTTGTTGTTGTATGCTCCATCAGTCTAGTCAGAGAACAAGCATGGAAGATAAAATAAGTAACTACAGCAAATAGAAATGCTGCAGCTTGTACTGCTGCTTGAATGTATACAGTGAGTTAGAAGGGTATCGTCATACCTGCCAGGGCCAGTTGTTTGGAATGGCATCGTTCCCTCCTACAACACGCTCCGTCTTCCTCTCGCTGAGGACCGCGAGGTTTAGGGGTGCCTGATTCCCATATATTGCCCCTTCATAAGTAAAAAGAAAAGCAAATACAAAAACGACTTCAGCATGTGAAGTGAACCTGCAGTTAGCAGCTGTCTGGTTATACTTGCTCCAGTTCCACTCAATCAGCACTTCAGACACCCTAACCCTAACCCTAACCCTAACCCTCAGCACGTGAAGTGAACCTGCAGTTAGCGGCTGTCTGGTTATACTTGCTCCAGTTCCACTCACTCAGCACTTCAGATACCCTAACCCTAACAAAGACCCTAACCCCTAACCCATAACCCTAACCCCTAATCCCTAACCCCTAACCCCTAACACTTACCCTAACCCTAAAGATCCCTAACCCAGTAACAGCTCTGGTGCATAACCCTTTATCTGAACCATCCCAGCAATTTGTATTTGATTATTATCACAATAAGTTCAGAAAGAGAATACAGTACTCAACAGAAGTTACCAAACATTACCAGACACAGACCTGTGGAGTGGAATCAGAATTGACAGTACACACCGCGTTGCACAGGTTACTTACCAAGGCAAGCCAATAGGATCATGTGCTTGAACATCTTGGACTGTGAATGTGAGGACCTGCGGCACAATCAGAGCGCTTTTATACGTTTGCACATTGATAAGAAGGATTGCTTGCACTGTGGAAATCGAGAACCTTATTTGGTTAAGCTATTTAGTGGCATGCCAGTATATTATTAGAAATAATTTAACTGTAGGGCATACTGTAAGAAAGATTTTTCATTATAAAGTCTCATTGTGTTATGGTAAAAGTTACAATACTGGCAAATCTTAGGATTTACTGGTAAAGGTCAATATTTACCAAGTAAAGAGGTAAATGTCTGAAATAAACAGAGAATGCTTTACTGCAGACATTTACTGGCAAATCTCAAGAATAACCATGTGTCTTTGGGTAATGACCGAATGTCTTTCTAATCGCCTTCTCGCAAAGCAACATTTCTTCAGAATTCCAGATAATTACCAATAAGCTTCAGTAAATCATAAGATTACCCGGTAAATGTCTGAAAAGCAATCTGTTAATTCTGGACATTTCCCACCTCACTTGGAAAATGTTGACTGTTACTGGTAAAACAGCAGTAAAACGATTTACCAGATTCGAACTTTCACTGTGACAACTGTACAAAATGCATGCTTCTGTTTACATTGTTGACCAAGGTGTAAATTAAAGTTTGCAGAGGGGGAGAAAGTAATTTGAAAAGGCAAATACTGTAGACTCAAAACAAGAAGCACAGTATTTTTAGTTTTGCCAAATATACACATACAGACTCACTCAGGATTGCTCAGAGACCACCCCAAAGAAATGCAGGTGATTTTATTAAACATTAATCATGCCAAATATGCATGAGTATAGAAACAGTCATACGTGATTAACAGATCATGGGATAACAAATTCACATTGACAGGGAATAAAGTATTCCTTTCAATTCTACTTCATGGCCCCCTCCATAGCTATGGAAATATATTTAATTTCCAAACTGTTTTTCCAAAAGCCATGTTTGACCTTGATGATAACAGATCCATTAATCAAGCTTCAAGTATTTGGTAAGAAAACACCATTTTAAGAATGATTCCTGGATTACTGCTGCTATAAATACTAATATATACATATATATATATATATATACATATATACAGTACTGTGCAAAAGTTTTAGGCAGGTGTGAAAAAATGCTGTAAAGTAAAAATGCTTTCAAAAATAGACATGTTAATAGATTATATTTATCAATTAACTAAATGCAAAGTGAGTGAACAGAAGAAAAATCTGAATAAAATCCATATTTGGTGTGACCACCCTTTGCCTTCAAAACAGCATCAATTCTTCTAGGTACACTTGCACAAAGTCAGGGATTTTGTAGGCATATAGTCAGGTGTATGATTAAACAATTATACCAAACAGGTGCTAATGATCATCAATTCAATATGTAGGTTGAAACACAATCATTAACTGAAACAGAAACAGCTGTGTAGGAGGAATAAAACTGGGTGAGGAACAGCCAAACTTAGCTAACAAGGTGAGGTTGCTGAAGACAGTTTACTGTCAAAAGTCATACACCATGGCAAGACTGAGCACAGCAACAAGACACAAGGTAGTTATACTGCATCAGCAAGGTCTCTCCCAGGCAGAAATTTCAAGGCAGACAGGGGTTTCAGATGTGCTGTCCAAGCTCTTTTGAAGAAGCACAAAGAAACGGACAACGTTGAGGACCGTGAGACGCAGTGGTCGGCCAAGGAAACTTACTGCAGCAGATGAAAGACACATCATGCTTACTTCCCTTTGCAATTGGAAGATGTCCAGCAGTGCCATCAGCTCAGAACTGGCAGAAAACAGTGGGACCCTGGTACACCCATCTACTGTCCGGAGAAGTCTGGTCAGAAGTGGCCTTCATGGAAGACTTGCGCCAAAAAGCCATACCTCCGACGTGGAAACAAGGCCAAGCGACTCAACTATGCACGAAAACACAGGAACTGGGGTGCAGAAAAATGGCAGCAGGTGCTCTGGACTGATGAGTCAAAATTTGAAATATTTGGCTGTAGCAGAAGGCAGTTTGTTCACCGAAGGGCTGGAGAGCGCATACACGAATGAGTGTCTGCAGGCAACAGTGAAGCATGGTGGAGGTTCCTTGCAAGTTTGGGGCTGCATTTCTGCAAATGGAGTTGGGGATTTGGTCAGAATTAATGGTCTCCCTCAATGCTGAGAAGTACAGGCAGATACTTATCCATCATGCAATACCATCAGGGAGGCATCTGATTGGCCCCAAATTTATTCTGCAGCATGACAACGACCCCAAACATACAGCGAAAGTCATTAAGAACTATCTTCAGCGTAAAGAAGAACAAGGAGTCCTGGAAGTGATGGTATGGCCCCACAGAGCCCTGATCTCAACATCATCGAAGTCTGTCTGGGATTACATGAAGAGAGAGAAGCAACTGAGGCTGCCTAAATCCACAGAAGAACTGTGGTTAGTTCTCCAAGATGTTTGGGCCAACCTACCTGCCGAGTTCCTTCAAAAACTGTGTGCAAGTGTACCTAGAAGAATTGATGCTTGATGCTGTTTTGAAGGCAAAGGGTGGTCACACCAAATATGGATTTGATTTAGATTTTTCTTCTGTTCACTCACTTTGCATTTAGTTAATTGATAAATATAATCTATTAACATGTCTATTTTTGAAAGCATTCTTACTTTACAGCATTTTTTCACACCTGCCTAAAACTTTTGCACAGTACTGTATATATATATATATATATATATATATATATATATATATAATGTAAACCATTCACGTCACTGACTCATACATTTATATTCATATTATATTATATTCATAATCATATTAAATCTACTCTTATTAAATGGGGCACCTGTATGTCCAGATATTACCTATTTTTTTAGATTGGACGATCTGGCAATACTAGGAGATATAACTGATATTTTTCTTTCACAGAAGCTAAAAAAGCGATTCCTTTGTACTTGGGAAAAATACTGAACCTAGCCCCACTATTGCATTAGAGAACCCTAGAGATAATATATAGTATTTATTTTATAAAGATAAAAATACATTGTTGTTATAAATCTCAATGCAATATAATCTTGAACAAACCTCCCAAATTCCCAATGGGAATGCACTTGGACTTACTATATTACACCATTTAAGACACAGATTCAACGTATTATTAGTGGAACCTGCAGGGATGCATTCAGTTTAAATCCACCACCTCATATAACCTCAGATGTTGTGCGGCACCTTTCCACTTCCCACATACTCTGATACATCATCTCAGGTGTTCTCTTCCCACCAGCGTTAACGGGGTCTTCCCACCAGCATTAACGGGGCTCACATTATTACAACCAAACTGCAAATATTTACCTATTGCAATATAATGAGTTATTTTGTGCAATAACAGTAATACTGGTATCTTTTGGCATCCATATTGTAAGGAGCTGATGAGTGAACGGTGCTGGCATCGGCATGGGACGTGTACGCGCCTCTGCACTGCAGAGCTGGCTGTTTAGTTCAATGGTAAGATGTTCGTCTTTGAATCGCATGCTTTGCTGTTCGATTCAATGGGCTGAGATATCAATTCATTACAATATGTTTATGGCAATATATGTTGACTATTTGTACCGAAGAATGTATAATAATCAATCTTATAATCCAGGTCTGGCAATGGAATGTGAAACAAGCAATATGATTGGTCGAGTAAGGTTCCAACTGTCCATATATTGGATGGATACAGACAGCTGTAGCCATCTTATTTACAGTTACAGATGTATAGTAACTATAAAACTGAGTGACCAATTACCAGCAAAAAATCCCAAAAGTAGTAAGTAGACATGCTGATTTGGATGAAGAACGATTAAATGAACTGGAAGATAGCAAAACAGAAACAAAGACCAAAAGAAAGAAAAAATCACTGACTTAATACACACTCACCCTGACTTTGTCACTTCAAATAATTCTTTTTAGCGGTTTGTAAACACTACTGGAAAATATTTTATTTTTTTCCACGTTATGCTGAAACAGCGTCTTGCACTCACAGAAAAAAAAAAAAAAAATTCAGTGCCTTTTCAGCTCCGGCTCCATCTGGTTCCAGATTTACCGATCACTTTGAGACAGAACGGGATTTCAAACTTGTCCCTAAACTGAAAGCAATTAATGTGTAAATGGATCATTACACCTTTGCTAAAATGAATAATGGTGGTTAATTACCTTGTGCATCAAACTGTCAGATTTGCACGTACTCTTTTTATTTATATATATATATACTCTAAGCACACTCTTAAACTCAGGGGAGACGTTTAGGAGGACTTAAAAATGTTTCAGACTCCTGTAAGTGGATTGTTTGTGCACTGGGATTGCAACAACGTATCCAGATGACTTTTAATAATCAAGAAATTCACACAGACTTGAAGTTTTAACAAATCAGAGTAGTATTAGTACCCCTTTGGTTTATTAAATGCTTAAAAATTGATTGAGTAGTTACAGACTACGTTGAATCCCAGCTGACAGGCAACCTGGGAGGTCCAGTGCCTTAACAGGTATAATAGCATTAATACTTCAATACATTTATGGTTACAACATGTTTTACCCTACGGCTATGCATGCATAAAGCTAAAAACGCCCACTGCTAAGTCCTAAAACATCCAAAATATCAATCTCATAGACTAAAACATAAGCCATATACCTTATAGAATCCGACCCTTCCTCACCAACTACACCACCCAGCTCCTAGTCCAGGCCCTGGTACTCTTCCACCTAGACTACTGCAACTCCCTCCTGGTTGGCCTCCCTGCATCCGCCACCCGTCCGCTCCAGCTCATCCAGAACCCCGCTGCTCGCCTGGTGTTCTCTCTGCCTCGCTTCTAACATGCAACTCCATTGCTCCGCTCACTCCACTGGCTCCCGATCACCACTTGCATCAAGTTCAAGACTCTTGTACTCGCCTACAGATGCCTTGACCAGACTGCACCCAGCTACCTCCAGACCCTCCAGAACTCCTCTTTTCCCTCTGGACACTTATCACTCTTCCTTAAATGCGCTTTACTTGCTCTTATCTGCTCCCCATTTTACTGCATTTAATCCTGTACTTTAGAGTACTGTAATCTGTCAAGTGTCATTTAATCTGTAGTATTTTGAATTTTAATTGTATCCTGATGTAACTATCACTGACACTGTTATCTGCTCTGTTATTAAATCACATTTTGTCATATACTTGTACTTGCTAGAACCAAAGTTATTGTATTTTATCTTGCTCTTAATTGTATTAATACTTGTACTGTGATTCTTGAAATGTATTTTTGTTTATACTGTACTGTTTATACTGTAAGTTGCCCTGGATAAGGGCATCTGCTAAGAAATAAATAAATAAATAAATAAATAAATAAATAAATAAATAATAATAATAATCAGATTGCAGTAATGCATTACATGTACTGGACTGTGTTACTCCCCAACACTGAGTATATATGTAATCAGATTGCAGTAATGCATTACATGTACTGGACTGTGTTACTCCCCAACACTGAGTATATATGTAATCAGATTGCAGTAATGCATTACATGTTCTGGATTGTGTTACTCCCCAACACTGAGTATATATGGATTTTAGGATCTACCAACCTCTCTTGATGAGTCTGCAATCTTCAGCATCCTGTCAATATACTCCTTGGCTTTGTCACTACGCCCCAACAGCCACAGAAACATCCCAGCATAGTACAGAGGCTTCTCTCGAGCAGTCTTTCTGTTTATTTTCAATTCACTCTCTAGTTCCACAACGGCATCTTGGTCTTTTAACAAGCAAAACTTCATTATTTATATAAAATAAAAACAATCTCCTTTAGTATCTTTAAAGTGAAGTGGGTTGACTATTTAACCTCTTCTTGGTTTCATTCATAATCATCTTTCATGATGATTTAAATTGATATTTGAAATTCAGAAATAGTTGCTGTTTAGTCTTTGAAGTTTCACGCACACTCGTGAGTTCAATATTTGTGAATACAGACCACTATCGTAATTCTATTATGTTAAATATATAATAACTAAGCAGATACCCACCAACAGTGTCACTTTGTTTGTGAGCATAAATGAGGGCCATAATGGAACAAAGGGACACATCTGTTTTGTGCTTTACTTGATTCAACTCTCTGATGGCTTCTTGGGTACGACCTGTAATGGGGGAACAGTGGTTAGAATCATGTGCAAACTTATTGTAAAAAGATAAATACACATTCACTGCCATGGATCACTGGCACTCTGGGTAAGGTTTGTGCAACAGTGTTGTAAAAAGATAAATACATGTTCACTGCCATGGATCACTGGTACTCGGGGTAAGGTTTGTGCAACCCTATTGTAAAAAGATAAATACACGTTCACTGCCATGGATCACTGGCACGCTGGGTAAGGTTTGTGCAAACCTATTGTAAAAAGATAAATACACATTCACTGCCATGGATCACTGGCACTCTGGGTAAGTGTCACAAAGACGGCCGGAGTGGGTGGCGTCAGACCAGAAGCAGGAACTGGAAAAGGATACCGCAGGTAGAGTGAAATGGCGTTTGCGCCGTCTTTATTGTAAATACCACAAAAAATAAATAAAAGGTTTAAACAGAAACACTTTGCTCTTAGAGCGAAAATAAAAGATTTAAACAAAAACAAATCTCAAACACAAAACAATCCTTAAGGTCCGGCTGGGCAATAGCCTTCACGGAACCTATAGCTTTTTCTTTTCTTTTCTTTTCTTTTCGTTTCGTTTCGTTTCGTTTCGTTTCGCTTTCGTTTCGCTTTCGTTTCGTTTTAGATTTCTCTCTCTCGCTCTCCCGTACTCTCCTCTGTACACCCACCACCTCGAGCTCTAGAGCTGCAGGCTTTTTATATTCAGGTGACCATCTCCCGATTAGCAACCAAATTAATCACTTAATTCGGGAGATGGCCACCTTCTGCACGAGTTTAATTATGTTGTGGATGGGGCTACCCATCCACGCTAAACAAAACAAACAATCGGCCATGCCGTCCTAATACAAAACAATAACATACGGCGCTTCGCCGTCATACATTTAAATACTAAATCATAATAAACAAATACAAAATAACACAGGGGCGGAGGGGGACCCCGCGTTCTAAACTAAAATAAACAAAACAATGTACAGGGCTGCTCGCCCTGTTACAGTAAGGTTTGTGCAAACTTATTGTAAAAAGATAAATACACGTTCACTGCCATGGATCACTGGCACTCTGGGTACGGTGACAATTTTAGATATAGAATACAATCCATGACCTAAAGTAACTTTCATGATTGTCCAGGGGTATTCTCTCCGGAACATTTTCAATACGGATGTCTTTTTAAGGTGTTTAATTTTTCGTGTATGTTCGTAAAAATATGTCAGTTGAATGATCTTGCATAGTGTACTTACCTTCCACATCAATGTATTTCAACTTACTTTCCATTAATATTCCATAGGCTTTAAAAAACAGCAGCACTGGGTCGTTAATGTAGTTTTTCAGATATTCACTTGCAATCTTTATAACATGTTGGTAGTATTTCTCCTGGCAATAGTAAGTAAGATATGCCTAAACAAAACAAACAAACAAAAAAAAAATACATTTGAGAAAGGTTGAATTCAGTTGTGAAGCAAGAAGGAGGTTTTAAGAAGGAAATCACAATGGTCTTGTATAAAGCTTTAATATGTATTGATGTGATGGGGAGCGCTTTTTAATATACCTAAGTAAATTAGTATTATTGTTATTGGTAGTAGTAGTATATCAATGGTTGACTGTAAATACACACAAAGCCTTCTGATCAGTGGATTGCCCTTGTTTTGCTTTAGATTCTGCCATCCGGTTTACAAAGCAGTTATGGGACGACCAAATGCACTAATGATTTCACATATTGATTGTACATACATGGTTTGTTAACTGTAATAAAGCCTATAAAATCAACAATACACCACCATGAGCTGAGATATTTGTAGCTCACTGCATTTAGAAAAGAAAAAAAAAGAAATCTAGCCTAAAAAAATGCTATCGTGTTTTGTTCTTTAAAAACTCTGAGGGAGGGAGGGTTAGGTCGGCCAGGGTGTCCTCGGCTCACAGCGCACCAGCGACCTCTGTAGTCTGGCTGGGCGCCTGCGGGCTTGCCTGTAAACTGCCCGAGAGCTGTGTTGTCCTCCGACGCTGTAGCTCTTGGGTGGCTGCATGGTGAGTCCGCAGTGTGAAAAAAGCGGTCGGCTGACGACACACGCTTCGGAGGACAGCGTGTGTTCGTCTTCGCCCTCCCGAGTCAGCGCAGGGGTGGTAGAGGTGAGCTGTGCATTATAAAATAATTGGCCATTTCAAATTGGGAGAAAATAATTTTTTTTTAAAAATGGCAATGACTAAAATAATAATAATAATAAAAAAAACAACTCTGAAACTGAAAGTACAGGGTGCGTTCCATTTTAATATACACGATGTGAGCTGTTAACTAAAATGAACCAGCTGCTGAACATGTTTAACTAATAGTAATAGCACACACAATTATTAGTACACTTGCATTTGAATTTCAAATCAATTCCGTTGCTATATACATACCAAACACGTTGGGTCTGTGTCAGCCATTTCAATTTGTTCTCGTGATTTTGTGTGATATGATTATTGCCAGGTCTGATTTTATTTATTTATTATAAATAATGCGTCTTCGCTTCGTCTGTCAATTTGCTTTTGGCGTCTTTGGTTGCTAAGCAACTTCAACCGCTCAGAGCACATCGATTTCAGACGAAACGAGCAGAGTGTTCGTTCAGTGTTTTGGAATTCGACCGTCTAGCCGTGGACTCAACTTTCATATAACCACGGCAACACGTTTGACAAAATATTAATAATGAAAATGGATTTTTTAAATTTTATTTGCATCATATGATTAAGTAAACGTACAACTGCCTTAGTTCATTGTTGAGAGCTGCTCCCAAAACAAAAAGCACCCATACATAAATAATATTACATTTTTCGAGGATGCTATGAAACTAGCGCCATTTTGGATCCACATAGAGTTGGCACTGTGTACTAAAAAAGAATACTGTTGGAGCCAAAATGGCGAAAACAGGGTTTCAGTTTCAAAAACTATCGGGGCTGTGATTAGGCAACTGAATCTTGTATCGTCAATTGATTTGTTTTGGCTGATATGGCGAGTTTGCAATATGGCCACGGAGTAACGCAAGATCCGCCTTCCTGATTTCTTTATTTACTTTATTCTATTTTTATACCAAAACTTCACATAAAGAAAGACATGGGGTTGACGCAGAGCACAGACGTACCCGAAGGAGGGACAGATGGATACCACGTACACTGAGTACGGGGTTACTGCACACAAACCAATAATCGTTTATAGTGGTACTTACTCGCTGTGGTCAGTAATACTACAGTATAGCACAGCTTACAGGGATGTATTTGTTTAGGGCCCTTCTTCTCCAAGTCAGCTGGTGAGGTGGCATTTTCACCGTGTTTACCCCTGCATTTAACAAGATAAATAAACGAGTACAATTCTACTGTGCGCGGTACCTCTTAGTCACATGGCAGGGGTACACACTCACGTTTTGTTTTGTGTTTGTGACGGGGTTTGTTAAAGTGCAGTACTGCTAAACACTTTCACTGTGTGCTTGTACCGTGGCCACCTTAATGTTAGCGACACGTAAGGAGTACGAGTAGATAGGTTTAACTGTGTTGGGTTACTAAGCAAGCCGCAGTAATTCTATCAACTTGTATTATTGTGATGCTTGCAGAACATGTTTTCATATATAAAGGTGTGTATCCCCATTGCAGTGAAATTGGATGCAGTTAGCGGGAAAGTAAATCTGAACCACTTTGACAATACTTGGTACTAGGTGCCAAGCACAAATTGCTCCATGTCAACGAGGGGGCAGTGTCAGTGTATTCTGGGAAAACAGACACGTTTCCACCCCCAAGAAAATAGACGGCAATTATTGAGGAATGCCAAGTCACAATACACTCTATGCATGTGACTACAGTTTATTTTTTATTTTTAATAATGATCTGTTTTCAGGTTCAAGAAGGTTCCCCGGCTGAGAGAGCTGGATTGGAGCCATTTTTTGATTTTGTCGTTGCCATGGGACATACAAGACTGGTAACTATTTGACAGTTCATTAAGCTGCTAGTCAAAAACAATATAAACTACCACATATGTGTACACCCATGCCATGCACTGAGTGATATAAACTAATACATTACAACAGACACTGCAGTGATCTCTTAGACTCAACATCGGGGAAATGATCCAAACTTTCGTTAAGTGAATACCCTATGGGCCGCACCTGAGAGAACACTGGGTGTGGCAGATAATATATGAGCAGATATATTTGTTTCTGTTCAGACACTTCATGGAATGTCACTTCAAGAGATGTACCACTTTGTTAGTAACACCAGAATAGTTTCTCCAGATTAGATGTGTGTTTGTCCTCCACATTGCCGGGAATAAAGCATTGAGTGTTTTCACACAACAATGCACAGTTGAGCAGCAGAAAAGGGTCCTTATATGGAAGAATGTGGAAGTCATTTTGGATTCTACCTTGTCATCCGATAATCTTATTGGTTCAACTTCCAAACTTTACTTGTGTATTCTGAGACATGTCGCATGGTTGTGCTCACTTCTGTCACAAGTTCATATGAAGACGTTGATTCATGCTTGTGTTGATTTCTGTACCTCGTTGTTTGCCAGCCTACCAGTTGGCTCACTAAATAGATCACAGTTCAATAGAACTCTGCAACTAGCATACTGACTCATGCAAACTAGTCACCACTGACTCCACTTCTGTGGTCCC
This sequence comes from Acipenser oxyrinchus oxyrinchus, assembly GCA_030684275.1. Classification (NCBI taxonomy): domain Eukaryota; kingdom Metazoa; phylum Chordata; class Actinopteri; order Acipenseriformes; family Acipenseridae; genus Acipenser; species Acipenser oxyrinchus. The sequence continues at coordinate 90,277,116 of CM060249.1, forward strand.
TGCATTGGCGACTAGTTCAGTTTCGTCTAGATTTTCTTTTGGCCTCTAAATTCCTAGTGAAATTCTCTCACAAGTATAATCAGGAGTGCAGAGACGGTTTACATTTGCAAGGTTAGTTCAGCTGATATCGTAAGGTTAGCTTTTGATTAAATATAGTTTATAAGGTAATGTTTTTGTAAAGCATCCTGGGATGCCTGTGCATGAAGGACGCTATATACTGTAAGTGAACATTAACTGTTTCACTGCCACTTTGTTTTAACCTCTGACCATGTTAATAATACAGACCACTTGCTTGCAAAGCTGCATTCTATTAAACTCTCACTAAAGTTAATTGCAGCTGTTTTCTTGTAAAAAGTAACCTATACATATTTTAAACCTTTGGACATATGCATTAAATACATGTCTCCAGGTCCTCTAGGACATAGAGCATAACTGTTCAAATTTGTAACACTGGGGAGGGCATTTGTTTCATGTTTTTTTTTTTTATATGTTAGAGAAGTCAGTGTTTATGTTTCACATTTATTGATACAAAACATTGGCCACAAAATGTATACTGCTACATTTTCTTTGGTTGTTGCGTTTTCTTCAGAACAAAGAGAATGACACGTTGAAAGACTTGCTGTAGGCGAATGTGGAGAAGCCTGTGAAGCTGGAGGTTTACAGTATTAAAGCGATGAAGGTGCGAGAGCTGGAGGTCGTTCCCAGTAACATGTGGGGAGGCCAGGGGCTGCTGGGGGCCAGTGTCAGATTCTGCAGTTTCCATGGAGCCAGCGAACACGTCTGGCATGTGCTGGTAAGCATAGTCAAGTGTAACAGGCAGCTGCTAGTGAGACACTGCCGTTGCAGATGGTGTCTCCTGTCGGTGTGGTGAGATTTGATGTGTGTGTTTATGTAACGGGCAGTGTTGTGTCCTGGCGCCTGTTGGTGAGATGAGATGAGGTTAAAAGCTCTAAAGCCACAAGCGACTTTTACAAGCAGACAGGGGATTCATGCCAGTCTATATAAACTGCTGTCCTGGGTTAAACATAAATCCAGTAAATTTGTTGCAGTGTAATAAGTCAAGGGAATTCCAGTCCTGGAGGCCATTCCTCTCAGGGTTTGATAGATAGTTACTTTGCCTTCATTAAGACTTGTGTGGATCTTTAATTGGTGCAATTCCATGTTTTAGAAGATGGTTGCAACAAAGACCTGGAGTGGACAAATTCACTCTCCTGGCAATAAGAAAACATTCAAAATAACATAGTAAAAAGATTTGCCCACCAGGTGGCAGCAAACATTAAGTAAAATCTTATACGAATAATGTAAATGATGCCTTTTTGCACATGTTGTATACCATTGCTAATAAGGCACACAGTATTTATTTAAGTTATTGCAGTGATACCCATGCAGTGTACACTGCTTTACAGAAAGCTGAAGGGGCCTACTGGAAGGGCAATCTGTTAACTAGCAGCAGCCTAACTGAGACTTCCTCTTTCCAGGATATCAATCCCAATTCTCCAGCATCTCTAGCTGGTCTCCATGCATATACAGACTACATAGTCGGAGCAGACCAGGTGATTCAAGATGTAAGTAGTACACACACTCTGCTGCCATTAAGTATTGCCAGCCTTTGCTAATTGAAGTACTTTATTCATTTGTGAATCTAAATCGAGCATTGCTGGACTGAGTTGAAGAGGCTGCTGTGAAGAGCACAGTCCTCAAGGTTGAAGCTTATCTGTTGAAAGGAATTGTCAAAATGATCCACCCAGACATGGGACAAGCAATCAAGAAGCTGTGATAAAAACAAAAAAGGTCTTTTTCCCTGTTAAATACCTGCCTGTTAATCCCTGGCAGATATCCCTCATTAATTATTAGATCCATGTGAACCTCATCCTGGCTCTCTCCCTTGGCATTCTGGGGGATGTAGTCCTTTCGCCCCTCATGGACTAGACTTTTTCTCTGCTCCTCCCCCTAGTATGCCACAATATATATACAGTACTGTGCAAAAGTTTTAGGCAGGTGTGAAAAAATGCTGTAAAGTAAGAATGCTTTCAAAAATAGACATGTTAATAGATTATATTTATCAATTAACTAAATGCAAAGTGAGTGAACAGAAGAAAAATCTAAATCAAATCCATATTTGGTATGACAACCCTTTGCCTTCAAAACAGCATCAATTCTTCGAGGTACACTTGCACAAAGTCAGGGATTTTGTAGGCATATAGTCAGGTGTATGATTAAACAATTATACCAAACAGGTGCTAATGATCATCAATTCAATATGTAGGTTGAAACACAATCATTAACTGAAACAGAAACAGCTGTGTAGGAGGTATAAAACTGGGTGAGGAACAGCCAAACTCAGCTAACAAGGTGAGGTTGCTGAAGACAGTTTACTGTCAAAAGTCATACACCATGGCAAGACTGAGCACAGCAACAAGACACAAGGTAGTTATACTGCATCAGCAAGGTCTCTCCCAGGCAGAAATTTCAAGGCAGACAGGGGTTTCCAGATGTGCTGTCCAAGCTCTTTGAAGAAGCACAAAGAAACGGGCAACGCTGAGGACCGAGACGCAGTGGTCGGCCAAGGAAACTTACTGCAGCAGATGAAAGACACATCATGCTTACTTCCCTTCGCAATCGGAAGATGTCCAGCAGTGCCATCAGCTCAGAACTGGCAGAAAACAGTGGGACCCTGGTACACCCATCTACTGTCCGGAGAAGTCTGGTCAGAAGTGGCCTTCATGGAAGACTTATGCCAAAAAGCCATACCTCCGGCGTGGAAACAAGGCCAAGCGACTCAATTATGCAAGAAAACACAGGAACTGGGGTGCAGAAAATGGCAGCAGGTGCTCTGGACTGATGAGTCAAAATTTGAAATATTTGGCTGTAGCAGAAGGCAGTTTGTTCGCCAAGGGCTGGAGAGCGCATACCTAATGAGTGTCTGCAGGCAACAGTGAAGCATGGTGGAGGTTCCTTGCAAGTTTGGGGCTGCATTTCTGCAAATGGAGTTGGGGATTTGGTCAGAATTAATGGTCTCCTCAATGCTGAGAAGTACAGGCAGATACTTATCCATCATGCAATACCATCAGGGAGGCATCTGATTGGCCCCAAATTTATTCTGCAGCATGACAACGACCCCAAACATACAGCGAAAGTCATTAAGAACTATCTTCAGCGTAAAGAAGAACAAGGAGTCCTGGAAGTGATGGTATGGCTCCCACAGAGCCCTGATCTCAACATCATCGAGTCTGTCTGGGATTACATGAAGAGAGAGAAGCAACTGAGGCTGCCTAAATCCACAGAAGAACTGTGGTTAGTTCTCCAAGATGTTTGGGCCAACCTACCTGCCGAGTTCCTTCAAAACTGTGTGCAAGTGTACCTAGAAGAATTGATGCTTGATGCTGTTTTGAAGGCAAAGGGTGGTCACACCAAATATGGATTTGATTTAGATTTTTCTTCTGTTCACTCACTTTGCATTTAGTTAATTGATAAATATAATCTATTAACATGTCTATTTTTGAAAGCATTCTTACTTTACAGCATTTTTCCACACCTGCCTAAAACTTTTGCACAGTACTGTATATATTTTTTTTGGACTAATGAAAAACTAGGTATTGTTATTAGAACTTAATTACATATTTATTTAAGGTGTTGGAATTTCCAATAAAATCTCTACTCAAAAGTAACTTACACACAAATTGGATAAAGACTTTAAAATCTCAGGTGCCCTTCTGTATCTGTTACTACAATAAGCTGCATTTTATTTTCAAACATGTGGTTTTATTTTATTTTTTTAAATGGTGAATTAATCTCTATGCTTTTTAAAGTGAGATATTTGAATAGAAGATTGTGTTTTGTATTAACACTGTTATCCAGTGCTCCAGTCTGAGGATTTCTTCTCCCTGGTGGAGTCCCATGAGGGGAAGCCCTTGAAGCTGCTGGTCTACAACACTGAGACTGACCTGTGTCGAGAGGTTGTGGTTACACCCAATGGAGCCTGGGGAGGGGAAGGAAGGTAAGAATCAGGGGCTATTGCAATGCCACTTCCGAAAAGGGATCACAGTTTCATGCAGGTGTGCACTGTAACACATGCAGTCAGAGCTGTAGTTAAGAGACCATGCTGTTTGTGGTCTACCCTATAATGAGAACGCAACAGGAGAAACATCCATACAGCTGAACTGGTTCTGCACCATAAGGGGCTGTCTTGTAACGGTGGAGCACTGTCTTTACTGTGCTTCCTGTATGTGCTGCTCATTTTTATATAGAAAGGTCAGCTACAGGTGTAAAGATACAAGTTCAGGATGTTATTGCACTTTGTGGTCAGGGGTTAGGTTTTAATCCACAGAACAGACGGGTTATTCATGTATTTCCCTTTTCTGAATCCTGCTCTGGAGTGACCACCCTTCTAGAGGGAGCAGTTAAAGCCATGCCCATCTAGTCCTTTCTCGTAAAATGTGTATTTCCTGTATTCTTTGTTATACAGTGTGTTCTCTGTCCTAGATGCACCTCGTACACGTGACCTCTTGCCAAGCAGTAATGTCTCTTAGGTTAGAATGACCATAATAATAATAATTACAAAAAAAAAATGCACTAGTTTGTAATAATTAATTTAGTCAGAAAGGTTTCATCTCGCAGAGGAAATAACTTGGAAATATGCACTTGAAGGGATCAGCATGAAGTTCCCTACAGTACACACTAAGATAAATGTGTGTGGCCTTGAGCAAGTCCATGCCATGCTTGCTTGTGGCTTACATTCAGTCAGCTGTTGCAGTGGGTAGATGAAGGTGATATTGCATCTGAATACACTCTACCCATCTCCCCTGGATTGCCCTGGTTTTCAAGTGATACTTGTAGTGCTCAGCAGCTCTGTAATGCTTCTTGTTTCTATTGGTAGTTTAGGGTGTGGTATTGGCTATGGATACCTGCACCAAATCCCATCTCTTCTTGTAACACCAAAGACAGTCGAGGTCAAACCACCTTCCCCAGTGCCTGAAGAGGGTACCCCAGTACCTGAAGAGGGTACCCCAGCCACAGTGCCAAGTAATGGCTATACTGAGGTTTGTGACTTCACTTATGGGGCCTTTGGAACAACCTGTTGATTTGATTTTTTCTGTATTCCCATCTTTCCTCGTGTCCTACCTATACTATTTTTAAGAGAGTGTATTCTCCTTTTCTCTGATTTGTAATGCTAGGTTCCACTGCTTGCCCCTTCAGTACAGTCAGAAACCTTGGAGGAAGCAATGACCCTGAAGCAGGATATACCAAGCCAGCCAACAGAGATCTCTCCACTACCACCCCCTATTCAGAGGGTCATGGATCCAGGTAGCTTTTAATAGTAAAGTCACTTCACTTGCCCTGTTCCATGCAGTACAGATTGTACTGATTGATTTACTCTACGGGGCTGCCTTGTTGAGTGGTGCTCAGCTGCGTTGGAAATGGTTAAAGCTTAATAAATTATCAAAGGGGGTTTCTCAATGCCAAAGAACACTTGGGAATCTCAGCTGACAATATTCACTTTGGGTGCTTTGGTCAAAAAATAAATATTACATGTAAAACAATACACAAGTCAGTTTTCAATGGAATGCATTTTGTGCTACAATACTATTACAAAATGGAACCAATGCAAGTTCCTCATTTAACCCTCCTGGAGATTCAGTTCGAAGCACATGCTTCCATCTCGCATCTTTTTGTAACAGTATTCTATCCCAATCACCACCCCTCCTAGGATTCTTAACCAGTTCAGTACCCAAGAATCATTACTGTTTCATGTGAAGCCAAGCAGAGGGGGTTGCTCCACCATCTCAGAATCTTCATATATATATTTTTCTAATCACGTTGAAATCTGGGGTTGCAGTAAAGCTGATAACCCATCGCAGGAAAAAACGTATTTAAGTATAGACTCATTCGAACTTTCACAAAACGGCACTCAAACAGCAATAGCATCAAAATCCATGCCATATAAAATCCTGAAGGATCATATCTCAGGACTGAAGAGCACCTGAGGTCAACACATTTCCATTTGGCATATCAATGCACATTAATATAATTGAGCTGTCAGCTATATCGGTATTACTTGTTTAAACATGAAATGCCCCTTTAGTGGACACAGAGCTTTGTTGAGAACAGTGTGGTGAGGCATTTCTACACCATGCCCAAGCAATACCTAAACTGCGACTAAAGATCACCATCTGCAGAGCTAAGTTGGAAGCGTTTTAATTGCCAGATTGAACTTTTCCAATAATTGCAGGTTTCATCGAGATGTCTGAAGCCTCTCTTCCTGGGCTGGCAGACCTCACTACGATGCTGAATTTGTCTTCCTCTGCTGGTGATGTGGCAGACAGTTCCTTGCTAGGAGAAGAAGGGTCAGTGTTGAGTGATGAGCTTAACCCCTCTATTGGTAAGATAGTTTCCCACGTGGTTTTTGTTTTCCTTGCAAAAAATGTGCATTAAATGAATGTTATGTTGGTAGATGTCTTCATTTTTGTTACAGGATCTGTAGGTTTTGTGCAGATTATTTCAAACACATTGCATGCTGTAAGGGGTTACAGAAGCCCCTGCAGTGTTTACAGTGTCTTCCTTTCCTTTCCTGTACTTGCTGTTGTCCCTATAGCACATTTTCTTTCAACATATTTACTCATAAATATTGATTTGGACTTGATGAATGGATGTGCAAGGCAGAGAAAAATGATGGAACTATTTAGTGCTTTGCAATGACTTTAATTGATTGAGAAATGCAGAAGAATAACAATGTTTTATTTTGTTTAGATGAGTCTGAAAAGTCAGCGCCGGAGCCTCTGCCTTCATCAATTGATCTGCCTCTCAAAGCCTCTGTGGTAGAATCTGCATTGCAGTGCGTTCTGGAGTCAAGCTTCCCACAACCGAGCAGCACTTCCACGGGGGACAGCCAGAGCCTGGAAAACACGGACATGCTGATACAGAAAGAGCAGAGTGGGGAGGACCTTTCACAGCCGGAGATTAGTGCACAAGAGAGCATGCAGTAATAGGAGATGTCTTTAATGAAAGCATTGGCTTCCTTTGTTGAGAAACTCAAAGCGTTGGGTGAAGGTTTAACACCCTGCCCCTTTTGAAGCCTGTGGGTGTGTTAATTAACTGAGCAGCTCAGAGCGAGAATTTCTCCCCTCACTCTGATCATTGGTGAAACCTGCTCTAGCTCTGAGCTGAGCCTGCTGTTCAATGGGTTCTTTCACTGAACTGCTCGGAGCAGCTCACTTACTTAATGCACCCAGTGTTTCAACAAAATTAATAGGTGACACTGCAGTCATTATTTTGTTTTTAGGATCATAAGAGAAGGTTTTCAGAATTCCACAAACAGGCACTGGGACAAACAGGTTCAGTTTGTATGCAGGTCGGAACGGTTTATATTTCATTTACGAGGTACGTGGAACAATGTGGAATTTTTAAGGTTTGTTTCTTTTTATAAATTAGACGGTCTGTGATTTTGTTTGGAAGATTTCCATATTCTAAAGTAATCAAGTTTGCTTAATTTTATTGCCTAACAAATGTTTTTGTTGTGCAGGCATTATTGGATGATGGGTCAGTGTTGATTTTCTCTGGGATTTCTTCAAGGTTTCAATGAAAGTTCATTGTTTAGTAAGCCAAAGTCCTGAACTCTGTATAGTAATATTGACGTGTGTACAGCTAGAGATCTTGTTACGATCTAAGCAAGTATATAAAATGCTAAAATCAAAATAGTACGTTTTAGTTGTATATAATTAGTTTTTTGGTGGCTGTATTGCATTACAAAATGCCCTTTGGAGAAAGTTCAACACTAAAATACAAGGAACACATTGTGATAAAATGTAGTATTTTAAATTGCGGGCTATATCGCTTATAAATAATGCAGAATTTTGGCATTTACAATTGTTTTAATGGTCAGAATTTATAATGATTACCACAGTGTATTTTAATAGAACTTTACTTCTTTGTTCTGGGTAATAATTGGTAATATTATATTTTATAAGGTGTTGTCTGGACTCCCCTCTTGAGATGTGTTGAGTTTTTGTACTGTTTTAGGGGGAGAAAAACCTCCCAGTTTTGGCTAACATGCATTTGGTACTGCATACCAGTAGAAGGATTTAAAGATACAGTTGCTCAGAATGAACCTTCTTAACTTTTAGATACACTAATTCACTTCTTAAGCAGCAATATTTTAAATAATTATTTATAAATATTATAAATAAATTTAAATTAAAAATGCACCTACTGTATGTTTTATATTTATGCAACTCTTTTTGATATTAGGCATTTTTCACTGAAGGCTTGATATGGGATGTAAGCAGAATCATTGTCAGTGTTACTAGTTGGAGTTTGCACTGGTAAGCATTTCAGAACTATGCAACCATATATAAACTACTTTTATGTATGGCTTCTACAAAAACCTACACATAATAGCTACCTTTTGCCTAATACCATTTATAAAAAGCTTATAGTTTTTGGTTTTCTTTACAAGTGATCAAACTGCATTGTTGACAGACATCTCTATATGATTTTTTAGTTTTGTACACAGTTGTTTGGCAATACTGCAGAAAAGCACAACATTATTTTAAACATGTTTTGTTTCTTGTCTGTAATTTTAACAACATTTAAAGCACCTTTCGATGTGTTTTGTGAGGGATGGGGTTTTATAATTGTAGACAAAATATAATTTGCTTACTAACCTGGCGGTCAAAAGTGTACAATAGGTATTATGTAACACACCGAAGGTAGATTTGGGGTTGGCATATTTCTGTTAATTTGGGTGATTTAGGGCTATTGCGTCCTTGTAGCTGTTGGGCAAAGTTGAAATATTAATGCACAGGGCCATAAATGCCAATAAAAATATATTTAAAAAAAAAACTAAAATGTTTTATTTTTTTATTTCTTGTGTATTAAGGTTGGATGATAATGCACATAATGTTTTTAGCAAGAATGTAATACATATTGACAACCTGTTATGAAAGTCAAACGTTAGTGAAGATGTATTATCTCTATACTCAATAAGCCGTTCCTTATGCCTACATATACAGTAGGATAAAACACCATTTGTTGTGTGATGAGATTTCCTGGTGTTTATTTATGTGGTCTTTCTTTTCCTCTAATAATTTCTATCAATCAAGTTTAATGAATGGAGTTGTGCTTTGGCATCTCCTCCCCACATTACAGGACCAATCCTTTCAGAGGCTGCCAGTACCAGCCTTGCCAACCATAACCAAAGCGGTACCCTGCTTCAATATACCACTGTTAATATGTGGTGACTATTGTTAGTGTAATTGTCAAAAACTTACAATGTCTGTACGCAGCATACAAAGGAAATCATTACTATTTAAATTCCTGACAGTAAGCAATGGAACTTACGACTGTAAGTCGCCCTGGATAAGGGCGTCTGCTAAGAATTAAATAAATATAATATTAAATTAACTGATTCTGTTATATCTGGGACAGTTGTGGCTGCTAAAAATCTCCCCGTGTTGACTCAAAACTTTATTTAGGCTCTACAACTGGCAAAAAATAACATTGGCTTATTGGAGTTCACAAAGAAAACTTGTTCAGCTTGTTTCGGTAACCTTTTCACTTCCTTTGTTTAATTATTGAGCTTTTTGCTGTATTACACAGCCCTTCATTAAAATGATTGTCTTTATTGGGGAGAGGGAACATTAAAAAAGACTAGATTCTGTGCTCTTACATGAGTTCTCCCCAGTACAAGAGAATGGTGTGCTAATAGGGACTAGCCTTGATGGGGCCTTTTCTACTTCCCAAACATTCCTTATGTTCTTATTTTCAACAGAATCATTTCAGTGGCACACTGTGCATCTTTAACTAGTTCTCCTTACAGGTGTATCCATATTCCAAACATCATGTGAGTGTGTGATTATAATAACATCAATATAGTATGCTGTACTGGAGGTACCAATATACGCTGTATAGTCTAATCCTAATATACTTACACATTGAAATATAAACATTACAACACTATACAAGGTACCTGCACATTGAAATATAAACATCACAACACTACACAAGGTCAAGGTACCTGCACTGTGTGTTGATCTGCACCCCTCATCACACTGTATCGCAATACCAGCTGTGTATGTACAGGCGTGTGCAGATGTATTGGAACACCTCACAAGCTGTCATTTATACCCTTTATATACACTCCTGCATGAAAACACCTCGGGTGAGAATTTACATTTCCACTCAGTAATCTGTCATATAGAAACAACAGGCACTAGTGTGTGAAAATGTTAGACCATTTTGTGTTTTAATTAGGCATCTTAATCTAAAAAGTTTTGCCATTTGTGGCTTTATGTTCCTTTTCTCTTACTATTTTAAATTAATTGCATGTGTGGCCTATTAAAGCTATCAATTAAATTAGACAATCACAAATTAGTCTATTTTTTTATTATATATATATATATATATATATATATATTTTTTTTACAATTTTCCAAGATTTTCACTTCCAGTGATTAAATTTCATATGCACAGAAGCAATGGGATGTTCTGAGGAAGATGAACGCTGCTGTGAGGACTTGCCACCAGGAGAGCATGGAGAGATCCGCAGAGGAGAACCCCTCAGTGCTGAGGAAGATGAACGCAGCTGTGAGGACTCACCACCAGGAGAGCATGGAGAGATCTGCAGAGGAGAACCCCTCAGTGCTGAGGAAGATGAACGCAGCTGTGAGGACTCACCACCAGGAGAGCATGGAAAGATCCGCAGAGGAGAACCCCTCAGTGCTGAGGAAGATGAACGCAGCTGTGAGGACTCACCACCAGGAGAGCATGGAGAGATCCGCAGAGGAGAACCCCTCAGTGCTGAGGAAGATGAACGCTGCTGTGAGGACTCACCACCAGGAGAGCATGGAGAGATCCGCAGAGGAGAACCCCTCAGTGCTGAGGAAGATGAACGCAGCTGTGAGGACTCACCACCAGGAGAGCATGGAGAGATCCGCAGAGGAGAACCCCTCAGTGCTGAGGAAGATGAACGCAGCTGTGAGGACTCACCACCAGGAGAGCATGAGGAGATCCGCAGAGGAGAACCCCTCAGTGCTGAGGAAGATGAACGCAGCTGTGAGGACTCACCACCAGGAGAGCATGGAGAGATCCGCAGAGGAGAACCCCTCAGTCTCCACCCTCTCCCCAAGTCCACCTCTCAGCTTCATAAAGTTCAGAGCTCAGGCTGCAGAGGAAAGCAGGGCCGCGAGGAGATTATCCAGGTATGTAGTGTACAGAACAGCACTGCAGTCCTTTTGAAGTACAAAATCATCACTCTAACCCTGAATTAAAACAGCACCCACGTGAATGAATGTGTGATTATATAAGCTAAATGCATTCACCACCAGCTGCATTATGACTGTCATCTGAAGGCTGGGCCAGTAATTGGAAATAGAAGTTCTGCAAGAAGGGTTGGGTGCAGGAGTCTCTCTTCACCATTGCCCAGCACAGTGACAGGAAACACGTTCCTTCAGCCCAGACATTATCTCTGGGGTCAGTCTCCTCTGTGGACACTTACAGAGTAACACTAAAATACAGTGTCATATGTCCCCACGTGTTGCTACAACTGTTTAAATAAAATACCTGTCATTTTTATTTTCATTGTTAACATCTTGACAACGTTTTACACTTAGAACTTTAACGCCTATTTGAAACCTTTTTTCAAAATGTCTGCTGTAGTGCGCTGATAGTGTAAGGATTATTGCTCACATTGTCAAACAGGTAACACAGCAATAACGATCCATAATGTGGTACGGAACAGAAAAGCCAAAACACTTATGGATTTTTTTTCTTCCTGCAGTGCTTAGAGGACAGATCTCAAACCCCAGTGCACTAGAGCAGACTGCATTTGGCTTGTTTGTTTCAGTGCAATGTGAAGAGAGTCAGGTCAGGAGCACGTTGAAGTGAACCAACAAAAAGAACTGAGTCATTCTGAAGTGAACCGAGCTCCATTGCACTGAGGTGCACATGCAAAACAAAAGGAACTGAGTTATTTTTCCTTCAGAGCTCATTTCAATGGGAACTCTGTTGGGTTAGAAACTAACCACATGTGAAAAGTGTGTTACCGACCATTTAGGTGCACATCTAATAAATTAGGCAAGTTTGTGCCCTACTGTATGTGGAAACAGCTGCTAGGCATGAGCACAGCGCTCAGTAAGAATGCAGCTCAGAATGCACCTGAGAATGTGAGCACTGGGCAAAGGAAACACAGCTGCAAGATCCAATCATTTCACTCTTTGGAATGGCCGGGGTGCGCTTACCCTACTGGGAGTGTGTGGTAGCTCCAGTGATCTCCCGCGCCTGGACATGGGCATAGCTGCTGATGTGCAGCCTTTGAGAAAGACCAGGATACCACACAACTAAGACATGATGGGCCTGGAAGGTGTGCTGAAAGACCAGCATACCACACAATTAAGACATGATGTGCCTGGAAGGTGCTGAAAGACCTGCATACCACACAATTAAGACATGATGTGCCTGGAAGGTGTGCTGAAAGACCAGCATACCACACAATGAAGACATGATGGGCCTGGAAGGTGTGCTGAAATCCCTGGACTACCTCAGAACCAGGACCATCTATGGAAAACAGGCAGCAACCCTGCTTACCAGTATGTGTCGTCTAATCTTGTTTTTTATTTGAAGGTAAAAATAATTAAGAATTTCCAATATTGTCTGCGTAGACTTCCAGGCTGAGTCCTTCCTTCGGGTTTCAGTGGATGAGAAGATCATTTCAAATCAGGAATATATTAATTAAAGTAGTTCCCATATCAAACTGGTAAAATGGGAATCCTGTGTACTGTACCTTCATTATTATTATGTTTATTTGACAGACACCTTTATCCAAGGCGACTTACAGGTGTTAGAGGGTGTGCAGGATGAGTCATGCAGTCATGCAAACATCTGCAGGGACGGAGTCACCTCATCGCGCTACAGCAACCCCTGCTGGCCAGGCGCCTGGTGAACTCAAGTTAGTTATCTGCAGGGCTGGCGGGTGTCTTCCAGAGGATGGGAACTCCACCAAAAATTAAAGTCCTCTCAATCCACTTGCAGGCGCATCACAGCAGCCACAGTTTGAAGAGAGCAAGAGGGACAGCCCTGTGTCAGTGCCTAACCCAAGGATGACCAACCCTGGTCCTGGGGAGCCACAATCTTGCAGGTTTTCTGGGTATCTTTAAATCATCCATGGCTAAAGACCTGGAAAAGAAAATGTTACTGTTGACCAATTAAGAAAATAATCAGTCCAATTAAGTAATCTAGGTAGACTGAAACCCAGAAGACCCTGTGGCTCTCCAGGACTAGGGCTGACCACCCCGGGCTTAACCAATCCTCAATCTCTCAGAGATTCTGAAATTAGAAGTGTTAATCAGACTGGGACAGAAGGAATCATACGCTCTTGTTCAGAACATGTTAACAGTAAACCACATACTGCTGTATAAATTGCTGTGGTTTCAGATATCTGTTCAGGTCAAATCATCACTGTTTCAAGAATTCAAATAGAACTGTGATCTGAGTAAACTGTGAAGCCTCTTTTCTGCAGTTTCAAGTGATTAAACAGCAATACGAACACCAGAGGGTGCCAGGGTTGGGGTCAATTCCTGTTTTTCAATTCAAATTCCATTTTCAATTCCTTTTCAAACTTAATTCCATTGAAGGAACTGGAATTAATGTTTTAGAGATTGTTGTGCCAGTTCAACTGCTTTCACTTGAAGCCAATTTAAATGGACTAACAGGCACTTCCATTTAAGTAATGTGATGCCCCTGTGAGAAGCTCATTTTAACAGAATACTGCCATTTGCAATTTTGATCAATCATGTGTTGGAATTGATGAAAAGGGAATTGGAACTGAAACTCTGGAAATGACCCTGACCCTTTCTATGATTAGAGAGGCACACAAGTGATTGGGTTCTTCTTGCTGTCCTTTAACCTGTGATAATGCACATGTGCTTGTATTGCTTAATCTGTCTGTCAATCAAGTTCATCAACAAGGAGTGTGTTCAGTGCAGTAATCGTGAAACACCTGCCTTCTACACTGCAGGCACCACTATCAGTGGTATTAGACTGGGAATTTCACAACACACTGCAGCTGCCATTGACAAAACCACTGATTTGAAGAGTCTACATGGATTGTACACATTCAGAACAGAACTATTTGAGGTCAATACAAATAAACCAAGGCTGTGTAAATGTAAAAGCAAACATATTGGTCAATTTATTTAGCAGATATTAAACCAAAATATACTACAGATATAGTTACAATCAACACGGGGAGCAGAAATAATACAGGGGTTGTGGATATGGCAGCTTTACATATTCCTCATAGATTTCAATTTCATATACAGCTTGTACAACAACTTAACAGGTTCTTCTTATTTATTTTGGACAAAAAACAAAGGAAAATAACTTTTCTTTAAGTTGAAATATACTATATTTGCTATAATCTATTATATTCTGCAGTTCAATAACTTTCATTGTCATCCGACACTGTTAAAATGATATTGCTTAATTCATAAACAAAAAACACAAAGTGAGCTCTTCATTTTTGCCAATGACAGTTTCGCTTTCCAAAAGATACAAAATAATGGACAAGCTCCCCCTAATGCAGATGGGTAATAACAAGGGCAACATGTTTTCTACACAAAGAGCCCCCAGAGCAGACTGAGTGGGAAGGAATCAGTATTCTCACCACGAAGAAAATCACTTGCAATTCTGCTATAGATAGATAGAGAGATTTGAAAAATAATAAGAATGCATATTGGAATGTGCTCAGAAAACTACAAAAGAAAGTCACAAATTATAATAAAGTCAAATGATTTATTGAAAGTAATAAACTTTACTTGTATTTGTCTCAACAAAAAAAAAAAAAAAAGGTTTGGTTTTCATGTGTTCCTCGGTACAGATCATTTACAAAAGGAAAACAGGTCTATGTGGCTTTATCTTCTAAAAGAAAGTGCAAGCCATAGAAGTTGTGTGTTCGAAGAAGATCCGGTCCCCTCCCCCTGTCTACAGTGCTTAAGGGGTTGTTTTATGGTTCTTGCTACAGTGAATGAATGCACTTCAATAGTAACGATGAGGTGGTGCGATACATGCCAGGTCATTGCCCATCGTTACTTGTATACAATAAAAGAACGTGCCAGGATTGTTTTCTTTTTCCTGTTACTGAATGTCCACATTCTTCATTCGCTCACAAATATGAAAAGACTAAAACAGGGTGTGGAACAAAATGCTAGAAACAAGTACTGCGTTCTGGAATGTACTGCAAAAACCAGAACGAAACACGAAAGCGTGCGCTTACCGATCAATCACAATGCGAACGCTGATGTGTACAAGCGAACAAAATGGAGCCTTGCAAGCAATATTAGTAAAACCAGGCTCTCTATCCTTCTAAACAAGACAGACAACTTGGAATTCAAAAAGAAAAAAGAGTTTTCCTGGATATTATTTTTTTAATCCATCCACTGTACACAGCACAACCCCCCCCCCCTCCCCCTCCCTTTCTTATTTTCTCTGTCCTTATGATTCAGACAACAGTGAATTCAAATGTCATTATATACTCTGTAATGTTCCTATGTTACAGCATGAAGGGGCTTCCTCTTTTCGATACAGTTAGAACTGGTCTGTAGAGGGCTGCTCATTGAAGCACACAGCTAACACAGGGTTGTGTGGGGCTTCTACGGTGCTACTCTGGGAACCGCTGCGCTAATTAACAGTACAGGCTGGTGGTGGCTGATGGGGACGAGCAGGTGTTGGAACTCCTGGCCCTCCTTGATTCACGTAGATTTCTGTCGGTAATGGAGGGTCAGGTCTCCGCCACTCTTCCAGATGAAATGCTTCACTGTTCTCAAGTCCATGTTCGGATCCAAAACCTGCAGTAACAAACACGTGTTCCTTTAACACAGTATCGATATGTTCATGTACAGTACAGATGTGTTTATCAGAACATCTCATTGCTTCTGGACATATGAAATCCAGCCACTAACTGAATCTTGAAAAAATCCAAAAGGGGGGAGGGGCATGTCTACACACCTGGTCCTGACACAGCAGCTCAATCTTCTCCTCTGCCAGCACGGCAATGTCCTCCTCCTTCTCCTGCTCTCCAGGCTTTTCGTTATTGGAGGCGCTGGTTATCTGGGACTCGTTGTCCAGGTTGATAATCTTCTCGTACACGTGTTCCATCACCTTCCTGACCTGCAGCATGTCGCTAGCTGATAGTCGATCCCTAAAAGCAGTGAAACAAAACAGCCTTCAGCATTGCAGGAGCAGACAGTCACTTCCCAGCTTGCTGACCGTTCATTGATCAAAAACAATGTGAAATAAAATAAAATGACCTAGGGTGCAGCAATCAGTTTCCTGTAGATAAATGCAGGACATTGTTATTTTTTTTAGCGTGCTACTAATTAACTACATTTCCTTTCAGATATTTTAACGATGCCCTTCTGGCAAAACTAAACCTTTCCCTAACTGTTTTAATCAAAAGTAGATAATATTTATAACTTGTCATAATAGAATAACAGATGCATACAAAACTACGTAATCAAACTAGCCTTTAAACAACTTGGTTGAAAGTTTAGTGAAAAGGTTCCTACACCTACAGCACAAGGTAATCCGCCAATCATCCTAATGCTTCAAACAAGCTTTACAAAACCAGCCTGTTCACCAGGGCACAGCCAGCAATACATCCTGTTCAATCACATCACCTGAACTGAAGAAACAAGGGTCCTGACAACTGAGCCAACTTACTTCTTTAATGTCTTCGCCCCTGAAGAGGAATGAGGTTGGAGGTAGAAAGGGATTTTGTTGAATTTAGGCATGTTTTTCTGCAAGTTAAGAGGCGAGAGAGAGAGAGAGAGAGTTCTTCAATTCAATTATGAGGGCACTGATCGCAAAATCTACATCTGAATTAACAGCATGTATAATGTTGAGGAGAACCTCCACAGTTCCAGTGCGACGCAGTTTTAATATACAGCTTACTATCCAACCGAGGCTCTTTAGAGGCTAAATTCATGGCATGCAATTTGGTTTTGATATGTACCTAAAGCATATGAAAAATTCAAACCAAGTTTGTGATTTTGTTGAATGAACTCTTCTCATGCTGGTAGATGTCTCCTCCAGATACTGTAGTTGCCCGTAAAAGCTTTATATATAAAACAAACTAGTGATGTATCATTAAACAGCAATCATGGGATTGACTCTAGCAATAGAGGTGTACTTACATCCACAGTGATGTCAATAACCCACTGTGGAACAGTCTCGTTGAGAAGCATGGACTCTGTTTCACCCCCTGAATCTCGACACAGTAATCTGAGAGAGGAAGCACACAAATAAAAAGAAATGTGAATCCCTCTATTCAACCATTTTTTCATTAGAATATTATAGTGTTACACGACAGTGCTACAAAAATATTGAACTACACTCCTGTAAGGAAACTAATTTGATGTCTGTAATCGAGTGCACACAATACCAATTGTACCAATTGCTATGCTAGTAAGTTTCCATGTATTGATTCCAATATTCAAAGGTTACACGCATGTAGCTTAAACATTATCATTAGACACAACAATGTAGCACTGAGTTATAAACAGAAATCAGATAATGATCAGCTACCTAATGCTCTGGGAGAAAGCTCAGGTACAGAGATAGTCTGTCGTTAGGAGAGGATTCGGGCAGCTTTTCTCACTCGCACTCAAGTGCCTGTCTTATATATCTTGCCTAACTGTGTGTGTGTGAAGCTGAACTCTGCTTACACTGTTTTCCTAACAATATCTCTCTCTTCTACACAAGGTCTAATGTACTCCACTTTATCAATTCCTTGTTCGTCTGTGTCCTGGGTTGGCCGAGTTTGAAAACATCCTCTCACCTTGCAGCGGAACTTAAACACAACATTCTCAAGTGTGCTCACAAATTTGTTTAACCTTTATTGACCCCATACACTCCCCTCAAACAAGTACTGGGAGGGCCTGCATCCCAATACTGGGCCCTTTTCACAAAGCGCTGAAATAACTAACTAAATAACCAGCTCTGCATTCCTCTCGTCTGTCACAGCCATTCATTATATAGGTCTAAAAGAAGAAGTTTGAATTGAAACATGTCTTTTAGCAAACATGAATTTCCATTTTAAAAGCCTGTATCTGGTACTTCTTTAGGTTCAAGAAATGCTTGGTTTTCAAGCCATGTTTCTAGATTGTCTTGCACTTCCTGGCTCACTGCACCGGGACAGTGAAAATTGTCCCACCCCTTCAATGGCTTGTTTCCTGTCAATAACCAATGCTTTGACCCAGAACACACTGCTGGGGAAATGAACAAGAGAGTAAAAAATGCAGAAACAGATGTTTTAAAATGAAAAGAAATGATTGTTGAAAAGGGGGTTTCTACAAAAACTGCACATTTATGGCCCATGTACGTAATGGAAATGTGAACAATGGCTACAAGTCATGGGATTATTTGGTTGGCTAAAATGATGTTAACTCTGAATGAAACACAGTCTAATATTCATGAAGCTCTTTTAAACTGCTGTTGGTTTCTATATAAAGTCTACAAAAGTTACATGAGCACCAATCTTTACAATAAGATTTCCACAGTGTCCCAATACTTGCCCTTTAACCCCTTGTGATTGCTCACTGATGCTGTGTAGAAAGCTGGTTGGTTGTGAAAGGTGCTGATGCTGTGTACAGAGCTGGTTGCTTGTGAAAGGTGCTGGTTGTTTGTGAAAGGTGCTGATGCTGTGTACAGAGCTGGTCGGTTGTTAAGGGTGCTGATGTTGTGTACAGAGTTGGTTTGTGAAAGGTGCTGGTTGTTTGTGAAAGGTGTTGATGCTGTGTACAGAGCTGGTTGGTTGTGAAAGGTGCTGATGCTGTGTACAGAGTTGGTTGGATGTGAAAGGTGCTGATTGGTTGTGAAAGGTGCTGGTTGGTTGTTAAAGGTGCTGATGCTGTGTACAGAGCTGGTTGGTTGTGAAAGGTGCTGATGCTGTGTACAGAGCAGGTTGGTTGTGAAAGGTGCTGATGCTGTGTACAGAGCTGGTTTGTGAAAGGTGCTGATTGGTTGTGAAAGGTGCTGGTTGTTTGTGAAAGGTGCTGATGCTGTGTACAGATCTGCTTGTTTGTGAAAGGTGCTGATGCTGTGTACAGAGCTGGTTGGTTGTGAAAGGTGCTGATGCTGTGTACAGAGCTGGTTGGTTGTGAAAGGTGCTGATGCTGTGTACAGAGCTGGTTTGTGAAAGGTGCTGATTGGTTGTGAAAGGTGCTGGTTGTTTGTGAAAGGTGCTGATGCTGTGTACAGAGCTGGTTGGTTGTGAATGGTGCTGATGCTGTGTACAGAGCTGGTTGGTTGTTAAAGGTGCTGATGCTGTGTACAGAGCTGGTTGGTTGTGAAAGGTGCTGGTTGGTTATGAAAGGTGCTGGTTGGTTGTGAATGGTGCTGATGCTGTGTAAAGAGCTGGTTGTTTGTTAAAGGTGCTGATGCTGTGTACAGAACTGGTTGGTTGTGAAAGGTGCTGATGCTGTGTACAGATCTGGTTGGTTGTGAAAGGTGCTGATGCTGTGTACAGATCTGGTTGGTTGTTAAAGGTGCTGATGCTGTGTACAGAGCTGGTTGGTTGTGAATGGTGCTGATGCTGTGTACAGAGCTGGTTGGTTGTGAATGGTGCTGATGCTGTGTACAGAGTTGGTTGGATGTGAAAGGTGCTGATTGGTTGTGAAAGGTGCTGGTTGGTTGTTAAAGGTGCTGATGCTGTGTACAGAGCTGGTTGGTTGTGAAAGGTGCTGATGCTGTGTACAGAGCTGGTTGGTTGTGAAAGGTGCTGATGCTGTGTACAGAACTGGTTGGTTGTGAAAGGTGCTGATGCTGTGTACAGAGCTGGTTGGTTGTTAAAGGTGCTGATGCTGTGTACAGAGCTGATTGGTTGTGAAAGGTGCTGGTTGGTTGTTAAAGGTGCTGATTGTTGCTATCCAGTATGGTAGAAACCCTGCTTCAGGTGTCAGTAATGCTGGAGCAGGGCCAGGTTACTAACCTGAACAGAGTCCTCCCCCCTGCTTCACCAAAGATGACCGGCGTGTGGGGCGGCACCTGGAAATACCCATTTCCTTTCTGTATTCGGGGTTCCTGTTCACCGTTAACTACAAAACAAAGCAGTGGCTATACTGACTGAACGGTTCAATCAGGGAACCACATCACCTGCATGCAAACCAATATACACAAATAAACACCTGATATGAAACGGCACTAGCACCATACACTACTAACACCAATACCAAACACCTAGAAACGGGAGTTTTTGTGAACAAAAACAAAGCATTCCGGGTCGCACCAAGTATGCCATATCAGAGAGAATGGCTGAATAGCTTCAAAACATGAGGAATATGGAAATGTGAAAGATCTGGATCATTGATTTGTCTAGAGGTTAAAAACAATGTAGCAGTGAAAAGGCTGATTTCTACAGTGGACACCACCTTCATTGGAACTTTACTGAGACAAGTTGTATACAGCTTGTAAAGGCAATTAAAGCAAGTGCTCTGTATCAATAATATGTTCAGAGGTTACAAGAATGTGGCACTGAAATGGTTAATGTTGACTGGACACCACCAGTAACACACTGGAGTCGTAGAATACAGCTGCATACCAACTGTAAGACTATGACAAAGCATGTGGTGTGTATGACTAAGAGGGCCTGCATTTTAAGCAATGCAGCAGTAAAAGGGTCACCTGTCAATGAACACTGGTAATGACACCCACTATCGAACGTGACAGTGTGATCACAGAATACGAATATGTATTGTGTAGCGAGCATGAAGCCAATAACTCAAAGTTTTAGGTCTTTATCATCCGAAAACCAAAAAAAGTCACACAACATCCATTCTTGATCACAGCTCAAAGCTGCTGCTAGATTTTTCCAGAGGAGTTAAAACAACACTTGGAAGTTGCCAGCTTAAATTATTTATAAGATATTCTCAGCAGGAAGTGCGGAGGCAGAACTGATGATCATGTCATATATCTGCTGTACAGCATGGCATATTCTAAACAGGTGGAACTGAAGATACACACCGTGGTTTATTTCATTTTCTTCTTCATCCGCTTGGTTGATATGTGTTCTTGGCCAGTATTCCAACAGAGCTTGAAGCAACAGTCCTCCCAGGTTTACTAAAGAAGGAAAGACATGTGGTTGTATGCACCATTTCAATCACTGGCTCCAGTAGGATTCTTTGCACATACTGATCTTCTGGAAAGAAGTGGAAATCTATTATTTTCCCACAATGGGAAGCACTGTTCCTGATGTCTGGGGCACAGGAACTCTGTATCAGCTGAATACCTAGGGAAACACATGAGCAGTACCCAATAGCAGTTTTGAATAGGCTGCGTTATAGAACAAAGTGATGCAATCTTGTATTTACTTATATCAAACGACCTGAGAAATTAGCAGGAACAATACCCTTAAGGTTTTTGTGAAAAACAAAAGCATCCCTGGTAGCATAATCTAAGGAGTACGTCATATCAGATTGAATGGTTTTGGGGGGAAAACATAAATTTATATATCCAGAAGTTACAAACAATGTAGCAGTTCATCATATTAATTTCTACTGGTCACAGGTCACAGTGAAGGGTGCTGTTAAATTGTGCCTGAGGAGTTTCCATAGTGAAACACTGAAGCTGACGGCTGGAATGATTCATGAAATATCAGCAGTATTAAGTGGCGTGCAAGCTGCAGTACCGGGGGCAGTGTCGGCTCTATCATGACTTACGTTTGGGATCTGAACCATCTGGACTGGTAAACCCAGCATCCTTAGCAGACACCCAGGCAGCAAAACAGTCGCTCTCATCCAAAGTGATTGTCAGCATCTATAAAACAAATCCAATACAAGACAATCGAATACAGTCCAGCAGGACATGGGTCACAGCTAAATCCAGAAGTGCTTGATAACAGCCTTGCTTTAACCTCAGACTACATAACAAACAGAACCCTTTAACTAGCAATCCACTAACAGTTACACTTACAGTAGTGTTCAAAAGTGTGGAAACAACAAAGGATTTACTGCAACACTAGGGGTGGGGATTATTATTATTACTTAGCAGATGCTTTTATCCAAAATGACTTGGAGACTAGGGGGTGCTGCAGAGTCACTTCCAATAGGACCTGGGTTTTACATCTCATCTGAAGGACAGAGCACAAGGAGGTTAAGTGACTTGCTCAGGCTCACACACAGGGAGCCAGTGGATGAGCTGGGATTTGAACCAGGAACCTCCTGGTATCAAGCCCTGTTCTTTAACCCCTGGAGCACCAAGCCTACCTGGGATTGTACTGTCTGTCTTTCCTCACTCAGACCCCTCACTTACTAAATACCCAGGTATCTCTGAATAGAAAATCATCTCCTCTTTAAAAACATGCAAGAGATTTTAATGAACAGTCCCTCCCACAAGTGCTGTGGTACCCCAAATCTCCACTCTAGCACGCACTTGCCGATTCTTCCTGAGCAACATCCGAAGAATCCGACCCTTCCTCACCAACTACGCCACCCAGCTCCTGGTCCAGGCCTTGGTACTCTCCCGCTTAGACAACTGCAACTCCCTCCTGGCTGGCCTCCCTGCGTCCGCCACCTGTCCGCTCCAGCTCATCCAAAACTCCGCTGCCCGCCTGGTGTTCTCTCTGCCTCGCTTCTCCCACGCAACTCCACTGGCTACCGATCACCGCTCGCATCCAGTTCAAGACTCTTGTACTCGCCTACAGATGCCTTGACCAGACTGCACCCAGCTACCTCCAGACCCTCATCTCTCCCTACACCACCACTCGACCTCTCCGCTCCGCCTGCACTAGAAGACTGGCTCTACCTCCTCTACGCTCCCCTGCCTCCAGAGCCCGCTCCTTCTCCACCCTCGCTCCGCAGTGGTGGAATGACCTACCTACAGATGTCAGGACCGCCCTTGACCACATTCCGGCGCCTCCTTAAGACTCACCTCTTCAGACAGCACCTGTAGAACTCCTCTGTTTCTCCCCTGGGACACTTTCACCCTTCCTTAAATGTGCTTTACTTACTCTTATCTGCCCCCTATTTTACTGCATTTAATCCTGTACTTCAGAGTACTGTAATCTGCCAAGTGTTTAATCTGTAGTATTTGGTATTTAATCATATCTTGATGTAACTATCACTGTCACTTTTATCTGCTGTATTATTGAATTGTATTTTGTCACACTTGTACTTGCTTGAACTAGTCATTGTATTTATCTTGCTCTTATTGTATTATTACTTGTACTGTAACACTTGAAATGTATTTGCTTACGATTGTAAGTCGCCCTGGATAAGGGCGTCTGCTAAGAAATAAATAATAATAATAATAATAAATATGATCCACTTACTAGCAATGCGGAGTGACTGGGTGTGGCGCTGACTCCTCACTTTACCCTCAAAAACAGGCTTCTGGCTCAGGACTGCCAAGGACAACACTACATTGAATACTGTACCAGTCCTGGCACTCAACACTTAGGAAAATCATTTTTTTGGGTAAAAGGGAGAGCAAATGCAACCCAGCCATTCTGCACTGTTAGTAAATAAATCATATTTGGGGTTTCTACATTAGCTTGCAATTCATGCTACACCACAGTTTTAACAATATAGAGGAAACACCAAGACTCACCCCAGTTTTCAGGTCTACTGAGAACCAGTTTGGCACATACACCATTTTGAACCGTTTTTTAATTTCTTCATCAAATTCTATCTTTCCCAGATCTTCTCCCTTGCAGGCCTGTTTAAAAAAATCAAATGCAGAGTTACAACATGCTTCCACGACTCTGTAAATCTAAAACCCGATGAAGAGAACCGCATCATAATCACCTTGAGTACATCCCAATATGCCACATTGTTGTTGGTGTCTTTGGTAAGTATGTGTCTCTTATCATTCAGGATGTGGCACTGAATAATACTAGCTCCCCCTAGTGGACAAACAAAAAAGAACATTTCATAAAAATCCTCAGCCCTGCACTTCCAATTTGTCTCCAATACATTTAAACTGTATGCCAAATATAATTCTGCATTTGAAACCGACTAAAGCATTCTAGAGTTTCCAGTGTAAATGACTGGAAGTAAAGATGCGAGTCTGACATGATGATAACTTACAATCATGTTATTAAATTACATTGGATAATACAGTCCAATACCTATGGCATATTTGTTTGTGGTTAGTAACTGTACAGTAAACTGTTTGAACTAGGTGACTGATGAAACTGAATGTCATCTATTATCCCAGGACTCTACTCCCTAGGAGACCTTGATCTCAGAAGGTTTTGCTGATAAATTCATCTGACTTCAAGCTCTCGAGGGACTGGGTTAATTCTTCCAGGCTTAATCTAGCAGCCCTAGACAGCTGTCAGATCCAACTGCCCCTTTAACTGACTTCACAGACAGACTGCCTTGGAAGCCATTCATTTAACTGTGACCTCTCCCCTATAGACAGTGGGTACATTGTGTAATGTATACATGTTGAATGCAGGGGTCAGTGGAACGCAATTCAGACAGCTTACCTTTGATCACTTGTTCAGGTTGTGTGCACAGTGGTGTCAGGGGAGTGCTACAGTCATTGTCATATTCACCAGATGCTCGGAAATTGTGAATACCTTTCAGGGACTAAAGAAAAATGAACAATGAACAAAAATGAGAGTGAGCTATCATAATAATAAGAGAAAATGAAAGTAACTGGTAGATGCCAGTTAAAAATGTTCCAAACAAAGTATCCTTTCTTAAAAGGAGGACAATGGCACTTAATGGGTTAAGAACGTCTCTGTACTTACCCATTTGTTTACGGAGGACTTTGTGGTGGACACCCAGATAGCTGGAGGGGGGTCCGCAGATCTGTCCAGTTCCATCTAAACAACAAGAGAAGAATGAAGACACCAAAGGAAGACACAATTCAGATTTTTTTTTTTTGTGGGGGGGTGAGGCCAGTTGTAATTCTAGGACAAATAATTTGGATTTTGGGAAATTGGGAAAGGGGCTACAGTACGACAACAGGTGATACAGCAATCTGAGAAAAGGTTATGCTTCAGTTTTTTTAGCTTTTAAGTGTTCTGATCAATTATTAAAGTATGCAAGTGATTAATTTATGAATTATTCACATGTCTGAAGTCCTGTATATGAAATTGTATGAATAGTAACCAAAAATATTCAGCTACTAAACACTTATATTGCTGTTTCAGCAAATGCATTAATATATATTTTTTAAAACCGATTCATGGTGTTTATTTAATTAACTCACAAATTTGATGAATCAATTAACAGAAATGTATCTATTATAGCTACTGCATTTTGTGCGATTAAACACTAAAAAGCCTTGCTTGCCTTCTAAAAACAGTTTCTCGTGCCTGGCATTAGATTTAGTACAATCAATACCAGGTCTCTGAAATGGACATCGCTTACCGTGCTTGAACTGGACCAGAGAGAAGGCTTCAGGCTTGTCTAAGAGCACCCATCTTCCCAGAGCTCAGAGAGCAGCTCCTTACCTTCAGAACCGATGCCTTTTCCTCGCAGATGAGCACCCTGATGTCTGGATTACGCAGGTCTGTGCAGTAGATCTTCCTGTCCCGTCCTCCCGAGTAAACGTGGGTGAAGGCCTCGTTGACCTGCAGAGCCCAGACCCCTTCATCGTGGACTCGGTACGTGGCTATACATCTCTGCTGTCCCAGGGACCACAAGCGGATTGTCCCATCGGAGCTGCCTGATAAACACTGCACCAGAGAGAACAGACATTTCAGTCATAGGGACAACCAGTGCCTGCCACAGCCCTGCCATTATCCGAGTGCAACGTTCTATTACAGTACAAACTTTGTTTTTAGGTATTTTAGCAAGGCTGGGGCATACTTCCTGCAGCATACAGTGCTCAATTGCTTTTAAACAAACTAAAGAAATCACAATCAGACTGTAAAGGGGAGCAATATGACCAGAGGTGAAAAGCACAGGGGAGGCAAGAAGGAGAGCAGCAGACTGTGCGTTGCAGTGAAGAACAGCAATTCATTAATGAGGCGCCAACATGGAGAAATCAACACAAAACTATATACAGGAAAATACATTTCCCAGCTGTGGTTCCACACTGCACATTGTGTTCTTTTAACTTTTGTTTGATAATTTGATTATTCAGTTAAACATCATTGTCAGCAAGTATGAAATTTTATAGATATGTAAAGAACCATTTACACAGCACTTTAAATGACATGTTTCAAAGTCCAGTTTTCCACGCACATATTTTTCCATTCATTTTTCCCCCCATCAAAGTGCGTGGTCCGGATCACGTTTTTACTACACGCAGTTATCTAGTTTTGCCTTCTGGCCTCTCGCTACCCTGACAGCAGAGGTTGTGTGACAAAACCACAAGGGAGCCCAGGCAGCCACAGTTCCTGTATCTCTATGTAGAGTGGCAGCTTAGCATTGAATGGCAGAGAACAGTGTGGCTCTGGATCAAAAAACAAACCTACCAGTGTGCTGTAATAGCAGACTTGTGTGCATATAGCTTGTATATTGGCATGACTGTAGAGTCGGAGACAATCTCTGCAGGGTACAAGCAGCAGGTCTATTGTTCAGTAGCTACTGTACATTCTTCTCTGCTCACATGTACTACGGTGACTCTGTCCTGATGTTGACAGTTAAGAATGTACTACATTTGATATGAATAACAACCATACCATAATATTTTTGGTTTTGCGTTTGGATTTTGCACTTGTGTTCTGACGGTCAACAAACACATTTAAATAGTAAGATTTCACTTTCAGGACAGTAAAAACAGTAAAGTGACCACAACTTTCTGGGTGCATTTGATATATCAAAGACCAGCTGGGGCTCCTCCACCTGCTCTATTCTCTTTAACACTCCTGTGTACACTGGCACCAGCTCCAAGAGGAGTGACATATGTCCATGAGGATTACACAGAACGGAACGAGAGACATATGTCCATGAGGATTATACGGAAAAAGAAATCCATTCTTATGTCCATGAGAAACAGTACCAAAGTACACAGGATTATACGGAAAAGGAAATCCATTCAGGATCACTAAATGCAGGAAAAGTTTGTTATTTAACATAAAGCACATGCTTGTGCAAGCTTCACTTTTTTTTTTAAAAACCAAAAGAAAAAGTTCTCTTTAAAAAATAAATAAATAAAATAAATAAAAAAATAAAAATAAATAAACCTGTATCTGGTTATAACATGAAGCTGGTGCACAGTACATAGAATTAGTTAAAATGTGGACATGTCAATCTACCTGCACGGTTCTCTCAGAGACTCACCTGTGTTCCATCTCTGTTTAATAACAAAGACTTTACATTGTCTGTGTGTCCTTTCAGCTTCATTAGCTTTGCACAAGTCCGTGGGTCCCACACTCGCAGAACCTGTTGTTTCAGCAAGCAAGAGATCAATGTAAATGTACTACACTCTATGTTCTTTACACATACTGTACGCAAGGGTTATCTTTGTAGAACACTAGGTAATACTCATGCTTAAGGCTGTATTTTTTTCACGATTATTATGGATTTCACGATTTCCGTGAAATGTACACAATATGTAGTTTCCTGTGAAAATCCCAATTTCTGAAAGAATAGTGTCTACATGTCTACATATTATTAAGCACTTAAAAATAAATACAGCAAAAGTCTGCCTGATTGACGCACTTCCTGTACACTGCATTTAGGAACCTGGCAGCCGGTTTAGTTTGCTTGCGGTAAATGATTGAACACATTGCATTGCATTGCATTTAGGAACCTGGCAGCCGGTTTAGTTTGCTTCCGGTAAATGATTGAACACATTGCATTGCATTGCATTTAGGAACCTGGCAGCCGGTTTAGTTTGCTTCTGGTAATTTGATTGAACACATTGCATAGAGCTGCACGATTTCTTTAAAATGTCTTAAACGAAAACAAAACCAGCTGCATCAAACATTGTTTTTAACAGAAATATTTCCAAACAGGATTACTGCCAACACTGTTTGACAATTTAGGTTTTAAATCAGGTAGGGGCAACTCCCTGATCGGGTGATTCCTGACCAGGTCTTTGTTCCAACCATGTTCTCAGTCGTTTAACTAAATGAATGAAATGTACATTCAGGTCCTAAACTATAAATGTATTATACCTGTTAAACCTGATCTATAACGTCTAATGCCAGTTTAAAATGAAGAAGCTGAAAAGAAACCAACCTTCTCTGTGGACCCAGAAACGATTACTGTTCCCATCTGATTCATGGCAAGACTGTAGATGGAGTCCTTGTTCCCACTCAGGGAGGAAGCTGTTTCGTGACAGAGCAGTCAAGAGAGTTAGCAGTCAGGATCTACGAGAATGAGTCAAGAGAGTTAACAGTGAGGATCTACCAGAATGGGACAGGGGCTTGGGTCTACCAGAATGGGACAGGGACTTAGTAAACTTCTTCAGGGAGGAAGCTGTTTTGTGACAGAGCAGTCAAGAGAGTTAGCAGTGAGGATCTATTTGGTCTACGAGAACTACAGGGCTTAGTAAACTTCTTTGGCAGAAACTCAGTGGTTGGCACAGCTTGGGCTAAATACATTTACAAAAAAGTCACTCCAAAACCTAGGCCATCTAAATAATGCTGCTTACTTTTACAGAAGATTCATTTTCGTATGTGTTATATTTTGCTTGCAGCACAGAAACATCAAAACATTTACACATATATATGCACACATACGGACGCTGGATATATTAATAGCACTTTTTTTTTTTAAATATGGGGTTGGAAATCTTATTCAGCTGATACATTTCTGTGAAATTGCTTTTCTACTGCCCTAGGGGACCCAATTTTGATGAAATGTCACTTCAGTGAAAACAATAATGAAGCCATTTGTCACATTTCTGGCTGACACCTGGCGGTAGTGCAGGCATAGATGACATGGTACCAGATTCACTTCATAAGGCAAAATCTAATTGAGCCCTACTGCGACACCTAGCACCCCATCATCAGGGGTTAGTGACCTCTGCCTTAGCCTTAATGCCCTGGGATAAATATTGGGTCCTTATAGCAGACATCACAAACCCACCAATACAACTGACAAAGACATACTACAAAAAAATAAAAAAGAATACCGTGTGCATAATGCCTGCAAAATAATTTCCCTACTACCTATAGCGCTTACTTAGAAAAGCAAAATGCTCCATCACATCAAAACATTATTATTAATACCACTTGAAAACTGGAACGACCTTTTATAACTCTTATTTCTCACAAAAAGCTTTTTGATAACACCCAGATTAAACTCACACTGCTTACATCAAATTGCTCTGATCTGCAATTTTATAAAACAAAGATATAGCAGGGGATACCAGTAGCTGTAAGAGGGTCAGCAAGGAGCATTAAAAGGTCAGCAGTTCTTACTTACAATAGAGGTGCAATGCACTAATCTGCATTAGGATTTCATTGCAAGGGTACAGTTTACATGCATCATGTGCAGGTATGCTAAGCATACTGAAGCCCTGGATGGCCTATATAAACAATGGCTTCACTTGAATCTAAATGTGATGCATTTTAATTGGTGAATTATTTTCCCCAAGATACTTACTGGTGACCGTGTTGTTTGAGGCAGTCAGTGCTGTGAGAGTATTTACATCCCAAAGGAATATCTGTCTGTCCAGCCCTGCTGATGCCACCACCTCTTTATCTTTTGCATATGCCAACGCTTTCACATAATCCTGTGCAACGAAAACAAGACCAGAGGCACATGCTTTTAAACGCTTCTATACAGTAAAGTGTACAACATGCATGCATATTTTTGACATCCTCCCTTATGTTTGAAATCATACCTTATGTGTCCGCAACGTTGACATGCAAAATCCTTTATGTGCATTCCAGACTTTGACAGTGGTGTCTGATGAAGCGGATATTACTACAAATCAAATAGTAATAAAACAAGGTCATTAAGGCAATAACATTCAATTAAAATGTTTTCTAAGGTTACTTGGGCAGATTCATTGGTGGGTTTTGTACCTTACCCTTATAAAAGTTTACCAAAAGTAAAAGCAGAGCAAAGTGTAATAACTAGGGGTCTACCTAAATCGTGATTTCGCGGAAAAATCGGGAAATTGAAGGGTCACCGCGAAATTCACCTTTTAGGGGCCAATGCATACCGGACAAGTACAGAGAGAAAAAAAAAGAAACCTTGTTTAAATTAACTACTGCACAACGCAAGTGACACAACTACATATCTTCCTTTTTTATTCCTTCGCTGTCCTGTGTGCATTGCACTTAGGCAAATAAATAAATAAATAAATAAATAAACACAACATCCTTAGACAAATAACATTTACAAAAAAATACTCCAAAGCTGTTAACGTTCTTTTTTAATGTTCAAATGACAATGATGCTTTAATCAGCCTATCAGTGCGCCTGTACTGGCTTTTCTGTGACCTGTACTGTACAGTAAGGGGTGAAGAATGAGAGCGAGCGTAAAAATCAAAAGATAAAAAAATAATAAGTAGATCAGTGAAGGCTACTGCCCAGCCTGATCATATTATTTTGTTTGTGATTTGTTTTTGTTTAACCTTTTTGTTTTCGCTCTGTGAGCAAAGTATTTCTGTTCAAATATTTTATTTATATTTTTGTTTGAAAATAAATGGCGCGTAGCGTCTTTTTGCCTGCAATACTGCCTTTGTTTGTTTTTGTTCCTGCTGCCGGCCTTACGTCACCACAACTCCATTCCTGCCACAGTTGCTTAAATCTAGTTTTCAGCATTAGAGTTAAAATACCAGAAATGGACGACAAAGCAAAAAAAGCAGTATATTTTGGCTGATGATCATGTCAAATATTTCCCAAAGAAGCTGTACATGCAGATGGAGGTAATTGTTTTGCACATCATGTAATGTGTCTTTGCAGAAAATATGATCAATCGCTATTTAGCTTCAGAATCAGAATCACACATTAAACGAAAGGCTACTACAGAGGCTGCTGAACAGAACGTAAAATAAACAGCTTTCAGAAAACAAACTGCTAAGTCAGCACAGACAAAAAGTATTCCTGTCAGCTGTAGCCAGCTTAAATCAGTAGTACAGGTACGATCTAGCACAGCCACCTCGCTTCGAACAGTCTGCTGCTTACTTTTTAAATGCAGTTAGAATTTTAGACCAGAATAGGCACATTTTCTTTGTTTTGACTCGGTACTAATAAAATTAATTATTGGATGGGACAAATAACATTACAACGAACGTGCTGGATATATTGCCTTTATTAAAGTATGTCAGATGACCTTGAGTAACCGAGTTTTGGGGCTGTTTCTAATCGATTTCCACATCAGTATAACTTGGCAAAGCGTTGCCTTACGCTTCCAAACCAATTCAGTGGATGAAGACGTGCAGTCTCAATGTATGGGCATGATTTCCATTACATGAGAGTAGATGTTAAAACTTCATGCTGATTTGAACTTGGCTCTCGCCAAGATAAGCACCAACTAAGATGTAGCTTCACAGTAAACTAATGTGATCCATATGTGTCTCCATCCATTTGCGCTTCCTTCCATATGATGATGTAGATATCCTTCTGTCTGGTGTTGATGGCTGAAGTGTAATGCTGGCTCCAGGGATCAGCTTATTTTGCCTCCCTAAGCATCAGCACACACAACGGCTGCGATGCTGGCTCGGGGATCAACCATAGTGCGGTCTCCCCAGCGCATCAGCATGACAACCGTCTGGATTGAGCTAAGTAGGGTACATCTCTGGGGTCTTCAAGTGGGCACCTTCCATCCTCGGTGTTTCGTCGACTAGCCTCGACACCTCAAGAGGGCTCGACGGTGATTCTGGCGTCCCAGCATCACCCCCCACGTCCCCACTCAACTCAGCCCAGCTTACTTACCTGTATATCAGCCTTTCTTTCTTTCTATTGTGCTTGAGATCCCCAGCCAGAATCTTTCCGTCTCAACCACAGCCAGTTGCTGCTCCTCTCTGCTGCTTCAGATAAGTTCTTCACTGTGCGCGCAACTCTTGGCCATTGAATCCGACATCTCTGAGAAACCGGGTTGTAGAGTGTGCCACAAATCCTCGACATCCCACTTCCACTGGGTAAACCCAGACTCTCCATCCTCGCTGTTCCGCTTCAGTGGCTAGTTGAGCATACCGCAGTTTCTTCCTCTCATACGCCTCATCTACAGCATCCTCCCATGGCACTGTTAACTCCACCAGGTGAACAAGGCGTGCTGATCCAGACCACAAGACAATATCTGGTCGAAGGTTTGTGGTGGCAATCTCAGGTGGAAAAATAAGCCGTTGACCAACATCCGCCAGCATTTTCCAGTCTCTAGCAGCTTCCAGTTGTCCTGGGCGAGGATTGGTTTTAACACCTTTTCTTGGTGGTTTGCTCTCCTGGGCGGAGGAATGTTGTCTTTTGTGTGTACTGTTTTGATGGAACAGGTGGCAACTTATTGGTCATGTTACGCTTGTCTTCCAATGCTAAGGCCAAACATCGCAGCACCTGGTCATGGCGCCAAGTAAACCGTCCTTGGCTAAGAGCCACCTTACATCCTGTCAAAATGTGCCTTAATGTTGCAGGTGATGAACACAAAGGACATGAGGGATCCTCTCCTACCCAGAGGTTTAGGTTCTGTGGTGATGGGAGAACATCATATGTTGACCTTATAAGGAAACTGATCCTGCTCTGTTCCATTGACCATAGGTCTTGCCAGCCAATCTTGCGTTGTTCCACACTCTCCCATCTCATCCATTCTCCCTGCTTGCCCTGGGAAATGGCAAGCAAAACCACACCAGACAGAGAATGTCGGCAGCAACTGCTGGGGGATGTTGCATGCTTGCCTTTAACAAATGACGGCACTCTGTTTTAGTAAGGAAGCAAGTACCACTATTTTTAGGCTTTTTATAGTGCTCTGACATATTGTCAACTTACTTTATTTAATGTTTAAACAGGTTCACAAAATGTCCACAAAATCCTAATTTTATTCCATAACCTACCCGCAAAAAATACGTACATTTACTGCGATTAAATAGACCTCTAGTAATAACGCACAGTGAAAGCCTGGTAAAGAATAGAGAGGTACGGTAAAGGACATTAATAAACATAGCAAGCTGTGGTAAATACATAAATATACATAAATACCATGCATGGTAAAACTGCAAAAATACCATGGAACACTTTTAGAAGGGTAGTCATGTTATGCAATGGATTATTAGAGCCCTTGGTGCACAGTGCAACCTGAATGAACTGCTATTCAAAGTAACTAAATATGTGTGGCTGCTTCATACAGGGGGCTGCCATCCCTCAGACTAGATGACACTAAATAAATAAGCACCATTGTTATTGTTGTTATTATACTGTCCATGCAAATGCTTTCAGAGTAAACACACCACATTATATTACCAACAGGTACAGCATATACTATTAGAACACTGTTTAGATACATTCAAAGGGTGAAATACTTACACGTCTTTCCATTACAACAAAGTATGATGTCATTGACCCAGTCTGTGTGATGTTCCATTGATGCTATGTAGGGGTCTTGCTACAATTTAAAAAAATAAGTGTTACCAACCACATTATACTTAAATAACCACATTGACGTTAGCAATTACCAGTTTGATCCGACTAAGTACTGTTATTTTTTATACATTTTACTTCATTACACATCGCAGTCATCAATCAAGCAAATTATTTTTATGTAACGCCTTTCATGGCAAAGACATCACAAAGTGTTTCACAATAAAAAAAAAATTAAAAATAAAATAAAGGCCTGTGAAACATGACCGAACAATAAAACAGTACAAGTCAGATAAAAGTCGCCACCCAGCTGAAAAACGCATAGCCGCCCGTCTTGCAGATGCTACTGTGCCCTTAATGATAAGGACTGATTGTGCTGCTAGCAGATTAGATCACTTGTGTGCGCTGGGTGAAAAAAGAAAATCTTGGAACCAGTGACAGCTGTATTAACACTACATTTAACCAATCAGAGAGTTAAAGGGGTGGGTTTTCCGTTTTAAGCACTTAGAGAGGCTGGAACGTTAATGACTGCTGAAAAAATAAACATTTATTTTGAAAGCAAAAATAGTGAATGAATGTGGAAATTACCAAACCGAAATGGATGATGAAAAAGAAAATGAAAAAGAGCAGCTTATAGTCAATGAAGAGCAACTTAGAAATCTAATTTGAAGAACCGCAAGAGGTGCCGTGCATACAAAAAAGAAACATCGTGATACTGGGTATGACATGCAAGCAAGGAACTGGGTGGCATGATGTGCAAGCTCTGCCAGAAACACAAAAGGATCAGGGGGTAAATGGAGCAATGCAGCCTGTATACGAACTAGGGTGGGTTGTTATTCATTATAAAATGGAATGTTTGGATGCTGCACGCGGACTGCCTGTTGAGGATTATTTTACTGTGCAGTTAAATAGTACAATGCATGGCAGATCTTATTTTTGCCGAAGCACAGTTTGATTAATAAATTATCAACACGACATATTAAACTTGCAATAAACATATACATTCAGGGCTTGAATTTCAGCGCGGGATTGCGGGAATCGTGCATTTTCCAAGTTGCTCCCACATATCTGCAACTTTCAGTGCGGAAAAATCCCGCACAGATATTTTAAGACACCAAGCTACTGTATTTTCCACCCAATTTAGAATGCCTGAAAAGCTACAACAATCTATAAGGAAGTGGGTGTCAGTGACTAAAGCACTATGAGCCGCATTCTGAGTAGTTCTGGTTAAAATAAATAAATAAATAAATAAAAGTAGTGCTGGATATTTTAAGTACTGCAAGCCTTTATTCTCTCGTACGTGAGTCTCGGCCGCTATCTTCAAGCATTATATAAACTCAGTACACTGCAGTAAGTAAAAAATAAAAAGACCATATTAAGTCTATCTAGGTGTTTTGCAAGCAGTGACTTTCGCTTTAACTCTTAAAACTCAGCCCCATTCATTTTGGGGCGCCAGGGCACCGAAGGTTACGCACATATTACTCAGGCAACGTAAAAGCCACCTACACGTCTTGTTTAAAAGTACAGACTCTGGGCTTTCCAAAGACGTATTCAGTGTGTGTATGCGGTACTCCTGGCCAGAGCTACGATCGCCTGAAGTTAAGCCTCATCATGTGACAGAGTTCACAGCTTAGGTTTCGTTTTGAGCCTATTGCTCCATCATTGCAGCGGCTAGACAAAGGGGCGGTATCGTTGGAAAGCTTAAAAGCTCAGTCCCCTGCCCCCCCCATGTTCATTTCATATTGAGGTATATATATATATATATATATATATATATATATATATATATATATATATATATATATATATATATATATATATATACACACACACACTTTTTTTTCTTAAATGGTATCCGTTTTATAAGCGAGATAACACACTCCAGCGCTTATGCGCTGTGTTGCATTAACATATGGCTTTCTTGGTTGAAGGCAGTCACTCAGCTTTGATTTGCGCCTCCAACCCAACTACAGCCGTATTTTTGTCTTATATATTTAAGGTAACTCAATTTTATTTTTCCGTTAAAAAGGGCTCCCGGCTATTTTAGCAAAAGAGAAACTTGTTTTTCTTTTTTTGAAGCCTTGGTATTTACAACTTTTGTGTTTTCAATTCAACAAAAGCGCATTAATACACACTCTATTTACAGCACTCCTTCTCTTCACAGCTATGGGAGTGATCAACAGACAGCTACAGTACCTTGTGCTGGTTCACACTCCAGATTCTGATGATGGAGTCTCGGCCGGCAGTGAAGAGCCGGTTCAATGTGGGGTCCAGCTGCAGTGCGTTCACCCCATTGCGATTGTATTTCTCTACTTCATCCCGTATTACATAGGACACCTGCAGCAACACCACAGCAGTGCAGTGGATTAGAAACACATCACAGAGACAGAGGGAGCACGTCAACCAACTTAAAAACATTCAGAGAGACATTGGGTGGTTCTGATGTTGCTTTCATTCCATACAGTACTACCGCAGGAAACCAGTCTCAGGAACATGTATTAAAAACAATATCACAAAGCTGCTTATTACAAACATGACAAGCCACAAGCAAATATTTCTATTGTCTTTCTTACATCATTGGATATTAGCACAAATCAAATGGCAACGGTTGCAAAAAAGAAGAAAACATACAATCAAAAAGCACAAGTTTGATGGATAGAGCCTGCACACTTGTGCAATGTATTGGGACAAGCAAAAGGCATGCTACTGTACAGCAGCTCAAATCACTAAACCTAGTTTCCACTCAAACAATACATGCTGGGAGATATGCATGGTGGGCTCTTGTAGCCAGTCAGTGTAGGGCAACAGTACTTTAAACATTAACATTTCATCAGGTATTTTAACAGAGACCCAGTCTGAATGAGGATTATTCCTTTCTGAATTACAGTCCTAATTGGTTGACTATGCCCAAGTAAAAAGCCACTTCAAGAGTACACTAATGATTACTCGCATCTTTACAGTGTCTGAAATGTATGCCTGAAATTATGGAACTGCCCTTAAGGTATTTTAACAGAGACCCGGTGTCACTGAGGATTTGCATTTACAGTTGCTGAGTTTAATGTAAAAGCAGGGTTAATGTCACCAGAGCAGTGTTGCATTTATTTAAATTATATTTAGCACTCCCCAAATAAAAAATAAATAAAAAATCCACATTGCAAGGCATAGAACAAACAGGGTTTCCTTAACACTAGCAGTCCCTCGGCAGTCATTGTGGCGGGTTTTGTTTTAAAATGTAATTTTCTCCAGTCGTGTAACACATATGGGGCTGTGCGTTCATGTACCTTTCTGTCTGTCTGTATTAAATATTCTCACAACACATGAAAACGCAGGAGTGCAGAAATAAAGGAGATATAATACATTATACCTAAAAGCCCTGGGAGCAGTCACATTGACAGCCACACAGAAAACAATTGTACTGTGATTATACAGAATGGTGTTCTACTTTTTTTAAAAAAAAATTTATTTACCAGTCCGCAATGTGTTTAGCTGTAATTAGATTAGTCTCTACTCTCTGCCTGAGTGAATGACTGACAGTCTATTGTTTTTCAATCAGCCTTTTCAAAGGCTGGCGTCTGCTTGCCAGCTGTGCTGTTTTGGTCAGTTATTTAGCATCGGGACTTGTGAAAATAAATACCAGAGACCATGGAGTTTTACAACACAAGAAAATATGGAGTTGATGTTTTGGATGAGACGGCATCAAAGTATTCTGTGAAAGCTGGCTCCCAACGGTGGCCTGTTCAGGTGTTTTAAAATGTATTGGACCTAGCAGCCATCAACTCCTGGGTACTTTACAAAGAATGCACGGAGAAGAATTTACCAAGGAGAGAATATATTTTACAGTTAGCACAGGAACTTCACATGAAGCATTTGGAACAGAGGGAGACTGCCACGCATACCCACAGCTGAAGCTCGCAACCCCACTGAGAGCCGCAAGAGATGCCAATGCCAGGTTGGCAAGTGCAATAAAAACAGTGCCCTGTGCAGAAAGGCGGCATGGAGAAGCGCATTATCTGTATTGATTGTGAACATCCTTAGACTCAAGGTAAAGGAATACCCTTTTGTTGAAAAAAAAAAGAAAAATAAGCTTTTTTTTATAACTTCTTGTGCTGTGCGCTTCTGTAAATTGTTTTCTTCTAAGTTTATTTATCTACGTTGTTCAGTTGCTTTTGCGCATCTGATAATAAACCGATTGCTGTTGAAAAGTTAAAAATGTATTGCTATCATTTCAGTTTTATAAATATGTATGTTGTAAACCGATGTCTGTTGAGATATTTATTTTATTTACATATTACGTATCCCCAAATTGTACTTTTTGTGAACTTACAGCAGATAACCACATTCTACCAAACTTAGTCTAACTTCTGATTCATGCATTAAACCAATGTTCTACAAAACATGGATTCAGAGGTCTTTTCTCGCACTGAATGCAACCACACATATACAGCTAGCATGCTATTCATTTACATGTTTAAGCTCTACTTGGAAATCCTACCACCACAATGAACTAGTATATTTTGTGTCACTGAAATTTAAAAAATAATGAAATACAATAAAATCTAAATGAAACTTATTATAGAACCCTTTTGTTTTACCTGACCAGTATCCACTTTAGAAACATTTGGTAATGCTGATGTACAGTATAGAGCAAGATCTGTTAAACAATCATTGCACAGTAGCACTTTCCACCTGGAATTACTTACTATAATACAGATCATTCTAACAGAACACAGCAATCTTAATCACAAGCTTACACAGAGAACTGGATACACAGCACAATCTTAAGAGATGAAGAAACAGTGTGAAAAGGACTTTTTAGCAATCAGCATTTTCTTCAGCTATACATACTGGTGTAATGTGTAAGTATATATATAGATATATATATATATATATATATATATATATATATATATATATATATATATATATATATATATATATATATATATATATATATATATATATATATATATATATATAACAGTACTGTGCAAAAGTTTTAGGCAGGTGTGAAAAAATGCTGTAAAGTAAGAATGCTTTCAAAAATAGACATGTTAATAGATTATATTTATCAATTAACTAAATGCAAAGTGAGTGAACAGAAGAAAAATCTAAATCAAATCCATATTTGGTGTGACCACCCTTTGCCTTCAAAACAGCATCAATTCTTCTAGGTACACTTGCACAAAGTCAGGGATTTTGTAGGCATATAGTCAGGTGTATGATTAAACAATTATACCAAACAGGTGCTAATGATCATCAATTCAATACGTAGGTTGAAACACAATCATTAACTGAAACAGAAACAGCTGTGTAGGAGGAATAAAACTGGGTGAGGAACAGCCAAACTCAGCTAACAAGGTGAGGTTGCTGAAGACAGTTTACTGTCAAAAGTCATACACCATGGCAAGACTGAGCACAGCAACAAGACACAAGGTAGTTATACTGCATCAGCAAGGTCTCTCCCAGGCAGAAATTTCAAGGCAGACAGGGGTTTCCAGATGTGCTGTCCAAGCTCTTTTGAAGAAGCACAAAGAAACGGGCAACGTTGAGGACCGTAGACGCAGTGGTCGGCCAAGGAAACTTACTGCAGCAGATGAAAGACACATCATGCTTACTTCCCTTCGCAATCGGAAGATGTCCAGCAGTGCCATCAGCTCAGAACTGGCAGAAAACAGTGGGACCCTGGTACACCCATCTACTGTCCGGAGAAGTTTGGTCAGAAGTGGCCTTCATGGAAGACTTATGCCAAAAGCCATACCTCCAACGTGGAAACAAGGCCAGCGACTCAACTATGCATGAAAACACAGGAACTGGGGTGCAGAAAATGGCAGCGGGTGCTCTGGACTGATGAGTCAAAATTTGAAATATTTGGCTGTAGCAGAAGGCAGTTTGTTCACCGAAGGGCTGGAGAGCGGTACACGAATGAGTGTCTGCAGGCAACAGTGAAGCATGGTGGAGGTTCCTTGCAAGTTTGGGGCTGCATTTCTGCAAATGGAGTTGGGGATTTGGTCAGAATTAATGGTCTCCTCAATGCTGAGAAGTACAGGCAGATACTTATCCATCATGCAATACCATCAGGGAGGCATCTGATTGGCCCCAAATTTATTCTGCAGCATGACAACGACCCCAATCATACGGCGAAAGTCATTAAGAACTATCTTCAGCGTAAAGAAGAACAAGGAGTCCTGGAAGTGATGGTATGGCCCCCACAGAGCCCTGATCTCAACATCATCGAGTCTGTCTGGGATTACATGAAGAGAGAGAAGCAACTGAGGCTGCCTAAATCCACAGAAGAACTGTGGTTAGTTCTCCAAGATGTTTGGGCCAACCTACCTGCCGAGTTCCTTCAAAAACTGTGTGCAAGTGTACCTAGAAGAATTGATGCTGTTTTGAAGGCAAAGGTGGTCACACCAAATATTGATTTGATGTAGATTTTCTTCTGTTCACTCACTTTGCATTTTGTTAATTGATAAATATAAACTATTAACATGTCTATTTTTGAAAGCATTCTTACTTTACAGCATTTTTCACACCTGCCTAAAACTTTTGCACAGTACTGTATGATATATATATATATATATATATATATATATATATATATATATATATATATATATATATATATATATATATATATATATATATATATATATATATATATATATAATGTGTTTGCCTGTGTTATGGACATATCAGTGATGGCTTAATGGTGAAAGAGTAACTCAACTGAATTTGCATTTGATACAAGTCGCCTTCTCTCCTTAGTCATTAGACCAGCTCACAGCTTGCTATTTATTAATAGCCAACTGACTCCACATTCTGAACATTTCAAAACTATACAACTTTATCCAATTAAATATGCAGCATTTCCCTGTAATTACGGACGACCTGAAAATAAATCTGTTAAGTACCGGTAATTGCATTATATGAATAAAACGTTTAATATAACAACTTAAATGTTACCCCGTCCTAGGGATTTATTCCACAACAGAACCCTTTAGTACTGTATTTTTACAGAAGCCGTAATGAAGTGTTTACTGTATTGTACCAGGTACTTGCGAATGTATGCAGTACTACAGTACAGCAGCATTGCACATCATACAAACCTTACTAAATATGAACTGATCACGGTAACAGGAAACGGACGCAGTAAATAACGCTTGCCAAATGAAAAGAACACAAAATGCTGATGGCTGATGTTTTGTCATAGATTTGCACACGACTTAATTCAATCAAAACACGGTTGCCTTGCACGATTGCATGACCTACACACTACAATATATATATATATATATATAAAAAAAAAAAAAAAGCAGGACCCCGGCCCTTTTGCAATCCACAGTTATTTCGTGTCTTTTTACGCATTTGAAATCCAGTTTGTTAACTTCGTAATCGGGCAGTGATATTAGCGCCTGTCTGGATCACCGCTTTACAGATACTTATGACCAACCCAGACGAAGCAAACAGCAGGGAGACACCAAGAGCAAAACTGGCCACTCGCAGTAATCACTACGCTGTTTCAAGTGGACGCCACGCTTCAGCTCTACGGCACCTGTCCTCGATACTACCACACAGGCTCAGGTGTGAGGCAGCATCGTGTCCCTGTGCCTGAACTCATATCTGGGGTTAACGTTAATACTATAAATTTACCTGGACTTTCCTCCGCCCAGCCGCATTTTGCCTGTGATGAGCCGCCATCTTACTTGTTGACAGCGCGACGTCACTTCCACGGAAAGACGACAGCATAAACTTCCGGAAGCTACTGTCAGTCAAATGCTGACGGCAAAGGTGCTGCACCAGTTGCAGATATCAATCCAGTCAGATTTGCAAGTCAAGGGATGGGAAGAAAGGAAGCAAAAAGACAAGACGACAGTGTGTTCACGAGGAAGTTAGCGTTCAGAAGCAAAGCTTTTTTTATTATATAAATATAAGGATAATTAATATTATTGTAAGCCCCGCTCAAGCGGGATGGTTTACTGCTGTGTTGCAATGATTGTATTAACGGAATGGGTTAAGTAGCTCAGCTGAGAAAGTATAATTAACGCCGTTCGTGAAGTGTAAGGCAGTTTAAAAAGCACAATATTTACAGGGGCAAAAGCGCTACTTATTACAGGTACAATAGGTGGGCTGGCGGTTACTCTGCAGCCAGGATAGATACTTTTGCACAAGCATTTGTTTTGTTTTGTTATTAACTGCCCCTTACATTTTTAGAACGCGTGCAATTTTTCTGAATTGTTCTTTTTGCAATTAATTAAATATGAATGTGTTTGTATATGTGTTTATGTATTTAGAGTTGGTCTGGTGTTTAGATGTTTTTTGACTAGACGCTCTATACCAGCTAATAGGGTACTGCTCATGATCACCCCCAGCTGCGGACTGATTTAGCACCAATTGCAAAGAAAAAAGATTTGGGGACTAGCTGATCCCCAACTTTAGTGCCTCAGGTAGCTGTTTACTGCAGCGCGTTCCCAAACAGGAACTGAAGGCGGGCGAGGGCTCAAAATATTTTAAGAGTGGAGCGTTATTTTTCCATACAAGATCAAAATGTTTTAATTAATTATTTTTTTAAGAAACCTGACATCTTAGTATTAGTCCTCATTATTTAATTCACACACAAAACAAATGCATTCGTTTATAGGACCAAAGGTGTATTTTCGACTGCAAAAGGTGTAAATCTAATCAGAAATGTTGATTACATATTTCAGGTATAGCCTAAAGCTTGATTTCACAGTACATCCATAGGAAAGCAATCATGGCCAGTAACATCTGCAAAATTATACAATGGAGCAACATTTATTTCATAGAGTGTATGAAAAATTGTATTGAAACTGGAGGATGGCCGAATGGATTCCACAGCAATTCTGCAGCACACAATGGCATGGAATACACTTGTAAGCAGATTGAATGATACCTTTCCTGAGAGGCAGACAGGTACAGCAGCAAATTAAAAAAAAAAAAAAAAAAAAAAAAAAAACGTGGAAGAGGCTGAAAGTAGATACATTGGAAAGTTGTACTGGAATTATTTATTCACTTATATAGAGCAGAGACGGGGTCCCCAGGACCAGGGTTGGGAACCAGCAGAGACGAGGTCCGCAGGACCAGGGTTGGGAACCGGTAGAGACGGGGTCCCCAGGACCAGGGTTGGGAACCAGCAGAGACGGGGCCCCCAGGACCAGGGTTGGGAACCAGCAGAGACGGGGCCCCCAGGACCAGGGTTGGGAACCAGTAGAGACGGGGTCCCCAGGACCAGGGTTGGGAACCAGCAGAGACGGGGTCCCCAGGACCAGGGTTGGGAACCAGCAGAGACGGGGCCCCCAGGACCAGGGTTGGGAACCAGCAGAGACGGGGTCCGCAGGACCAGGGTTGGGAACCAGCAGAGACGGGGTCCCCAGGACCAGGGTTGGGAACCAGCAGAGACGGGGTCCCCAGGACCAGGGTTGGGAACCAGCAGAGACGGGGTCCGCAGGACCAGG
This sequence comes from Acipenser oxyrinchus oxyrinchus, assembly GCA_030684275.1. Classification (NCBI taxonomy): domain Eukaryota; kingdom Metazoa; phylum Chordata; class Actinopteri; order Acipenseriformes; family Acipenseridae; genus Acipenser; species Acipenser oxyrinchus. The sequence goes on from CM060249.1 coordinate 90,320,004, forward strand.
GTTGGGAACTAGCAGAGACAGGGCCCCCAGGACCAGGGTTGGGAACCAGCAGAGACGGGGCCCCCAGGACCAGGGTTGGGAACCAGCAGAGACAGGGTCCCCAGGACCAGGGTTGGGAACCAGCAGAGACGGGGTCCCCAGGACCAGGGTTGGGAACCAGCAGAGACGGGGTCCCCAGGACCAGGGTTAGGAACCACTGCTCTAGAGGGCAAAAGCAGTTACTTTGGCTTTGTTACAATTCAGAACATTTTTGGTACGCAGCTGGGGACTATCTTGAGCTGCTTAGTTCATTGCAAATGGTATTAAGTTGCGTACTAGTTTAGTACCGTCCTCCATACTACCACAGCATCATCACCAGTTAGTCCCATCCTCCTTACTGACCGCTGGATCATCCCCAGTTAGTACTGTCCTCCGTACTGACCACGGGATCATCACCAGTTAGTCCCATACTCCGTACTGACCGCGGGATCATCCAAGGGTAGTACCGTCATCCGTACTGACCAAGGGATCATCCCCGGTTAGTACCGTCCTCCGTACTGACCAAGGGATCATCACCGGTTAGTACCGTCCTCCGTACTGACCAAGGGATCATCACCAGTTAGTACCGTCCAATGTACTGACCAAGGGATCATCCCCGGTTAGTACCGTCCTCCGTACTGACCAAGGGATCATCCCCAGTTAGTACCGTCCTCTGTACTTACAACACGTTGTAAGTAACTTGAACTCTGCAACTGTTTAAGAGCTGAAAACAATTAAAAAGGTCTAATTAAGCAAATTATCAGTTCAATTAAGGGTCTAGTTAAGTAATTGAGAGCTCTCCCCAGGACCAGGGTTGGAAACCACTTATCTAGTGCACAGGAAAACAAAGCTAGCTATCTAAAGAAGCGAATCATAAGGTGGCGCTGGCTCTTCTTACTTCTGTAAAGACGCCATTGGCTGGTGTTGTTACTACGTGTTTGCCAAGCCACAAGAATCGAGGGAGCTGCTCCTGAACTCAGATGAAATAACCTTCTTCACATAGAGTACTTAGCAAACAATGGAAACAACACAACAAAGGACCATAGAGAATCATTGCAAACAAAAAATAAAAATACATTTAAAGTTACTTTAAATGTATTTAAAACTGTTTTAATACCCATTATAAATATTCAAAGCTTACTTACACTACTGCTGTTTAACTGTAATACCTTTTTTATATACTGCAGTTTAAAAAAAAAAAAAAAAAATAGAAACATAAATCTATTGACAAAATATTACATTATACATTAGAAATAAAATCCACAATCAATAATTTCAGAATGGGGACTAGTCAGCACATGCTGTCTGGTGCTAACGTCTTTGACTTTAACCCAATCAGACATTCGGCATCACGTTGCTATGCTATGCTGTCATTGGAAGATTTCAGACTCAATATTAGTCTAATAAACAGAGGCTGCCCCATCACCAACCATTGCAATGTAAAGGCAGTCTGTCTCGATGGAGTCAGAACTAGCTGTGTAACAAGGAGCTCTGATACAGGGAGTGTTACACAGCAAGGCAGTCTGTCTCGATGGAGTCAGAACTAGCTGTGTAACAAGGAGCTCTGATACAGGGAGTGTTACGCAGCAAGGCAGTCTGTCTCGATGGACTCAGAACTAGCTGTGTAACAAGGAGCTCTGATACAGGGAGTGTTACACAGCAAGGCAGTCTGTTTGTGAGCAGTTTGATAAAAAGAACAGTGCACTATCAAGACAGACCCCTCTCTGAATATCCTCCTCTATTAAGACCATTTAATGCCAGGGCTGTCCAACCACAGTCTTGGAGGGCCATTCCTCTCCAGGGCTGTCCAATCACAGTCTTGGAGGGCCATTCCACTCCAGGGCTGTCCAATCATAGTCTTGGAGGGCCATTCCACTCCAGGGTTTTTGTACACGCTCTGGAGTGATCCTTTTTATCAAAGCAGTTAATTCCTACATTCTCCCCAAATTACACTCATTAATTAGAGTAGGACAATATAAACCAGTGCTCTGAATATAAAAAGAAGACACTCTGGAATCCTGGCGCAAAGAGATTGGACTTGTCCGGCAGTATTTTTATATATATATATATATATATATATATATATATATTACATATTCATTACGCCATTGCTTTTCTTTTTCAATCTTGTTTAGAATGTATATTCACATATACAGTATGTCCCCACAGCAGGACAAATGCATTGATATGACAGTAGTAGAACTGATGCTGTTGCAGTTTATCTGGGGCAGTGCAGTGACAGATGTGTCCTTGATTGCACTGTACACAATACTTTAAACAGCAAGATTTGAAATGACTCATTTTGGAAATAACACTCTCCCTGGGAATAATGCCTAACTACATATTTAATAAATAAGCCTTTCTGACCTTCATATTTAGGTCTCAAATGTTTGGCAAATGACAGTTTTAACATACAGGTCAGAAGCCTTGTAAACACTGGGTTGCTGTATCTAAACAAACTGACTTATTCTTTACACAGAATACAGGTGCTCAAGTACCCCTCAGTGGTTCAGGTACAGCAGAGTGCACATGTATTAGAACACCCCATTGCTTCTGTAGTTCAGCAGTGTGCACATGTATTAGAACACCCCATTGCTTCTGTAGTTCAGCAGCGTGCACATGTATTAGAACACCCCATTGCTTCTGTAGTTCAGCAGTGTGCACATGTATTAGAACACCCCATTGCTTCTGTAGTTCAGCAGTGTGCGCATGTATTAGAACACCCCATTGCTTCTGTAGTTCAGCAGTGTGCACATGTATTAGAACACCCCATTGCTTCTGTAGTTCAGCAGTGTGCACATGTATCAGAACACCCCATTGCTTCTGTAGTTCAGCAGTGTGCACATGTATCAGAACACCCCATTGCTTCTGTAGTTCAGCAGTGTGCACATGTATTAGAACACCCCATTGCTTCTGTAGTTCAGCAGTGTGCACATGTATCAGAACACCCCATTGCTTCTGTAGTTCAGCAGTGTGCACATGTATTAGAACACCCCATTGCTTCTGTAGTTGTGATTCATTGTGCATATGAAATCAAACCACTTAAACTGAAAATCTTGTAAAATTGTCAAAACAGGCAAATTAGTGATTGTCTAATTGAATTGATGACTTCAATCGGCTACACATGCAATTAATTTAAAATAGTATATCACAATGGCCAAATAAAACAGGAAACGCCACAGGTTTTTTAAAGTTGGTTCCATTTATTATCGTACATTGAGGGAAAGAAACACAAATATTATACAAAAAATGCTCAAATGCATATGGAGTTGGATTCTACCAATGGCAACATGTTATCACAAATGCTGTATATGGTAACACTTTTTTATTAGTAGTATTATTATCAGCCAGTGTTGCCTAAATATCTTTATTCATTCATATATCGTGCTTTGTTTCTGAAGACAGAAACGCACCACAACTCAACAGCAACGTAACAGCAAAGTCCCTCCCTCATCTCTGTCCTGGAGCACGATGCTGCCCACTAGAGGTGTCAGTGATGAAGTGTTCCATGTCACAGCACCTCATGAAGAACTGTGTGAAGAGGAAGAGGAGACATGTTTCATGAGTCTCTCTTTCTTTTTCTTTTGAGCTCCCACTCTGAACTGCCTCTGAAATATCTTCTCTATGTGTTCCACTTGTTTCCAGATGTCCACCAACTGCTCAACGAAGTCTACATCCTGGGGCCCTGGTCTGGATGTGCTGGTGTTTGGAGAGCTTTTCAATTTGGGCGTGAGCCTTGATACAACTGCCTGGAAGAAACAACAAAGCAGTCTGTTATAACACGAAGCAGTCAGAGCCGTGCCAAAGGTGCTCCAAGCCTGGGTCGGAGACTCAAACCCGCCCCACAGAAAAACCCATCAACGCTGAGTACTTTTAAAAAGAGGCCTTCCTAGCCTTCTCTGAAATAATGTCAGGGTCCAACGATGGAAGAAAAACAAACACACATACAAAAGAAAACAGGTTCTTTCTGGGCCCCTTTGTACGGCCCTGGTACCAGTAGACCAACAGACAGACTTTTCCAAGATCTCTTACCTGATACAAGTCTCTCTTCCAAATAGCAAGAAACAGAGTAGCTCCAGCCAGCACTAAAACCACCACCAGCACTCCAACTGGGGAGCCCTCATCCTCCAGTATTCCTGCTGCCTGGATCCTAACCCGAATTCTTCTGAAGCAGGAGTGCTGGGATTGAAACGCTGAGACAGGGTTCAAGGAATTCTTCATCCAGTTCAGAATGACCTGGACGTAGCCAACCTCTTCTTGGGTTTGTGGGGTCTCTTTTCTTTCTGACTTATAGAAACAGGATCCAAGAGCAGCGAAGAAAACTGACATGGGCTCTGGAGAGCTGGTAAGCTGTTGGTCACACTTAGGCAGACTGGAAGTGGTTTTGATGATATTCTCACGTAAAGACCAAAAGCTACACACTAAGAGAACGATTGCAAGGATCTTCAGAGGCATTTCTTAACCCTTTCAGTCCTGAGTTATTTTTGTCAAGCTGAAGAATTCAAAAGTTGTATAATTAAAAAAGGAACTCCTTTGTTCCGTATACACAAGAACAGGACAAAAACAATATTGCCAATATTGCCAAAACAACTCACTGAATCACAAAGGCGGTTCAGATAACAGCTGATCTGCTGTGAATTTTCAATCTGTTTTATCCGGTTGCTTGGTTTTTATGTCAATGACATCACAAAGTAAAACTTTGTGATGTCATTGACATAAAAACCATTGACGCTCTCTCTGATGACATCACCATTGCTGGCTTTCCTTGTTTTTAAAAATGAAGCCTATATGTTGATAAACAAGTTGTTTGTCTTATTATTACCAATAGAAACATTATTACTAGTTATTGTTTTGTTTTTCTCTTTTTTTGTTCTTGTTTTACTTTAAAAATACATCTAGATTTTTCTAGTATCATGCTGGAAATGTAATTCCTGGTACTCTGTCACTTCCTGTGTTGAATTCCATTCCATTGCCTGACCTCACTTCCATAATCCCAGCCTCACTCTGGTAGACCATGGTAGTCTGGCCATGTAGTTTTGATATAAAGTATAATGGATTTCATTACAAATCCAGTATTTGCATTCTCATAGTGCACATTATTGAATGTTGTGTTACAAAGCACTCATTAATGATACTGTGTTAATAAATAATTTATACAAGGTGCTCTCCTGTACAGCATGTGGCTTGCTAAGTACATATATATTGAGCTAGTCTGTATTCTTTCCACATGCTATTAGATGCACCCTGGAGAAAGCCTGCAGGACGCTCTTCCAGTGTGTTGGAGGACAGTGGTGAGGCTCATTGCTGACTCTCGGACTCTTTTGTGTCCTTCCGCAGTCTGCAGTGATCTACTGTTACATCACTGTCTTACTATTGGTTGTATGACCAAAGGAACTTTCATCTCATTGGCTGTTTATTTCGGGGAGGGTTGTGGGAATGGCTTCTTTTTGAGACTCAGTCGAGCTGCGGCTGTTGAGGAGGCAACATGCCCTGTATGAAGTGATGGATTTGCTCACCCAGGCCTGAGTTATGTACAGTATAAAGACGTGGATTTCTTAGTCTACTTGCTCTGCCTCGCTGTGATTGTTACGTGTGCTGACTGCTTTCGCAGCTGTACTATTTGCCAGTTCCTGTTCCTCGTTGATTGGTTTGGTGTCCTTCCCAAATTCACTCAGTTATTCCCCTATTTTCATTTTGATGGTTTCTATTTGTATTGTAAAGGTCTCAATGAGGCCTAAATTATAATTGTTTTATTCCTAAACTGAAATACAGTAAAATTAGGTCCGGTGAGGGAGCAAGATGTACTTCATTTGTGACTAACCTGCCGATGAGCATGACAGATGTTTTTTTTTTAATTTTTGCTATGATGCGCATAACAGATGTTATTGTTTTCTATGACGTACATAACATGTTATTTCTTTGTAAGTACAAATAACATGGTTTATCTATAAAAATGCAGCCTCCCACGCGTTTCAGACAAAAAGCTCTTCTTCAGCTGAGTAGAAAGAAAAGTGCAGTAAAGTTGTATATTTCAACAATTTTGTGGATGATGTCACGATTATGTCAGAATACTTATGCAATCAATTATTTTCTGTTTTATATTTGTAATTAATTTAGAACAATTTGTAGATTTTATTTTTCACTTTGACATTCTGGACTTTTTTGTGTTGATCAGTAGCAAAAACTCCTAATTAAATCCATTTTGATTCGTAACACAATAAAATGTGGAAAAGTCCAAGGGGGGTGAATACTTTTGAGAGCCACAGTATACATACAGGTGATGCCTGGGTGATAAGCACAATGACCAGTTTGATGGCAATTTGTTTTCAGTATAGATAGAAGGGTAGTTACAGTGCCTATAGTAAGTATTCACCCCCCTTGGACGTTTTCACAGTTTGTTTTGTTGCAACCTGAAATCTTGAAGCATTTAAATGGGACTTTTTTCCTTTGATTTACACAACCTACTCAACACTTTCAATGTGTGAAAAAATGGGGGTGAAAAACAAATCAATTAAAAATAAAAACCTGAAAGTCTTCATTAGATAAGTATTCACCCCCTTTGCTATGACACTCCTAAATAAACTCAGGTGCAACCAAATGCCTTCAGAATTCACACAATAAGTTAAATGGAGTCCATCTGTGTGCAATAAAAGTGTTTCACATGATTTCAGATTAAATACACCTGTCTCTGTTAGGTCCCACAGTTGGGCAGTACATTCAAAGCAAAGATACTACCATGAAGACCAAGGAGCTTTCAAAACAACTCTGGGATAAAGTTGTGGAAAGGCACAGATCAGGGGAGGGGTATAAAAAGATTTCAAAGGCATTGAATATCCCTTGGAGCACAGTCAAGTCGATCATTAAGAAGTGGAAGGTATACAGCACCACCCATAATCTGCTTAGAGCAGGCCGTCCTCCCAAACTGAGTAGCCAGGTAAGAAGGGCATTGGTCAGAGAAGCCACCAAGAGGCCAATGACAACTCTGAAAGACCTACAGTGTTCCATGGCTGAGATGGAAGAAACTGTCCATGTGTCAACAATAGCTCAGGTACTCCACAAATCATCCTGTATGGAAGAGTGGCAAGAAGGAAGCCATTTCTGAAAAAAGCCCATGTAAAATCCCAACACAGCACATCACCTAGGTAACAATATCCCTACTGTGAAGCATGGTGGTGGCAGCATCATGCTATGGGGATGCTTTTCATCAGCAGGGATTGGGAAGCTTGTCAGGGTAGAGGGCAAAATGGATGGAGCTAAATACAGGCAAATCCTTGAGGAAAACCTGCTTCAGTATGCAAAAGACCTAAGACTGAGATTCACCTTTCAGCAGGACAATGACCCCCAAACACACAGCCAAAGTGACACTGGCGAGGCTTAAAAACAAGAAAGTGAATGTCCTAGAGTGGCCCAGTCAAAGCCTGGACTTGAATCCGATTGAGAATCTGTGGCAAGACTTGAAGATTGCTGTCCACCAACGATCCCCATCCAACTTGACAGAGCTTGAACAATTTTGCCAAGAAGAATGGGCAAATATTGCACGATCCAGATGTGCAAACCTGGTAGGGACTTACCCAAAAAGACTCACAACTGTAATTGCTGCCAAAGATGGTTTTACCAATTATTGACTCAGGGGGTTGAATACTTATCTAACCAAGACATTTCAGTTTTTTTTTTAATTTTTCATTAACTGTTGTTTCACAATAAAAATTCTCTTGCCTCTTCAAAGTGTTGAGTAGGTTGTGTAAATAAAAGGAAAAAAAAATCCCATTTAAATGCATCAAGATTTCAGGTTGTAACACAACAAACTGTGAAAACATCTAAGGGTGGTGAATACTTACTATAGGCACTGTATATAGACAACCCAGAGCTGTGATTCCAATACCGCCAGATCTCCTATCCATTACCTGAAGGAGTCCTATACCGTCAACTCCCAGCAGAAACAGGGAACTTGGCCATTATCTTAAATCTGGTTTTTGGGGGCTCCCGAGTGGCACATCTAGTAAAGGCGCTCCACGTGGAGTGCAGGATGGGCCCTATAGCCTGGAGATTGCAAGTTCGAATCCAGGCCATTGCCAACCGTGACCAGGAGTTCCCAGGGGCAGCACAATTGGCCGAGCATGCATCCGGGTAGGGAGGGCTTAGGTCGGCAGGGCAATCCACAGTTCACTGCGCACCAGCGACCTCTGTGGCTGATAGGGCACCTGCGGGTCTGCAGTGGAGCCATTCAGATCTGTGTTCTAATGGCTTCACTGTGGATCCGCAGTGCGATAAAAGATGGCTAGGCAGGGACACGTCTCAGAGGATGCGGGTGTCACCAAGGGGGTTGCAGCGGTGAACCAGGATTAATAATAACTTAATTGGCAATTCTAGATTGGGGAGAAAAATTGAGTAAATATCATTGGAAATCACTAAATTTATAAAAAATAAAATTAAAAAATCTGCTGTTTGATGCTGGTGACCGCCTCACATAACTCAATGGAACGGAAGTTTAATACATGTAAATTTGTGCTTTGGAATCAAATGAATGGAATCTGGTTTAAATTATTTAAATTATGAGTCATTTACATCTTAATTATACTTTATTGATTATCATTGATAATGACAATAACAGAATGAATGCTGTAATGATAAGAAATTGGACCACAGCCCTACAATGCATCCAGTAATCTTGTCCACAGCTCCATTCCGTAACATACACACCATTCTAGAGCATGTCACAGAGTCAGGTACTTCTATTATTCAGTCCACAAGTGAACTCACCCAAGAGAGGTCTCTGCAGCTTCACAACTAATAGATAATCAACAGAGTACAACCCACAAGGCAGAGGGACCAATTATTAAAAGATTGTTATGAACAGAACCAGAGCATTTATCTCATAGTAATGTGTCGGGGTACATAGTTTTGTTTTGCTGTATAGAATATCAGAATATTTACCTGATTTTGGAAGAAATGTCAAAGATCTAGAGCATCTATCTATCTAGATCCCCCAAATCTGAATGAGTTGCACCCTACCCCCTATGGAGGTCCATTTCTCTATACATCCTTTTTGAAGAACTCTTTCATGATACAGGTAGATCAGATTCTTTTCTTTTTTTAAAGGTTGAAAAATGCAGTACAGAGACGTGGCAGTTTTAAAAGCGAATTTCCACTGACTTATCTATAGGTACTGTAAACACTGCAGGTACTTACAGGTTTTGATGCCATGGGAACTACACTCACTTGTTTCTTTATAAATCTATTAATGTGTTTGTGATGTCATTTACTACATACAGTAGTTATTGAGGTAACGATATACGGTTCCTTTCTATTCAGACATCATGGCATTGAGTCTATTTATCCATTTATTTTCCTTTATTCTTCTGTATTTTACATTATCAAATTATGTTTCTTCTAAAATTACAAATTGTAGGTCATTCATGTTTTTTTGTTTTTTTTTTGTAAATAACTATTGGTTCATGTACTTTTTTATTTCTTATGTATACAGTATATAGAGAGAGGTTTTCACAAACCTGTAGAACTGCTGACGTAACCAAGCATCGTCTAGTCAGTATTATTGGTGACAATCTGGTATCACGAGGGCTAAGAGATTACATCAGTACAGGTTATATTGTGGTGCAGTGTGGAAACACAGGAATCCAGAGCTCATCTGTTTACAGTAGGAGAGAGCTTTTGGTTGAGTGTGTGTGTTTGTATTTGGGGGGTGGGTGGTACTAAGAAGGCCTCTGATGTGTGTGGCAACAGGTGCAGACAGTCAATGTTTGTCTCATACTAGCTACGTGACGTCCACCTGCCATTTGGCGTCTTCCTCGCTGAGCGCATTAACTCACTTTAAAAGTATGGCTCAAGAGTCGGCTGTGTGGCAGTCGGCCGGGAGGGGGAGCTGTTAGTTCAGATATAAAAGATCTGCAAGCAATCACTAACACAGATACACCGGACGTCATATCCACGATTTGTAAATAATAGTAATAATAATAATTTTTAAAAAAAAGAAAAAAACGCTCAGGAAATTTTGCAAGCAAGAAGCCTTTAAATGTCCACTGAATTGAATTTTCTCATACTTTTTTGCTTCAATTGTTAACTAAACTGTCAACTAATTTCTTTTTAATAAATTGGAAAGGCTAACACTTTAGGTTAATATATATATATATATATATATATATATATATATATATATATATATATATATATATATATATATATATATATATATATAAACCACACCATGTATACAGTGCAGTAAAATGAATGTTGCTTTCATTACAGTGCATGCGCGTTTCTATCAATCTGATTGATTGTTGTACAGTAGTCTGCGTGGTTACCTGTCAGAATATTCGGGCGCCAATGTTATTGAAATTGAAGAAGGAATCTATGAAAAAGACCTAGGAGTTTATGTTGACTCAGAAATGTCTTCATCTAGACAATGTGGCGAAGCTAAACAAAAGATGCTCGGATATATTGTGAAAAGTATTGAACTTAAATCAAGGGAAGTAATGTTAAAACTTTACAATGCATTAGTAAGACCTCATCTAGAATATTGTGTTCAGTTCTGGTCACCTCGTTACAAAAAGGATATAACTGCTCTAGAAAGAGTGCAAAGAAGAGCGACCAGAATTATCCTGGGTTTAAAAGGCATGTTGTATGCAGACCGGCTAAAACAATTGAATCTATTCAGTCTTGAACAAAGAAGATTATGCGGTGATCTGATTCAAGCATTCAAAATCCTAAAAGGTATAGAAAATGTCGACCCAGAGGACTTTTTCGACCTGAAACAAGAAACAAGGACCAGGGGTCACAAATGGAGATTAGATAAAGGGGCATTCAGAACAGAAAATAGGAGGCGTTTTTTTACACAGAGAATTGTGAGGGTCTGGAACCTACTCCCCAGTAATGTTGTTGAAGCTGACACCCTGGGATCCTTCAAGAAGCTGCTTGATAAGATTCTGGGATCAATAAGCTACTAACAACCAAACGAGCAAGATGGGCCGAATGGCCGAATGTTCTTATGTTCTATTATTATTGTATTCTAGTCTGTCCCCAGTGTTTGTGCAACAGGTGTGTGACTAATTTAATAGGTAGGTGCTGGGAGAATACCCCGGATGTCAAAGCAAACCTCCAAACCAATCATATATCTATAATGAAGCGCGAGCAGCAGCAGAAAAACAGCTGTCCGCGTGACAGTCATTTTGGAGGGTTATATGAATTCAGAGTCTTCCACGAGCACACGAGTTTTCATTACACAGTCGCATGTCCACTGGAATAATACTACGGAACCCCTTTCTAGTGGGGGGGATTTAGACTCATTGCAAAATAACTTTTTTCTTTTTTGAAATGCTGTTTCACACAATGGTTTCACAAACAGTCCAGCGGTTGCTGGTGGAGTAGGCGTTACCTCGGAACATCTGACTTCCTCACTTCTGAGCTCGGCAGTACAGAGGCTTGGATGCTTATTCATTCCAGCGAGGGGCTGTTGGAGGACGGGCTCTGTACTTTATGGTTATGATTTTGTTTCCCTTGGGCTCCATTAACAGCTGTAAGAAAACTGGGAGGTGTTTGAAAGAGACGCCTGCTAGAAAAAAGCCTAATTTAAGTGCATGTGTCAGAGTCTATAGGACTAGAGGAGCGGAGATCAGTGCTAGTTACAAACTCTACCAATCTGCACGAAAGCTAGCGATGTACCAGAAGGGTTGACAATTGACCTCTGTATTTCTGACTGCCCGGGATAGGCAATATTAATAATAATAATAATAATAATAATAATAATAATAATAATAGTATAGTCTAATACCTGGCAAACAAGTAAATCAAGGATTATGGGGGAATTTACAAGGAAAAAATAAACATGGCGACAAGTGGGGGGCTGCTATGACTTTGTGGACATTGTAAATAAAAATAACATACTTTGTGGACATTGTAAATAAAAAGAACATATATATATATTTTTATATATATATATATATATACATCAAGTTCTGGATGCAATGCTGTACACCAAGGAGTTTCACATGTAAGTATTGCTTTTGTTTTTATTACCTTACCACTTTACTGAAGAGCGGGTTAGAAACTGATACGATCTTTCTACTTATAGCTTTGATGAAAGTTTTATTTGGGAAATGGAAAATAAATAAAGAGGATTGATAATGGAAATGCTCCCGATAACTGATCTCGGCCTATATTAGAACAATACGTATTTGTAATGGTATGCTATACTACTACTACTACTACTACTACTACTACTACTACTACTACTACTACTACTACTACTACTACTACTAATAATAATAATAATAATAATAATAATAATAATAATAATAATAATAATAATAATAATAATAATAATTTAGTAATGCTGTGATTTTAAAATATAGGGGAGTTGTCTCTACATGGAATGTAATCAGTATTTGTTTATGCATATTTGCATGATTTCCATTGAACAAATTGTTTAGTTTTCGATTCATATTTTGTTGAAGGTGTAAACATTACTAAATGTAAATGTTTTCTAGTTAGTCTGGCATTGCATTGTGTTGAAATACATTTGAAAACCAGGTTAAAGATCGGATGCGTTTTTGAGATCGGGGCCAGTGCAAGCCGTGTTGTGTCTCAGGTTGTAGCTTTGGGAACTCACGTCTGTGCACGGATTTCAGGGACCGAATGATCTAAGTAAACATGTTTAGTACTATCCCTTTAGCTTCTTATTATGAGTGTAGGGGAAGCGTGGTGATAGATAAAGAAAAAAACAATGTATGATAGAGAAAAAACAATGTATTAAAACAATGTATTGTTTGTATATTATGTATTTTTTCTTCTTGCAAATTAAACGCAAGTCTAGTTCAGCATCATCAGTTAGCATTACGTGTATGTATGGATGCGTGATGCGAATATGTGTAAACGTGAAGAGGCTCGTGTTTTATACAGGTTGTGGGGAGTGCCGGTGTTGTGCCTGTAATACTTACAGGAGAAACCAACAACAGGTGCACCTGACTGTCATATATAGATCTGAACGTGGCGGGCGCCGTGCTGCTTGGTGCTGTTGTCTCCAGAGAAACTGACAGTTAAACTCTCAAGTGTAAACAAAACGTAAGCCTGAAAGGCCTCGGGATATTTTACACAGCAAATCGCTTTTTAATCTATTTTACCTTGAAAGGCATGCGGCACCACTGGTCTCTTGTCCAAGGTGCTGAAACTCCTGCGAGCGTGTGCATGTTTAGACTCGCACCCGAATTCTTACATCTTTCTTTCTTTCTTTCTTTCTTTCTTTCTTTCTTTCTTTCTTTCTTTCTTTCTTTCTTTCTCTCTTTTTTCGCTTTGTGGATTTAACACGTTTGATTTAAAACCAGAAGCGCAGCACTGAAAGATGAATGACAACAGCTGAGAATCCTGTTTGCTTTAACCGTCAAAATATAGGCACAGCGAACTGGCGAGTTTGCCGTGCACTGTACACGGTACTTCAGCGAGTTCTCGCCCCTTCTTTTCACAACACTGATCAACATGTGATAAAGTAGTACATTTTCTTTCTTTCTTTCTTTCTTTCTTTCTTTCTTTCTTTCTTTCTTTCTTTCTTTCTTTCTTTCTTTCTTTTGTTTATGCTCTTCTAAAATCTTTCTCTTTTTAATCAGCGGGTAACTGCCAAAATATTATTTCTCCATAATAGCACGTGTGTGTGTGTGTGTGTGTGTGTGTGTGTGTGTGTGTGTGTGTGTGTGTGTGTGTGTATTAATATATATTGTAGGTACTCATATAAACGAAAATGAGTTCTAACATACATTACGTTAAAAAAAATGTTTTCCGTAATGTCGGGTAAGCAAGTGTAAGCGAGTCTACTTTATTATTTTAATGGGCTTTATACTTTTTAAGAAAAACAAGAAACAAACAATTATGTTTTGAATTGTCTCGTTGATATTCCACTATTTTCACGGGCACAGATGCGGTGACGTGTCTAGCCAAAACACATCGTTTTTAAAGCTGCCCGAGTCCAAGTGCTTAAAAGGGGCAGACACATTGTAATTACTGTGTAAATGTTTGTTTTAGGAATAGTCATTCAATATATTCTAAGGGTGCCTAGCAGCGTTGCTGAAATGGTAGCGGACGAGCAGGGCGTTTAGAGTATGACATTTGGTATTAAAGGGATTTGGTATGCAGTACAGTGTTGCTGGACAGGAGAAACACGGGGTGTTATACAAGAAACGTCATCTCTACATAAATAAAGTAGCTTCTCTCATTTAAAACATGCGTAGGCATTACAGGGTTAATTTCTTCTATAATTTGAGAAAACTTAAAACAAAATGCTACCGGCAGATTTGTTTGGTTAGCATTGTGGATTAATATAACGTTTTGCAGATAATGTTAACTTGCGTGATTAAGAGACAATCAGCCAGACATGCAATCAAATCAACCTGCACATACAAAGGCGGAAAGGGGATTTTGTCCTTGTTCTTTTTTTTGCCAGTCTTCCCGCCTCATTAGTGCGGCCGGCCGGTGTGGTGAAGAATATACTGCATTCTGTGGAATCTCGGCATCGCCAGCACTTCGGGTCTCTTTGGAAGCCTCCTTGCTGTCTTTCACTTAACGTGAGACAGCTGTTAATACTACACGCAATTGTTGTGTGCTGTTTTTATTCTCTGGTAACATATATACAAAAACAATAGTTAACGCTTCAAACGAGTGCTGTTTTTTTCTTTTTTTTTTTTTTTACCAGTAGACTATCATATAAAAAGTAGACCTACTTATTATACAACAGGTTCCTTTATTTACCTCACCTAAATACAGATCGTTATTAACGTTTCAAAGTACAGGGGTTTAAACACAAATAGCTTTAGTACGTTATCTTGGCGTAAAGTAATTTGCTGTAGTTGAATCATATTAGGCCTATTATTATTATTATTATTATTATTATTATTATTATTATTATTATTATTATTATTATTATTATTATTATTATTGTATAGCATTTAATTGTACGTTATAAAAACAGGATAGTAACTCGCAAACCTTTTGCACACACACGCACACAAACACCCACACACAAACACACACACAAACACACACACACACACACACACACACACACACACACACACACACACACACACACACGCATTTAGTTGATTTAGTGTCTCATTTAATGTTAACCCTTGAAAGACGGGATATCTGGCATCCCCTCAGAAAAAAAATAATGGTGAAGTCTAAGAAAGGGTGAAACAGCAGACACCACGAAGAACGCACTGTCCCAAGGTAATTTCACATTTCATATAGTGTACGCACATATATCTTAGAAAAAATAAAGAATGTTTTGAGGCAATGCGTTTTACACACTTGTGTCCAATAATAAAACATGCCAGTGGCAGCCCTGCATTGAGGCTGGCTTTTCTATATCAAAACACCTTCCCCCGGGATAATGCCAAGTGTATCGTATTGTATGGACTTATCTCTTAGGAAAAATATCTGAGATTCGCAAACTATTTTATTTATTATTTATTTCTTAGCAGACGCCGTTATACAGGGCGACTTACAATTGTTAGAAGATATCACATTATTTTTTACATACAATTACCCATTTATACAGTTGTTTTTTTACTGGAGCAATCTAGGTAAAGTACCTTGCTCAAGGGTACAGCAGCAGTGTCCCCCACCGGGGATTGAACCCACGACCCTCCGGTCCAGAGCCCTAACCACTACTCTACACTCATAAGTGCACGTGCGCAAACAGGACATTCTCGAAATGTTATTGCAATCCACAATCAGGTAGCCTACATGTTGACACGCTGTAAATGATATGAGAACATTGCATGTGACACATTTTTCGTTGTTTTATTTTCTCTTTGTAAAAAAAATAAGCAAACAAGTAATCACACTGAAAGCCTTGATCTAACACACTGCCAGTTTATTTTTTCAATGTAGACAAAACTGCCGGGACTGGTCACTAAAACAATGCGAAACGTCTTTAAAACTATACCACACAATTACTGCGTCACTATAAATATAAGAAATAATAATATTTTTTATATCTTTTAATCAATCAAAATGCTCACGGACAGACAATCCTGCCCCATGAGGCCAATGAATCAGTGAGAAACATTATTTTTATTGTGTAGACTTGATATTTTTCACGACGTTTTGCATTGCTTTAGTGCCCCATCTGTGCTTTCACCCTCCCCTTTTAGATCTGCGTGCTTCATGTAGCTGCCCTTTCATGCCATGTTACTGAATAAACGTCACCATCTCGGGGAAATTTCATTCAAAATGAAGTTGCTTTTAAGGTGGTCCACATGTAAAGCACCCTTAATTTATGTGTAAAACAGGTGGAAAATCCGACACAAAAAGCTCTCCGAAATAAAACTTCGATAAATCGCTCTTTTAAGAAAGAATATAAGCATCAAGTTTCGGAAAACATTTCTAAACAAATTCTGAACCCCGACACTGTAATGAATAGACTCTAAGGCGACCTGTTTCCTAATAGACTCGTATCTCCGTCATCCACATATGTAGGAACTGGTTCATTACAGCTGTCATTTCTACATGAGGAACGCATTGCCCCAAGATAATTGTATATTTTCTAAGGCGTTCTTTACATAGAGAACCAGCCATAATCAATTAAATATACAGATGTGTGTAAAACGCATTGCCCCAAAACATTCTTCATTTTTTCTAAGATATATGTGCGCACACATATAATAAATGTGAAATTACCTGACTCACTATAGACACCTTTGGTGATGTCATTATAATGCTTAATAGATATAAATCATTTGCATTCCTCCAAACTTGTATGTATTTATTGAAAGAGACATTTGTCGAGGCTAGGCTGTATAAAAATGATCAATTATGGTGGGGCAAGACACTTTTATTGATAAAACAGCCTTAATTAAAAACTGTATATTGCCTAAAAGGAAACATAGATTCATTATTAATCATGTCAAACATGCTTACTCCAAACTTTAGCTTTGTTTCTAACAGATATGAGACTGTAATATATGTGTAAAGAGGAATGCATTCTAGAAAAGCCAGTTTTAAGACTTCATTAAAACCCGACGGCAGTGAATTTGAGGCTCAGGCAGCAGTGCTGTCAACAAGTGTTCTGAGCTCCGACTGTTCCGTCTTCTCCACAGACCCAGCGCCTATGAAGAATAGCGACATGTTGGGGTTTTAAAGTCACATTTTTGTCGCATGGTCCTAGCCTCTTCCGTAGCTGCGCGTGCACGTGACGTGAAAGAAAGCAAGGAGGCGTTCCGAAGAGACCCGAAGGGCGGGGGATGCAGCAATTCCTTGAGATGCAGGATATTTCACAACACCTGTTCTATACTGTCAAGTCTTGGAGGCGTGGCTACCGTCTGGTCTCACCTGTCTGAGTGTGTCTGCCAGGCGGGACAAACAGGAGATCCCCTAGCCAAGCCTAATGTCTGTTGACATAAGCCATTCATATCCCAGTAGCCTTGTCTCTTGAATTACTAGCATTCTTTCGATTGGTGTGCCTGCCTGCCTGCCTGCCTGCCTGCGTGCCTTCCTGTCTGACCTATCTATATATATATATATATATATATATATATATATATATATATATATATATATATATATATATATATATATATATATTGTATTACCTTATCCATAACTAAAACTCTATGTTGCGCTTGCCATTTATTTTACTCAACTTTCATTAAAACAAATTAAGTATATGTTTCATCACTGTTCCCACACAATTATCTTCTCAGTGTAATTGTCATTTTATTGAATTAATTGATTTCCTCGCAGAGATGTTAACTGTAAAGCTCATGCACTTTTACACATACAGGAAGACACTTTTTTCAGGAACAGTGGCTTGAAACCTGGTTCCAGGAGACTGGGAGAGGCAACGCTGCTGTATCAAACCCCAAGTCTCCCCTGGTGTGCGTGCAGTGGCCTGAAACCTAGTCTTCTGAAATCAAGCCACAAAATGGCTCCATGTTCTCTCAGCTTTAACAAGCCATTGAAAACTGATCACTAGACTAGGGAAATTGTGATAAACAGTTGATGTAAATCCTCCTAATAATTGTAATAAATAAGGGACCATCTGTGTGTCGTCTCCCACTTTTGGATGTTAAGCATTTATATTAGCTCCACTGGGGAGATTCTTTCTACACATCTTTCTACACACATCTAGGAAAAATTCATTTGTTGAAGGAAAATGCCATTTATGTAACTTTTGCAACACTGTAATTGATTATGTTTGAGTCCTTGCTTACAGTATATAACTGTTCGCCAATCCCATTGATGGTGGTTTTCTGGTGGTAAGTGCAGCAGGAAGGGGTACCACTCGAGGCTACAGATGGGAGACATTCTCCCAACTGTGGACACATAAAATTCAGTCAGATGGAACATCATGATGTCATCATGATATGTACCCAGTATCAGTGCTGTGTGTTGCAACATAACCTCTGCATATTCAGCCCTTACTGGCATCAGACTGGCATTTGTACAAACATATAATCATGCTACCAGGTACCATCCAATCACAATTTATATAACATGTTTAAAAGCAAAGTAGCTAGCACAGGTATTATAATAAACACTTCCTATCCAATAAGCTATTTTATTGATACCCTTAGCTAGCTTTTTAAACCACAAATTATTGATTTATAGTTACACATAACATTTGATACTTACATTATCATCATATAAACTTTTACAAACATCAATGACAATTTATTTATTCTTATACTAGTTTTATAATAAATGTATATACTTTTCTGTGTGTCAGATCATCCAATTGGCTATTTTTTTAAATAGCAATGTGGTGGGTACATTTCACCTGTGAGAGGGATACAGTGAGTGAGCTCATAGTCTGTTGGACTGTTCATCTTTGTGTGACATTGCCTTTCCGATTATGATGAAATGGACATTTGTACAGTGGTGTGCACAGTTATTAGAACACCCCATTGCTTCTGTTGTTTTGATTTGTTGCGCATATGAAATCAAATCACTGATGAAAATCTTGGAAAACTGTCAAAATAGGCAAATTAGCGATTGTCTAATTTAATTGATGACTTTATGGCCACACACGCAATTAATTCCAAATACTAAGAGAAAATGAACACACAGCCACAAATGGTAAAATGCATGACTTTTTAGAAGTTGTTTAAGATGCCTAATTAAAGCACAAAGTGATCTAACATTTTCACACGTGTGCCTATTGTTTCTATATCACTGATTACTGACTGAAAAATTGACAAATCTTGAGGTGTTCTAATACATTTTGTACATTACTGTAAGTTATTGTGGATGTCAAAAACATTTTCCTACTTTTGTGTGAGTTCTGGTCTGATTGATTGGGCTGGGAGAAGCTATGTCACATCTTCATAACAGTAAAGTCTAGATTTGCTGGTGCAGTGATGATCTGATTGGTCTGACCTACTTTTTTTTGAAGTACTTAATATTAAAGGCTAAATCTTGGAAACCACTTGTTACAGATGTCACATCTGGGAGATAATTAAACTGTATTGTTTTCCAGAAATGCCCTTTGCCTTTAATCACTGGCTGGCACACGCTAGAGATGACCTTGGAAGTATTGTGTGTTTATCACGCCTCCTGTATTTGGTTCAAGTGCCTGTCTGACAGGTTAGCACCTCTTCTTTCAGCGCACTTCAAGCACAGCCTTCCTGGTATCTTCCATAGAGTGTGAGCACATGGGAGGAAAAATACAGAAAGCCTGTGATTAAACGCATTGCAATCCCTCTACTGTGATGACCAAAGGGTCTGAGTTTGAGGCTTGTGCTCCTATAGCAAGGCAGTGGTGATAATGATGCGCTGACCTCAACAACAGCAGTGCATCAAACAACACTCCCCCATGACATTAACATCCCCATACAGTATCTGCTGTGGCTAATCTGACTCAATATATTGAACCGTGTATGAACACATCATAAGTGATTATAACACACAGAGGACAGTAAGTTCTCCTAACATGGACTCCAGTGAGATCACAGAACCAGAATTACTGGGCTTTGGCTCCAGTCTGCACACAAATAGATGTTCACGGCTGCTTATTCAGCTTCAATCAATCAGAGTCATTAACTGGCCACTTTTTTTACCTGCTTTCTTTTTGTTGTTTTCTTTTGCAATCACTTAAATTCTTCAAATGCTTTTTTTATTGGTGATTTGATCTAAATTTAAGAGTTATTCCTAGGTTGTAGTTGATTGCCATATGAAACCCAGGCTAGATCAGTCAAACTTGAGTTAATTCATAGATTGTCGATAGGTGGTGTTAACAATACAGAACCTATTTAATTTAAATGTCATGGACAAAGTGCAGTGGGAATTTTAAATAAATTAAACTGAACCCCCAAAACACTCAGCAGCACTCCTCACTGCAGTAAAGAAACACCCTGTGTGTTTGTAGCACGCTTACAGCAATTAAACAGCAGTGGAATTAGCAAAGTCCTGATGCCACATAGGCTTTCAGATCCATCAGCAATGTTGATTGATTTAGTATTTCTCAACAGAAAGCCACCTATAGAAAACTATGACAAAGATCAGGGCATCATTGATTTGATCTTGTCGTTTTGTGTTAAGTGCCAGAAGTAAAGGCATCAGAAACGGACCGTGACCACAGATTGGTAGATTGAACCAACTCGGCAGCTTTTAAGCCCATGGTACAATGGGCTTAGTTACAGGTCATTTTAGTTATTAGAGCATGAGTAAAAGTTTACTGCAGCATATTTGCACGGTAATCTGCAGTTTACTTTGCATTTACTGCACTTTATCATGGTTAACATGCCATTGACTGTTTGTTACTGTGCTTAACTGCATGTTGGTAGGCTTGTGCAATGCTTTAACACAATAAACTAAGTGATAAGTAACTGAAAAAAAAGCTGGGACTAATTTAAAGAAAACCTGCATTTCCATTTTTAGTGAAAGTTTCTGAAAATGTTTAGGAAACATTTTGGGTACACTAAGGGGCAGAGTTCTTGGCTCCATTCAGAATAAGTGTTAGGCGCTGTTCTTTATCTTAATTAACTGAACTTTAGACACAGCCCCTTAGGCCTAAGTCTTCTTAATTAATGGAACTTTAGAAACAGTCCCTTAGACCCAGGTCTTCTTAATTAATTGAACTTTAGACAGTCCCTTAGACCCTAGTCTTTACAGAAGGTGAACTGGTAGTTGTGTATGGAGGGTGTGTAATAAAACATGGACTGGATCTGAGTCAGCACTAGGTTTAAAAACATTAAAGGTTGTTTGTGTATGCAAGAGTCCACCCCACATTAAAAGGGTGCACACATTTCCTTTACATTACCCCCACATGCAGGGCAATCTGAAGACGTTCGGAGGGAAGGACACAGTTATCTGTGAACGCTTCAATAAATACTGCTTTCCTGTGGGCTTTCTTTTATATATATAACTGTGGCAAAGTGGTAAGTAGTGCACAGGTGTACAGGTGATGCAGTGCTCAATACAATGACAAACAACAAATATTGGTGAAATGATGATGTTTATTTATAATCCTAATGTCACTTGACAACAGCAATAATAAAGGAGGGCTGGCAATACACAACGATTTGTATTGCTCAGTGAAATAACCACGGGGTTCAGTCCCGAAATAATAAACACAGTATAAACACACACAGAACACAAACACGATCACAAGTCCAGAGTGAGTGCTGAAGTGGAAGTGGTGCAATACAGTTTATTAGTGAACACGAGTGCAGTGAAGTCCGGGTTGGGTGCTGGCCTTAAGCGACAGCTCCCGGATTGTGTTAGCTGTCTATCAAGAACAAACAGAAACAGTTAGACTGATATAACACACAAAACACAATAACACCCACGATTATTAATTACATCAGTTTTCCTACGGGTCCTTTCATTAACCAACCAAAGGAACAGATCGCTGGGCCACTTCCCCTAAATACCCTCAGTCACGCCCTCTTTCGGTGGCACGGCCAATCATGTATCTTCCAATCCATGACTGACACATCGCCTACCGCATTAAGGCAATGACTTCTGGTATCAAGGCCCCGCCTCTTTCCTGGATGTCCGGCTTCCAACTGACCCTGGAATGAACTGCCAAACCATCCAATCCGGGGCACTCTGCTCCGGTTACACAGCGCCCTCACAGGTCTGGAGGGAGATTGTTGACTAGGATTCATTCGCTCTCTGTCACAATAACATATGCATTATTAGCTTTCATTCAGTTAGTTGCATATTTAAAATAATACCAAACATCTTTTACAAACAGCAACATGTGTTTATTGTATTCATATAATAGTTATTTTTTTCTGTATGATTGACATATTAATTGATATGTTTTCTCCACTCCAGTTTATATGATTAGAATGGATATCCTTTGCATTCTTTCATTCATAACTTTGAAATGCTCAGTCTGAATTCCAATGTAGAACTACAAGAAATCAAACCATATCCCATTTTATGCACACTGTGTTCAAATGTGTTAAGCACATGTAACAGGCAGTGTTGTGTGATACGCTGCTGTTACGGATTGTCTTGTCCCCTTCCAGTGAGCTGAGAGGAGGTTAAAAGCTCTTTTGCATTGTTGTAAAGACGGTCGCTTGCAGTGCGTGGGGTTGCCGGTTCGCACCCAGCCTCAGCCCCGTTAAGGATACCAAATGTACGTGTTTATTGATGAGGCCAGTCACTTTATTAGCTGAATTGGGACTTTAAAAATTTAAACCATGAATGTCATATAAATCCAGCTTTTCTCCAATTAATTGTTAAAGACAGAGAACACTACTTAAGCATGAGAACCCTGATCAGATGACATTATCGCCTAGTAGTTGATCGCATTGGGAAAATATCAGTTAAGTAACAGACAAAGACAAGGTCAACTACCAGTGTAATGCCCAATAATTAGGGTTTAATTATGATTAGTGACTGATATTTAAAAGCATTTTAAATCTCCAACTTACAGGTTTATTTACCCTTTCAAAGTTTTGCTTTCTGTCCATTTTCTTTGTTTTATTTTTTAAACCTAGAAATTTTATTTGAACACACTGCCCTGCAATGCTGCATCCTTAGTGAAGAGTTTCAGCGCAGACAGGAGCCGCACACCCTCCTCCTGTTAGAGTTTGCAGGAATCGGATTTCATTGCTTAAACTGGAAGCTAATTAAGATTTTAGAAGGTGTCGGCTAAATATAGAAACCGTTGATAATCTCTGTAAAGGACTCTGTTTCATTTGAATAATTCTATTTTCTCAACCCTGGAACTCCATCAACTGCCATCATCAAGTTATTGGAATTACATAGGCTTTAGATCAGAAGTACCAATTACAGAGAGAACATGACAAACCCTATACTGTATCAGAGCAGTGTGTAAAACATTTTCTCTGGAGATAGTGTTTGGATTCTGTCTGGTACAGTCGGTGAGATGAGAGGAGGTTAAAAGCTCTAAAACCACGAATGCAGATGAGCCCTGCTCGTCTGCATTGTGGTAAAGACGCTTGCTTGCGGTGCGCGGGGTCACCACCCTGTTACACATACAGTGCAGATCTGATTTGACTCTTGTGGTTGTCTGTTAAAAACCTGCTACTAAACCTTGGGGCAGCCAAGCCATGTGTCCCTTTATTCATTTTTAAATCCAGTAGATCAGATTTCTTTTAGAAATATCCTGTTCACTCAGTAGTAACAAAATGAACTAATTAAACTGTATAAACCCTTGGTATGTAATAATAATAATAATAATAATAATAATAATAATAATAATAATAATAATAATAATAATAATAATTTGACCTATATAATCAAAGATATTGGAAATGACATGAATCCTATCATATAAAAGGGTTCTCTTGTTTATTAAAGTGGCTCTCGTTGACAGAATAATTCAATTCAATTCACTAATTCTTGCCTGTTGTGTACTTCCATTAACTGATATGTTCTGAAAGAAACATGCACAGTATTTTAAAAATGTGATACTGTACTACAGTAAGGTTAAGAAATCTCTGGTTAAGACTTTCAACAAGTCCTGCACTGCCTTTCAAACCCTGGCCACATCCTGTAAGCAGCCTGGAGAATACTGCAAATGTCAATGTTCATTTTAAAAAAGACGATTTCAAATTACACAACATCAAACATTCAGAAAAATAGACTGGACAGGAGCGGAGGAGCTCTATATGTTATGGATGGACTAGAAGTAAAAAAAACACAAAAAAACTCTATTGATTTATCTCAGACTATTAACCAAAGTAATTTGGGTAGAGCTGGTAGGTAAAACCACTAAAGTATTTTCTATTGGGGTATGTAACAGACACCCTGGAATAGAAATGAATAGGCAGGAATACTGTAATCATGGGGGATTTCAATTTACCAGTATGAACTGGGAAAGTCCTGTGGGATGTGGCTTTGAGAAAAAAACAAACAAAAAGAAAAAAATGTTTGTGTCCTTTTTAGATCAGATCATGTAGTGCTTGTCTTCTGTTGTTAAAGATGTATAAACAATGATGACTGTATGCTATAGAGTCAGTATATTTTTCTAATAGTTTATAAAAAGCTTTGAATGAAACAGAATGTGGTATGAAAGGTCCAGCATATTGTGTGCTTTTATTTTTTTATGAAAGCAAAGAACTTTAAAATCTCTATATGTTAAAGTACATGAGTCAGCCATTGGTGTAGACTTTGGAGCAGAAGATTCATTCAGTCGTTCAGTCGTTCATCTATCCACAGTCAATGACTTTTCAACAGGGGGAGTCATAATTTTACAACAATCAAATTTTAGATTTTTTGTTTTTATTTGCTGGGAACATAAGGTATTTCCCAAGCATTTCTCACACGCACACAAACGGACCATGATCAATTGTTTACCTTAAAGAAACTTCTCCATTACAGTCTTTCTCAATCGTTACTGATACTATTAGCACAATTCTCAAAACAGTTAACACAAACACCAAAGCAGTTGCACAATTTACAAAACATCAAATACAATCGCAAAATGAATCAAACAGGGACTTCCGAGTGGCACATCCGGTAAAGGCACTCCTCCTGGAGTGCAGGATGTGCCCTATAGCTTGGAGATCACTGATTCCAATCCAAGCTATGCCACTGCCGACCATGGACAAGAGTTCCCAGGGGGCAGCGAACAACTGGCCAAGCGCTGCCCGGACGGTGTAGGGGTTAGGTCAGCCGGGGAGTCCTTGGCTCACTGCACACCAGTGACCCCTGTGGCTGGCCAGGCACTTGCAGGCCAGAATGTACGCAATTCAGAACTGAGTGGTTCACTGACGCTGTAAGTTCTGGATATGGCTGCATGGCGGGCTTGCAGAGTGAAAAAAAGCCGACAGGACTCGTTTCGGAGGACGCTTGTGCTCGTCTTCGTATCTCGAGTTAGTTTGGGGGTTGCAGCGGTGAGCCAGGTTGAATAATAATTGGACATTCCAAAACTGGGAGAAAATTGGAAAATGAATAAAAATAATTGTTATAAAAAAATATCCATACATCTTTTAAAACCTAATATTTACCTCAATTCTTCGAACATTTTGATTCATTTGGGTACAACTTTCAATTGTAAATAAGTCCTGCAATTCAAAATAAAATACAACTTTCAATTGGAAATAGATCCTGCAATTCAAATGCTTACACTATCAAACAGAAAACCAGTATACAAAAAACTTTAAAAGTTTTTGTCATTTCATGGGCACTATATTTAGTCATTCATTTATAATTAAAAAAAATAATAAACTTGCATGATCAATGTCTGGTATTCCAATGATATTTTACTGTAATTGTGCATCACGAAGCCGCTCGGCTCTGTCTGGTCATATCATTTCATCTACATCACAGCGCATGTTCTCCTGAGCTGCTATGGGCAGCTCTTCTGTCAATCCTAAAATAAATAAATAAATGGAATATTGATAACTTACATATACATAAATATCCCATTGTCTTATTTCAAAGTGTCAATGTTATTGTAAAAGAATCCACAGGCACGGTTAACAACCTCCCCTCACCCCTCTACTTAACCACTAGCAAGAAGAGGTAACCAGCACCCCTCAAATTACATCAACATCCCTCACCTGGCATGTGTATATACACTGCTGTGCAAAAGTCTTAGACATGTTTCATTTTTCTACTCTAACCCTAACCTTAACAATTTACTCAAAGCTTCCACTAGTCTTTTCTACTATTATAACAACCTTGACTTGCATAAAGAAGGAAAAACATTGAGTGAAATAGCTCGCATGGACAAGGTGTTGAGTGACGCAAATTGGATTGGCTTGCTTGCTTTGCTCACCACATGCCTGATGAGAAGGCTTTTATAGCTAAAATGCACCTCATGAGAAATAGGTGGTTTAGAAGTTGAGAAGAAAGCTGTTTGATTTGTTTAGCATACTTGGAAGCTTCAATGCAAATTGGAGCCATATAAACTTTTGTTTAGCTGCTTATATTGACTTAAAAGAACAGAAAACTATCAGATTTTTGACAAATGCTGTAGGCTTAGCATGACCCAGTTCATATTTATTACAACTTTTGTTATTTCATTAAGTGTGAGACGCGATTTAGGATTTTGTAAACATGCAATCGAAGGGAGCCGACACCAGTATTAAAGTTCAAGACATTCATGACTTGACACCAGATCCCTCATTGATAACCTTTAATTGTCTGGTGTGTGTGAGCAAATAAAATAACACCAGTGGCACTTGCGGGTCACTGTTCCCTGGCAGCTGATAATCTTCTGACACAGAACTATGCCTGCCCTACTTAGAAAGCAACAGCTGAATAACAAAGAGCTGACACAGGCAATGAAGCACTTGAAATATGTGCCTGTGGATGGAGTGGGACTGCGCACCCTGTCTGATTGAAAAGTCTGGTACAGCGGGAGGTAGTCTGGTGTCAGGCTGTCCCCCCCGCACCTCAGCTCTGTCTACACGTTCTCAGGCATGGTCTTGTCTATGAGGTGCTGTGCTGACTGATGAGTCATGAGACTGAGTCTTTGTGCACATGAAGCAGCTCCTGGCACTCTGTAATTCTCTGCTTTCTACAGGAGAGGCCTCATCCCCCCAATGCAATGATCTCCAGTGGCAATGCAGTGGCACCGCAGTGGAAATCTATAGGTTCGAACTTGCAATGATAGCACAAGGGCAGCAATGTCCTCTTTTGTTAATGGTATCGCAGGGGTAATCCATTACAGTGTGGACATTCCTTAGCACAAGTTTTTGAGACTACAGATCATATGGACATGCATACTACTAAACATGCTATGGTACTGACAGCTTCATTGAAGGCTATATATTATGGAGCACTTGTCCAGTCCTAATGCAAATATGCATGATACTATGCATGAATATTTGCAATAATAATAATAATAATAATAATAATAATAATAATAATAATAATAATAATAATAATAAAGCTATATTAAGTCAGGTAGAACTCAGGTACTGTATATGACTAATAAATATGACTGATAATAGTGTGACAATAAACAAAATGATATTATCAGTAGCTAGTTCTCGTTTACTCCAATTATTTTCTTCTTTTTTACTAAATATTTTTCTTACATTTTTAAATAACGTACATGCAATCTTACAATACAAACATATTCTCAATCTAAACCCACCCCCACCCACATACCTTCAGTGAGAATTATTACATCATAGGAATAAGATGATAACGTTACAACATGTTTTAAAAGTCACTGTAGTGAGCTGACATCTAGATATCTAAGATATCTAGGGCTTCTGTTTTTTGGTTTTTATTAATTCAATTTTTGGTTCTTATTTTTAGCTATTTTTGCGTTATATGTAAATCATTTTTTTCGGAGCTTTCGCTTTTTATATACTGAATGAAATTATTGTTTTTGGTTACTTTCATTTTTTTCTGACCACCTTTTCAAAATGCAAAAACAAGACACCTGCCATTTTTTATGAGTGTGTCTGTTGTCTGTGTGTGTGGGGGGGATTGTATATTTACATATTTTATACTGTGTTTTATACTTCAGTTGTACCTTCTTTGCTTTGCTGTCTTCCACAACGAAATCATCACCACAATTTGCAATTCTGTTTTAAATTCCACAAGCGTGTAAATGCTCCCTATCGAACTGTAATATAGCTTTAAATCTCATGAGCAAGAGCATCTCGTTTTCAGTCTCACATGTGTGTTACAATCTTCCAGTAGAAATGTAGGAATTTGCTGCTACTCAGTAGTTTCAGGTGAGTTTAAATTATTCAGAACAAATCAATGCGAGATACAAGTCAGGAAGAGGGACATTGCCCAACTGCACTGGGATGTTTTTTTAAATATATATTTTTTTGTAGGTATTTTATTAATTTTTTTCATGGGGAAAGGGTTCAAAACGTGAATTGAATAAATATTTCTAGTGTTGTTCCAGTGTTTATTGGATATACATTGATTTAATTTTAACGAACTTGGCCCCTGGACCCCAAATAAATTTAAAAAAAAAAGATAATATAAACACACATTGTCAACATCCCAGTCTGTACGCAAGGGTAGCCACCGCCACAGTCGGTGAAGTCAACTCTTTTGTCTTAAAGTATGTGCTGCGTAAATATGCCTCTGAAAAGAAAATAATTTTATGTTGCAACAGAGCTGGAAACTATGTTCACCGTTTGAAAAAAGGAGTAACGCAGGCATATCTCTGTCAGGAATATAGGTTGTCAAAAAGCACTCTGCTCTTTTGCTTGTTTAGCAACCTGCGGCAAAGCAAAACAAAACAAACAAAAAAATAAATAAATAAAAACTTGAGAATCTGATGAACTTTTAATGTTGGGTTGATTTGGAATAAAAGCACAGTTTGGGATTCTTGCATGTTGGATTAAGATTTGGTGCACTTTGAAACGATTCATGTCAGATTGATTTTGAATAAAAGCTTCAGCTTCAAGTCAGGATTTTTGCCTTTTGTACTGCGTTTTAATTATTTAACGAATAGGCTAAAGTAAAGGCAGAATACTGCATACTTGAGATGAACAGGTATTTTCAATCTCCAACTCCAACATTTTATTATTCATTTTGATTGTTTGGTTGCTAACGAACCCCTTGATATAACGAACAAAAGGCTTGGACCCCAACAGGTTTGTTATAGCGAGGGTGTACTGTATATCATATATCTGTTATTGTTGTTAATTTATAAATTGGCCCCACATTTTAAGGAAGTCATTTAATTGTCCTTTATCTGTCTGGTAGAGCTTCTCCAGCTGTCATGCATACAGCATTAGATGGAAGTTGGACATGTCTTGTTATTTTCTGGTGGGGACATTTCCTCGTGATGATGAGATGTGAAGGGCACATTAACACAAGCAGTATTAAAGGAGCTTGACAGCATATTGTTCCTTGCAACTGAAAGCATTTCCTTTCTTGTGTCCTGGCTTGGACAGTCAGCATTAACTTCTGTGAGTTTTCAAAACACAATATAATTGAAGAGAAAGCACCGTGGTGAAATGCCAAATGCTACGGGCTGACAAAATGCAGTCTGAGATCAGAGAACACTTCGACATGATAAGAAAACCCTGGACGCTCCCAACAGAACAGAACCATTTGCCAGCCTGACACCGACTGTCAGCCCCTCTAAAAGTGTGTAAGATCTGCTGTCTTGCCGAGCATAAGAAGGGCATTTGGTGTGGAAAGGGTTACAGTCTGACATCTGTACGTTAGTAAGCAAAAGAGTAATGCTTCCCTGCTCTGGGGAATTGACAGAGCAAATTAAGCCAGCAACCCTGTAAAGTGGATAAGTGTCTTCTCTGGTCAATATTACACGTAGGAGATGCCATGTGGTGGACATACAGTAAATGCACATTTTAAAGTAGCTACTGTGGCTGTCAATCAACATTTCATGAAGTTAATTAAGAGTTTGTCTACGGATTTTTTGAAGTATTAGTACAACCTGGACATGTGTAAGATAAAAACTGAACAATTTCAAAACAGAACTGCTCAGTAGTTATTGCTACCCTAAATGACAAGTATATCAACATTTTTAACATTGTTAGCATAGACAATGCTGTGCTTAGGCACACAGCTCCACAATGATCATAACTAAGGTCATAGTTTTTTTTTTTATAAGGAAGCATGTTTACTTGCTATGAAGGGCGCTATATAAATGAAATGTTGATGTTGTTGTTGTTGTGTTGTTGTTAATCAAAGGGAGAACATATATTTTTGCTCAAGCTTGCAAATTTTCATAAATGTTGATGTTAAACTGGGGAACAAAACACAAAGACTGCCGACCACGGGACTCCCTTGTCTTTTTCATTTACACATCGAAATATCTTGGAATTTAGAAACCAAGTGAATATAAGGGCTAATATAGGACTTGTCAACATGCCCTAACCGTGAATTAAAAACAACACCAGAGAACTGTAATCTGCATTCCAGCTCAATGGCATAGGACAAACATCTGAATAGCTAACACCGTACACATGTACATTACAAATTGTTGTCATTTATCTTTACAGTATATAACGTCTCACATAATCTGTGAAGTATTTCTAAATGATACTGTGTACAGTATCTGTGTGTGGAGAAAGGTGTTGCTCATGAGCAAAAAAACTGCATGTGCATCTATTTCTTTTTGCATACCAGCGTTACTGACTGAAAACATCAGTATCTTTTACCTCCTGTCTGTCAGCTAATATCTCGTAAACCTGAACAGTATACATAGCTGTTACACTTAATCAAAATAACAAGCAGCAATCATTTACTGCAAGGGATGCACTTCCCAGCAATTAACAGCAGAGACCTTGTGTACCATTGCCTTGGGAACAACCCTACCCCCCCACCACTGCCCCCTGGAGTAGATTGGATGTGCTTTCAATACTTCAGAACCAGTAGATGTACTCTGAAAGCAGGACTTATTTTCATGTCCATAAGTATGATTAGCTCTTTACTGTATGATTAGCTCTTTACTGTATGATTAGCTCTTTACCGTATGTGCACTAAAGTCAGTTGGCAAGTTATTGATTTTGCAACAGCACTTGAGTTCAACCGTCCCTGTTCAATCATCTCTGATTATCAGCTGGGAGACTCAAGGCCACAGTGGTACCCAAAGAATTGAGAGAGAGAGAGAGAGAGAGAGAGAGAGAGAGAGAGAGAGAGAGAGAGAGAGAGAGAGAGAGAGAGAGATGGCAGGAGCTACTGAAGACTCAAACAGCTGGTCTACTGAAATGTCGCCTGTTTTATTCTACTGTACGAATGCTGTTAAACAGTAGTTTTATTGCATATAAAGAGCTGTATACTGTATAGTAAGTTATGAATTACAAGAGCTATGGTGGCATCAGGACAAAGGGGATACAAAGAAGCTTGGGGGTCATTTTGATCAACACATGCCAGCCGGGATACGTTACAGCTGGAGTTTACTAACGTTTTACAGCACTGGGAAATCACCCTGGATATATGTATATATATATAAAATCAGTAATGTGCGTATGCTGATTTTGCATGTACTGACGTGCGGTGAAGAGTATGGAACAACCCTGAATATTAGGGCAGTTAGTTTAAAGGTGTCCTATACAGTTTAGAAAAACAAACCAACAAACCAAACAAACAAAAAAAAAGTTATAATATGATACTGTATTTAAGAAGGTGTTTATTGTATAAGCCCCCATATCACCTCTATACAGAAATTAGAAAACACTCATTTCGAAATACTAGAAGAACTGACTGACATCTGTGTCTGTTAAGTTGTTGCTGAGTTTTATGTTTTATGACTGATTATGTGTTTTTAACTCCTTATTTATTGTGTTTGATGTTGTTTGCTGTGGTGGTGTGAGCCTCTTGCCAGATCATCATTGTGAATGAGAATTTGTTCTAATTGACTCATCTGGATAAAGTAAGGTTTTGACTGATTTAACTTTTGACTAACGTTGTGACTTTCTAAGTGTTCAAATCTGGAATGTGCGATGTTGCACATATTGACATGTGAATGGTGCTAGTAACAGTAGATCAAGTAAGCAAGAGAAAAAAGTCAAACATACTGTATATATATTTTTAAAGATGACAAATTATCCAAATGCTCTACTCTGCAGGAAAACATTTGATACAAGAAAAAAAATATTCAGATGTTAGGAACAACAACAAAAAAGAAAAAAGGCATTGTACATTTAAAAAAACAACTTTCAAAATGTTTTTATTTTCTCATATTAAAAAAATATGTATTTTCATTTTCTTGAGACAAAACCCCCTTACCCTTCAGAGTATTATCCATCTGTAGTGGATTGATCATCCTTGAGCAATGAAAGGCTCCTTTCTGTATGTGATCTTGCCCTGGCTGCACAGCGGGCTTCAGTTACACACTGTGACATTCTCATGCAGATGTGCACATGCACCCAGAATGCACAAACTAAACATGTCACTTCCGTTTTCTTTTTATTCCTGGACACTTTATTATGCAACCATAGAAGCTATGTAGGTTAGCAAGATATGTTATGTGCTACACAAAGCTACTCTTCCAAACAGTGGTGTAAAAAGCTGATATGCATGTATGGAACTGAAAGCATCATTTTTATCGATGCAGATTCTGTATTCATTTTGTATTCTATAATAACCTCTAAGTGTCATTTTTTGGAAACCATTTGGGTTGCAGTTTAAGCAAGCCATAGCTGCTGACAGATGCCCTTTAACCTTCTTTAAATGTGACATGCCCCCTCCGGATCTACAAGCCTTTTAGCCAATGAGAGGGCTTGATTTGCCCAAATATCAGAAAGAGGATAGCTGCCATACTTCATCAGAGCAATGCCCTGTCCCCTGATATAACCCAGTGGCAAAGCCTGTAGACTGGAGCAATCTTACTGAGGGGCCCTTCTTCTTCTTCTTCTTCTTCTTCTTCTTCTTCTTCTTCTTGCTAATCTTCTGCTTTAGCATGACATTTATACACACAAAGCTGTAAATACTCAAGAAAAACATGTTTATTTAGATGAACCTTCTGCTCTTTAAATGGTTAAATGCCAAGTAACTTCACAACGTATTTTCATACCATTTCTCACACTGTCCCCTTACCTTTCTATGATGCTTGCAATCCTTCCGAGTGGTTCTCAGTGTAATTGGTCAAATGTACACCTGTGTTAATGAGGAATTGCAGAACTGCTATATAATGCAATAAAATGCGATACAATGCAATAAAATACAGTACAATGCATTGCCTTTCATCACAATTATCCCAAACCACTTCACACACACACACACACACACACACACACACACACACACACACACACACACACACACACACACACACACACACACAGCACAAAATGAACAATTAAACCATTACATTAAAAACAACATTTAATACAACAGAAATTAAAAGAGATACAAAATGTGGTTTTTAAAATTAGATAAACTAAGATAAAAAAAGCCAGTTTGTAAAAACAGAATAATTAAAAACAGTCTAATAAAAGACATGGAAAATGTAATTAAAAAAGGACAAAAGAACAGGAAAACTAAGATGAAAAAGGGTAGTGTAGGGTAGATCAGCCGAGGTATCTTTATAGCAGTAATAATCCTCATGTGCTCAGCAGCGCATTGCCAGCAAAACAAAAGGAAACCTCCTCAAAAATGGCTGTGTTACTAATATATATATATATATATATATATATATATATATATATATATATATATATATATATATATATATATATATATAGAGCAGGCAACTAGAACTGAAGAGCAGCTGCTGAACGCAGGTGAAAGCTAATCATTACAATTACTGTGCCTGTAACTGGAATAAGAAGCAATGATTGCAAAAATCATACAAAAGAATAGCCAATCAATCATTAAAAACCTTTATTTATCGAGATGAGTCAATAGAGAACAACTTCTACAATGACGACCTGGCATGAGGCTCACAACACCACAGCACAACATAAAACACAATAAAAAAAACATATGATATTATTCAGCTATTCATTGGACTTATTAAATCACGTTGTTCTTCCTATCTGTATCACTTACACGTATTGACTCTTGTGTGATGTGTTTCTATTCTTTTCCAGCTGTAAGTAAAAAATAGCACAGAAGAATCAGGATGAAAAGATGGCAACCTTGTTGTTACCAGCGGGTCCTGACAGCTTGCACCGGTTCACTCGTGAATCCCTGGCTGCTATCGAGAACCGCATTGCCGCGGAGCAGGCCCGGAACGCCAAGCAGGAGTACCGAGATGATCTGGGAGACCAGGAAAAGCCACGGGCACGACCCGACCTCGAGGCCGGCAAGCAGCTCCCGCGCATATACGGGGACATCCCTTCCCAGCTCATCGGAGAGCCTCTGGACGATCTTGACCCTTTTTACAACTGCAAAAAAGTGAGTGAGCTTTTCATGAATAGTGTGAATAGTGAATGCTGCATAGGGCAGGGGTGGCCAAAGTCAGCCCTTCCAGTCTTGGTCTTTGTTCCCAACCCTGTTCAATGACAAACGCATTTTTAAAGTAAATCGAGAACGTTATCAGAAGTACAAAATTACAAATCACAATACATGATTCCATTGTGTATATTGTAAATGTACTGTAGGTCATGATGGCCTGCTTTTCTTTTAGCAGCCCCTGGATTTAGGCAATGACAATCATAAGAGAAATAAAGGAATCATTTCAATGTGATTTATATTAAATACCAAAAGAATTGGGGAAATATAGAGGTTCTTCTAACAGTTATACACATAACTTTTATATCCTGTAAACATCTGAAAAGACCCACGTGTCCTCACCACTGCCTTGTTATTTTTTAAATAATACATGTGTTAATTCAGATCGGTCCTGTTGCTGAAGAGCTACCCATGGGCATATTATGAGGCCTGATGTTAGATAACGATTTCAGAGTTCTTTTATGTCTTGGAGAGTAAGTATTGTACCTCACAGGCATCCTAAAGTGAACCCATGTATGGGCTTCTGCATTTCAAAATGACGTCTCTACCCTCAGAAGGGGTTCCTCCTCAAAAACAGTGACACTCTGGAGAATCTGGGATGAACGCTTGCGGCATTTAGGATATGAACTTGCCTCAGCTTTGAGGATATATTAACCTAAGCTGCAGGCATCCTCACTGTTTGTTAAATGCAATCATAATGATCATGCGACTAGCACAGCCGGGTTTAATGTCTTGGCTTGACATTTTAACTGGCCTGAAATGACTCACAGCACAGCCCCGGAGTGTATTTCATCTTCCTTACTTGAACTGCTCTGGAGATGTTAGTAATTATTCTAAAACACTGCTGTTTGATTATTATAAGGTCCTGTAAACACACAGTTTCTTTCCTACATCTCACATGATAACCGATAATTACATTTATTAACACATAACTAACATATAAATGTATTAGCTCACATTGCAGTGTATTGCATTTCAACATTCATTCATGAAAATGAATTAATAGAGCCGTCTGTATAGGTTTCTGACATACAGTGCTTGCTTATTTAGGGTTAACATAGGTTAGCCCTTTTAGTTTTGATGTTTTATTGTGTCTGCTGCAGTACACGCTAATAAGCTGAGAAAGTAACACACAGCACATCTAACACATTAAAGATGACAGTGCCATGAGCAACAGGTCATCCTGCTGTAAATCCACAGCATGTAGAATGCAATCACAGCATCAGAAATGCAGCTCTGTGCACACAGCTCAGTCAACTTAGCTCTGTGCACACAGCTCAGTCAACTTAGTGTCAGTACCATGAAAAGAAAAATAAGCACCCTGGCCTACACCTCCACGTAGAATAGCATCAACCTCATCAGAGAGTTTGTGAACCCTGCCTTGCAAATTGCATCTCGATGTGCCTCATATTCATAAGATATTCAAAAGAAAAGACTGTTGCATTGATAAATGCCTTGTGGTCCTGTGTATTGTCATTCATGTTACAGTAGCACTATAGAGTATGGTATTGAATTACCATGCATACCCCGGTGACATGCAGTGGCTAAAGGCAGTGGCCTTGGGTGATCACTAATTGCTTGTCTTTAAGCAGCAATTCCTTTTACTTCCTGACAATCAGGCGTTTTTTGTGTTTTGTGTAAAGATCTTTCTCTCTCTCTCTCTCTCTCTCTCTCTCTCTCTCTCTCTCTCTCTCTCTCTCTCTCTCTCTCTCTCTCTCTCCCTCACAGACATTTATAGTACTGAACAAAGGAAAGGCGATCTTCCGATTTAATGGCACATCTGCACTGTACATATTTAGTCCTTTCCATCCTATCAGAAGAGCTTCAATTAAAGTTTTAGTGCATTCATATCCTTTTTCTTTGAAATCCACTAACTGGTTTGAGTGTATTCCTTTGGTGACAGCTGTTAATTACAACACCATACTGCCTAGGATTACATTTTAATGTTCCAGTTTTGCAAGGTTATATTTTTTCTATTTCCGGAATGATGATGTTGTATATAAATGCTTTTGCATTTATGGAATGTTAGAGTTAGAAATGGAATGTTAGAGTAAAGCAAGACCAGGTTCAGAATGGTTATTGACGATGTCACAGCATGAGTAAACACAATACTGTAGACTGCTTTCAGCCAATCGGAGCGCTGCTGTATTGCATGACATCAACTATACCATATTGAGTTTTTACCGTGCTTTATTCTCAATATTGGTACAGCTGACATCACCCGCTTTAAAAAACAAAAAACAAAACCTGAAAAATCCCATTCAACTGCAAAGTCAATTCAAAATGGTGATATTACAGTGGGCCACGTATCTAGGCCACTTAACAATATTCTCATCATCCTTTAAAGAGTTAAAGGACCACAAGCATTTGTGAATGGGTTTGTTCACTTCTGCTTGTGCCGATATTCTATGTAAATGCAGGCATTCACCTTTTACCCTATATTTTAGCATTGCCTGGGCAAATCAAGCCCTCTCATTGGCTAAAAGGCTTGTAGATCTGGAAGGGGCACGTCACATTTAAAGAAGGTTAAAGAGCATCTGTCAGCAGCTATGCTTAAACTGCAACCCAAATGGGTTCCAAAAAGGAACACCTAGAGTACATCAAACGGGCGCCTCCATACCCATCACTGCACTGAATATTAACGATTGACTAGCTTTGTCTTTAGTATCGTTTTGTCTATTCAATGTATATCTTGAACAAAATAGCTTTATCAAAAACATTTTTCATATACCCTCATAATGAATCACCATAGTAGCTGATGCCAAGAGGGAGCTAAGCTTGCCAAAGAAGCAGACATTTTAAAAATAATTATAGTAATTAAACGTTCACTCACTTAGGTGGAAGAAAGTTGAAAAAACGAACCATGACTCGCCTATAAACATGTGACAATGCAGAAATAGAGCCAAGAATGACCCCACAGTGCCGATAAGAACAACAATGCCCTCAAACAGTGACGCTACTGCTGTATTAGGGGTTTCAAAATTAATACACGATCAAATAGCTCAAAGTTAATATAGAATGTATATTTAATTAGCATTCATATCATTTGCTTATATACAACAAATCTGAAATAACAAGAAAAGACTGCAGTGAGAATCCATAATGAATGCAAAAGCAGTATTCAGTGTTTATAACTTAAAGCTGGGGGATCCAAGGAAGCTTCACTATAAAACTGTACATGCCTCTTTTACATTCCTATCCAGTGACCAGCACTTTGACATTTGTGTTCAGAAGTCTGATTGGGAGTCACTTTCCATTGTACGCCAGGTTCAAATGGCTGTTTCCCAGCTGGATCCCGGCCAAAACACACTGTTGCTAAAAATAAAAATAAAAAAGCGTTTCAAAGTGTTGAGAAATATTAGTCTTACGGACACTTTGCTCATGGCATGACTGATAAGAATCACAAGTGAAATTCTGTAGGTGTCTGGATATATCATAACAGTGCTTTCATACCCTGATCCAACTCTTAAACACAGCAATGAGTCTCCATTATACCATAGCAGTGCTTTCATACCCTGATCCAACTCTTAAACACAGCAATGAATCTCCATTATACCATAGCAGTGCTTTCATACCCCGATCCAACTCTTAAACGCAGCAATGAGTCTCCATTATACCATAGCAGTGCTTTCATACCCCGAACCAACTCTTAAACACAGCAATGAGTCTCCATTATACCATAGCAGTGCTTTCATACCCCAATCCAACTCTTAAACACAGCAATGAGTCTCCATTATACAATAGCAGTGCTTTCATACCCCGAACCAACTCTTAAACACAGCAATGAGTCTTCATTATACCATAGTAGTGCTTTCATACCCCGAACCAACTCTTAAACGCAGCAATGAGTCTCCATTATACCATAGCAGTGCTTTCATACCCTGATCCAACTCTTAAACACAGCAATGAATCTCCATTATACCATAGCAGTGCTTTCATACCCCGATCCAACTCTTAAACACAGCAATGAGTCTCCATTATACCATAGCAGTGCTTTCATACCCCGATCCAACTCTTAAACACAGCAATGAGTCTCCATTATACCATAGCAGTGCTTTCATACCCCGATCCAACTCTTAAACACAGCAATGAGTCTCCATTATAACATGCAGTGCTTTCATACCCCGAACCAACTCTTAAACGCAGCAATGAGTCTCCATTATACCATAGCAGTGCTTTCATACCCCGAACCAACTCTTAAACACAGCAATGAGTCTCCATTATACCATAGCAGTGCTTTCAAACCCCGAACCAACTCTTAAACGCAGCAATGAGTCTCCATTATACCATAGCAGTGCTTTCATACCCCAATCCAACTCTTAAACACAGCAATGAGTCTCCATTATACCATAGCAGTGCTTTCATACCCCGAACCAACTCTTAAACGCAGCAATGAGTCTCCATTATACCATAGCAGTGCTTTCATACCCCGATCCAAATCTTAAACGCAGCAATAACAGGCTACTGATAGGCAGGGGCTCTCAAAAATAAAACCAAAATATAATAGATACAGATGAATCAGCTCTTGGTCCTAGTGTTACAGTACATTTCCCCACCATCACAGATGAAATCTCACTGATAACCCTCTCCTGTTAGTTCTGGTTTAGAAACATGTGACCACTGCCCTATTAGTTTTGGGACTTGCAGGCTGTTGCTCACATGTACCTTCAGAGCCCACTGTGCAGACTGTGTGGGGAACCATCCTCTTGTGATGGTGGCGTCCAGTGAAAAGGGCAACTTTCTGAACATACTGTACAACTCTAAAGCAAAGAATCTAGAGTACAGTAATACCAGCTGGATTTGATTCTGCATCCTGTTACAGCCATGCAGGGTACTTTCAGTCACTCCAAAGTCTATATGTGCACATATTGCATATCCCTAAAATAAAGCCGATTAATGCTTTTCATTTCGTACAGTAAGTGCTATTCATAAAGAAGACACAGCCACCCTGAGATAAAGATTACATTAAAATCTCAATCACAGTCATTAAAAACGTCATTGCATTTTACTCTATGATGGTCATTAATTAATAGCCTTTCAAACAGCTGGTTAAAAATTGGGTTCTTTACCCAAAACGAAATAGTTTCAAAATGTTAAAGCTTACATATATTTTCTCTGTTTACTCATGACTGTGAACCAAGAGGCGTTCACAATACTGGTCACTAGGAAAGTGGCATGCAAAATATTTTCAAAATGTTTACTCAGAATATCAAATTAACTGGTAGATTTTGTCAAGATTGGCAATAAGCTATCTGTATACTAGTTAAATGAAGACTTAAGTATTTTTTTGTATAAATATTGGGTAACACTTTACATAGCAGTTACTTAGTAAATACATGTGTACTTACACATAATTAGAATGTTATTATGCATGGTTACAATGTACTTAATGAGTAAACTGTTCCGCATGATATATGTAAGTTTACAATTGTATCACAAAAGGAATAGGGTTAGGGTGAGAGTTAAGGTTAGTGTTAGGGTGTTAGGGGGTTAGGGTTAGAGTTATGTCATGCAAAAATGTTTACACATTGTAACTATGCATAATAACATTGTAATTCTTTGTAAGTACACATGTATTTACTAAGTAACTACAATGTAAATACACAGTAATTAGAGACACTTTATGCAAAGAGTTACCATATACACCATATATATATATATATAAAATGATTTGTTTTTGCAATGTTTTTATTGTTGACACGTGTATGGCCTCTTCCTTCACTCTCTCCCCTTCACATTGTTCAGTTTGTTCATAATGTGCACTATTCTGACCAACTGTGTGTTCATGGCCATGTCTGAACCATATTCCTGGGCCAAGTATGTTGAGTAAGTATGCTTTTTACATTTCTCCCTTTCTTATGCACATTGTTCTTCTAAAAACATACAGCAGTGTGCACATTCATTACAACACCCCATTGCTTCTGTAGTTCAGCAGTGTGCACATTCATTACAACACCCCATTGCTTCTGTAGTTCAGCAGTGTGCACATTCATTACAACACCCCATTGCTTCTGTTGTTTTGATTTGTCGTGCATATGAAACAAGCCACTCTAACTGAAAATCTTGGAAAACGATCAAAATAGGCAAATTAGTGATTGTCTAATTTAATTGATGACTTTAATTGGCCACACATGCAATTAATTCAAAATGTTAAGAGAAAAGGAACACACAGCCACAAATGGTGAAATGCATGAGACTTTTTAGAAGTTGTTTAAGATGCCTCATTAAAGCACAAAGTGGTCTAACATTTTCACACGAGTACCTATTGTTTCTATATCACTGATTACTGAAATGTAAATTCTCCTGCAGGTAGGTATATAAAGGATAGAAATGACACATCTTGAGCTGTTCTAATACATGTGCACTCTGCTGAATTCTTCTCTGTTCTTTGCTATTCCCTAAACTTACTTCCACAATACTGACCTCTGAACTGTGCCCTATTTGTCCTGATGTAAAGCTTTGCCAGGTGTTTCTTGCCTTGTGAGCCTCACTTTGCAAGTAAGTTAACAATGTAAGTCTACCCAGCTCATAACACTGCTGACTGCACCTGCTATGCCACATCTGAATGAAATCATGGTATGTTATACTCTTCATTACAAAATAGACTGTTATGCCTCCTTCCAAAATTTTCATTTAAGGTTTTTTTTTAGAAACAAATACTTCAGTGTTACAAGAATTTCTGGAAACACTTTCCATAAAGTGTATCCAATGACTGTGTATTTACATTGTAGCTACTTACTAAATACATGTATACTAATGACTCTAACCCTATCCCTATCCCTAACCCTAACCCTATACCTATCCCTAACCCTATCCCTATCCCTAACCCTAACCCTGACCCTTTTCTGATGCAATTGTGTACTTGCATATATCACAGAAAAATATTTACGCATTAAGAACTATGTAACTATGCTATGCATAATAACATTGTAATTAGGTGTAAGTACGCATATATTTACTATGTAACTGCTATGCAAACACACAGTCATTAGATACACTTAATGTAAAGTGTTCTCGAATTGTTTTTAAGTTGGATTGGGCAATCGTAATTGCATACCGTACCAAACAGACATGAGCTTCATCCAAGACTTTTCAATTTTACACCAACTGGGATTTTCAAATGATCTTTTAAAATACCTGGACAGAAGCAATTTGAGGTCTGGCTGTGACAGTGTGATCAGAACCTTTTACATTCAGAAAGAACTGGAGAGTGGGTTTCCAAATCACTTCACAAAACACATTTGAAGTTATTTTAGCAGATAGGAGCGGTGCTTGGTACTACTCCGAGAGTGCTGCAATACAGTTTCCAGGGTGCTTAACATCGGCTATACTGGAGCTGCAGGGTTAGCTCTTAAGAGATTTGTAGATTGCAGCTAAATTCATGATAGTGTTACTTACTGACGTACTGACTTGCTCTATATAGAATTTTTCACACTTCATATACACATATGTATGTTTCATAGATTATTTAATTCAATAATTCCTTAACTAAGGGACAAAGTCCTCAATCTTAGATTTGGTGCCTAGTTTTGTAAAAGGCACTAAGTCCTGGACTGAGGACATTTAGTGAAACCAATACATTTGAGGTGCTTGTATTTCTGTCCCATTACAACATGTGCTATTGAGTGTTCGACATATCGGTTATCTGACTTTCCAGCACTTGTTTTTACTTCTCCTTTATTTGAAAACCCATTCTGGTGGACTGTGTGTTTTGGAGAATGGCTCCACTATTGTTTGTCCACTATTTAACATTCTTCCTGGCACCCAAAGTAACCTGATTGAATCTGCCAAGT
This sequence comes from Acipenser oxyrinchus oxyrinchus, assembly GCA_030684275.1. Lineage (NCBI taxonomy): Eukaryota > Metazoa > Chordata > Actinopteri > Acipenseriformes > Acipenseridae > Acipenser > Acipenser oxyrinchus. The sequence continues at coordinate 90,362,093 of CM060249.1, forward strand.
AATTCAATTCTACTGTTGAGACGATTTCGATAATTGCACTGTATTGGATTCAGCCCATTTCTCAGCAGAAGCTGGCTTTATTTTGAAGCAATTCAAACAATTCAACACCAGGCTTAGTCTTGAAGCACTGTGCATGGCCTCAAGTAAAGGTTAGAGCACATTTTACCTTTAATGAAGAGCTCTAAGCACTATAGTGGCAGTGTACTACCAGCAGACGCTGGAAGATGTTTTTATTGCAGAAAGAAAAGAGGGGATTCATTGGTATTTATCATGCAATGAACCCTGTCCGTCATTACCTTCTCCCAGCAGGAGAACACAATGTGCCTCTCAATAGGTGTGAGAGAGTGCACCACATGGTGCACAGCCATTGGCTGCTATTTGGAGTTCAATTGATTGTGACTGTGTAAACAGAAGTGCTGTTGAACTTCCTAGTGTAAAAAGCTGCTGTGAGAAAATGCTGCAAGTTCAGTGCTTACCAAGTCCTCATACTGAATTGAAGACATTAATAATACTATCAGTAAAGCCTTTAAAAGGTTCGGGGCACGCCAATTTAGGGCAAAATGTAATTAAAGTTTCAGAAAATAAACCCAACACAATATGGCCATGCAAAACTAAAGGGGTTTGATTTCTATTGCTAAATTTTAAGACTCTCAAATAGCAATTTTAAGATCAAGAAGGGTTGAGAGATACATTGATCACTTATAAAGAATTAACATCAAATAAAAAAATACAAAATAAAATAATGAGAATCAGAATGCTCCATATATCATCCCCCTCCATCAACTTGGCTACAATGTGTTCTTTAGTTAATATATATACAGTATATATATTTAAAATATATAATAGTCGTGATGTCCATTGAAGCTTGCGATTCATTATTATGAGGCTGATGATTACACATGCTTACCACCTTTTTGTGTCATCTGATCCTGATATACCTGCACTGTACCATATTTGAGGCAGCCCACTTAAAAAACAAAAGAGTGGGTTGAATGCGCCTCGTCACTCCCATTCCATTGACTGCTAATGCTCTCAATCTTTTAAACACTCCACTCAGGTACACTTTCACTGGCATTTACACTTTTGAATCCCTGATAAAAATCCTGGCGAGAGGATTCTGCATGGGCCCCTTTACCTTCCTGCGAGACCCATGGAATTGGTTGGATTTCAGTGTTATTCTCATGGCGTAAGTATTTGATCCCCAGAGTGAAGTCAACTAACCCGCCACCCCTTCCCTTTATTGTCCTCCTGTTTCTAGAACTGTATCCCAAGAGCTTTCATGGGCATTTTTTTTTGTCCTGTTTCTTGACCACTTTGAATTCCTTCAGAGGACTTTGCTTTCTTTTTAAGAATGTTGTTTGTTGATAAACAAAGCTTACTGCACACTGGTTTCTTTTAAAGGTTTTGTCTGGATCTAGAAATATCACACACCATATTAGTGAATGGGTGAACAAGCATATTGTCTGAAGTACATTCAAGCTGTAGTTGGTGATTAAAAGTAGGGATGTTAGATTCTGTTTCATTTCTTATACATGGTTTACCATGTGCATTTTCATTTTCTGAATCAGGCTCTGCTTTTGGTCATGATTGTGTTCTTCATCTCACTTGACATGCCCTAGATTTCCCTGGCATTGTCACTCTCATCAGCAACACTGTTTATCTGCTCAGCACCCTGGACTGCAGCGTAGCAGGAGCCATTCTGCCACCCCGAAGCGTGTGTGGAGAGTATAAAAAAACAATGTGCTTTGTTTAGAAACCCAGGGACCAGCTTGTTACAAAGCTGACACTTTCATAAAGAAAAGGACAGGGTCACGTGGAATTGTTTTCAGGAATTATAATGCCACTATTATCATAGCATGCAACCTCTATGTTCATTGTTAACATGGCTTTTAAAACAAATGAATACTGTCAATTATAACACTCTCCATACTTCAGCTCTAGTCAAAAGCATTTTGACATTGACAAGGCTGTGGTTAAAGTCATTTAAACAGCCTGTATTGCAGCTTTTGAAAGCTCATTGTTAGTGTTATGGTAGTGTTTGTACGTACATATATATATATATATATATATATATATATATATATATATATATATATATATATATATATATATATATATATATATATAAAGAAAAAGTTCTATTGGCATGTCCTGTAAAATATTATCAGTATAAAACATATACATTAAAAAAAGACAAAATTGTGCTACCTTCTACCTTAGGAACGTCTTCAAATGAGTAGAAGGGTCTGCTACCTTTATGGAATTTATACAAACAAACTGTAGTCTGCTTGCTGAAAAAAATATATCATTCACATGAACTAGTGTGCATACACACCAAAGAATGATAGTTTGGTGTAAACCTGAGCTCTGATACGTGAAGGCAGCTCAGCTGCATATCCAGACAAAACCTTGGAAAAGGGTGCAATAGGTTTGTCTTAACAACTTGAATGAATATTGCCAAATTCTGCTGGGATCCAAAATACAGTAAAGAGCCAAAATAAATTGTGGTGTACAACAGAAAACTCCTAATTTAGAGTAAGCAGCTTCAAATAATAATAATAATAATAATAATAATAATAATAATAATAATAATAATAATAATAATTATTATTATTATTATTATTATTATTATTATTATTATTGTTCCCTTTTTATGATTTTTTCTGCATTTTTGTTTTTGATTATTACAAAAAATAAATAGAATTTAAGTTACTTCCTCTTTAACTATTTAACCCATTCTGTCCTGAATCATTTTTGTCGAGTTGAAGAATAACGTCCTTTTTTTGAGTATACATGAGAACAGGACAAAAAAAAATGTTTTTCAGAATATTCCAATGTGATTTCCGATGGCATTTGTTAACATACGTCTCTAAGATGAGGCAGAACTGAAAGAGTTCATTACTTACATTATAAAGAGTTATAAATGTGTGCATGTCTATCACTGCTACAAGCTCCGCTTCCATTGCTTGAAGCCCTAGCCATCAGATTGGGTGTGGTTTGTGTGAACTGAAGCCAGCAGTCACCCACCCTCTTAGCATCCTGAGTGCTAGAAAAAGAGCAAGACTTTCCAATTGCCTTCATGTTTCCAGTTCGCAATTCCTCCAGGCCCAGACATCAAGTGTTTATTATCTAACTTGAAATCCACTTGAGTCATTTCTGAGATAAACTAAAATATGCAGCATAGCAAAACCAAACCAAAGAGAGCCAATTAAGTGTATATATATATATATATATATATATATATATATATATATATATATATATATATATATATATATACAGCTCTGGAAAAAATTAAGAGACCACTGCAAAATTATCAGTTTCTCTGGTTTTACTATTTACAGGTATGTGTTTGGGTAAAATGAACATTTTGTTTTATTCTATAAACTACTGACAACATTTCTCCCAAATTCCAAATAAAAATATTGTCATTTAGAGCATTTATTTGCAGAAAATGACAACTGGTCAAAATAACAAAAAAGATGCAGTGTTGTCAGACCTCGAATAATGCAAAGAAAATAAGTTCATATTCATTTTTAAACAACACAATACTAATGTTTTAACTTAGGAAGCGTTCAGAAATCAATATTTGGTGGAATAATGCTGATTTTCAAGCACAGCTTTCATGCTTCTTGGCATGCTCTCCACCAGTCTTTCACATTGATGTTGGGTGACTTTATGCCACTCCTGGCGCAAAAATTCAAGCAGCTCGGCTTTGTTTGATGGCTTGTGACCATCCATCTTCCTCTTGATCACATTCCAGAGGTTTTCAATGGGGTTCAGGTCTGGAGATTGGGCTGGCCATGACAGGGTCTTGATCTGGTGGTCCTCCATCCACACCTTGATTGACCTGGCTGTGTGGCATGGAGCATTGTCCTGCTGGAAAAACCAATCCTCAGAGTTGGGGAAGATTGTCAAAGCAGAAGGAAGCAAGTTTTCTTCCAGGATAACCTTGTACTTGGCTTGATTCATGCCAAAGCTGCCCGATTCCAGCCTTTTTGAAGCACCCCCAGATCATTACCGATCCTCCACCACATTTCACAGTGGGTGCGAGACACTGTGGCTTGTAGGCCTCTCCAGGTCTCCGTCTAACTATTAGACGACCAGGTGTTGGGCAAAGCTGAAAATTGGACTCATCTGGGGGTGCTTCAGCAAGGCTGGAATCGGGCAGATTTGTCTTTGTGAAGGACGCATGAATCAAGCCAAGTACAAGGTTGTCCTGGAAGAAAACATGCTTCCTTCTGCTCTGACAATGTTCCCCAACTCTGAGGATTGGTTTTTCCAGCAGGACAATGCTCCATGCCACACAGCCAGGTCAATCAAGGTGTGGATGGAGGACCAGCAGATCAAGACCCTGTCATGGCCAGCCCAATCTCCAGACCTGAACCCCATTGAAAACCTCTGGAATGTGATCAAGAGGAAGATGGATGGTCACAAGCTATCAAACAAAGCCGAGCTGCTTGAATTTTTGCGCCAGGAGTGGCATAAAGTCACCCAACATCAATGTGAAAGACTGGTGGAGAGCATGCCAAGACGCATGAAAGCTGTGCTTGAAAATCAGGGTTATTCCACCAAATATTGATTTCTGAACTCTTCCTAAGTTAAAACATTAGTATTGTGTTGTTTAAAATGAATATGAACTTATTTTCTTTGCATTATTCGAGGTCTGACAACACTGCATCTTTTGCTATTTTGACCAGTTGTCATTTTCTGCAAATAAATGCTCTAAATGACAATATTTTATTTGGAATTTGGGAGAAATGTTGTCAGTAGTTTATAGAATAAAACAAAATGTTCATTTTACCCAAACACATACCTATAAATAGTAAAACCAGAGAAACTGATAATTTTGCAGTGGTCTCTTTAATTTTTCCAGAGCTGTATATATATATATATATATATATATATATATATATATATATATATATATATATATATATATATATATATATTTATATGGGAGCGTACAGGGCTTCTGAGACATGTATGGCTTGTGATAAGCAATGTCTGCAGGGAAGCCTCCTGCTGTAATGTGTGTGGCTCCTCTTCTGTTCAGTACACCACAATTTGTTTTGTTTTGTTTGATATCCTGTCATATTTAGGTGTTATTAACTTTTTCAGGAAAGGCAGAGATGTTTTGTCCAATCATTACTAAAATGTGGCTGAATATTCTGTTTCCATGTGTTATGAACAAAACAAATACTGAGTTTGTGTTTTATCATGTGACCAGTATTACTCAGTGGCTCTCTGACTTGGGTGTATGTTATTAATATTAGTAGCAGTAGTTGTATTAGCAGTAGTCGAGTAATTAGCAGTCATTTATCAAAGAAGTTGAATAGATTGGGATTCTTTGCTTCAAGCTTATTAGCAGTGAAGGTACAAGACTAATCTGATCTATTAGATTGTGAGTGGAAACTGAAACCACAATGCCAGGGTCTTTCTGAACATCTCCTGCAGTGTAGCAATAAAAATAAACACTGAAATATTATACAGACATGTTATATAAAATATCGAAATAAGAAGCAACAAAGCCATGGACTGCTCAGAACGATTGCAAATTGTAACGAAAATATCTGAAGCTACTGTACAGTATCGGACTGTTACAGCAAGCTCTGAAATCAAATTTGTTATATGTTAATGTATTCTTTACAGGGCCTATGACTTGTTAATGTGAAAAATCCTCAGCTGTGTTCATTGTATTGATACAGTATTAAGACTCATTAGCAGAACATCCCCTGGTTTCAGGCCTGGTGACTGTCATTTTATTACAAATCACCTCTACAGTAAAAGGCAATTGCCCGATCGTAGAAACCCATCTGGTATTCACTTGTTCTGAGTGAAGCTGCATTATTATCATACAGCATAAAGAGTCCTGATATTCAATAGAAGAGATCATTTTTGACTGTTGCCTTTGATTAATAAAATAACCAGAAAGGCAGCAGTACAACAGAAGAATAAGATTACATCAGTTCCGATCTGCAACTGCCCCATTCTAGTCATCCTATTTATTATTTTCATAAATTCAATCAGTGAAATGGTCAAACCGGATGAAATTTCCTTATGAAAGGAAATCAGTTCTGTCTAAATTGCTTGATCTGCTCTGCGTATTTTCAGATACAGGGCATGACCACAGCGTCAGCGATGTCTTAACCCTTAACATAGGAGATCTGTGCAGGAGATGTTCTTCAAAGAGCCTGAATGCTTGTTGCATGGTCTGCACCACCAGCCACATAAGAATAAGAATAAGAATAGTAAAAGATGTTTTCTTCTTGTTGCACTTCAAAATAACTGTGATTTGATCCTGCAGGTATGTAACAGAGTTTGTAAACCTAGGCAATGTTTCAGCTCTTCGAACTTTCAGAGTCCTGAGAGCTTTGAAAACTATTTCAGTAATCCCAGGTAAGGAATCCCAATCTGTTGAAGCAGGTTGTAATACGAAAGTAGAGCTTTCTCTCTCGCTCTGTCTCAGATGCTTCCCATCCCTCCCCCCACTGTGCTGGCTTGATTCATGCTGCTTTGTCATTGTCTGTATGTGGCTCTCGCTTGTTGCAGATATGTTACTGAGTTTGTGGACCTGGGCAATGTCTCAGCCTTAAGAACGTTCAGAGTACTGCGAGCCCTGAAAACTATCTCTGTCATTCCAGGTGAGGACGGCATTAAACACTAAGGCTGCCATTAAAAAATAAACCACACCGCATCTCCTTATTGATTCATCACAGAAAAGTAATCAAGTAGATTGTGAGCTGGGAATGCAAAGAGGTGTGGGAAATGAGACCTGTGAATAGAATAACGCTTATAAAGGAAAAACGAAAAAAACAAAAACAAAAAAAACAATAGAAATAAAATAAAAAGTCAACCTAAAACATACTGATGTTGTCCTGGTAACCCTTATCATTCATATAGGACTTATAGACTTGCTGCTATGGCTGAACTTGTTTAGTGATTGGATTTTATTCATTAAAAAAAAAAAAATATATATATATATATATATATATATATATATATATATATATATATATATATATATATATATATATATATAATGTGGCCTACCATACTGTAGTCAATTTATAACTAAATCAAATTTAATCTGAGCTATTGGAAACCCCATATCAAATCAGAAGTGGAAAATCTATTAATTGTATTCATTTTTTCAAAGGGATGTTGTCTGTTTTGCAGACATGACTCATCAGTGTTATCTGTGAGCAGGTTTCATTCAGCCTTGGTGTTTAACAAATAAGCAGCATGGCCATTATGAACAGTTAGCAGATTTTGCATGGTAAACTATGTATAAAGCCATCCATAGCAGGTGCTGGCAAGGAAACAAACCCCAATACACACTCCATTATCACACTGTACATACATACATACATACATACAGACCCTAGGGGCAATGTGCTATCTTATCATTGTACATTACAGTACCTTTTTAAAAGCAAAGCCTGTATTCTTATAGGAAGCCTTTAAGATACACTTTAAGCATCAGACATGCTGAACACATGTAGCAGAACTTGATTCACAATTGATTCTCTTACACAAGAAATCAGTTTCACACTCTTAATCTGGGTCCCGCTATATGCTTCATAAAGCACTGGAGCCCAGGGGCTTCAGCACTCTCACAGCCACCTGCACAGTAGATATGTAGATAGATATGTAGATAATTAGATATGTAGATAATTCAGGAAAGGTAGTGATACATTGAGGAGGCTGTGTGGTCCAGTGGTTAAAGAAAAGGACTTGTAACCAGGAGGTCCCCGGTTCAAATCCCACCTAAGCCACTGACTCATTGTGTGACCCTGAGCAAGTCACTTAACCTCCTTGTGCTCCGTCTTTCGGGTGAGATGTAATTGTAAGTGACTCTGCAGCTGATGCATAGTTCACACACCCTAGTCTCTGTAAGTCGCCTTGGATAAAGGCGTCTGCTAAATAAACAAATAATAATAATAATAATAATAATAATAATAAAGCAATGAGATATTGAAACTCAACATGCAGAGTACAACATTGGCTATAAAGAAAACACTGGTTTATTGTCAGCCTCTGTTGTGGATGAGCGGATTAACACTAACAATGTTAATTGCACATTGTAGTTGTGTGATTGCTTTCTCTGTGCTCTGATGTTAATTGCACATAGAGAAAAGAGGAAGATGTTTTGTAGAACATGTTCTGTAGGGTAGTTGTGTGGGGTTGGCTTTCTCTGTGTTCTGTTTGTGGTGGGATTTGTCTGGGGATGCATGCGATGTACTACTGTTCCATTAAGAGCCTCAATACCCTACCGTTCCAGCAGTAAGGAATGTCATTAGCCTGTTTTAAAAGGCATCTTTTCTTTGGAACTGATAGTTCTGTCTATATCCCCTTCAGGCCCCGGGCTCAAAAATGAGGTTGTATCACTCATGGGTTTTCATGGAAATAAATAAATATAAAAATAATACAAATTGAAATCAGGACTGAAGGGAATATGTCATGTGTGATGGTTTATTTAGTCTGCCAATGTAATGTTTCAGTTCATTGAATGTAATTGATATCCTTTGAGATCAGGGGTATGTTTACTTGTGGAACACAGCTCTATACAACAAGTAAAATACAACACTATTTTAAGAAAGACTGTAACATTGTGTAGCATGCCAGCCTATCACTAAAACAGAAGCTTATCTTACCTAAAGTAAAATGTTTGTCTCACTAATAGATCTGAAATATACCTGTGAATGTGCCAATGTATTTAGGGAGATAATTGAAGGTTCATTCCATGGAGAAACTGATGTGGCAGGATTTAGTGACTCTTAGAAAATTGCAAGAGGAAACTGCATTTATATTTGTGTGACTATATCTGTAGACTTAATGTAAGAAGAGGACTACAAAATACCTCACCTATACTGCAAGCAGTGAAATCAACACATGTGTGCAAAAGGAGAATGTTTGTATCATGTTCCATTACTATCAATACAATACAATACAATACAATACAATACAATACAATACAATACAATACAATTAATTTCTTTGTGGCAGATGTTAAAAAGTAAAATAAATCAAATACAGTGGAGAGACATGTGTGATACAAGATAAAGGTCTTTAGATCATTAGAATAGAACCTCATGTGAAAGGATTCTGTACACATTCTGTAAGACATTGTCTTGCACATGTATATGTGCATTGTACAGTATATGTTGTGCCAAGCCCATTTCAAAAGGGTGACCATCGACCAGACGCAGGTCGTTTAATAAGGCTTGTGCACGGATCCAGACAGTTCTAATAGGATTAGGTGTAGCATGTTAACTACTACCTTGAGTAGGACAGCAGGCCATGATGGAGTGCTTTGAAATGAAGGTAGGGTCAGGAAAGGGGATGACAGGATCAATATGTTTAACAATTTCATTTAGCTGCGCTAACTGTAACTTAACAGTGGAAGGTCAGAAGGTGAGAACACAAGGGAGGGGAGGGGGTGTAAAATAAGACTTTGCTTGCAAAACATGTTTCATTAACTCTACCTCTATTTTTTTAGGCTTGAAAACCATTGTAGGCGCACTAATCCAGTCAGTGAAAAAACTGTCCGACGTGATGATTCTGACAGTTTTCTGCCTAAGTGTGTTTGCCCTCATTGGTCTTCAGCTCTTCATGGGCAACCTTCGTCAGAAGTGTGTCAGAGACTATGAGAAATTAAACACTTCCCTCAACGGCACCTTCTACTGGGGGGACGACTGGCCGTCCTATGAGAATTTCATCGTCAATGAAAGCAAGTAGCCCTCCTTTTATTATTTTAACCACTAGTACCAGCATGAGGGAACATTATTGTTGTGCAATGCATAAATTCAACAAGTGGCATCACATTGTATTATTTAGTACTACTGTTTCCCGTTAGTACAGAACTGTTGCGTTGCCATTGTACTCTCACTCACTACTTTTACACTGGAGATTTTAAATCCATTCTGGTTGGATCCATACAAACACCCATGTTAGGAGCAAGGCAATAACAAAATGGAAGACTTTTTTTTTGTCTGACTCTTGTAAATTATTAATTAAAGCATCTCGTCCAGATATTGATGCATTTAAAAGTATTTAGACTTTGCTAGCCCCTTTATTATTGTTGTGGATAAAGTATATATAAATTACCCTAGAGGCATACTGCAGGTCGTAATGTTTTTTTCTCTTTTATACAGTGTTGCTGTTTAGTTTTATGTGAAAAAAAATAATACAATTCATGAAGATGAAAACTAGGCTACAGTTGGAACAGATAAATATTCAATGAAGAGTCTCAGCACTCAGGGATCCCTGGCCCTTGCTAAAGCTTCAGTGCTACTGTTGAGAACACTGGCTTCTTAGTGTTGGACCTAATGGAGGATTATTGCATTAGTTGAAGTGGTCGTCTCCTTTGTTGGTTTATTATTAGTTTATTTTCTCTTTGCTTTACAAATAATGGTCTTTCTATTAGACATGAGTGTGTTTATCAGGTTGTGATAGGGAATGTTTAAAAACAAACTCTACCACCAGTACATGAACACAGCAAAACACTGTCAATACCAAAACAAACAACAATAGCCTGCAGATTGAAAGTTTTATCCACAGAAGAAATTTGTGGAAGAGCAGAATAATGCAACTACTCTTAGAAAAACAGTAAGTGTGAATATGAAAGACTAGGAGGTCTAGATCACGATACATCTATCCGATTTACAATAATCAGGTTAGACAGGTCAGTGTCTCGTTCCAGGAGAATTGTGATGAAGTGGGGCCATAACATTGTGCAGTAGTGCCAGCGCTAGGAGGGTGCTGGGGTGAGCCCTGCACCACCAAATATCCCTTTGGCCCACCCAAGTTCACACTCCTTAGCGGTTAAAAAAAAAAAGATTTAACCTCTAAGAGAGTGAACTTGGGTGGGCTAAAAGTGAATATTATGCTCCCTGTTTCATTTTCTAATTTTATCCGATACATTTTTCAACCTGTCACCAGTATTTACAAATAGTTCTTCTGACTGACACGCCTGAATGTAGGTACTCACAAGTTCTGTAGTTAAGGGAAGTTAATGGAGTGTGAAGAAAAAGGCTAGTGAGTTGAGATTAGTGCTGTTCTGTACAACAGTTGAAATGATCAAACTCTTTACTGTGAAGGACATACATATTGTTTGCCATTCATTCGTTTTATTTAGTTATATCAATGATTTGCCTTCATGTTTAAGTTTTATTTACTGACACCGGGCCCCCACGTAGTTCTGCATCAAAATGGAACGGTTTCTCATTAGACAAGAAGAGCCTCTGCCTCACACGAGCACCGATAATGAAAGTCTGTCACGATCTTAATAAAAATAATCCAAGGGTTTGGGCAGCTAGACAGAAGCTTTAATGTTAGTTGGTATAAAACGTGTCCCTGGCTTGAGTATTCTGTAAGAGATGCCTGCTTTAGTTTTCCTTCTCGCACTTTCGGGGCAATAAATGATAGGGATATGATGTTTACAGTATGTGGATTTTTAACAATTGGAAATCTGCGCTTGAACATGAAAGGGGTTTTCACAAACATGCCACGAGACATGCTCATTTACAAATTGTTGCCGCTTTGGAGTGTGTTTAAGCAGAGACAGGCAATGGGAGAAACCATTGGTTCTCTGTTAGGCCTCAAACAAGGGGAGAAAAACAGATACTATGTTGGAGAGTGCGTGTTTTTGTTGTCAATTTACTCCCCCTTTGTGGGGATAGTATATAAAATGGATGTGGACTGTTTTACAAGTGAGCTTTTCATAAAGCTATTTGAATACAGTCTATAGAAAGACCCTACATTAGCAGAGGTAATGAAGACTATACCACAGAATGCAAAGTATACATGAAAAAATATACAAAATGAGGTGATAGAGACATTAAATAAAATGGTAAAGACAAATTAAAGACAAATATGTACATTCTCTATCTAGTGGGTTCTGTATCAAAAGTGATGGGACACGAGATAAGTGCAATGTAGAAAATCTGTCCATCATGCTAAGATTTGTTAATAATTCTATACCCGAGGAGCGTCTGATTGGCTTGCTTGAATTACATCAGTTGGATGCTGAATACATTACAGCTCAGATATTAAAACACCTCTCTCAAGTTGGCTTTAATGCTGACAACATTACTAGGAAGGCACATTCCATACATATATTGTTACAACCATCAGCTGCACTTAGTAGTAGTGCTTCATTTCAAAGTGAACCATGTGCAAAGAGATCTTTTGATCTTTGTAATTCTCTGTATGCATTCTTTCATTGCCACTACATTACTCAAAAGTACAAGGGCCCTTCACTAAAGAGATTGCTGGAAATTCTCTGGACAAGCCATTTTGAAGTGACCAAATGTGTTCTTGATAATCACGATCGTATTCTTGATATACTGTCATTAGTCTCAGAGGATGATATTGCTTCCATAGACTTATGTCTCAGAACTGGGAGACAGTCAGCATGGTTTTAGGAAAAGGAGATTGTGTCTAACTAACCTGCTTGACTTTTTTGAGGATGCAACAGCGACAATGGATAACTGCAAAACATGGCACAAACAATGACATGGTTTATTTAGATTTCCAGAAAGATTTTGACAAAGTCCTGCATAAAAGATTAATCCTCAAACTGAACACAGTAGGGATTCAAGGAAATGCATGCACATGGATTAGGGAGTGGTTAACATGTAGAAAACAGAAAGTACTGATTAGAGGAGAAACCTCAAAATGGAGCAAGGTAACCAGTGGAGTACCACAGGGTTCAGTATTAGGTCCTCTGCTATTGCTAATCTACATTAATGACTTAGATTCTGGTATAGTAAGCAAACTTGTTAAATTTGCAGACGACACAAAAAGAGTGGCAAACACTGTTGCAGCAGCAAAGGTAATTCAAAATGATCTAGACAGCATTCAGAACTGGGCAGACACATGGCAAATTACATTTAATAGAGAAAAGTGTAAGGTACTGCATGCAGGCAATAAAAATGTGCATTATAAATATCATATGGGACATACTGAAATTGAAGAAGGAATCTATGAAAAAGACCTAGGAATTTATGTTGACTCAGAAATGTCTTCATCTAGACAATGTGTGAAATTTAGAAAAAAGGCCAACAAGATGCTTGGATATATCGTGAAAAGTGTTGAATTTAAATCAAGGGATGAAATGTTAAAACTTTACAATGCATTAGTAAAACCTCATCTAGAATATTGTGTTCAGTTCTGGTCACCTTGCTACAAAAAGGATATTGCTGCTCTAGAAAGAGTGCAAGAAGAGCGACCAGAATTATTCCGGGTTTAAAAGGCATGTCGTATGCAGACAGGCTAAAAGCATTGAATCTATTCAGTCTTGAACAAAGAAGACTACCTTGTGATCTGATTCAAACATTCAAAATAATAAAAGGTATTGACAATGTAGACCCAAGGGACTTTTTTGACCTGAAAAAAGAAACAAGGACCAGGGGTCACAAATGGAGATTAGAACACTAGGATACAGAGACTCTGGAAGTACTGCTAAAACTGACTATACTCTGACATTGAGACCCTTGTTAAACATTCTAGACAGAGCAGTATCAGAGATGGATAACAGATTTTCTCTGAAGAATCTGGATGTAACAAAGGCTTTGTCTTGCCTCCTACCCCAGTCCAGTACATGATGCTACCATGTTAGAGCCTCTTCAGGTGACAGCAGTTGTTGTCAGAAATGACATGGCCAGTGAGTTTGTCACAGCTAAACCTATGTTGCTTAAAAAACTCAATAAAGATGCAGACTGTGCCACTGTTTGCAAACTTCTGCATGGATATACAGATGCATTTCCATTGCTGCATAAGATGTATGTGTCAGCTTTAATAATTGATGTATCTAGAGCTTCATGTGAAAATCCCTTCTCCACTCTGTCACGAGTGCTCACCCTTTTTCATCGGTCCATGCTTCATGACAGAAAGAGAAAGTTATCACTCTGAGTCGAAACATGAAAGACGTTGCTAAGGAGTTCTCCAAGTCAAATAGGAAACTGATGCTTCCATTATTTATTTATTTATTTTGTTCTCTTTTTTCATTACTTTTGTAACGTTGAAAGGAAGAAAAAATAAAACTACAAACAATTATTTAGATCTGCTGTATAGTAGTTTAAATAAACTGAATGGAAAGGCAGTTTTTTAAGTTTAAAGGAATAAAAAAGACAGTACATAGCAAAAAAGAGGTAGAGATAATAAAGACATCATCTCAAGTGATGTACACATGGATGGCAGAGAGGCACTGAACACATCTAAAAGAACACTTAGTATTTGGTGAGTCACTGTGGCGGGGTGCCACGCCCCTGTGTGTATTTTGTGTTGTATGTTGTATGTTGCGTGTTATTGTTGGTGTAGGTATTGGTTCATGGAGTGTGGGTTATGTAGCACAGATGATGTAAAGTGTATAATTGTATTTTGGCATGGGGATTACACAATCACTTCACGTGCAGATTAAAATGGGAATTAGTATGGAAGCACGTGGAGCACAATTAGTTCACGTGCAGATGTACAGAGATTCCAATTGAATGATTGATTAGCAATCGAGTCTCGGTACAGCTGCATAAAAAGAGTCAGTTTTCATGCACACAGGGTTGGGTGTTCAGGGAGAAGGAACGGGAGAGAGAGAGGAGAATTAAAAATGTAATTAAACATAACAATTGCTGTTGCGTGCTGGAAGCACCAGCACGATACTTGTTTGTTTGTCTCACCGTGTTTGTTAGTGTCTGTCTGTTTTGGCCACCACACCATTTTCTTTTACAAAGTGTTTTTGTCTGTTTAAACCTTTTATTTTGCAATAAACCCGGCGCATCAGCGCGTTTCATACCCCAGCACTGCTATCTGTGTCTACTGTCTTCCAGGTCTGACGTCACCACCACAAGCTATCTGTGACAGTCACTCTTTATTTACTTTTGTTTATTGTGGAATTACCAACCAGCCTATATTATTACTGCAATCAGCTAACAGAACTGATGTATGTTTAAAAGTGTATGTCAAACTGGTTTGCTCAATTTTGGATTATTCTGATTTTCAGTTCTTACTTCTTAACACTAATAAGAGCATGTTAAATCTTAAATTAGGTAAAGCATTTTTGCATTTTATAATATATGCTAATAGGAATAGGTATATTGGTTCATAACTTGAGAAAATCTATATCACTGTTATGGTGGCCCACACAACAGCTGTACTGGCTCCCCCATCCAAGAGCAACTGGAGCCGGGCCTGTTGTGCAGTAACATATTCTTAAATATATATGTGAGACTGTGCTGAGGGAGGCCGTCACAGAGGCACCAGTGCAGCTATTCAAATACATGTCAAACCAGCCACAATGAAGAGTGTTATGTAACCCCTCTCTAGTCCGAGGGCGCCCTGGGAACCATGTAGTGCAAAGGGGATTACAAGGTTTTGTACTCAGGTGCCACAATACAACAATGCAGCTGTATTATAACCCATATACTAATTTTAGGCAGCAGGAGCAACCTTGTGCTTAAATGAAAACTGAATATTTGTTGAGGACGGGAGAATTCATTTAGATTATATAATGACATAAGCCTGATAAAATTGTTATGGGGGGGCATTGAACCTCTGCAGCTGTTGTATGACCCACTTACTAATAAACTATTACTAGCTTACAGTGAGTTTACTGATAGTGAGAGGGGGATGAGAGACCAGTAGTCCTTGAAGTTGTGCTTCAGGAGTATTGTTTTTCTGATACTGTGGTCACAGATACATGGAAGTACAGTACAGTAGAACCTCAGGGTTACAATCAGCAACCAGATAGGCACTCTTATAAGTGCCATTCTGGTCATGGAGAAGACAATTACTGTTCCAATAAATATATCCAGAAAAAGACAAGCTAGTTTACTAGGAGCATTTTAGTTTTAAACAAAGCACAAGGTTTTTTTCCAAGCTAAAGGAGTTGAATGACTGAGTAAGCTGCAGTAATGCATTGTGTTTAAAATAAAATAAAAACAAGCACTATGTTAACCCATGTAAAATGTTCATTATAAAATGGCTTGGATAAATTAAGTGCTGTGATTGGCTGAACAAGATCACACGACCGTGCAGTAATAATTGTCTTACCGCACAACTATGACATCATAGACCTACTCGCTTACCTGATCTATTAATACTACTACGCCTTAATAATAATAATTAAACATGAGTGACTTTCCACAAGTTAATTTTGACCTTTTAGGAGGATTGTCATTTGAACAACTTCTTAATGAGAGTGAAGCAGAACCACCACCTCAGATTTCAGAAACAGATTCAAACAAAATTCAACTCCCTCCTGACAGAGAGGTTGGGCTTTTAAACAAGGTCTGGTTCGACATACAATTCTGTTTTGCTTACTGCGGACTGGAGGGCCTGTGCAACCTGACACAGAAGTCGTTTGTCATCAATACAAATGAACATGATCTGGAGTTTGTGACCCTGTTGTTTAATGCGCAAATAAAAAAATATAAAAACATAAAGATGTCAATAAGATCAACCGTGAAAGTACTCGTGGTTAAATGTTTGCCCAGCCTGGTGATTTATTCTCGAAATGTTACTATAAATTGCAATGTTTAATTTAATTCAATGTTTTTATGGCAAATAAAATAAGTATATATATATATATATATATATATATATATATATATATATATATATATATATATATATATATATGTCACAATGAAACGGCCCTCAGGGACTATTTTTTCTCAGTGGAAGGATACATAATACATTTCTTCTTTTTTTCTTAAAAAAGTTAGTTTGTGTAATTATTTTCAAGAAAAAAAGTAGCTTTTTATAATTCTTACTTTTTCACCAGATTGCGGGTATAGATAGCAGCTGTAGACATTTATTAAACCCATTGAAAACACTTTTTCAGAGTTAGGGACTGATGAATAACCTCCTTCCTAAGGTGTTCGTGACTCTGAGGTTCTACTGTACATGTTAATGGTTATGCAGGAGAGTGCATTCACTGGGAGATTTCCTAATGTCATTTTTATTTCTAGTTTTGTAACATGAGTTTTTAAATTATTTTATTCTTTTGATTTATTTTAGGGTAAAAAATCTTCATTTTAATGGTGGTTGTATTGGACATTTAAAGCAGCTTTATTATCAGTGAGGCAGTGAAGAAAATAAAAGAATACTTCAAGGTGTATATTACACAAGTAATCATTCCCTCAAGTAATCATTCCCTCGTTAATCATTCCGTGCAAAAGTTTGAGAATGATGAATGATCCAGGACTTGTCTAGCAATTTATTCTCAGAATGCCTGCTGTTTTGTACAAGCCCCATGTGAGCAAAGTGCCCCTCCCCTAGCAAACACATGCACACGCACACACACACACACATGAACACACGAACACATGAACACAAACACATACACAAGCACACACACGAACACACACGAACACGAACACACACACGCACACGAACACACAAACATAAACACACACACGCACACTCACACACAAATACATGAACACACGAACACACACACACGAACATGAACACGAACACATGAACACACACACACACACACACACAGGCTGGCAGACGTACAGAAGTATGTGTAGCTTTAATCCTAGCAGTACTGGAACCTGGTATTTTCTGTCACGGAGGTCAATGCAACATCTGCTAAACTTTCAACACCCTGCAGTACATACTGTAGAGGCTGCTGGATACATTTCTTTCAGTTTCCCAACACCCTGCAGTACATACTGTAGAGGCTGCTGGATACATTTCTTTCAGTTTCCCAACACCCTGCAGTACATACTGTAGAGGCTGCTGGATACATTTCTTTCAGTTTCCCATGGGATTTTAATTCCAATCAAAGTGCTATTAAATGCTGCTGAATGTAATTTTATTTTAATTTTGTTTGTTTGTTTTATTGACAGTTAACACTGAGTTTACTTACACTTTTTGTCATTAGTAGTAAGCATACCCCCTGCAGTCACTATGTGCATACTTGTACCATGTTAGGTTTCCTATCTATGTATTTATTTTATAATGCGTTGTGGCAAAGTGGCTAGTGAAGGGGAACAGGTGTAGCAGTGATGCGATGCAGGAGTGACAGACTGACAACGGTATCCAGTGACAAAGGTGCTTTATTTATAATCCAGGTCTGGCGACCGTCAAATAATAAATCCCCGGCTATACACAACAATGTGTAAAGCGCGGGGATAACAAACAGGGCAGAGTCCCGAACAAAAAAACAAACACACGGTCACCAGTCCTGGGTGAGTGCAGTCGTGCTCTGTGCAGTGGTGCTCCGGATAGTGCTTTCGTGGCGACAGCTCCGGAGGTGTGCTTTAACTGTCTAGTGGTGCGATACAGACAGACAATTAGACAGACAGAAATAACACACAACACGTAACACTTATCACTCTTATTTTCTGAGAGCTCCTCTCTCAGTCCTTCTCTCCTAGCGCTAACCCAAACGAAGGAAAAGATCAGCGTTACCCTGGCCCCTATATGTAATCCCGTATGATATCTAGGTAAACGGTTGCAGCTGCCTTATTACTTGCAGCTGCCCCTCGTTTACCTTTCAAGTCAAAACGGTCTTACAACAGAGTCTCGCTTCCTTCCAGGCTGACCCACTTCCCGGTCCCGGAAACGAACTGTCAGGCCAGCCCTTCCAGATACTTCTCCTCCCGTTCTTTAGCGCCCTCACAGGTCGGGAGGAAGATTTATCACCAGAACTCATTATATTTCTGTCACATGCGTGTATATATATATATATATATATATATATATATATATATATATATATATATATATATATATATATATATATATATATATATATATTATGACAAAGTCTTTCCAGGGTAGGCGAAATTATCGGTACGGGAGACAACACAAGAGTCACACACAGTAAGTTCTTTTCAAACAGGGCAGTACCTTTGTTTATTTTGGCACTGTTTCCAGTGAGCCACGTTGGATGGTCCACAAATCAGGTTCTCATATACAAACAGGGTTTTACAGTCGGCAGAGTTGTCAAAACGGTCTGAAGTCATGCAGAAAGCAATATCACCGTTTTCTTGCAATTTCCCACAACACAATTACACAACACCAACCTTTTTCTCCTTCTCCTCTATTGCCATTTTGTTGTGAACCGGCCCCTTTTAACTAGGCTGGCCACACCCTGTGCAGGTGTGCTGACCACACCCTGTGTGCTTATCCTGGATTCTGGTAATTGTAGTCTTTTTGTCTGTTGTAGTCCTTCTTGCTGCCACCATTTTGCGAGACAACACAACCCCATTAAACCTCTGCACTTACAGTACGTACCTCTCATTGATCACCCTGCTCCTTGGTTTGTCACAATATATATATATATATATATATATATATATATATATATATATATATATATATATATATATATATATATATATATATATATATATACAAAAGTTTTAGGCAGGTGTGAAAAAATGCTGTAAAAGTAAGAATGCTTTCAAAAATAGACATGTTAATAGATTATATTTATCAATTAACTAAATGCAAAGTGAGTGAACAGAAGAAAAATCTAAATCAAATCCATATTTGGTGTGACCACCCTTTGCCTTCAAAACAGCATCAATTCTTCGAGGTACACTTGCACAAAGTCAGGGATTTTGTAGGCATATAGTCAGGTGTATGATTAAACAATTATACCAAACAGGTGCTAATGATCATCAATTCAATATGTAGGTTGAAACACAATCATTAACTGAAACAGAAACAGCTGTGTAGGAGGAATAAAACTGAGTGAGGAACAGCCAAACTCAGCTAACAAGGTGAGGTTGCTGAAGACAGTTTACTGTCAAAAGTCATACACCATTGCAAGACTGAGCACAGCAACAAGACCCAAGGTAGTTATACTGCATCAGCAAGGTCTCTCCCAGGCAGAAATTTCAAGGCAGACAGGGGTTTCCAGATGTGCTGTCCAAGTTCTTTTGAAGAAGCACAAAGAAACGGGCAACGTTGAGGACCGTAGACGCAGTGGTCGGCCAAGGAAACTTACTGCAGCAGATGAAAGACACATCATGACACATGCTTTTTGGCCGCAAGTCTTCCATGAAGGCCACTTCTGACCAGACTTCTCCGGACAGTAGATGGGTGTACCAGGGTCCCACTGTTTTCTGCCAATTCTGAGCTGATGGCACTGCTGGACATCTTCCGATTGCGAAGGGAAGTAAGCATGATGTGTCTTTCACCTGCTGCAGTAAGTTTCCTTGGCCGACCACTGCGCTCACGGTCCTCAACGCTGCCCGTTTCTTTGTGCTTCTTCAAAAGAGCTTGGACAGCACATCTGGAAACCCCTGTCTGCCTTGAAATTTCTGCCTGGGAGAGACCTTGCTGATGCAGTATAACTACCTTGGGTCTTGTTGCTGTGCTCAGTCTTGCCATGGTGTATGACTTTGACAGTAAACTGTCTTCAGCAACCTCACCTTGTTAGCTGAGTTTGGCTGTTCCTCACCCAGTTTTATTCCTCCTACACAGCTGTTTCTGTTTCAGTTAATGATTGTGTTTCAACCTACATATTGAATTGATGATCATTAGCACCTGTTTGGTATAATTGTTTAATCATACACCTGACGATATGTCTACAAAATCCCTGACTTTGTGCAAGTGTACCTCGAAGAATTGATGCTGTTTTGAAGGCAAAGGGTGGTCACACCAAATATGGATTTGATTTAGATTTTTCTTCTGTTCACTCACTTTGCATTTAGTTAATTGATAAATATAATCTATTAACATGTCTATTTTTGAAAGCATTCTTACTTTACAGCATTTTTTCACACCTGCCTAAAACTTTTGCACAGTACTGTATATATATATATATATATATATATATATATATATATATATATATATATATATATATATATATATATATATATATTTTTTTCAAAGCTATAGCAGGGCAACTTCTGAAACTTCAGAGTTCAATGATTTAATTCTCATGGAGTTTTCAAATGCAACCCCAGTTCAATGATTTCATTCTCATGGAGTTTACAATTCCTCCCTTCCTGATATTTGATGAACATTTATCCTTTTTTTGTATTAATTTTTAAAGAGGTTAACAAAAAATGTTAAACGTTTGTTAATGTGTTGGTAAGCTAGTCGTGCATTAATAGTTAATAAACTAAAAAGTCACCCCTTAAAATAATTTACAATGCTTTTCAAAAAGTGTACTCCATACCATATTATCTAAAAGTTAACATGACAATGTCTCCAACATCGGGTCCTTATCTCCACCGCGTTACAACATCACCCCAATCAGACTAACACCTCCAGCCATGGGACTGTGCAATCTGAATACCACGCTGCAGCATGGCTTTGAGGCCCAAACAGGAACATGCCTAACAACAGGAATGCCGGCAGCTGATGATGGCTGGGGATGTTTGCCAAAGCACTCTGAAGCCCTCTTAAATTCAGTCGCCTATGAACACTTAACCACTAAAGAGGGACAGAGTGAAAATGAAATCTTGTGAAAATGAAGATAGATAAAATAAGAGCTTAGCAACTTAGTGTGGATAGGGAGAGGAACAGGGCAAGGATACTAGAGCACAATTCACCCCAATCCCTCATCCACCAAAGAGAATCCAGTAACAGTATGTGGTAATACAGTAGTGTGCAAATGTATTAGAACACCTCAAGATTTGTCATTTATATCTTTTATATACTTACCTGCATGAAAACCTCTGGGTGTGAGAATTTCAATTTTCAGTCAGTAATCTGTAATATAGAAACAATAGGCACCCATGTGAAAATGTGAGACCACTTTGTGCTTTAATTTGGCATCTTAAACAACTTCTAAAAAGTCTCATGCATTTTCCTTTTCTCTTACTATTTTTAATTAATTGCATGTATGGCCTATTAAAGTCATCAGTTAAATTAGACAATCACTGATTTTGCTCCAAGCTGTTTAGTTACAATGGTCTGATTTTTGTTTTTGCTTTTGCAGCCAACTTCTATAAGATAGAAGGAGCCAAGGATCCCTTACTATGTGGAAATGGGTCTGATACTGGGTAAGTAGCCAATTATGGCTTTTTGGAATGCTTTATGCAAACATGTCATTGTCTGTTCTGTGCAATAACTAATTTAAACCATCCCACCACCAAACTAAAGCAGATCCCAGATGGTGGATTGTGTAAGTTTTCTTTGTTGATCACAGCAACTTGGTTATGACGTGTGGTAATGGCTCCCCCCCCCCCCCCCCCCCCCCGCATGCACTAACAGTCTCCCTATTTAAACCTGCATGGTATGCTCTGCCACCTCTGCAACAGCATTTGCTTTTGGATTTTGAAATTGTGGGATCCCAGAGATTAGTCCGAAATGTATTGCGGCCATTCCATTTCTTACAGCAGCGTCTGCTACGGCACTAGCTTGCCGGGTCATTTTCTCGGCCAGTTTAAAAGTTGTCAAGAAGCACTTGCCCCTGTATTCCAATGGTAATTCCTTCATTGCCCTTAAAAGGACATGGTGCTGTTGTAACCCTGTAGTACTTGGCTTGTGCTATGCAGTCTCTCTGGGATTTTGTAAAGGGAGGTGTGATATAAACTTGTGTGACGCAATCCCTCTGGGATTTTGTAAGGGGAGGTGTGATATAAACTTTATTTACAGCTCACTTCAAATGTGCCAGTGAACAAGTGTTTGTGGAGTCAGGCGCTCACAGATACAATGGAGGCAGTGATGCTGATGCTGTTTTACTAATCAGTTTCTTCTATCTCCAGTCAAACAGTATTATCCAGTGCTTGGGGTTATTTATTTAACATGATGCATACGTGTTTAAAACCTCCCTTTTGGTAGTACATGGCCAGTTGTAAACCTGAGTTTTGCATAACCTGAAAGGAATACACAAAGGATTCCCTTTGTAAAGTGAGAGCCCAGTATGTTTGGTGCCTTCAAAGTTATGTGTTTAGTCTTTCTATGTGTACATATAGCCTGAAGAAAGAAAAAGTCATACACAATTATTATATAAATAAACAAGTGCTTGGATGTCCAGTGGACTATGACATAATTATCATCTTACATTAGAGGCTTCACTTGTGAACACTTTACATTGTGTCTCTAAATACTGTATACTTACACATAATTACAATGTACTTAATGTGTAAATCATTTTGCACGATATATGTAAGTACACAATTGTATCACAAAAGGGTTAAGGATAGTGAGGGTTAGGGTTATATTGTGCAAAAAGTGCTTTGTAACTATGCATAATAACATTGTAATGATGTGTAAGTACACATGTATTTACTAAATAAGTACACTATGTACATGCACAGCAATTAGAGACACAATGTAAAGTGTTGATCTTCTTTGTATGTTGCAGGTCTCAATGCTAACAGGCAATGTTGTATGATGCACTGCTGCTGTGGATTCTGTCCCCTGTCGTTGAGATGCAGTGAGGTTAAAAGCTCTAACACCATGAATGCAGGCGAGCCTGGCTCTTTTGCTTTGTGGTTAAGACACTTGCTTGCGGTGCGTGGTGTCGCGGATTCGTACCCAGCCTAAAGAGGGTTTTAATTAACAAAAGAGTATATAACTCACCTAGAAACAGACATTTAACAGACGATACAGAGACAGAGTGTACAGGCCCAGGTTTCATTTCTTACAGACTCCCTCGATAATTCTATATTTGTAGTTCTGAAAATATTTGAGCCTTTTCTGTATTTGTGGTTATGAATTAGATTTCTTCACTTATTTTAACCATGTGTAACCTTACAGAACGTTTGTTGTGTTGCTAAAATGATATACCGTTATTTGCACCCAGTGACTACCAAGAAATTATCAATACCACTGTAGCCTATTTGAATTCTGCATAAGTACATGACAGCTAACATCTACGTAGATTTTATTTGAATTATACAACTGAAATCTTGGTTTAGAAAACGACATATTAGATATTACAATAAGGTTTCCTCAGGTGATTGCAGATCTGCTTTTAACACCTGTGTCTTAACCACACAAGAACGAAGAACAGGCGTCAAGGACACACAGTGATGCACTAGGAATGTGATCGAGATCATTGACATGGATGTTGCCTAGACGTATTTGTAATGTTGTCAGACTCCCCCCATACTATGTACAATGTACACTTTCACCTTCACACGTTTGTATGCATATAAAATGTTCTTATAATACTGTAAGTATTCGGTGGCTAATCATATTGAGTTTATTTATCGCAGAGGCCATAGAATCAACGAATCAAAGATGTACGTGACCTACGACAATTAAGCATTAATGGATTGATTTAATTAACACATTTTGTTTGAAAATCACTTGCTACTAAAGCTCTCATTACTATACCACGAGTTCTATTACATAGGCTCTTTTGCACAGTGGTTAAGATGCACACTTGCAGTGTGCAAGGTCGCCAGTCTGTTCCCCCCTGTACAAATGCAGTTGAAATTTAGCGATGCTTTGCGGTATACGATGAGTCAGCATGGCAGTGGTTAGAGCTGAGGAATGAGAGCTAGGAGCTATTTGGTTAAAATCCTAGCTCAGCAACAGATTTACTGTGGGGCATTGGGGAAGTCCTTGTATCTCTGACAAGATGATAATATTCCTATTGTTAGCTTGTCTCTGCTGTAATTGATGAGATAAGGCAAAGGTTGCAGTGCAGTCTCATCCCACTCTGCTACTTAGAGGGGAATGTTCTTAATCATTTCAAACCTGGATGGATCCTGGAGATGGGATATCAGTTTTAGCTTGAGAGGTCGGAGAGAACTGCTCCTGCTCTTTGTGTAAGGATGTCACAACTGTTTCACTCCCGTCGGCCGCGGCAGACAGGTGCTCTCAATTAATCAGTCACAGCTAATTGTTGGCAAACCCCAAATATACCTTAGTGAGGTGGTTAAGAAATGGCAAGCAGAAATATGTACAATCTATACATATCTATACCATTTGTCAGCTTAGCATCAGTTTGCGTGCAAACCCGCAATGGGATTATACAGCTGGTATTGCCTGTTTCCTATCGAGCAGGATCTTTGGACCATGTGACAGACTTATCATTTGTAGGTCTGTATTTTTTTCACGGTTAAAAAATATTTATTTCTCCCAAGTGGCGCATTGAGTAAAAGCGCTCCGCATGGAGTGCAGGATGCACCCTATAGCCTGGAGACCGCAGGTTCGAATCCAGCTTATGTTACAGCCGACCGTGACCGGGGGTTCCTAGGGGGCAGTGCACAGTTGGCACAAGTGCCGCCCGGGTAGGGATGGCTTAGGTCGGCAGGGCATCAGCGACCCTTGTGGCTGATATGGTGCCTGTGGTTCTGCAGTGGAGCCGCCAGATCTGTGTTGTCCTCCGGCACTATAGGTCTGATGGCCTCGCTGTGGATCTGCAGTGCAAAAAATGACAGATTGGCAGAAGCATGTTTCGGAGGACGCTGTTCCAGCCTCTGTTTC
Source organism: Acipenser oxyrinchus oxyrinchus (assembly GCA_030684275.1). NCBI lineage: Eukaryota > Metazoa > Chordata > Actinopteri > Acipenseriformes > Acipenseridae > Acipenser > Acipenser oxyrinchus. The sequence goes on from CM060249.1 coordinate 90,387,455, forward strand.
CCGAAGTCATGGAGGGGTTATGCAGCAGTGAGCCGAGGATACAGATAATAATTGAGCATACAAAATTGGGGAGAAAATCCGGGCTAAAAAATTGGTGACGACTAAATAAAAATAAATAAATAAATACTTATTTCATGGCATTTCACCTTCTAAAAATAGGTATTTAAAGATGTTTACGATTACACATAGTATTTATTAAAGCAGAAAAAAAGCGTTGTTCCATGATATGTATCCTTGATTATTCTTTATTACTGTTTCTGCATTAAAGAGAAAGTCACCAGCATATTTACCCACGGAACTGCAGGGTGTGGTAACTTGATTATTTATTATAATGAATCAGATAATTCTATTTTTATTATTATTCCAATTCCACGGTTTATTGATTAATGAAATATTATTCTTAACAAATGATAGTCCATACATGATTACATTTGTTTACATTCATTGGTTATTCAAGATAAAGAAACATCACAATTATTGCAACCCATTCTTCAAGTCGAATAATGGCAGTCACCTAATTTGCAGTCAAAATAGTAATTAGCCATTACTTCAACTGGGAATACCCTTTCAAAACAGGTCCGGAGGTAGTTCCTTTCACCTGGGTGATTCAAATAAGTGTAGTCCACTCTAAGATTATATATAGTTGCACCTCATTTGGCTTTGAACATGCGCAGTCTTAATCCTAAAGAACTCCATAGTCTAAAATGTTTTTGGTTTACATCTGTTTCACATTAGCTGATACCGCACTCTTCACACAGAATGGACATATACAATGCTAGACCCTTTACTTAATTCTAACCATGGAAACCTTTAAGTCCCTTTAATAGGAAACTCTCACACACCCTAATACCAGCCTAACATTGGACTCCTCCCAAATGTATATCTATACACAGAATAAAATATTAGATTTTTATTTTAAACCTTATAGAACTGAGCAATCATGAGCAAGGTGGGTTTCTGTAATGAGTAAAAATGAAGACAGAGGATAGATAGCTTCTTTCGCTTCATGAAACAGCGAGATTTGCAATGAAACCCTGAGATCTGCTGAGAAACGTCTGACAAGCTAATTGTTTCAGGAGGGGCAGAAATGACTGCAAAAACAGCTTTAAATATGATTAAGAACACATATGATGGTGCAATAAAGAGATTAAAAATATTATGCCAGAGTAGAGTATTGCTTTAATTATAAAATATTCAGCTTTCAATCAACCCACCTCATAAAAAATAAATACATAAAGAAAAAAAACAGAATAAATGTTAAATATATCTGCTTTTGTTGGATATCCTTTCCAGAGGTAATCCCATAAACCTAACAGCTTTTGGAACCAGTGAGTGAATGGCGATTAGGTTAACAGGGCAAGTTCCAGGATTTTATTCAAACTAAATACCATCTGTGTGACTGTTCCATGCCAAACTGCAGAGTTCACAAGTTCTATATATAAACACACAGAAATCAAGGTGGACCCACAGGGCGTCCAGGAAAGCTCCCCCACGTGCTGCAGCTTGCACTCCAACACACGGAACCTGCAACTTGCACTGACATCCGGAACCTGCAGCTTGCACTCCGGCAAATGGAACCTGCAGCTTGCACTCCGACACACGGAATCTGCAGCTTGCACTCCGACACACAGAACCTGCAGCTTGCACTCCGACACACGGAACCTGCAGCTTGCATTCTGGCACACAGAACCTGCAGCTTGCACTGACATGCGGAACCTGCAGCTTGAACTCTGGCACACAGAACCTGCAGCTTGCACTGACATGCGGAACCTGCAGCCTGCACTCCGACACATGGAATCTACAGCTTGCACTCTGGCACATGGAACCTGCAGCTTGCACTGACATGCGGAACCTGCAGCCTGCACTCCGACACATGGAACCTACAGCTTGCACTCTGGCACACGGAACCTGCACCTTGCACTGACATGCGGAACCTGCAGCTTGCACTCTGGCACACAGAATCTGCAGCTTGCACTCCAACACACAGAACCTCAGAGGCAGAAACACTGCAGTGCAGGATAAGCAGCATACTGGGATTAGTGTGGGGTTTTGAACGACCTCAGAAGAAGGTTCGGTAACACTTTACATTAATTGTTGTGGGTTGAACTTTTAGAAGCTGTGTTAGACTGATGATTATAAGCCTCACACAGCAGTGCAGGAGAATGATCTCTTCTCTGATGAACCACTTCACTTTACTTCATTGAGCAGAATGGGGAAGCTTTGCTGTGAAGCTACAGATTGAGATTAAGGGCAGTTACTGTGCCCTCTTTGCAGTGTCAGATCAGTCCATGGTTTAAAGCAGTAGTCACACGTGCAACTTTTTGACAAAAAGCATGTTGCTTTTTCAGTCACAAACAGATGCGTGTTGCTGTACAGTTTATAGAAACTGTTTTTGGGGTCCTGACTGAACTATCTTGACAGAGCATGAATATGTCATGTAGCATAACCTCCTACCACTGCATGTACAGCAGCAGGATGCCATGCAGCAAACATGTTTTATCTCATTTTATTTTTGGGTACTGTCTAGGATGCCAAGAAGGTAAACGTTCTGGCTAAATGATGCAAGACTCCAGAAAACAGATCACAAGGTTTTATATTTGCACGAAAGTTCCAGTTGGAGAACTGTAGCTTTAAATACTGAATGATACCCTTGGTGCTATTTTTCACTGGAAACATTATCAGAGAAAATCTGTAAAACCTCCCATGCGAGTCTGACAGACTAGTAGCTTTGATGTCCAGCTACAGCACCAAACATAGGCACAGTGAAGAAGCTGGACACATGTACTTAAAAGACCAACAAAACAAGTAGAAAAACCAACATAAAAAAGCCTTGTCTCAGATTCCTGGGATTTACATTTGCAACGTTTGAAGCAACACAGGAAACACTTTGGCCGATCTGTATTGATTTAGTATCTTATTTTTTTTACCCAGCAGACAGCATTGCTATGCAGGCATCCCAATACACATAAAAGGGTTTCCCTGCTTTAGACAAATTTGATCTGGTTTTTAAGCTCTTTTGCCTTCCTCTAATGGGTTTAATAATGACTGTTCTGACCTGAACAGCAGAGTGAGTATTAGTGCTCATCTCTTTCAGTCCACACAGAGAGGGGAAACCCTACCCAAGGCCACAGAGCAATCCCAACATTGATGTGCTCTGCATGAGTGTGTCTTAAAGGCATTCTTTATATCATCTTCTTAGTATTTGATTTCTTAACTCTTTACTATCGCATGTGTTCGGTAGGATCCTCGATTGGGGTTTTGGTAACATTTAGTTCAGGGATCTGGTACAAACAGTCTATAAACATGTTCTTACTGACTGTCGCGGATCTGCAGGTTTGAATGCCAATTTGCGGGTCTGACCCGAGAAATATGGGTCACTTGGGTGGTCTGTACAGGTGCTATAACCGGTACTATAATCTATATTAAATTAGCATATGATTCAAAGTGAAAATAATGTCTGGGAAACAAAAATATCAAAAGCAAAACATATCGCTAATATTATCCCATTAATATTAGGATGCACAGGGTACCGCTCTTTATTTAAAACTATAAATCAGAGACCATTTTAATTGTTGCTTCTAAATTAATGCATATGTAAATTAAATAGGTTTATCATGAGTTCCCTGTTATGTTTAATTTCAAAGCACCACTTCAGGTTTGAGCAATACGCCCTTGTGTACTGTAAGTGTAGGGACATTCACTAGTTAAAGTTAAGGTAAAAGTAGTATCCATTATCCACAGTAGGCTTTGTTGTATCTCATCTAGTTACACTCTGCATTGCTTACGATTACAGTTCAATGCTGTTTAGCTCAAAGATTAGGTATGCTTTATACCACATACTGTACATCTTCCTCATGATTTATTTCCTATTTAATATCCAGTGATGCAGGTTCTCTGTCATTTTTTATTGTTGTTTCTGCTTATTTATCATCAAACTATTCCAGCAACAATGTCCCCGCTGTGTGAGTAATTCAATGGAAACACATAGTTTCAGATGGGACTGAGATTAAAGCTACACTCTCCCAGTGGGCATTTTCCAAACCGCCCCATTTCACAAATTCAGCAGCAAGAGAGAAGTATACAGAAGATTGTGATTCATTTTTTCACAATGCGTTTTAGCTTAATTTACAGTAAGTGTGTTTTTCTTTGTCCCAGTTTATTTGCTGAATAATTTCCAAGGCCATTGCACAGTGTATTACAATGACAGGGATATCTGTGTTCTTTATTTCCCTAGCTAATTGCTACACAGAGTATCCAATGTGTACATAAACACACACTTTGTATTACACATGGATAGTTACATAGTAATATATTCCCTTCATTTGTGACGTGCTTCTGGTTGTGTCGCACAGCACAGCACACTAACACAGGTCATGCAAAAGGCACTTGAGGATGAAACACAGTTCAAATCTGACATGGTGCTAATGACACTAAAATTACATTAACCACACTGCTCTCTGTGCAACACAGAGAGAGGGAAAACAACCCTCCTGCACTCTGGAGATGTAGCAAGTAACAATCTCCATGGGCAACAGCCTCCTAGATACAGTTGCTATAGGAACTTTAAGTTCTTTTATCCTCATAGTGACCTTGGGTTTCTATTAGCTTACTGCATGATATTAACTCATAGTCTTCTTCTCCTTTAGGAGTTTAGCATGTCTGTATTTACAGTGCTATAGATACAACGTGTAATCTGTTACTGGGTGGTAGGTGGTGCAGCTTGCTTATTCATTATTATTATTATTATTATTATTATTATTATTATTATTATTATTATTATTATTATTATTATTATTATTATTATTCTCTTTGGGGGTCTGAGTTCGAAGCCTTCTCAGATCAAAACCACCGTACAATTTGTTTCAATCTGGCACAATTGTAATTCTCAGTGTAACAGGGAGGAGGCTGGGTGTGAACCAGCGCCCTCGTGCACCGCAAGCACGCGTCTTAACCTGCAGTTGTGGTTTTAGAGCTTTTAACCTCCTCTCATCTCACCAGCAGGGGCCAGAATCCATAACGGCAGTGTATCACTGCTGAGTGAGAGAGCAGCTCCCCTGAAAGGCTCCCTGCAGAGCTTGGATTCAGAGGAGCTTCTTTCCAGTAAAACATTTAGTACATTTTTTGGAAGATGATCAATCCTTTAGATCACAAAAGAAAAACAAACACCAGGAATGGAAAACAGTACAAATCCCTCTCAAAGAGTATTGCAGCAGTGGAACGTACAGTAGTGTACAAATATATTAGAACAGCTCAAGATTTGTCATTTATATCCTTTATATACCTACCTGCATGAAAACCTCAGGGTGTGAGAATTGTTTCGGTCAGTAATTATTGATAATGTTAGACCACATTGTGCTATAATTAGACATCTAAGGAGGCAGTGTGGTCCAGTGGTTAAAGTCCAGGGCTTGTAACCAGAAAGTCACTGGTTCAAATCCCGCCACTGACGGTTACTGGTTCAAATCCCACCTCTGCCACTGACTGACACACTGTGTGACCCTGAGCAAGTCACTTGACCTCCTTGTGCTCCATCCTGCAGATGAGATGTCAAATCAATGTCCTATTGTGACTCTGCATATAATGGACAGTTCAGAACCTACCTCTGTAAAGTGTTTTTTGATGGTGGTCCACTATGAAAGGTGCTATATAAAAATAAAGAGGTTATTATTATCTTAAACAACTTCTCAAAAATCTCATGTACAGTAACTGTTACAGTATTTTCTGACAGTGCCTTGAACTTTAAGCCAAACCGGTATATAACCCACGCAGTTCTATTAAGTTGCTCATTGTTTTTTCAGGCGCCCCGTGACGTCCTAGAAGTAGTCCAAAACAATACATTTTATGGGTTCTTATAATCTGTTCGTACAATTCAGAAGGGCTATTATACTGTATGTACCTAAATGGGCAGTAAACAATAGTGTATGTTTTGCACTGCAATTGTCCTGTAGCTAACGCTGGGCTGATTTTGCAGGCCATGTATCTGCCTTTGCAGTGTCTGGTTGATTGCAATCGGCAGCGGTGTGTCAAAGACAATCAAACTGACTGCAGTGATATAACAGCAGATATACAACAACAACAGCTCACTTGATGTTCAGGATTTAGTGAGAACTCCTCCCTGGCTTCACTGTGGTGACTATTTCTTCTCTTAATATAAGGCATTGTTCTACAATTTAAGTGGTAATGCATTTTTTTCTACACTTGTATTTATATACAGGGTAATACACTGTAATTAACATCAATTAAACATACAATATTGGGCTTCATGTGCAAAAAAGTTGGTAAAACAAACTGCTTGTTTATTTGTTGTCTGAATTTATTTTCTTTCCATTTTTTTTCAGGAATTGTCCTGATGGATACGTTTGCATCAAGACAGGAGACAACCCAAATTACGGCTATACCAGTTTCGACACCTTCGGCTGGGCTTTTCTTGCTCTGTTTCGCCTCATGACTCAAGACTACTGGGAAAATCTTTATCAACAGGTACAGGGTAGAGTTTCCACTGGACTGCCCTTTCCAAACACTCACGTTTCTTCAATCTTGCATTTTAACATATACATGTGTTTGTATGTGCATGTGTGTATGTATGTGTATATATATATATAATCTGTATGTAACTGTGTGTTTCTGTATGTGTTTGCAGAATGTACATATGTATATAGGTGTCGACTTAGTTCCTTAATGTCTGAAAGTCGATAAAAAGTGTAACACTGAAGCATGTGCAAGGAGCGTTCGATCATTTTTCTTTACTCACTGCTTATGTAAAAAAAAAAGAAATTACCACTTAAAAATCGAATTGACCTTTAACATAATGTGCATTATGTCATGCAGGAAAATCTAAGCACTACAAAATGATATAAATATATATTAGGTAAGATGAGCTGGAATTATTATGTTGGCAACATGGTGTTTAATATTGGTTGTTTCTGAATTTCTTCCAGGTGTGAAATGTCATTGAGCAGAGTCGAAATCATTCAGATCACTTAGATGTTCAGTGCAGATAATTAACGGAGTGCGGCCTCTCATCTTATCAGAACATCCTAACTGGCATAATATATTAGATTGCATATTGTAACAATAGCCAGTGTTAGTTTGCGGCGTTTAAAATACTTGATGCAGACACAGAACTGCAAGTTTAGTGTGGTTGTGCACTTTTATTCACAAATAAACAAAACAAAACTTAACTCCCATGTGGAGTGCTAAACTAAACTTCTCTTCACTCTTAACTAACACACTGGACGGCTAAGCCGTTTTCCAGCCGCAAAAACACTTGTTTCACACCATTTACAAGTTTAACAATATCCCAAGGTTCATACCTTCTCTTAGACCACACAGGTCTGCTCCGCACATGACTTTCCTCCTTCACTCCTGTCTATAGGGCTTCCCCTGCTTTTATCAAGGGCTTAATCAGCCTCAAGTGCTTCACATTAAAATGGAGCCAGGTGATTCCACTCTGGCTCCCAATAACCTTGTGGCATTCTGGGGAATGTAGTCCTGCAGCACCCTCCTGGACTACATCTGTTCTCCTATCTGTGATACACTGCCTTTACGGATTCTGGCCTGTCCCCTGCCCGGCTCTTTTGCATTGTGGTTAAGAGGCTCGCTTGCGGTGCGCGGGGTCGCCGGTTCACACCTAGCCTCTGCCCTGTTAAACCTACGAGGCCTAATGTACAGGGAAAATCAAGTCTTTTTTGTATAGAAAAGAAAACAAAAAGACTTGTGATTTTCCTTTCCTATGTCTTCCCACACCTCAGACTCTCCGATCCGCGGGTAAGACCTACATGATCTTCTTCGTGCTGGTCATCTTCTTGGGTTCCTTCTACCTTGTCAACCTGATCCTGGCCGTGGTGGCGATGGCTTATGAGGAGCAGAACCAGGCGAGCATCGCGGAGGCCTGGCAGAAAGAGAGGGAATTCCAGGAGGCCATGGAACGGCTGAGAAAGGAACAGCAGGTATGAACACAAGGGCCGTGTGTCTGCAGCTGTAGCTGTTATTGCCTCAGACTTTTAACTTCAGGAGAGTCTGTAGCTGTTACACAGCCTTTTACTTGCAAGAGAGTCTTATAGTAGATGTTAATCGATGTTATTGGAGCATGTGTATTGTTCTTCTTTTTTTGTTTTTACTGATTTTCACGGTACATTGTCCACTTTTTAAAATGATCCTTACCGTATTATTAAAAATCAATGAGCGCATTGGAGGAATATTGTGGTAATGCTATTCTGCTTAAACCCTTGCATGTATAATTTGGATTGCTTCATTATTGCAATGTGGTTGTGGCGTGATTCTGATTTTTGCAGCTGTTTTTATAAAGGTTAAAGCTAAAGATTCCTCAATTTCAGTTCATATTACACCTATGTATGAAAAGACTTGAGTTCACGGTTGTGATAATGTGAGATATCACTACTTTAAGGTGTGTTTAAATGTTGAATTTCATTGAGATGCTTAAGATATAAGAGTCTACTGAGTTATTGAATACACATTAATAATAAATAACGTTAAACACATTGAACAAGTGTGTTGCCCTTTATTTATATTTTAACAATGTACACTACCAAAATGATCACACCGGTGACAATCATAAATACTGATTATTCACAAACATCACTCACCTCATTTTTCTCCATTGATTTTCACTTAGTTTTCAATTGTAAAAATAAACACTGAGAAATTCCTAGGAAATTCTAAAAAATAAATAAATAAATAAATAAAATGAAGAACCCTTAGAATGTGTTGTGAGAAAGGTCGTGTTTTTTTGTATTGCATGTTTCACAATCAAGCTGGATGATAATATCTTCTGGTGATAGGTGACTCACCTGAAGGGTCACACATGGGCTGTTTCTTCTTTTAGGCAATTGCTAACATCGCACTGGAGACTCCTGCAGTGTCACCGCTCACTGTGAAAGACATCAAGGATAGAAAGAATTCGAAACAAAGGCAGCAGAGTCACTCAGAGGAGAATAGAGAGGATGGAGAGGAAGAGGAGAGATCACAGTTAGACTGTGATGACAACCCACCGAAGGTAACGAGCAGAGCAGCATTCTTCACAAACGCACAGCAGTGCTGCTTTCCAGGGTGTCCAAACGGGTGGATTTCAATCACTGGACTTAAGCCTAACAAACAAACATGTGTTCTGACAAGGAGCTATGTCAGCTTTGCTGGCCTGTACAGTCACAGGCATGTCTCTTAGAAGACAGAACCTCCAATACGTCTGCCCTGGGCCCCTGGAGCCGGTTGCACAAAAGGTCTTAAATGCATTTAAGACCACTTCTTGGACTTAGACTTAAAATTTAAGCCCAAAATAAATAAGACCTGTTGCACAAAAAGTCTTAATTTGAGCCTGGTCTTAAATTTAAGTCCTTTTTTAAGCCTCCCTCTCACCAGGCTTAAATGGAAAAAAAGTATCTGTTGCTATAGAAGCCAACATGGCAGCAGCACGAATAGCTTTTGCTGAATTTTTAAATGAAAGTGCATTTCGTAGGGAAAGAGTATTTAAGGACAGACACAATCCCTTAGAGAATTTAAATAACATTGCTGTGTTTGAACGACTGCGTTTCCACAATGAGGACGTATTAACTTTAGTGGAAATGTTAAAAGATGACTTGGAGCCTGCAACTAACAGAAGCCACAGCATCCCCAAGCAGTCATTCAAGTTTGTGTGGCAATTCGTTTCTATGCCACTGGAAGTTTTTAAATGTTGTTGGAGACTTCACGGGATTCACAAATCGTCAGCCAGCAGGATTGTCCACCGCGTATCTCACTCGCTGAAAAGAAAACTGAACCACTTCATTACGTTTTCAACAGACCCGTCCAAACTGCGGAAACTTAAAGGAAGGTTTTATGAGATCGCTGGGTTTCCAAATGTTGTGGGTGCGGTTGATGGCACACATATTAAAATTCAGGCTCCATATCAGAATGAGAATATATATGTCAACAGAAAGGGTTATCATTCAATTAACGTACAAATAATTTCGGATCCTAACCTCCTTATTAGCAACATTGTCGTGCAGTATTATTATTATTTTTAATTATTATTATATTATTATATTTCTTTTTTAATAATTACATCTTCTACAATTGCCAATTTTTCTTCTTCGCTAAAATTAATTTTCTTCACTTTGCCGTTGCCAGACATTTTTTTTTTAAACAGACTCGAAAAAATAACCGGTCTTCGTTGCTTAGCAACAGTAGCTGAAGCCCAGTCTTACGTAAGACCTGCTAAGTTTTGCTTTGTGCAACAGACTTATCTCAAGGTCTTACGTTAGACCAATTTCGCTGGAATTGAACTAAGTCTTAGACTTAAGTTAAGACTTTTTTTGTGCAACCGGCTCCGGTGTACAAAACACACTGTCTGTAAAGCAGAACAATACTACTACTACTACTACTGCTACTACTACTATGACTGCTACTACTACTACTGCTATTAATGTGCAAGGGTGCTGTGCTGCTTCACATGGCATAGACAATAATAATAAACACACTCATGTTGCTTTCTCTGTGTGAAAGATGGTTCTCAGGCCTCATGCTTCATGCAGAATGTGCATGCCATCTCAAACAGGAAATATGTTTTGCAGTGCAAGGTCTGAAAGGTGATAACTTAAGTAATGAAGAAATTCTTTAGGTTGAAATTCCATCATGTCCACTAACTTGCAGTGAGAGCTCTAGACATTCCATTACGTCCACTAACTTACAGTGTGAGCTCTAGACATTCCATCATGTCCACTAACTTGCAGTGAGAGCTCTAGACATTCCATTACGTCCACTAACTTACAGTGTGAGCTCTAGACATTCCATCAAGTCCACTAACTTGCAGTGAGAGCTCTAGACATTCCATTACGTCCACTAACTTACAGTGTGAGCTCTAGACATTCCATCATGTCCACTAACTTACAGTGTGAGCTCTAGACATTCCATCTCATCCACTAACTTACAGTGTGAGCTCTAGACATTCCATCTCATCCACTAACGTACAGTGTGAGCTCTAGACATTCCATCACGTCCACTAACTTACAGTGCGAGCTCTAGACATTCCATCTCGTCCATTAACTTACAGTGTGAGCTCTAGATATTCCATCTCGTCCACTAACTTACAGTGTGAGCTCTAGACATTCCATCTCGTCCATTAACTTACAGTATGAGCTCTAGATATTCCCTGACACATCATCTTTACCACACTGCTGAGCACCTTCAAATAGACCAGCGGCTTATCAACTATCTCCCATAGATCCACTACTTTCCTCTGTGGGTGATGAGGTGGCCTAAGGTTTGAGTGTTCTCTGTACCCTTTCTGTACCAATTTGGGAACTTTTCTATATAAAAAATACAAAATAAATAGTGGAAATGACATTTTGAGTCCCAGCTTGACTGTTGTGTTTGTATAATGCTTCTATATTGTTTCTTTTGAGTACTTCTATAGTATAATGTTCACATTGTAAATACAGCTGTAATGAAATTCAATTGAGGGTTAGATACATTGCATTGTATCTACCGATTAGTAATGGTTTCCAATATTTATGGATGTGCTAAAAAAAAACAAAGCATTTAATTTTTTTTTATAGATACATAAATATGTCTTGAGGAAAATAAAAAATAGATTTAGCTGATTTAAATTTAAATAAGACTTAATACAGTTAGTACTCATTCCTATGGTTGTATCTGCTTGGTATCCTTTCAGACTCACCCATGCATTAGCCGGGCGCTCCTCTCTGCCAGCAGAAGGGGAAGCCATGGAAGCATCTTTCATTTCCGCACCCGAAACAAGGACTCCGAGGCGGATTTTGCAGATGATGAGTACAGTGTGCCAGGGGACAGCGACAGCCGCACAGGTTCACTATTGGTACCCTGGTCCAGGAGGAAGAACAGCAGCCTAAGCATAGCCAGCCATTGCTCTCAAACCAACATCCCTAGCCTGACCATCAACGGGAAGTTGAACATCCATATGGATCACAATGGAGTGGTGTCTTTGGAGCCCCCTTCATCGCTAACCCTGCCTGCAGTGATGGTGGATCTGCCAACGACGGAAGACAACGTGAGTACACAATGACCCTTCCCTCATAGTGTCCGGTTGGATTGTTTGAAGCCAGCGTGCTTGTGGGCTGCTGGATGTGCTTGTGGGCTCTCGTAACTGGACACAAAGTACATCTGATGGGATCTTTTGTATCTCTGATACTGTGCAGTTCACCCAATGAGTCATTTGCATTCCATGTCTGACAGGTTCGAAGCAATCTTTAAAACGAATGGTGTTTCAGGGTTGTCTGACTCGCGCAGTGGTTGGTTGGAGAAAATGAAGAAACTCATTAATGGTAACTCCAGTGTTAATCAAGAAATCAGTATGTTGCATTGATTTGGTCATTTTCAAGCAGTGGTTACGCCTATTTCGTTATTAAATAATCATGCTAATGTGATTTCCGAAATTATGTTGATTTACAAAATAATGTTAATATCTTAATGAGCAATGCTTCTTGCCACTATTTCTTTTGTTTGCGTGGGAATTTAAAAGCAAATCCGTGTTTCTTGTCATCATTTATCAGGAGTTAATATGCACTTGGTAAAAGAGGGTTTTAATTTGTGAAAGAGTATAACTCATCTTGAAACAAAAATTTAACAGACCATGTCTGTGACGCCGACGATACAGAGAGTGTACAGGACCAGGTTTAAATTCTTACAGACTACCTCGATAATTCAGTATTTGTAGTTATGAAAATATGTTAGCCTTTAATATACTTGTGGTTATGAATTAAATTTATTCACTTATTTTAACCATTTGTAACCTTACTGAAAGTGTTGTATTTCTAAAATTATATACCATTATTTTCACACAGTGACTTCCAAGAAATGATCAATGCAACTGTAGCCTATTTGAATTCTGCATATGTACATTATATGACAGCTGACATCTACTGTAGATTTTATTTGAATTATAGAACTGAAATCTTGGTATAGAAAACTGCATATTAGATATTACAATAAAGTTTCCTTAAGTGATTGCGGATTTGCTTTTAACACGTGTCTTATCCACAAGAATGAAGAACAGGTGTCAAGGACACACAGTCAGTGTGTTTACATGAGCATAGGGCAGCAGTGTGGAGTAGTGGTTAGGGATCTGGACTCTTGACTGGAGGGTCGTGTTTTCAATCCCAGGTGGGGGACACTGCTGCTGTACCTTTGAGCAAGGTACTTTACCTAGATTGCTCGAGTAAAAACCCAACTGTATAAATGGGTAATTGTATGTAAAAATAATGTGATATCTTGTAATAATTGTGTGTCGCCCTGGATAAGGGCGTCTGCTAAGAAATAAATAATAATAAATAAGAATTCCGATATTTTTCGGAAAACTAATTCCGATATCAAAAGTCATGTAAACACAGTTTTCGGGAAATGTATTGGAATATTCCCAAAGTCAGTTTTCGGAAAACAGCACCTAGAAATTTCTGATTAAATTCCAAAAACTAACAAAATGTATGTCATGTAAACACACTTTTCTGAAAACTTATTCCGATAGCATGTGCAAACTTTGACCTTCATTCCTGCACATGGTTTTAGAAAACAGAGAAAAAAATAATAATCTGTAGTCAGTCTGCATGCATCCATTTGTCTAGTTAGGGATAAAGTAATACATTTGTTAAAGTCTGTATGTATTTGTTAATAGCCCATACTGAAGCACTTGAGTTATTGGATTGGTCTCTGTTCTATCGCAGAAATGTCCAGTCTGTTCAAATCATACTTAGGCTACAGTACTTTGCATGCGAAGATATCCTGCATTTTCTGAAAACTTCAATCCATGTATACAGTTGAATTCTAATTAGATTTTCTATCGTTAATCACGTAAACACAGAAAAGTGACGTTTTAAGAAAATCAGTTTTCTGATTCAGTTTTCCGAAAACATTAGTTTTCAGAAAACGCTTTGTCATGTAAACGTACTGTGTGATGCACTAGGAATGTGATCGAGATAATTGACATGGATTTTGCCTAGACGTATTTGTAATGTTGTCAGACTCCCCCCACACTTTATGTACAGTGTACAATTTCAAAGCGTTAACGGATTGATTTAATTAACACATTTCATTTGAAAATCACTTGCTACTAAAGCTCTCGTTACTATACCATGAGTTCGATACAATAACACTGGTTTTTGAAAAGCCTGCCCTTTGAGTCTAGCTGCAGTGGAAATTCACTAGCAGAATCTTTCACATTTCTCACCCTAAAGAAGGGATTCAATCAAAACATTTATTTCTGTTATTTCTCTCTTCTACGAGGACAGTCAATCAGACTTGTTTTAGTAGTGTATATTTGTAGTAAGAGGAGGTAAACACTTAGTTTTTTCTAATGCAGGGTGTGTTCAGGGGATGTCTGCCTGTGTCTGAAAGTTTGCTTGAATAATACCAACACAGGCTCATGAAGCAGTGTAGTATTTTTAGATTGAATCTCACTTTGTTTTGTTATTTCCTGGCATGCCCTTATAGAAAGCACAAGAAGTCTACCTGTGACATATAAATACCCACAAACACATAGCTAAATAAAGACTGCACAAGGTGCAACTATAAGTAACACATTTATTATAAAAAATCTGTACTATCACTTTAACATTTGTGCACATGAGGGAGAGAGGAACTGAAAAAGAACAGAATCGAATGGGTGATATGATGTGCCGGTGCTGAAGTTTGCAGTGATGTAAGCTTATAAAGTGTGCTGCTGAGTACACCATAGTGCACCCAGAGGTAGGGTTTGTTTAAAGCCAATCGAAGCAACGCTGAGCTGAGGATTTGTCTTTAATGAATTCTTCAAGGATTTGTGCTGTTCATGTTTTAAAGGGTTTTGCTTTTAAGCCAGACTCATTTAATACAAGATAACAGTCAGTCCTTTACCAGTAGTGAGCTTGGTGGATATTATTTTAAAACAGTGACATTTAGATACATTAGGACGATTAGATTTTTTTACAGAAATGGCAACTTTTTAAAATCTAAATAACTTGCTTTGGTTTCTATTAATCAGACAATAATTGCAATATTTATAATGGGGTTTTAATCGATTCATGATTAAGGAGTACTGGTTTTAGTACAAGTGTGTCGTCGGTGCATTACTCTGGCAGCTTCAAACCTGCAGGAATATCAGTTCATATTCCTGTTTGTATAATCAGGAAAGGCATAATACAAGTTACTGTATATCCGGGAGACACAAGAACAAATGTTACCTAGATTGGTTTCACAAACATCTGCCTTGAAGTGGTTCTCTTTCAATATAATTTCATATCACAAGCAAACAGGTGTGATTAATCGATTCATCGGTTGGATTATTAATCAATCAATAGAAAATGTCAAGATAAAAGTCCCTTAATTATAACCAAGACTTTAAAATCCATTTCTTACCTCTTGTTCTGGGCCTGATCCTGGAAAAGCCCTCCAAAACCAGATTAATTTTTTTCTGCATTTGTTTTGATCTTGGTATACCCCATGCAAATCTGTTGCAAAGGGATTTATATTGGTTTAATGCACCCTTTCTTACAAAGCCAGTTTTCTATTGATTTATTTATTTATTTTTTGTTGTCTGAAACTGGGCGACATTTGGTTTGTAAGTTTGTTTATTTTTCAAATTCTTTATTTAGTTTTCAAAAAAAGCATGCAGGAGCCTCTATATTCCATGTTGAGGTTTTCCATGTACTAACCCACGTTTGGCACAGCTGCAGAGGGGACAGAAATTATAGCAGCATATCCCTAGTGATCATTTAAAACAATTATAATAATTACTTCAGAAATTCAGCTTTAGCAATCTTTTCAAAAGCAAAAGCTATCAAAAAAGGACATTAGTTAGTAAGTCTGGTAAACAATCTAAGCAGAAATGCCAATAGAGAATTTGTTGTCTAGCTTTAAACATGTAAACATCCACAACAACGTGTGGCATAAGAATGAAATAACAAACAGTTTCCCCAGAGAGTTTGAAATAGCAGTGGGGAGGGGGAGACTCCTCGTTGTCAAGGAAATGTAGCCCCAGCGCCATGGCAACAGATGCTCATTTGAGATGCACTTTGGGGACTGTTCTCTTGTGTAAGGCAGACCAGGTATTCTACTACCCAAAACATGTGGTTGTCCAAAATGACAGTCAGAGCGTCGTATCAGCGATTAGTGAGGAGCAGAAGGGCATTAAATAATTACAAAGTCATCACAGATATGCAAATATGGAATAATTGAATCAAAATCCCTATCATTTGTGTAAAGTAGACACACAACCTATTTGCCATGCTGTCTTATTATGTACACCATTTACATCAAGCACATATAAATACGGAAGTGTGACAGTCTGGCTTGCAGTGGTGATGTGTGATGACGTCACGGACCAGGAAGTACAGAAACCAAAGCAATGGATGGGCGGGTGAAGCTGAATGCTACTGCATTCAGCGTATTTAATTAATCAAATAAACAAAAACAAAAGATTTAAACAATGAACAAAACACACAACAAAAAGGCACAAGGGCCAAACGAATAAACAAAGACTGTTTAGCAGTCGTTTTTAAATGTCGTTATGTTTCCTCGCTCTCGGTCTCGCTCTCTCCCGTACTCTCCTCTGTACACTCAACACTCAAACCCGGACAGCTGCGGTTCTTATACTCTGGCGAGGGGTTAACTAGTTGTTAATTATCTTATTACCCCTCGGCCACAGTCTGCAGCGTTTGGTAAGGATGCATGACTGTCAGCTAGTTAAATAATCAGTAGCTGATCAGTCATGCATCCTCACGTGATTTTAAATATAAATATAAAAAACAATAACAAAAGACGCGGCGCTTTTATCCGCGCCGCAAACAAATACAAATAATAATAAATAGGGGCGGGACACTCCGCCAC
Source organism: Acipenser oxyrinchus oxyrinchus (assembly GCA_030684275.1). Classification (NCBI taxonomy): domain Eukaryota; kingdom Metazoa; phylum Chordata; class Actinopteri; order Acipenseriformes; family Acipenseridae; genus Acipenser; species Acipenser oxyrinchus. The sequence continues at coordinate 90,404,285 of CM060249.1, forward strand.
AGGAAGTCATTGGTAATCTTCAGGAGTATTAAGGGATAACTTATTATCATCTGCAGTACATTTTCCTAATATATAATTTCCAACCCGTTTAATATCTTATGTGCCTTCAGTATGATTCTCAAGGCTGATTGTGGGGAAGCATTTCAGTGTTGCACAGGCTACAGTGCACAGTGTGGCACTAATATTCTTCCCCATAACCAGCCTTTAGTATTTCTGAAGCATTTCTTTTTTTGCTTTCCGGTCAACTTCAAGAAGTGAAGGAACTCAGGACTGGTACTCAAATGCAAGTGAATTTACTTATTTTAAAGAAAATAATATATCTATAAAAACCCATGTGTAACGTTATACCAGGAGGAGGTTCTGAATAAGTGTTTGTAGAAAAACTCAAACACTCCAGAAGCAGCACCTGCTGTAGGGATGTGCAGACAGGTGGGGTTGACAGTGTTCAGTCTCTTGTCTGCAGGGATTGTCAGTGTTCAGCTGCAATGCATTCTGTGCAGCTGCATGCTGTCCCGTCGTCACTTGTGAAATTCATTGACTGGACTTGTGACTTTAACATGTGACACCATTAAGGATTCAACAAGTGATGGTGAAAGACATCATTTTGAACTGTGCTTAGCACATGTCGTCCTCCAGATCAGTAATCTATAGCCTGCATTATTGAAACCAGGATATGACCCCACATCTTATATATTCCAAGTGGCTCATGTTATTCCACAGACAAATATCTGTTCTTGTCTAGAGAGTGTTGCATGGTTCAATAAGAAGAGCAAAGGACTTATCACTAGAAGGTTTGAACCCCAGCCACTAAATCTCAGACATGTCACCACATTATACACTATATCAGGTAAATGGACGCCCCCAATGGAAACACAAGAGCATTACAGCAACTTCTGCAAATTGTTTCTCTGTCTCCCAAGTTGGACTGGAGTTTGGGTTTGCTTGTGAGTTATTTATGGAGGTTTACAACACTTTAAGTTTTTGAAATGAAGATTATTAAGTCTGAAATCTTAAAAGGAGTTGACAAAATTCACCCTAGCTCATACTTTAAGCATAGCACAGAAACCAGGAGCTGAGGACACCGAGTTAGACATGAACTAGGGCAGCGGGTAGGAGACTCTTCATTACACAGAGTGTTGAGGCAGCGGGTAGGAGACTCTTCATTACACAGAGAGTGGTGAGGCAGCAGGTAGGAGACTCTTCATTACACAGAGAGTGATGAGGCAGTGGGTAAGAGACTCTTCTTTACACAGAGTGATGAGGCAGCAGGTAGGAGACTCTTCATTACACAGAGTGATGAGGCAGCAGGTAGGAGACTCTTCTTTACACAGAGTGATGAGGCAGCGGGTAGGAGACTCTTCTTTACACAGAGTGATGAGGCAGCGGGTAGGAGACTCTTCATTACACAGAGTGATGAGGCAGCGAGTAGGAGACTCTTCTTTACACAGAGTGATGAGGCAGTGGGTAGGAGACTCTTCATTACACAGAGTGATGAGGCAGCGGGTAGGAGACTCTTCTTTACACAGAGTGATGAGGCAGCGGGTAGGAGACTCTTCATTACACAGAGTGATGAGGCAGCGGGTAGGAGACTCTTCATTACACAGAGAGTGATGAGGCAGCGAGTAGGAAACTCTTCTTTACACAGAGAGTGATGAGGCAGTGGGTAGGAGACTCTTCATTACACAGAGTGATGAGGCAGCGGGTAGGAGACTCTTCTTTAAACAGAGTGATGAGGCAGTGGGTAGGAGAAAGGACAGCAAGTGATGAGGCAGTGGGTAGGAGACTCTTCATTACACAGAGAGTGATGAGGCAGTGGGTAGGAGAAAGGACAGAGAGTGATGAGGCAGTGGGTAGGAGACTCTTCATTACACAGAGTGATGAGGCAGCGGGTAGGAGACTCTTCTTTACACAGAGTGATGAGCCAGTGGGTAGGAGAAAGGACAACAAGTGATGAGGCAGTGGGTAGGAGACCATTACACAGAGAGTGATGAGGCAGTGGGTAGGAGACTCTTCTTTACAGAGTGATGAGGCAGTTGGTAGGAGACTCTTCATTACACAGAGAGTGATGAGGCAGCGGGTAGGAGACTCTTCATTACACAGAGTGATAAGGCAGTGGGTAGGAGAAAGGACAGAGTGTGATGAGGGTATGAAGGGATTAGCCATGTATCATTACTTGGCAGTTCTGAAGTCAATCGGTTACTATTGTAGAAACCAGACTTGCAGTGATTGGTTGAACAGCCTCCTCTCATTCATCATTTTTCTTACGCTTTCATGGTCTTTGTTTTTAGCAGAAAACCTTCCCTGAAAATGAATTAAGCAGCAGGCAGAATGCTCACCGGCTATCCGTGGATATCTGGGGCGAGACATTCCAGAGAGAGCGAGCTCTGAGTGCAGCCAGCGTTCTCACCAACGCCATGGAAGGTGAGAGCTCATAGTGCTGTCTTAAAATGTATGTTCTTCAAGTCTGATAATAGAGTTCACAAGTAGCTAACATAAGAACATAAGAAAAGTTTGGGAGCAATAACACGCCATTTGGCCCATCAAGGCTCATCCCTTGTTAGCACACATTCTCCCCTACTGGGGTAACTCATTTAAAAGCACACAATCCAGTCTTCTTTTAAATGTTCCCAGTGTTTTTGATCCTACTATGTCACCTGCTGGGCTATTCCATGCATTTATAACTCTCTGTCTAAAAAAGTGCTTCCTACCTTCTGTTGACAGGGACAGCTTTCGTGTCAAGCATGAACACCATAGTAAACTATATGGAATATGTGCATGTTGTATATATTGCACATCTTCCAATGCACAGAAACCACAGTACTAATGGTAATAATGGTAACTCCTCTCCCACCCTAATAACCCTAATAACACAGATTGCATCTGCTGCCCTGCTTAGTGTCAGAACGGATCTGCCACACATGAGCTGACAAAGAGGAGCAACAAGCATTCTTCTGAAGCTTTATAAACACAGGGATGAACCCTTTCATTCAGCTGGAAGACTAAGTATTCCCACTCAGCTCAGATTCAAATACAGTGGAACTCCGTTTATCCATGTGCTTGGGGGGACATAGGTACATAAGTAACTGCCTCTGGAGAACTGATTTTACAGAATCAGCATTCTTCTGCTGTTCATACCAAAGAATGAATCCTCGCATCTGTTGCGCTACTGTCTTGATGTCTGCTCTACAGGTTTTAGACTGACGCATGCGTCTTTGTGTGTGTGTGTGTGTGTGTGTGTGTGCGTGTGTGTGTGCGTGTGTGTGTGTGTTTATGTGTGTGTGTGTGTGTGTGTGTGTGTGTGTGTGTGTGTGTGTGTGTGTGTTTGTGTGCGTGTGTGTGTGTGTGTATGTGCGTGTGTGTATGTGTGTGTGCGTGTGTGTGCATGTGTGTGTGTGTGTGTGTCTGTGCACCGCAGGCATTAAGCATTGGCAATATAAACCTCGTCAGGGAGCCGCTGATAATTGAAGTCGCGAATGAATAGGGTGTGGATAAATGAGGTTTGCTACTGTACTTACTAATTCAGAAGGCATTGCTGAAAGAAATTCAATGACCAGTTCAGTGTGGGTCAAGAGCAATGCAGCATGTCCTAGATTTTTGGAAACGTCTTCAAAAGAGAATTTGTTGGAGGATGCGAAATGAACGATGTTTATTAACCCCTTTGATCCTGAATTATTTTTATCAAGCTGAAGAAGGAACTCCTTTACTGAGTATACATGAATATTTTTTTCAACATCTATTTATACACTACCTCAGACTGGCACCTAGGTTAAGTCCCCCCAGGACTGAAAGGGTTAAACAGCAGAATTGAATCACTGGGCGGACAGATGTTTCTGTTGTGTGTCTGGTACAATACCCTATTGTACTAAACAGAAATTAAAACTTGTTTAGCTGACCTTTTTTATTATGTGACAATAAAACATTCTCGTATTAGCACTGTCTAGAATTTCAGAGGTCAATGTTGGTAGGAAACGATAGCTTATGATTTCTGTGTTTACAGGAGGTTTAGTCTTTGGTTGTTTTGCCAAAATCAATAAAGGCTGACAGAGTCTATATATATATATATATATATATATATATATATATATATATATATATATATATATATATATATATATATATATACATACACACAAGGAGAACAATACCAGACAGTATCTCCGTACTTCACGGGAGTTGGGTCACACCGTGAGTTCTCATTCTTGGCATTCAAGAGTCATAAAATTCAGGTTCCACTAAATATTCACCATAGATAACAATGATTAAAAAAAAGAAAGCTTTACAAAATGATTCTGCTTTTGTGCACTTGTGTCGAGTAGAATAGTCTGCCGTTAGCGTAGATCAGCTCTTATTTATATTCCTTGCATTGGTTTCTAGACAAAAAGCCAATTGAGATTCTGTCGTAGAAGACTGAAAGGACCAGGCTCTGATTACTGTTTATTTGCTTCACAGTGTCCCCATTCACTACTGTCCAAGAATACCCTGCTAGGGTAGCTTTAGATTTCAGTTAGAACAACCAGTAATACATATCATTGCAAGTTAGATTGCAATTGGATTTACCCCAGTCCACGCTCAAAACAAATTACTCAAAGCTATTTTAAAGAATCAGAAGAAATATGAATAGTGACAACTTGTGGAAAAGACACATTCCTTTTAATTGAAAGTAATTTAAATGTAATTAATAATTCAATTAATTTAACACAATACGTTATCAAATTGGTTATATTTACTAATCCAAGAGATTTTGCCATTAATGGAAGATTTAATTATTCGTAATGTTTGGTCATTTCAGTAAAAAATAAATTAAAGTCACGTCAAGCTTTTGAAGGCCAATGTGAAACAGGCCATACTGCACTGCTAGTCAGCCAGCTAAGCATTGACTGGGCTGGGGGACCGAAGCACAGTCACAGAAGAAACATTTCCAAACAAGACTGAAAGCATGCCTGTATGTAGCAATCAGTAAACTACAGTGGAAGCATTGTAAAGCACAGGCGAGATATGTCAATCACAGATATACTGTGCAAGAAAATGTTAATGTTAATATGGTCCATGCACGTGTATGTATGTGAGTAAACTCAGTCCCAGCCTTAGATGTTACTGCATGAGAATACATGGTAACACTTTATATGAAGTGTCTCTAATTACTGTGTACTTACATTGTAGTTACTTAGTAAATACATGTGTAGTTACACATAATTACAATGGTATTATGCATAGTTACAATTTGTTGCACAACACAACCCTAACCCTAACCCTAACACTAACCTTATCCCTATCCCTAACCCTATTCCTAACCCTATCCCTATCCCTAATCCTATCCCTATCCCTATCCCTATTCCTAATCCTAACCCTAACCCTATCCCTATCCCTAAGCCTAACCCTAACCATAATCCTAACTCTAAACCTAACTCGCAACCTAACCCGAACCCCCTAAACCTACAGTGCAGAGAAAATGTTTGTGAACCCTTTAGGATTTTCACATATTTCACATATTTCAAACCTAAAATGTTATTAGATCTTAATCTAAGTCCTAATAATAGATAAAGATAACCTGATTAAACAAATGACACAAAAAACATGATACTTTTTCAACATTTATTTATCCACAAATGATTCAACATTCAATATCCATGTGTGAAAAAGTATGTGAACCTTTAGATTCAGTAACTGGTGGCACCCCCTTGAGCAGCAATGACTTCAACTAAGCGTTTCCTGTAACTGTTGGTCAGTCTCTCACATCGGTTTTGAGGAATTTTGGCCCATTCCTCCTTACAGAACTGCTTCAACTCGGTGACATTTGAGGGCTTCCTTGCATGGACAGCTCGCTTCAGGTCCTGCCACAACATTTCGATGGGGTTTAGGTCCGGACTTTGACTAGGCCATTCTAAAAGATAGAATTTATTCTTCTGCAGCCATTCTTTTGTAGGTCTGCTTGTATGTTTAGGATCATTGTCTTGCTGCATGACCCACTTTCGGTTCAGCTTCAGCTCACGGACGGGTGGCCTGACATTCTCCTCTAGAATCTTCTGATACAATGCAGAATTCATGGTTGTGTCAATGATGGCAAGCCGTCCAGGTCCTGAGGCAGCAAAGCAGCCCCAAACCATCACACTCCCACCACCATGCTTGATGGCTGGGATGAGGTTCTTCTGTTCAAACGCAGTGTTTGGTTTTTGCCAAACATAAAGTTTCTCGCTGAGGCTAAAAAGTTCTACCTTTGACTCATCTGTCCAGATAACATTGTTCCAGAAGTCTTGTGGATCATCTATGTGCTCTTTGGCGAACTTCAGACGGGCAGCAATGTTCTTTTTAGAGAGCAGTGGTTTCCTCCTGGCTATCCTTCCATGAACACCATTCTTGTTCAGTCTTTTTCTGAAAGTTGAGTCATGAACACTCACATTAGCCAAGGCGAGAGTGGCCTGCAGATCCTTGGATGTTACTCTGGGGTTCTTTGTGACTTCCTTGATGATTTTCCGGTTTGTTCTTGGAGAGATTTTTGTAGGACGACCGCTCCTGGGTAGAGTGACTATGGTCTTGAACTTTCCCCATTTGTAGACTATCTGTCTGACAGTGGATTGGTGGAGCCCCAAATCCTTAGAAATGGTTTTGTAACCCTTTCTAGACTGACGAGCATCAATAACTGTTTTTCTGAGGTCCTCAGAGATTTCTTTTGATCGTGGCATGACGTGTTTCCACACACCTGTATGGTGAAGACCAAACTCACAAAGTTTCTGATCTTTATATAGGGTGGGGCCTCCCAAACTCACCCCTGAAGATCTACCTAATTATTTAAAGACCTGATTCTAATTATACCCTTAATTGAGCTGATAAAATCAGGGGTTCACTTTTTCACACACCCTGAATCTTAATTTCTCATTGTTTGTCTAATTCATACATCATTTTATTTATTTATTTATTTATTTATTTATTTATTTATTTATTATTTATTTATTAGCAGACGACCTTATCCAGGGCGACTTACAACTGTTACAAGATATCACATTATACAGATATCACATTATACAATTATCCATTTATACAGTTGTTGTTTTTTTTTTTACTGGAGCAATCTAGGTAAAGTACCTTGCTCAAGGGTACAAAAGCAGTTTCCCCCACTGGGGATTGAACCCACGACTCTCCGGTCCAATGCCCTAACCACTACTCCACACTGCTGCACATGTTTTTTGTTTCAAAAGACATGGAATTGGTTAATATAAACCCTATTGGATATTTAAAAAAAGACGATTCAAGAAGGCTATCATGGAAAAACTATGGAATTTCCATAATTATCATTGGGGTTCACAAACTTTTTCTCGGCACTGTAACTCTAACCCCCCTAACTCTAAACCTAACCCTAACCCTTTTCTGATACAAATGTGTACTTACATATATCATGCAAAAAGATGTACACATAGTAACTATGCATAATAACATTGTAATTATATATAAGTACACTTATATTTACAAAGTAACTACTATGTAAATACACAGTTCAAATCCTGATTACATATATTGTACAGTAACTGCCTATGGAGAATTCTGTACAGCTGTGTGTCCCACGTCGGAGAGCTACAGCACTAGCTTGTAAATACGCAGCCTCCCATTCCAAGTTGATTCAATATTGTTTGGGGGTGATTTATTTGTAGAACTGGAAGAGTCTCATCAGAAGTGCCACCCCTGCTGGTATCGCTTTGCACAGAGGTATCTCATCTGGGACTGCTGTCCGCTGTGGCTGAGGGTGAAAGAAATGGTGAATATCGTGGTGATGGACCCCTTTCTCGACCTGGCTATTACCATCTGCATCGTCCTCAACACCCTCTTCATGGCTATGGAGCACTACCCAATGACAGATGACTTTAGCAAAATGCTGTTTGTGGGTAACCTGGTAAGCTGAATGTTCATTGGCTTCTGCAGTGGTGTTGCATGGCCAATAAGCTTATGCTTAGCTAACCTTTTAAAAAAATATGGCAAGGCTGTATTGTACAGAATATAAATAGTCTATTATTTTCATGTGCATGTGGAGGTTTCCATACCCTGATGGAGCTCAAATAGATTATGAAAGTTGCTGGGCTAAATTCTCAAACATATTTTTTCAGAAAGTGAAAATGCACCAAACCACCATTTAATGTCGGATGGCTAATGCCGAGTTGGAGTAAAGAGCTTTTCAAATCCTGTCCTTAATTTGTGACGTGTTATAGAATCAGCCTGTAACGTTTACAGCATCACCCTCAGTTACCTCAATCCTGAGGTATCTATACCTCAATGATGTAAACACATTTCACGGTGTCATGGTCCCAAATATATACATTCTAGCTCTGTACCTTTAAGGGCTGGACTTTTTGGAGACTAACGCCTACTTCTCACAATGGAGGAGATGCATTGTGGGAGTGTGATTACAGTGAATGGAGCTGGACGCTCAGTAAGTGAAGCGCATGGCAGTTAACAGTGTGCAGTGAAATCAGAAATGTATCAAAGGAAAATGTAATGTGAATGTTTTTCGGAGCTGGTACTAAAGACTGGACGGTGAACTCTTACTGTGCTTTGCATATACCTGACTATCCGTGGCTTGTGGGACCGATTGTGAGGCTGGGGGAACAGAATGTGTGATCTTACTGTACTGTGCATATACCTGACTATCAATGACTTGTGGGACCGATTGTGAGGCTGGGGGAACGGAATGTGTGATCTTACTGTACTGTGCATATACCTGACTATCAATGACTTGTGGGACCGATTGTGAGGCTGGGGGAACGGAATGTGTGATCTTACTGTACTGTGCATATACCTGACTATCAATGACTTGTGGGACCGATTGTGAGGCTGGGGGAACGGAATGTGTGATGACAAATAAACCCAGGCCTCTTCGGAAAACAACATGTCTGAATTTATTCAGTGAGATATTATTTTCCACAATGTTACTCTGGCAGAAGCCTTACCACGCTGGCTCCTCCTTCTGTTTCTTTGCAGTTTCTGAGTGCCAACAATCAAATGTGTTGGGTGTTATTCCCCAGCTGGTTTTATTCCCCAGGATGCGTGATTAAAATGATCAAAACAACTAGCGGTATGTATCGCTGCGAGAGGTACAGCACGGGATACAAAAAGGGAGCATGTTTGTTGTAAAGTCTACTGGGTGCTCTGTAACGTGAGAGAGGTCCGCAGTCAGTAATGAAAGTGACGTGGTCAGGCTGCTTTGGGAGCTCTGCACAGGATTATATGCACAGTAACACAGCACTCCTTTGTTAGTCCGTTAATTGATCATTTATAAATCACATTAAAAAATGTTCTTACATCAGGAACTTTAACTCCAGCTGTATTAGCAGTGTAAGCCTGATTGAAGCAAACTGTATTTATAAAAGTATTGGAGTGGCTTTATTAGATTAAATGGTGGTGATGGTGTTGTCAGATGATCGATGAAGACCTTTGTTCAGTAATGCCATGTCTGAGTGGTTCTGTAAAGTATAAGAGGATAAACAGGATCCCCACTGGACATTTCAAATGTTCATTAATACAGATGTTCTACTGCAGTCACCCAGACAAAGGGGATTCGTGTTTTGCAGTAAACCCTTTAAGAGTGTCTCTATAGTCTTGGGTGAGCAGGTATAAACGTTTTATTATATTATCACACATCTTCTGCTCCATGAAGAAATCCCACAAGGAATGCAAATTAACAATGTTTAGATTTGAAAGGTATTGCACTTTATAAGGACTTTCTATTGATCTGCACTGAATCACCATTAGGCTGATATAGTATCAACCGTCTAAAATATGACTGAAGTATTTTAACCCATGTGGTGCACAGCACCTATGAGCACTCATATAATACAAGTAAGGGAAGAAACTAAAAAAAATTTTAAAAATTGTCTAACAGACAAACGTTTCCAGATACAGGTACTGTAAGTGTCTTTTTCAATTTAATTTATGCATCTTTGCTTGTAAGGATCCTCAAAAACAATGTCAGTGCTTTGCACTATGTCAGTGATTTAGCTGGGAGTTGTAATGACGATGAGTGGACAACCGGAGCTCTGAAAGGAATCCGATCCTTATGACATCAGATAATCCTCCTCTGCACATGTTCAAACATACCATTTAACCCACTTATCAGCACTGTTATGGAAACCAAACCACTGTACACCAAACGCTATAATCAACAAGAATACATGCTAAATAAAACAAATGCAATTGCTCAATTGTCATGTTAACAGTTTCATGCTTTTAAAAACATTTGCAGTTTTGCACTAAAAGGCTAAAATGGCTTGAATGTTAATATATCCTGACCTTATAAACAGTGTTGGTTTGGCAGGGTCTTCGGCAGAGCCAGTCTATAATAAGTGTTTGTGAACATGATACTCTGAGACAGACATCACTTCCTGTCCCCCCCACACAGTGTCTGTGAACAGCATACCCTGAGACAGACATCACTTCCTGTCCCCCCCAACACAGTGTTTGTAAACATGACACCCTGAGACAGACATCACTTCCTGTCCCCCCACACAGTGTCTGTGAACGGAATACCCCAAGACAGACATCACTTCCTGTTCCCCCCACACAGTGTTTGTGAACATGACACCCCGAGACAGACATCACTTCCTGTTCCTCCCCCACAGTGTCTGTGAACGGAATACCCCAAGGCTGACATCACTTCCTGTTCCCCACCACAGGTGTTCACTGGAATCTTCACTGCGGAGATGCTGTTTAAAATCGTTGCCATGGATCCATTTAATACTTCCAGCAGGGCTGGAACATCTTTGACAGCATCATCGTCTGCCTCAGTCTGATGGAGCTGGGTCTCTCCAATGTGGAGGGGCTGTCTGTGCTGCGTTCTTTCAGACTGGTAATTCTGTTTCTGTTTAAGTTTTCACTCTCCAGGTAAACCACGGTAAACTGTGGTAAAGTAGATACCTTGGCATGGCTAGCATAGGAAAACAGCAAAATGTTGTTTTTTTTTTTAAATTTATTTAATTGCATAATTGTTTTTGTTTTAGTCACTTTTAATTGTTCTATTTTTAAAAAGTAGCCTTTTATATATATTTTTTTTAATTTTACAGTTAAAACCACATTTGTGTCTTTTTTTAATTTCTAGTTTATTCAATTTTGATTTGGCTGTTTTTAATGTAATTGTGTGTGTGTGTGTGTGTGTGTGTGTGTGTGTTTGTGTGTGTGAAGCACTTAGGATCCTTTTGATGAAGGGCGCTGTAGAAATGTGTATTGTATTGTATTGTATTGTATTGTATTGAATTATATTGTATTGTATTGTAAAATTATAGTGCAAATGTACTGTGGTAAGGGACAAAACTTCCCATTAAACTAACAAAGCAACATAAAGCTTACTACATGATTCATAGCTTTACTGTAGGAGTCACACAACAGAAAACTACACAGTCCTATGAAGAGCAAACAATGGACATCTTAACTGTGTACTTTTTTTTAAGAGAACATCTGTCGAAAATAACAAGCCTGTGTTGCATTGTTTAGTTTCCAATTACAGCATCGCATGTACGCCCTTCGAATGAGACAGACACACAAACAAGATCCTATTGGAAGAGACCAATTACAGCATAGCATGTACGCCCTTCGAATGAGACAGACACACAAACAAGGACCTAATGTATGTGACTCTGCAGCAGCAGTTGTAATGCATAGTTCACCCTAGTCCCTATAAGCTGCTCTCGATAAAAGCGTTTGCTAAATGACTAATTAATAAATGATTGGCCTGTGTTTAATTCCTATAATGCTTGTGGAAGCTTAATATGTCTTGCAAAAAGAGTGTTTGTAAAAGTGCAGTGCGTATATCAGCTTGCAGGAGCCATTGTTTGTATAATCTGCTCTACCCATGACGAGAGGAGTCAGCTGCAGGATCAAGCAACACAAAATACAGGATTTCAGCTAAACCGGACACATTTAACAAATACATTTTTTTTTTTTGTTTTCATTACTTAATCTTTGAAGGTTATTCCTTCGACCGCTGATGTTTTTAGTTCTGCTAAGTGCAACATAACCCCATTCCCCCACAGCATGTTTGTTTCAAAAGGTTTTGCGTACGTTTCAATCGACTGCTGCTGCTGCAGATGTAAACCTGTTGGCATGCATATAGTAGCTGCTCTCTCAGTTCATGGTACTGTATTACTGTATTTTTTAGAAGAACAAAGGTAGCATACTGTATGTATATTGTCATTGCCACAGCAGAAACTTAGTGGTCTTGTGTTAGAACGGAAATTCCAATACACCAGCAAATCTGCTTCCCTTTACCCTTTTCTTGCTCATCACCAGTACACGTGTCATTCCTGATTTCTGATTGTCTATGGCTTTGGTTGGGCATGTTCAGGGTAGCTGGAAGTAGCGTTTCAGTTGGGGTTGTTCCTTCAAGCTAAAACTTAAGTTTCCAGCACCTCATAAGGGCTCAGGACATCCCTGAAAAGCATGATGTTGCTTCTCAGTGGATCTATCCTGCTTAAACATCTTCAAAGAACAACAACAATTCACATTTCTGTATCGTCTTTCATCCCACGGATCTCAAAGCGCTTCACACACACACACATGCACACACACACACACACACACACACACACACACACACACACACACACACACACACACACACACACACACACACACACACACACAAATGAACACTTTAAACCATTACATGAAAAACATCATCTAATAAAACAGACATTTGAAAAATGTGGTTTTATTTGTAAAAAAAAGCTTGTTACAAAAATGTCAAATAATTGGAATTAAAAAAAAGACAAAATGAAAATGCAGTTTTGATTGTAAAATAGGAAGCATAAGATAGGAAAGCTATTTTGTAAAACAGTGTCCCAGCTTCCCTGACAGATGAAGGCAGAGTATTTCATAATTTAGTAGCTACACAAGGCCCTTCCTCCCATATTATTTGAATTCACACTTGAACTTGCTGCAGGGGTGCTGTTTAAGACATGCATGCTTCTTCCCCCTTTTTCACAGTTACGGGTCTTCAAGCTGGCAAAGTCGTGGCCGACCTTGAACACGCTGATTAAGATCATCGGGAACTCTGTAGGTGCCTTGGGGAACCTGACCCTGGTTCTGGCCATCATTGTCTTCATCTTTGCCGTGGTGGGAATGCAGCTGTTTGGGAAAAGCTACACTGACTGCGTCTGCAAGATCAATAAGGACTGCAAGCTGCCTCGGTGGCACATGACAGACTTCTTCCACGCCTTCCTTATCGTTTTCCGCGTCCTGTGCGGAGAGTGGATTGAAACCATGTGGGATTGTATGCAAGTAGCAGGGGAGCCCCTGTGTCTCATTGTCTTCATGCTGGTCATGGTGATTGGGAATCTAGTGGTAAGTGCTGTGTTAAGTATATTCGTTTATGTTTAAACTTCGTGGTTTTTATTTTTTTTAGCTCATGTGACTGTATACTAAGAGGAGTAAGAGTGCTAGGCAGAAGCATTTGCTTGATGCTAGATTGCAAGAAGGTTGGCGTGTGAGATGATTTGGATCATGTGATCGCTCCATGGCTGTAACTTAATTTGGCTGACTTTGCTAGTGAGCGCTGTTTCAGGTGGCTGAGTGTTGAAATGAAATGAAAAGCTAAACAGTGTGGCTAAATAGGGCTTCGGCAGATTAACAAAATTCAGTTTGCTAATGGGGGAAGTTGGCAGGTTTCATTCCTTGTCTGTGCATTATGTGTGAGCTAAGAGAGCTAAATCCTTTGCAGCCATGAGTTGGGTTAAAATAATACTGTAATTGGAGCCACTTATAATTGAAAACCCCCAATTGTTTATTTATTATTATTATTATTATTATTATTATTATTATTATTATTATTATTATTATTATTATTATTATTATTATTATTATTTATTTAGTAGTTATTTTGGGGATTCTGTACAGTACATACTGAAGTATGATCAGAGTCCAATACAGAGCTCTCCTGGTGGGCACACAGGCTCTCCTAGGGTGGCTGGCAGGGAGTGTGACAGGGTTTATAATTGCAGATCTGCCAAGGGTGCTGGCACAGAGAGAGATATTAACGTGTATTGTCAAGTTAGTTTAAGAAAGTTTTATAAGAAGAACATAAGAACATAAGAACTTTTACAAACGAGAGGAGGCCATTCGACCCATCTTGCTCGTTTGGTTGTTAGTAGCTTATTGATCCCAGAATCTCATCAAGCAGCTTCTTAAAGGATCAACAACAATATTACTGGGGAGTTGGTTCCAGACCCTCACAATTATGTAAGATAGGAATATGCACTAAACTGATACAAGTGTCTGTCAAAACGTTATGTTAAATGTTTGAGTAAAGGAAGCAAGTTTGTAGCACTCATTAAGTATTAACTATTAAGTTTTAAATTGCAAAAGAAAGTGTAGATAGTGTTTAAATGTTGTTAATTAACTGTATGTTTACGGCCCGATTGTGTTCTGTGACCGTTTTGCTCAAGATGAGCAAGTGGCAGAGAATTACAGGCTGGTGCTGCAGGGGGCATGGCCGACAGGCAGAGAGAAAGAGAGAAACTGCCATTCTGCTACAAAATGTTGTTAAAACTCAGTTTTTTATGTTTAATATTTCAGGGTGAATAAAATGACTTGTTCATCAATAAAAGTGTGTATATGTCTGGGTGTATAAATTAGAATAAAACACAAAGCAGATACAACTAAATTAAGGTGCATCTATATTCGTTACGAATATCTGTTTGTATTCGTTACTCAGTGCGGCCCTTAAAAGCAGGCTGTTGTTTAAATGGTCCAAGTAGGTCTAGAAATGATCATTTTTATTTAGCCCTCATTACAGCTTTATTGTTTTTCTTTTATTCTACTGCTACAGTAAAGTGCTATGCTCTCTGTGTCGTTATTGTTTCGGCACAACAGCATCAGAGAAATAAAGAATAGTGGTTTCCAGGTTCAGATATGAGCCAGTCAGAGACCCTACCTGCTCTGGTTGTTCTAATAATACATGTAAACACCAAAGCCATAAACAAGTCCTTTGCTGTTGTAGCTTCACATTCTGGAGCTACGCGCCAGGCTCTGACTGCAACACTACATTCCAATGGGGGTCTGTAGCTGTGGATGCCAAGCCAAGCATGAGGAATGAAACAGAGACCAACACTACTGCAGCCCCAAATCACTGGACAATAGTGTTTTAAGGAGAATGTTGCCTTTTCAACACCCTGAATGGAACACAGTACTGTAGAGTACTTTTAATGTTGTCCACAACATGTTGCAGTGTATAGCATATATTGATATAGTAAATATAGCCTGCCTATGAACCTTCAATACCATGGCTATAAAGAACAGTTTGTTCAAAGGTCAGTTCTTTAAAAACCCAATGTAGCCAGTGTTTTATTTTACTGCTGCTGCTGCTGCTGCTCCAGGGCTGTATATAATAATCAGCAAAGCAAGCTGCTGGAGCTTAAAACATTGCAAACCTTCAGTCTGATTGTCAAGAAGGAATTCAAAAGGAACCCAGATGATCTATTATAACTATAATTTGTCCATGGCATCAGCAATTCCATGCAATTTCCATCTGTGGTATCACAAGTTAGAGTACCATCTGTAAGAAGAACATACAAAAAAGCCACCCTATAATTGTTGGCATAAGACAGTGCCCTTGCTTACCTCAGTGTCCTAAATAGTCATCAGGTTAAATCCATAAATGCATAAATGGGTTTAGGGTTACCACACACATAAACCATACAGAAAGAAACACCAAAGCTTGAGTGAAAGGAGAACCAGCTGACGCGTGCAAGGACAGGCACTGATAGCAGACCATAAGAACCTATTCAAGAGGGATAATGTGCATGAGCATACAGAGGATACATAATACTGTACAAGCAAACTTGCTGTAGGACAGCACAGAAGGCTTGCAAGCCTCTAGTATGAGACGCATGGCTCATGGGACCAGGTATGCTCTCTGTTTGTGCTACTGGAGAGGTGAACATTTCTTATTCACACGGGCTGCCTAGCTTCATAAAGAAACAGAGTTTTGTATCACTCACATGCTGTATGTAGGATGTCATTTAAAATATCTCCTTTGCCAAATGGGTCTTGTTAGGCATAGTTTGGGAAGAGGGACATTCCCAGTGCTTGGAGTTTGAAAATATAGCACATGTTTTTAAACTGATGTTCATCACATGACTGAAATGAATCAAAGCGATGGTTCTGACAGGGAAGTCACTTTAACCTTAGATCGAATCACAGGATTTACAATCCCAATGGAAATGAGCAACATATTAGTTTAATATAGCCTGGGCCTATTTTTATCATGTGTTCTACTCATATACCAGAACTGGAACTCATTTCATGTAGTAATTAATACTGTAGTTCTTGGGAAGGTTTGTCATTTTGGCTGAAATCTCCTTTTATTAAGGTTTATTAAGATTCTTAAGGTTTATTTAAACATTCTTTGATCTTCATTTACCTACAGTAAATACACCTTGTGAAAGGCTGTACCTTTGTGAACTCTTTCCATTGTGCTTCAGTGGGTTCTTGGCTCTTGTCCTGCACACTGGAATTTGTGACTGCTAGCTTCAAGTGGTTCTCTTTTATTAGCTATTCCACTGTGGTTAATTCAGTGTCAGTCAGCCTTGCTCTCTCATTGGCTGATGTCATATCTCATTGTGCAAGGTGCTATTTTCCAGAGTGAGTGTTGGTAATTATCTTCTCGTCAATGTCAAGTGGTTTCTGGGTGTTTCCCTGGTTTCTGTAATTAATCCTTATTTTTGTCTGTTTATTTGCTTCATTTTTTTTTTTTTTTACGGTTCTGCAAGATATCCAGCTAAATGGAAACTGTATATAAAATATTTCTTTCTAATAGGCATCGAGTTCCCTAAATTTTTTTAGCGTTTGATATACATGTTGCCAAGATATTTATACATATGTTAGGGTCTTCTGAGATACAGACAGCACATCAATGCGAAGGGCAGGGTACCACAACGGTCAAGTCACGAGTACTAGGTCGACAAAGCAAAATTATTTTCATATGTGGCGTGCTTAATTTTATTCTGTGTGGGGGTTTCCTGGGAATGTACATTGTAGCAAGCTGTGGTACTGCATTGCATTTTACAATGTTTTGCCAATGCTCTGTTTGTGGGGCTGTGTTAAAACTGCAGTATAGCTGACCGTCTGCAAACAGTCCAGCTCAAAAATAAATGAATAGTTATATTACTGGAATGGAAATTGTTCCTACAAAGTAACAAGTACCTTTCGAAATAGGTCAAGTGCTTTTCTCTTGCATGCTGTCAGATCAAGCAGCTCTTTCTGTGGATCTCCGAGTCGACTACTGGCATGTGCTTGTTCTGTTTTATTGCTGCAAACTGTCTTAGTGTGCAGATCTAATCAATGCTATTAAGGGTGTGTGTGTGTTTTTATGTAATGCTTATTTGGGGGAAAGGTGGAGTACTCCAGTTCAAAATATGATCACTGTAAATCAAGGGTAGGCAACCTTAGCCCCTTCAGTCCAGTTCCAGTATCAGCAGCTGAAACAATCAAACAGAGTCTGTTTCGAAGGTGCTTAATCGTTGCATTGCACATGTTTAACCTGCAGTGGGATGGCTCTTTAGACTGCCCTGCCTACCTTTATACAGCAATGTAGTATCACAATAAAAAACTGTAGCACCAGAGATTGTGGGAAACATTTACCCTGGTAACCATTATTCCATGGTAGCTACTGATGGAATGAGTGTGTATGGCCTGTGCCTTAGGGTTACCACAGTAATTACATCAGGTAACAATATGCAGTTCATTTCCATGTGAGTGTTCAATAGTTGCAGCATAGTATAGTTATACTGATTCTTCTGTCCACTGCACAATCACACTTTCTAATGAAATGTTGAGATAAACTTTACCTTGCAATAGATTGCATGTAACAGAGTTCAAATTGCTTTTAAATTCTTCCTGAAATGGTATAATCACAAACTCAGCATTTAAAGGGTTACAGTTCTCAACGGCATCCATTTTGTATATTGCGCTCTGTCATGTTTGAAACTGCAGCCATGTAATGGGTGCTGTGAGCTGTGTTGCGTTTGAGGACTGGATCGATCCCCTGAAACATGTAATGGATGCTGTCTGCAGTGAGCTGTGTTGAGTTTGAGGACTGGATCGATCCCCTGAAACATGTAATGGATGCTGTCTGCAGTGAGCTGTGTTGCGTTTGAGGACTGGATCGATCCCCTGAAACATGTAATGGATGCTGTCTGCAGTGAGCTGTGTTGCGTTTGAGGACTGGATCGATCCCCTGAAACATGTAATGGATGCTGTCTGCAGTGAGCTGTGTTGCGTTTGAGGACTGAATCGATCCCCTGAAACATGTAATGGATGCTGTCTGCAGTGAGCTGTGTTGCGTTTGAGGACTGAATCGATCCCCTGAAACATGTAATGGATGCTGTCTGCAGTGAACTGTGTTGCGTTTGAGGACTGGATCGATCCCCTGAAACATGTAATGGATGCTGTCTGCAGTGAGCTGTGTTGCGTTTGAGGACTGGATCGATCCCCTGAAACATGTAATGGATGCTGTCTGCAGTGAGCTGTGTTGTGTTTGAGGACTGGATCGATCCCCTGAAACATGTAATGGATGCTGTCTGCAGTGAGCTGTGTTGTGTTTGAGGACTGAATCCCCTGAAACATGTAATGGATGCTGTCTGCAGTGAGCTGTGTTGTGTTTGAGGACTGGATCCCCTGAAACATGTAATGGATGTTGTCTGCAGTGAGCTGTGTTGCATTTGAGGACTGGATCGATCCCCTGAAACATGTAATGGATGCTGTCTGCAGTGAGCTGTGTTGCATTTGAGGACTGGATCGATGCCCTGAGACATGTAATGGATGCTGTCTGCAGTGAGCTGTGTTGCGTTTGAGGACTGAATCGATCCCCTGAAACATGTAATGGATGCTGTCTGCAGTGAACTGTGTTGCGTTTGAGGACTGGATCGATCCCCTGAAACATGTAATGGATGCTGTCTGCAGTGAGCTGTGTTGTGTTTGAGGACTGGATTGATCCCCTGAAACATGTAATGGATGCTGTCTGCAGTGAGCTGTGTTGTGTTTGAGGACTGGATCGATCCCCTGAAACGTGTAATAGATGCTGTCTGCAGTGAGCTGTGTTGTGTTTGAGGACTGAATCGATCCCCTGAAACATGTAATGGATGCTGTCTGCAGTGAACTGTGTTGCGTTTGAGGACTGGATCGATCCCCTGAAACATGTAATGGATGCTGTCTGCAGTGAGCTGTGTTGCGTTTGAGGACTGGATCGATCCCCTGAAACATGTAATGGATGCTGTCTGCAGTGAGCTGTGTTGTGTTTGAGGACTGGATCGATCCCCTGAAACATGTAATGGATGCTGTCTGCAGTGAGCTGTGTTGTGTTTGAGGACTGAATCGATCCCCTGAAACATGTAATGGATGCTGTCTGCAGTGAGCTGTGTTGTGTTTGAGGACTGGATCGATCCCCTGAAACATGTAATGGATGCTGTCTGCAGTGAGCTGTGTTGTGTTTGAGGACTGAATCGATCCCCTGAAACATGTAATGGATGCTGTCTGCAGTGAACTGTGTTGCGTTTGAGGACTGGATCGATCCCCTGAAACATGTAATGGATGCTGTCTGCAGTGAGCTGTGTTGTGTTTGAGGACTGGATCGATCCCCTGAAACATGTAATGGATGCTGTCTGCAGTGAGCTGTGTTGTGTTTGAGGACTGAATCGATCCCCTGAAACATGTAATGGATGCTGTCTGCAGTGAACTGTGTTGTGTTTGAGGACTGGATCGATCCCCTGAAACATGTAATGGATGCTGTCTGCAGTGAGCTGTGTTGCATTTGAGGACTGGATCGATGCTCTGAGACATGTAATGGATGCTGTCTGCAGCGAGCTGTGTTGTGTTTGAGGACTGGATCGATCCCCTGAAACATGTAATGGATGCTGTCTGCAGTGAGCTGTGTTGTGTTTGAGGACTGGATCCCCTGAAACATGTTTTCTGTTTATTGTTTCAGAATAAATCTCCCTTCTTTGCCAAACAACCCGTGTGGTTCCTTCCAGCGTATTAAAGGCTAAGCAGTAGGGCAGGGCTCCCTCATCTCCAGTTAAAGCAGGACACACTTGCAAACACACCAATAACCACATAGAAATCCTGCATCATGAAAGGACTCTTTACATGCACTGCAAAGGGATTTGTGTGCTGCATCTGTTGTAACAAAATCAAATAATTATGATGTTACCTTATATAGTACATGGAAGCAACAAAAACCTAAAGTGAAGATTACAATTTCCTGCAGTATTTGATCCCTTTCTCACTGATATGAACAACTCTGAGGTGACAATGTTTAAACAGCAGAAACTGCACAAATACCTGTAACTGACAGTGTGGCCGACTGACATTATGAAAAATGAGCAGAACCCTGTTTGCAAAATTGAGCGAAACAGGCACTTTATCAAATCAGGCATAATATAATGGGTACTATTGTAAAATATTCTTATCCATCAATTTCAAATAAATTACCAGTACAATATATATATATATATATATATATATATATATATATATATATATATATATATATATATATATATATATATATATATAAGATTATCCTTTATCATAAAGTGTGCGTTTTTCAGATAGGAAAATCTGAGACCAATGAAATTATAACAGTGGCTAGCACAGGTACATCTCAAGAGAGACCTAAATAAACCATACTCAATAATAAACAATACAACAATAAAATAATTCCAAACAATTACTATACATCCAGAAATAATACATAAACATATATATATATACACACACACACACACACACACACACATGCATATAGCATGGTTTTATTTTCTTCTAAATCTTTGTTCTTCCCCTGTACTGTGGCTCCTATCCCTGGTACACTGTGCACCTGTTGTTTCCGGTACGATAGGATAGGATATGGTAACAAAGGTCAGCTGCTTGTGTCTAGTCCAATAGATAATATTCTATAAATAACACACTGTGAAGTGTGCTGACTTTACATGCGTAGCATCATCTAAAACACTGACATCTTTGAAGAATGGTTGTAAAGCAAAGAACCGCTTGGTACGCTCCAACAATATGTGGGGTAACAATCAACTGATTTTATTTGAATTCTAAAAAAACAGAACTGGGCTGTACTGTATCCAAAATGGTTCAAAAGGCAGCAAAAAAGGGTTTTGGCAAATCAAAGAGGACAAAAAAGAAAGGTCCCTGGTTTGTAAAGGAATTAATCTGACCCACACAGATGTTGCTATAATACCCAGCTGCGAGCTACAGACTCCCGAGTAATGGGCTCAGATCAAGACTTCTTTTAAGAATCAAAGGGAATTGTTTGTTTATTTTTAGTTCTTTATTTAAAATTTCTGACACATTGATTAGAAGCAACTTTATTGTGCAAATAGGTTATGAGCAAGCCAAGTGAATCAAGGCTACTGACCCTTTTTATCACATTTTACCAGAACAGAGTAATTAGCGCCATGGTGCCATTTACCCTGCTGATAACACTGATGTCAGGATTATAGATCATGGTTATCTCAGTGTCCATCTTTGCTAAATGCTGTGGGTGAACGCAGTTAGTGAAGTCAGAAGAGTGAACACAGGAACAAGCCTCTAACCTTTCTGAAATATAGATCTCAATTCACAAACGCATGATTTCATTATTGATTTTCTAGGCTGCTGTTAATTCATGAAAGCATTCATTTATATAAAACAAAAATAATAACTCATATGTTAAAACTTGAATTAATATGGCAGTAGTGTAATGTATTTGCTGGTGTAGTTGTTTTTATATTAAAAGTTTGGTACATTAAGTACATTGTAACTATGCATAATAACATTGTAATTATGTGTAAGTACACATGTATTTACTAAGTAACTACTATGCAAATACACAGTAATTAAAGACACTTAATGTAAAGTATTACCACAAGTTTTTATATTAAAAGTGTAGGTATTGTTTGAAAGAAGGCTGCAGTGCATGATTTGCATGATGAACATGTGCGCTTGACTCTTGACTCTCTTGAGAGTGATTTACCTGGGGGTCTGTGCCAACTGGATTCTTTGTGGACCAGACATTGCGAAGAACAGCTGCATCTGGCTGGGTAAATTACCATGTCTGGCAGGCTGTCCTTGGAAGAAGGGACATGATTTCCCTTCAATGAATATTCTTTTTGAATTACTCAAGAAAGAATCATTTTCACAGGGAAGCTGTAAGCAGTCACCAGCTGTTTGTTCTCCTGGAGTGTTGTGAATAGGAGTGTAACCACCAAAAGGATGTTTTTACATAAACAGGTGTTGCATATACATTTCAAGCTCAGGATAACTTTGAATCTCATTCATTAAAGAGTGCGCCACATCAGACAGTAGGCTATGCTTTGGGAGGTTCCTGGTTGCCAGGCTATGATGTTTATGCATATGTTTTGCTGTATTTCTTTTCATTATGAACTGTGAGTTAATAAATATGAATACAAAGTTTTCTGCTTAGAAAATGCAGGTTTGGATTCCAGACCACACCTTTACTAATTTTAAGGTATGAAAGAATAGTAAGCAATGTAAGGCATGTAAAAGTCTACAGTTCAAACTATACACAAAAATAGAAAGCCTAAAGTTCTGCTTTTTTATATTTTGTATTGATTTTGGTAACACTTGATATTAAGGGCCTCATTTACTAAGAGAAAATTGAGATGACTGTGCATGGTATTTCCCAAAGTGTCACGCCCTATTTACTAACTGATTAGAAGCAAAAATACAGGGCAAATTCTTATTAGCATACAAATTGTGGGTGGCAACAGGTCTTAAGTTGCGCACGGTATTCATTCTATTTACAGGTGAAGGAGCTCTCTTATTGGTAGCGGCAGGGATACAAATATGAGAGACAGAAAAAAGAAAATATGCTGAAATAATTTTGTTTCAATTTAAAATAATATTTTATTATCTACACATCCTACAACAATGTGAAGCCTACAACACTTCAGCATGGTAGGATAGACTAAAAAGCCTCCTAGGCATTCTTTAAATTTTACTACTGTACTGTTTAAGCCTATTTTTACATATGGTAATGTAATGTGTACAAACACATGTGTAAATTCATAAACAATACTGATTGTGGCAGGGCGGAAGCCATGCAGATGTAGATTGTTTAGTTTAAGTAAAGATTAAATCTTTTGAATTTAAGTTTGTCAAGGATGTAGTTATTGCCACCCCTGCCATATAGACATGTGGAAAGTGGCTGGGGCCTTGATTGAATAATTCATGGTCAATTAAACCCCAGCCACAGGCTATAAAAGGGAAGCAACATCCTTTGTTTGGGAGGAGGATAGTTCAGTAAAGGTGAACGCCCAGGCTACAAATGGAAGAAGGGGAGGAATGGCTGTGTTTTTGTGCTGATGATGATTTGGGGTAAAGTTTTGAGAATCCAGCCCTTAGTTTTGGCAATGTTATTTTGGAATCTTCTGAAAGTCTGCTGAGAGTTCTGAATTTTAAGGGTTCCACTCTGCTTGAGCACCAGGAAAGAGTCAGTGCATATAGGCTTCCTGTGTGGAACTCTTTTGTGACTCCACTGCTTACAGTACGTACACTCTTACGGATTATACCCTGACAGAGAAATAAGGCTCTAAATCTTGGCCTTGATAATAGAAATTCTGTTTTCTATCCAAAGTGAGACTAAATATTCTGTTACTTTTAGGTTTTATGTAATTGTCACCATTTCTTTCTCCAATCAGTATAGCTTTTCTTTTTTTTCTTTTTTCGCACTGAAGAGTTAGCTTTGAAAAATGCGCCACCTGGCGGTTCTTCGGGGGATTTTTTCTTTTACAAATGTAGTTGATGCGTGATTTTAAAAAGATAGTCTGATCTTTGCAATGCTTCCCTATGCTTTACTGTGCTTTGACTGTGCTTTATTACACTTTGCTATGCTTTTACTATGGTAGACTTTTGCAAGATGTCTTGCCAATGTGTTATTTGGCAGGACTCTGCTCTGTTGAAGAAGCTAGTGTTTGCATCCCCCAGGGGCACGGTGTGTTATTTTAGAACAGCTCAGTTTGGAATTAGCTTGTCACATTCAGTCGTGTTCGCTCAAGAGCTGAATACTCACAGGGCGAGAGACCTTCTGTTTCACCTCAGCATCTCCTCAGAATTTATCAAGCTTTGTTCTATACAGATCATCTGGGGCTGCAACATTACCAAGTTCAATATCCATTACCTCAGAAGCACTCTGTACTGGCTTACAGTCACAACACCAATTAGACTTACATTGATTTGAACATTTCTCAACAACTGTGCTTGATCCTAAAGGTTTCCAACGAGTAATTATTGCTGAACACATGTGCCCAGTCTGCACTACTTCCTTTACCGAGAATTGCTGTAATATACTGTATTCTTGAACAGCAAGTTAGCAGTATTTTTTTTAATTTTTTTATTAAAGGGTTTTGTGGAATAATTGATATCAGAATACACTTTACAATCATATGGAGTAGTGTGGAGTAGTGGTTAGGGCTCTGGACTCTTGACCGGAGGATCCTGGGTTCAATCCCAGGTGGGGGACACTGCTGCTGTACCCTTGAGCAAGGTACTTTACCTAGATTGCTCCCGTAAAAAAAAAAAAAAGAAAACTGTATAAATGGGTAATTGTATGTAAAAGATAATGTGTAAAAAATAATGTAATTGTTTGTAAAAATAATGTGGTATCTTGTAACAATTGTAAGTCGCCCTGGATAAGGGTGTCTGCTAAGAAATTAATAATAAAAATATAGACAGGGTTGCAGAATGTCCAAAATCTTCTGGTACACAGACTCCAAGTCTTCTGGAAATTCCAAACCTTCTGGAACCAAATAATTATACATTTATAATTAACAAAAAAACAAAAGTTATAGGCTAGGCTTAATAGATCTATTTCACTTGAAATCTGATAAGAGAATTGTGCTTTAGAAATGAACTATTCTGCAGTCCTGCATATAGGGATAAATAATAGTACCCTCATTGTTTATTAGTGTCACCAGATCACTGATATGGTATTACATTATTACATGATTGTATGTGAATTGGGTTATTAAAAATTACTGTGGAATTGGGGTACATTTACTACAGGGCTTTGATGGCTCAATAGTAGTGACATTTACCATAAGATGAAATGTAGCCTAAAGAACAAGCCTGGATGTTCTCTATGTGTCATCATCACTCCAGCATTGTGTTTGTGTCGGTTTCATTGTGAAGCCTAATGACAGGCCTGGCGGCAAAGTGTGCACTACGGGGAGCACCAAGCTGTTTTGGGGGGCACAGGGAGAGGGACTAACGAGGGGTATTATTGGTACTACTATTGGTATTTTTGTGCTTAACTTTACATTTATTCATGATTTGTCTGCGGGCCAACTTTTGTGGGTTGACTTTTTGTACTTTGGGCTCTAAAAACACCTTCTTTATCCTAATTTTTTGTAAAGATGATTTATTATTTTTTTTATCCTAAAATTGTCTAATAAGAAATCTGTTGACTTCTATGGTGTGCTGTAGTTCTGTAAGTATGGGTTAACAGGGAAATGATTTGCGACTTGGGGCATTATTGCAGACTGCATGATGAATTATGGCTTGGGGCATTATTGCAGACTGCCTATCCTTTACACAACCCTCTGGGCTACAGATTTCCAATCTACACCTCAACTCAAGTCAATGTTTGTGTACTGTATGACTTACACCATATGTAGCGCTATGTAGTGCCCAGCTCTTCAGTCAATCCCAGTTATTGTGGACAGTGATCTCCCTGGAGTTTCAGTGTTAGGTAGTGCCCAGCTCTTCAGTCAGTCCTAGTTATCGTGGACAGAGATCTCCCTGGAGTTTCAGTGTTAGGTAGTGCCCAGCTCTTCAGTCAATCCCAGTTATTGTGGACAGAGATCTCTCTGGAGTTTCAGTGTTAGGTAGTGCCCAGCTCTTCAGTCAATCCTAGTTATCGTGGACAGTGATCTCCCTGGAGTTTCAGTGTTAGGTAGTGCCTAGCTCTTCAGTCAATCCTAGTTATCGTGGACAGTGATCTCCCTGGAGTTTCAGTGTTAGGCAGTGCCCAGCTCTTCAGTCAATCCCAGTTATCCTGGACAGTGATCTCCCTGGAGTTTCAGTGTTAGGTGGTGCCCAGCTCTTCAGTCAATCCCAGTTATTGTGGACAGTGATCTCCCTGGAGTTTCAGTGAGGCAGTGCCCAGCTCATCAGTCAATCTAGTCATCCTGGACAGTGATCTCCCTGGAGTTTCAGTGTTAGGTGGTGCCCAGCTCTTCAGTCAATCCCAGTTATCTTGGACAGTGATCTCCCTGGAGTTTCAGTGTTAGGCAGTGCCCAGCTCCTTCAGTCAATCCCAGTTATCCTGGGTAGTGATCTCCCTGGAGTTTCAGTGTTAGGCAGTGCCCAGCTCTTCAGTCAATCCCAGTTATTGTGGACAGTGATCTCCCTGGAGTTTCAGTGTTAGGCAGTGCCCAGCTCTTCAGTCAATCCTAGTTATCATGGACAGATCTCCCTGGAGTTTCAGTGTTAGGTGGTACCCAGCTCTTTAGTCAATCCTTGTTATTGTGGACAGTGATCTCCCTGGAGTTTCAGTGAGGCAGTGCCCAGCTCATCAGTCAATCTAGTCATCCTGGACAGTGATCTCCCTGGAGTTTCAGTGTTAGGTGGTGCCCAGCTCTTCAGTCAATCCCAGTTATCTTGGACAGTGATCTCCCTGGAGTTTCAGTGTTAGGCAGTGCCCAGCTCCTTCAGTCAATCCCAGTTATTGTGGACAGTGATCTCCCTGGAGTTTCAGTGTTAGGCAGTGCCCAGCTCTTCAGTCAATCCTAGTTATCGTGGACAGATCTCCCTGGAGTTTCAGTGTTAGGCAGTGCCCAGCTCTTTAGTCAATCCTAGTTATTGTGGACAGTGATCTCCCTGGAGTTTCAGTGAGGCAGTGCCCAGCTCTTTAGTCAATCCTTGTTATTGTGGACAGTGATCTCCCTGGAGTTTCAGTGTTAGGCAGTGCCCAGCTCTTCAGTCAATCCCAGTTATCATGGACACCTCTCGTGTTCTTCAGCTCATGCTTTGGAAGCCCTGTACAGAATTCTCTCAAGTGTTTTGCTTTTAAGATTTTTTTGGTGGCAACACAGGTTGCTAAGCATCCATACAAACAATCTATAAAAAGTTAGAAAGTCATAATACTTCAGAAGTACAGAACGGGAGGAATATGTGGTTTGAAGTGAAGTGGCTGTTTATTTCTTCAAGTGGTGTTCCAAGTTTAGTTTAGGAAATATTTCAAACAGCAGCACTTAACTAATACAGTGATGCTGTGAGCTGGATTTTCAAAAGTACTTAAACATTCCAATTTATGTTACATATATTTTGTTAATTCACTTTCCTATTCACACTTTTTCTGTTCCAGAAACTGTAGATGTGATAAACAGTAATTATGACCAAAAACATTACATTGGTTTTCATATATAACTAGGGTTTCTGTTTTTTGGGTTTTATTATTAACTTAACTGTAATACAGCTTTAAATCCCGCTAACAAGCCTCCATCTTGATTGTAATCTTGTTTTAAATCTTGCAAGTGGAGTCTCCAACAGAAATGTAGGAATGTGCTGTCACTCAGTAGTTGGGGCGGTTTTAAAGTATTCAGAACGAATCAATGATAGATGCCAGGAAGGCGGGACATTGCCCAGCAGCACTGGCAAATTTATTTATTATTATTTTTGTAGTAGGTTTTATTTTTTAATGGTTAAAGGGTAAAGTCAACATGAATTGATTAACCATTTCCACAGGTTTTCAGGTGTTTTCCAGTGTTTACTGGCTATCCACTGATTTCATTTTTTTTGTATCGGGAGTGTTTTATCAGGTTTTATTGGTTAAAACCGAAAATCAGAAGCCCTATATATAACCCAAACATGAAAACAGGTCTAGCAATGTAATGTATTATTTTGGGCGCATTGTGTTTCAGAGTTATTTCAATGGGAATGGAATAACAGGAGTGGGACAGTATATTATTAAAGAACTTTTGCTGGTTCAAATGCTCTTTTTTTGTTTAGAAAAATGAAATCTTTGCCGGCTGCTGTAGGCTCTATAGTAAACATTGCCTCTGTGATTGTGCAAACCTGTAAGGGCCCATTTTACTGCTGTGACATATTGCACAGGTAATCATAAGGCACATCTGTGCAAACAAAACAGCACACGGCCAAACACAACTAAACAAGGGTGATGATGAAGAATTAGAAGCACTGTTAATCAAAACAATAGGTCTCCATAGCAACTGATTCACACAGCCTCCAGATATTTGATCTAGATGTTTATTTATTTCATTAAGGATGTGGATTTTAATTAAGCTCACTTTTAAAATATCGGCTCCAGTCCTTTTTTTTTTTGCATTAGTATAAAAATAAATCCTCAATTAGTGGCCTTTCCTCTTGAAAGCCAAACGGAAGAGGTCAAGCTTGAACCGAATGGCTAAGCTTGCTTCAAACATAACACTGAAGCTCCCAGTTTGCTGTGACTTTCTTGTTTACGTTCTCAGACTAACTTTTGACCCGAAAGTGTGATGTACAGTAGTGTGCAAATGTATTAGAACAGCTCAAGATTTGTCATTTATATCCTTTATATATCAACCTGCATGAAAACCTCAGGGTGTAGAATTTCAATTTTCGATCAGTAGTTAGTGATATAGAAACAATAGGCACTTGTGTGTGAAAATGTTAGACGACTTTGGGCTCTATTCATAAAGGGTTAAAGCTTGTCGAAATGAGAAAACAGGAGTACATGATCGGATTCCGTCCACAGCCGCCTATTTAACGGCAGCTGCTATTCATAAGAGATAATTCAGATGCGTCGTTAGGCACTAACGATTTTTGTCTATGAAGGCATGTTTTTAACGAATTGAGATCAAGTTTAATGATTACTTCATTGACATAAAGTTTTAATCGGTCCTGAGCGTCAATCTGCTATTCATAAGAGTGAACGACAGCAAAATGCTGTCGATAACTAGGCATTATTGAACGCTTTCTACAGTCAAGTCTAAACTAACGACATCTTTAATTGCTTGGTATTGCAAAAAACAATGATCGAGCCACAGTGTTTGAAAGGGAGTCTTTTTTTATTTTCATTTTTTTTCATTGCACACCATACAACGATCCATTTTGTGTACAGTGTGCTATATGACGTGAAACTTTCACTGATTCATAAACATAAACTCGCCCCTGATTGATTCCCTGCTTTATGCAGGGTTTATTATTATTATTATTATTATTATTATTATTATTATTATTATTATTATTATTATTATTATTAATAATAATAATAATACAGTGTACTCTCTTACCTTCACCTTCATATCTGTATGCACATATTATAATATCTTCTTGTAATACTGTCAGTGATGCTTCTGTTCATGTTGAGTTTATTTATCATGGAGGCGAGCAAACAGTACCAGAGAAAATGCATGATTAGAGGAATTCACCGAACAATTAACTATCCATCCAATAAATAAATAAAAATCGTAAATCAGCATTGTATATGTGAAGTTATCTAAATAAATGTACATTATGCATGACACAATGCACAATGTTAAATTAAGTTTACAAATTATACACACAATAGATATTCCCATTATTTTTTATTTCATTTCCATTTGGCTGCTGCTCGCTGGTGGGAGAGCGGTCTCGCTGTACGCTAGTAGTTTCTATAACAGTGAATTATGCTTACATTCATTTTTCTTGATCTTGTTAACATGCATTTTGATTAAAGAGTGTCCCTTATTTAGTTGTTGAGACAGGAAGTGATGTACGTGACCTGCGACAATTAAGCCTTTTAACGAGAAATGCGTTCATTAACGACCCAATCGGCTATTTTTCAAAGCATTAAGGCGCTGATTGAATTAACACATTTCATTTGAAAATCACTTGCTACTAAAGCTCTCTTTGTTATACCACGAGTCCGATACAATAACACTGTTTTTTGAAAATCCTGCCCAGCAGGTCTAGCTGCAAAGACAGCAGGGTCCAGAAAAGGTAATAATTTGCCAGTGTCTTTAATGCTGCCTTGTGTTTATGTGGCTCTTTATTTTTCTCTCTCTACAAACACACACATAAGCTCCACTTGCCTTGCTGAAAGACCAATGAAAACACAGAAAGAAACCATGAACACACTTGGTCGGGGAATGAACTCGTAGCGTTCCTTTTCTAGTGGCTTTACAAATGAAGGCCACATTACACCACAACCAATATGTTCTGAGTGCTGAAAAAGAGACAGACACCTCCCATCAGTGGTATTACCCAATGGAAACTCTGCATACAGACCCCTACACCACCTGGCTTCAATAGGGCACCTCCCATCAGTGGTATTACCCAATGGGAACTCTGCATACAGACCCCTACACCATGCTTCAATAGACAAAGGAAAATATTTCTGCTTAAAAATATCTAAGTGTTACTGACTCACTGGTGTGAGTCTTACTGTGTAGATTAACCTAGAATGAATTGCTCAATACAACAATTAGCCAGTTTACTACTGATGCTTTATTAAACATCCATTTCAGAGGATGATAAAGTGTGCAGTGCTCATTCCTCTGGTCCAACAAATAAGTTCTGTACAAGCCTTTTTATACCCAACCTGTGGTTACCTCATTCTTTAACAATTCCTTCTAATAAGAATGTATGCATTCGACACACACACACACACCCTGCTAATAAGATATATCACTGCAAGAGATTACAACACACATACATCTTCCATATATCATACCCAAATAAGGAATGTCCATATCAGTAACTTCCACAAACTTCCACAAATACAATCATTCGAATAGAAGGAAAAGAAAATACACAGACAAAGCACAGCAACATATAAAATAGGAGGGTATTACAAAACAACACTGTAGCTCATTTCTTTCTTAACATAAGGCACTTACAGGCAAATCCTCTTTAGAATCTAGCAATGGCCAGCACTTTAAACTGTAGATTGGGTTGCACTGGTTTTTAACAGTCATGTTGCACTAGTTCAAGAGGCCACCTAATAATTCATTTTATGTAGTTCAGGGGTTGGTTTCAGTTATTCCGCCGCTTGCAGTTGCCAGGGTCATATTACGGCAAAGTAATGTAATAAACTGTCTGTTGTGACCTGCAAGGTTACGTGTAGTTTACAGTAATGCTGAGTCTTGACCCTTGCACTGAACTCTGTGAACTGAATGCATTGGAGTCCTGTTTATGAACAGTACTGGTGGTAGCTACCGGTCAGCAGTGAAATTGAAGCCTGTATCCAATGTGTCTTTAGATAAACTGCTGTTATGAATCTGATGGCAAACTGAAGCTGTTTCATACATTTTACAATAAGAATTAAGGGATCATTTGAAGATATAAACACAAATGCAATGATAGCACTTTACATTAAGTGTATCTAATTACTGTACATTCACATAGTAGTTACTTAGTAGATATTATTACAATGTTATTATGCATAGTTACAATGTTCTTATTGCGTAAAATGTTTTGCATGATATAACCCTAATGCTAGCCCTAACCCTAACTCTAAACCTAACCCTAACCCTAACCTTAACTCTAAACCTAAACCTAACCCCCTAACCCTCTTCTGATAAAATTGTGTACTTACATATATCATGCAAAAATTTACAGGTTAAGTACATTGTAACTATGCATAATAACATTACAATTCTGTGTAAGTACACATGCATTTACTGTGTAACTACTATGTAAATACACAGTAATTAGAGACACTTCATGTAAAGTGTTACCAATGCAATTTCTAACTAACTAGTCAGTAAGATGTCACATTAAAAGCTTCCATAATTGTAATGAACCTTAGGAGATGGGTGGTGAAGCATTGAGACTGTTGCACTGTGCTAATGAACATCGGTCTAACCCAGTCATTGAGACTGTTGCACTGTACTAATGAACATCACTCTAACACTGTCCTCTCCCACTTCTCTCCCCAGGTACTGAACCTCTTCCTGGCTTTGCTGCTGAGCTCATTCAGTGCAGACAATCTGACGGCCCCCGACGACGATGGAGAGATGAACAATCTCCAGATCGCTTTCGCGCGAATCCACCGCGGCATTAAATTGCTCAAGAGCGCAGTTTACGACCTACTCAGTGGAGACTTCAAGAAGCGAAGGGAAAAGGCCAAGGAGGCCAACGCCATGACCGCCCTCAACCACCTGGGCAACCACACGGGAGAGCCTGGTGCCAAGGACTGGAGGGAGGGCAACGGGACCACGGGAGGCATCGGCCGAGAGAAGTACGTGCTCCCTGACACTGACAACTACATGACCAACCCCAACCTGTGCATCAACGTGCCCATTGCTCCGGGGGAGTCCGACGTGGAGCTCCCTGAAGAAGATGCACAGAGCATCTACAGCGACATGAAGCTCAGTAAAGAGGTGAGCGCTGGCACTGGGGGCTTGACCAGACACCATGCACTCTGTTTCAGTGTTACATGAAGGGTCTCTAATTACTGTGTATTTAGATAGTAGTTCCTTAGTAAATACATGTGTACTTGCACATAATTACAATGTTATTACCGTGTTCCTTCGAATTTAAGACACCCTCGAATTTAAGACACAGCCCAAATTTCCTACTGTCAATTTGAGGAAAGAAAAGAACATCAAATAAATATGTATTTACAAAGAGACAACCTCAATTATGCATATGGAGGCAGTTTGCAGCTGTCTGCTGTCATACAGAGGATTACAGTTACACGCTGCTTCTCATTTCCAGTCTGCTGTCACACAGAGCATTACAGTTATGAGCTGCTTCTCATTTCCAGTCTGCTGTCACACAGAGCATTACAGTTATGAGCTGCTTCTCATTTCCAGTCTGCTGTCACACAGAACATTACAGTTATGAGCTGCTTCTCATTTCCAGTCTGCTGTCACACACAGCATTACAGTTATGAGCTGCTTCTCATTTCCAGTCTGCTGTCACACAGAGCATTACAGTTATGAGCTGCTTCTCATTTCCAGTCTGCTGTCACACACAGCATTACAGTTATGAGCTGCTTCTCATTTCCAGTCTGCTGTCACACAGAGCATTACAGTTATGAGCTGCTTCTCATTTCCAGTCTGCTGTCACACAGAGCATTACAGTTATGAGCTGCTTCTCATTTCCAGTCTGCTGTCACACAGAGCATTACAGTTATGAGCTGCTTCTCATTTCCAGTCTGCTGTCACACACAGCATTACAGTTATGAGCTTCTTCTCATTTCCAGTCTGCTGTCACACAGAGCATTACAGTTATGTGCTGCTTCTCATTTCCAGTCGTGATTACTCACACCTGTTTTTCTCCCAGTTTGTGAACTGTGGTATTGCTTGGCATGTCAAAAAATACGGGGGTCTGATCAGCATTTCTAATCTGTCCAAGCTGGTACTGTTTGTTAGAACTGAGCCTAATACCGAAACACTGAAATTGAAAAAGCTTCTCTTCGAATTCCTCTTGAAGCTAATGACGCTTCTTTGAAAATGGCTGCCTGTATGTCAAGGATGATTCGAGATCGGGCAGTAATGTTTTGGTTAATCTTTTCTCGTCAGTCAGTCGCATTGCTGTTTGTGTACTGGGGTAGTCACGTTTTTTGTTGCTGATTTTAATACACACATCACTATACTGTACTCAAATTTAAGATGCAGGCTATTTTTGTGAAGAAAAAAATGGTTTAAAAAGTGTGTCTTAAATTCAAAGGAATACAGTATGCATAGTTTCAATGTACTTAATTTGTAAATCTTTTTGCACGATATATGTAAGTACACAATTGTATCTGAAAATGATTAGGCTTAGGTTCAGAGTTCAGAGGATTAGGGTAAGGGATAGGGTTAGGGTCAGGGTTAGAGTTAGGGTTAAATTGTGCAAAAAGATGTACACATAAGTACATTGTAACTATGTATAATAACATTGTAATGATGTGTAAGTACACATGTATTTACTAAGTAACTACTATGTAAATACAGAGCAATTAGAGACCCTAAATGTAAAGTATTACCCTGCTGTGATTCGAGGTGCATTTTGACAAAGCATTTGGGCAGTGTCTGTTTGTGATAGTTTATGTTAAAGTGGTGAACCGTTAGAACTTTACATTAAAATATATGTCATGGCGATTATGTTAGGCTGGTCCAATGAACTATAACGGTATAGAGAACTGTGACAGGATGACTGGGCGGTGACGTCACGGCAGAAGCAGGAACAAAAACGACAGAGAGAGGTGGAGTTTGGTGGAGCTGAGCGAATGCTTTCGCTCAGCATTTAATAAATAAACAGACAGAAAAAAAAGGTTTAACAAAAACACACAGGACACGGCACATTAAGCCAAAACAAACAGGTAAACAAAAACGGACTATACAGACAAGCGAACAAGACAAACAAACACGGTGAGTGAAATACTCCTCCTTCTTATTCTTTTGCTATCACATTTACCTCCTCTCCACACCGTTCTCCACTCACCGAACACACAACCCGAGTGAGTGAAAACATGCTGTTTTATGCAGTTGTACCGAGACTCGATTGCTAGTCAATCATTCAATTGGAATCTCGGTACAACTGCACGTGAATTAATTAAGTGCACTCCCGTGACCACACATTACATTTTAACCAGCACATGAAGTGATTTGTGCCCTCCTCGTGCCTAAATACAAATCTACATTTTAAATCACCGTGAAACACAGACCCGTTTATATCCCGTGTACCGATGACTATACACCAACATTTACACACAACACGTAACATATAATACACAGGGGGCACTTTGCCACATATACCCCCTTGTGCAAAGCACACATGGCCTCAATGGCCACCTCCCCCTCAGTCCCAAAGTCCCGGAAGAGGGGAAGCAAGTTGTTTCTGGGGGTGGCCAAGGTGGAATATCTGGCACCCCCAATTCTTCGTGGCTGGCAGCTCCCTCTTCTGGGGCTTCAGCCACACTATCTCCCTGCGAAAGTGCAGCTGGGGAGCTGGTCTCCTGACCTCCCCTTCTTTGTGGCCGCCAGCTCCCTCCGGGGCTCCGGCCACCGTGTTTCCTGCCACGGAAATGCGGCTGGGGAGCTGGTCTCCTGACCTCCCCCCTTTCTTCATGGCCGGCAGCTCCCTTCATGGAGCTCCGGCCACAGTGTAGCGACCGAGGCAAAGCAGAGGCCCCTGCGACTCCAGGCGAAGCAGGATCCTCGGCGACCCCAGGCGGCAGGATCCCTGGTGACCCCAGGTGGCGGCAGCAGCAGCGGACCCTCGGGAGGCGGCGGCAGCAGCAGCGGACCCTTGGGGCGGCGGCAGCAGCAGCGGACCCTCGGGAGGTGGCGGCAGCAGCAGCGGACCCTCGGGAGGCGGCGGCAGCAGCAGCGGACCCTCGGGAGGCGGCGGCAGCAGCAGCGGACCCTCGGGAGGCGAACTTCGGGAGGAGCCCCTGGCCATAGAAGCGGCAGCGGAGCTCCACTTCTCCTCGCACCCTGCACCCTGTGTGGAGCAAAAGGCAGCCCCAGGCGTGCGGGCGACAGGCAGCCCCAGGCGTGCGGGCGGCTGGCAACCCCAGGCGATGCGGGCGGCTGGCAACCCCAGGTGATGCGGGCGGCTGGCAACCCCAGGCGATGCGGAGTGGCTGGCAACCCCAGGCGATGCGGGCGGCTGGCAACCCCAGGCGATCGCGGAGGCTGGCAACCCAGGTGATGCAAGGCAAGCATCCTTGGGCGAAGTGAGGCAGGCATCCTTGGGCGAAGCGAGGCAGGCATCCTTGGGCGAAGCGAGGCAGGCAGTCAGGACAAGCTGGGGTGCGGGTGTTGGCCCTCTTCTCGGCCTCTGCGGCCGGGCGGTTCTTCCCCGTGCTTCCCTCAGCAGCCTATGCAAGGGCTGCTGAGGACCGCCAGCATCTAGTCCTGGTCCTTCTGGTGAAGGGAGAGGCAGCTCCTGCTCCTCTCCTCGTGACGGTGGGGGAAGTGATACCAGCAGGCATTCATCCTCTGCTGGTGGGGGAAATGATACCAGCAGGCATTCATCCTCTGCTGGTGGGGTTGGCGGAGGCAGAGGCAGCTCCTGCTGCTCTGCTCCTGCCGATGGAGGTGGCGGAGGCAGAGGCAGCTCCTGCTGCTCTGCTCCTGCCAGTGAAGGTGGTGGAGGCAGAGGCAGCTCCTGCTG
This sequence comes from Acipenser oxyrinchus oxyrinchus, assembly GCA_030684275.1. Classification (NCBI taxonomy): domain Eukaryota; kingdom Metazoa; phylum Chordata; class Actinopteri; order Acipenseriformes; family Acipenseridae; genus Acipenser; species Acipenser oxyrinchus. The sequence goes on from CM060249.1 coordinate 90,440,357, forward strand.
CTCTGCTCCTGCCGGTGGAGGTGGCGGAGGCAGAGGCAGCTCCTGCTGCTCTGCTCCTGCGGTGGAGGTGGCGGAGGCAGAGGCAGCTCCTGCTGCTCTGCTCCTGCCAGTGGAGGTGGGGCGTGTAGTCTCCTGGCGGCGGAGGTGGGAGCGGCGTGTAGTCTACCCTTGTTTCAGGGGACTGGTGCGGCCCTCCCTCTGTTGTAGGGGACTGGTGCGGCTCTGCCTCGGAAGGGGAGACCAGCAGGCATTTTCCCTCTGCTGGTGGGGGACCCAGCAGGCCTTCACCCTCTGCTGGTGGACAGGGACCCAGCAGGCATTCACCCTCTGCTGGTGGACAGGGACCCAGCAGGCATTCACCCTCTGCTGGTGGAGGAGGCAGAGGCAGCTCCTGCTGCTCTGCTCCTGGCGGTGGAGGTGGCGGAGGCAGAGACAGCGCCTGCAGCTCTGCTCCTGCCGATGGAGGTGGCGAAGGCGGGACCAGCAGGAATTTACCCTCTGCTGGTGGAGGTGGGAGCTGCAAGCAGTCCTCCCATGGCAATGGAGGTGGAACCAGCAGGAATTCACCCTCTGCTGGTGGAGACTGGGGCTGTGGACGCTCTACCTTCCCCTTTTTGGGCCGTGGACGCACTGACTCCTCCCTCTTGGGCTGTGGACACACCGACTCCTCCCTTTTGGGCTGTGGACGCACCGACTCCTCCCTCTTGGGCTGTGGACACACCGACTCCTCCCATTCAGGCGTAGGACGTTCGGGCTCCTCCCACTCAGGCGTAGGACATTCGGGCTCCTCCCACTCAGGCGTAGGACGTTCGGGCTTCTCCCACTCAGGCGTAGGACGTTCGGGCTCCTCCCACTCAGGCGTAGGACGTTCGGGCTCCTCCCTCTTGGGTGCTGGAGATGGCGGGTCTGGTCCACTGCCCAGAACCACTCTGCAGCATCCCCCACTCGACCCTGGTTCCACGCCTCTTCAAACTGGGGATCCCGTGAGGCAGTCCTCCCTGGCGTGCCCAAACTCGAGACAGGCGCCGCACATGGGAGCCCCTCCTTCCTCCACTGCTCCTGTTCAGCTGCCCAGTCCGGGGTCCAAACTTAGTTGGCACCCGGGACCACCACCTCTTGTTCAGCTGCTGTGGTTGCTGTTGTTGCCGCTGTTGTTGGGGCGGTGGGAGCAGCAGTCTACCTCCCCTGCTGGTGGTGGAGACTGAAGCGACCCCTGCTCCTCCCTCTCCTGGACAGGGCAGTGGGCCACGTAGTGCTTACCTCCGCAGATGGGGCATAGCTGGGGTAGCTGTCCGAGGGGGTACCAGGGGCAGTTGGTGCTGGAATGCCCAGGCTTAGCACAGCAGTAACACCCGGGCTGCTGCCTTCTCATCCTCCTCTTTCTTCCCATCCTTCTTCCTCCTCCTCCTTTTTCTCCACACAATGAGAAGAAAAACCACGAAAAAAACTGCAGTACCCTACTTCTGCCTGAGTCCAGGAGGCGCTGGTGATCCCACTTCTGACACCACGTGTGACAGGATGACTGGGCGGTGACGTCACGGCAGAAGCAGGAACAAAAACGACAGAGAGAGGTGGAGTTTGGTGGAGCTGAGCGAATGCTTTCGCTCAGCATTTAATAAATAAACAGACAGAAAATAAAAGGTTTAACAAAAACACACAGGACACGGCACATTCGCCAAAACAAACAGGTAAACAAAAACCGGACTATACAGACAAACGAACAAGACAAACAAACACGGTGAGTGAAATACTCCTCCTTCTTATTCTTTTTGCTATCACATTTACCTCCTCTCCACACCCGTTCTCCACTCACCGAACACACAACCCCGAGTGAATGAAAACATGCTGTTTTTATGCAGCTGTACCGAGACTCGATTGCTAGTCAATCATTCAATTGGAATCTCGGTACAAGTGCACGTGAATTAATTAAGTGCACTCCCGTGACCACACATTACATTTTAACCAGCACGTGAAGTGATTTTTGCCCTCCTCGTGCCTAAATACAAATCTACATTTTTAAATCACACGTGAAACACAGACCCATTTATATCCCATGTACCGATGACTATACACCAACATTTACACACAACACGTAACATATAATACACAGGGGGGGCACTTTGCCACATATACCCCCCCTTGTGCAAAGCACACATGGCCTCAATGGCCACCTCCCCCCTCAGTCCCAAAGTCCCGGAAGAGGGGGAAGCAAGTTGTTTCTGGGGGTGGCCAAGGTGGAATATCTGGCACCCCCCAATTCTTCGTGGCTGGCAGCTCCCTCTTCTGGGGCTTCGGCACTTTGCCACAAGAACATACAGCAAATACTGAAAAGAATATTTTTTCTACTTGCAACCTATTCTTGAAAAAGGAATTGAAAAAGACACTTTGTTGATATTGTGTCAACATAACGTTTATTTGGTTTTATTGAGATGTATGAGTTATTGAAGCTGTTGATCTGTTCCTGGAGAAATTCAGCATTGGCAAATCTACTGTAACAGCTTCCTTGTTCAACCCACAAAGAGAACATGTGGATTTGTTAAGTTGTGTATTCAGAGTCCTAGGTCTTGGGCATAGCTGTGTCATCAATCAATTGGGTTGTCATCCCTTCTTTAATTTGTTGATGCCCCTCTCTCTCTAGTCAGGACTTCTGGGAGTGTGTTGATTTCCATTCAATAGTAAGAAGGACTGAGGATGTGAACTGGTTTTGAAATTAGGTGTCTGTACTGTGTGTTGATTTGAGCTGAGGTGGGACAGTTCGGTGGGAGGAGTTTTGAAGTATACTCTTGTTTTATAAGTAAGGGTTGCTGGTATAAACTAGATGCCTGTGGTAAAGAGCCTAAATATAATGTATCAATATTTCGTTGGAGACATGAATAATATTACAGTTTTGAATGGGATTCCTTTGTTTGTGTTATATATATTTTAATATGAGTAACACAATAGCTCACCATTTGCTATGGCCGTGTGGTAGGGTAGTGTTGCAGTCAAGGCTGGCTAGCAGCAGGAATAGCAGACAAAGAGGTGGAAGACCGCAGTTAAGCGTAGCTGTGGACTTGTATTAAATAACAAAAACAAACAAAAGATTTAAACAAACAGACCAATCCAAAATACAGATCAAAAACACACACCCAATCAGAGCTGTCACAGTACAGGGGCAGGGAGCAAAACCTACTGCTCCCAGTCCTTTCTCTAAACTAACCAAAACACAAAGCATCTGGCTCCTCTTTTATATCATGTGGCTGGGCTCAATTGACCATCAGTTAAGACCCAGCCAAACTTAAATTCAAAATACATAAACTTTATTTACACCAGTAAAACGAAACAAAAATACGAAACCATTATTTACATGTGCAGAGCTCCAGCCCTGCCACAGGGCTACTAAAATGTCTGTTCTAAGCTCTAAACAGTGTTGTATATACAGTAAATAGAGATACTGTTTGGCTCTATATCTTCACCGCTGGTGTTTATCCAGTGTTGATTGTTGATAAACCCATTATTCACTTCTTTCATGAAGATACACAGAGATTGTTACTGTAGGGAAAGGTTTGTTCTGTGCTATCTGAGTTCTGACAATTCTTGTGATTCTTCAAATGTAAACAATATACAGGCTGTTTCTTTAAATCTTCACTGACCCTATACAAGGGACTTTGGAAGTGTTTTGAGGTCTTGAAAGCTGTGTTTAAAGCTTTTGAGGCTGGCACAGTGAAGAGGCAGCAAGTACCAGGATAAGGGTTCACAGAAACTTGAAAGATTAAGTATGGGCACTGTGAAGGATACATGATTACAGGAATTCCTTGAAAGCTTAATTGCTTTAGCTGGAAAGTCAATTACAGACATTTTTTTTTTTTTTTGTCAATCCCCATTCCATACTCATTACACCTTTCCAAAAACATATCAGTAAAACAAACCAGATTTATAGAAGAGTGTGCACAGAACGAAAAAAACTAAAAGCATTCGCTTTTGACTTTTATAACAAACTGTGGATTTTATCGCAGTGGATATAAATAATGGCAGAGTTTGTTGTGATGTTAATCTGTCAGGCTGCACTTAAATCTACTAAAAACAATTAAAAGAAGCACATTTAAACAGGAAAAGAATGATTCCAAATTGGACACATTTGCATTTGAAGTATTTTAAAGTAATTAGCAGTCATTTTAAATAAAAGTAATCAGCATGTTTAGATTTGGTAACTTTTTACATTGCAATTTAGATTCAATTTAAGTAATTCATAGTAGTGTTTGTTCTTTACTTAATACAAGTTTCAGAGTGGAATTTGCAGTAAGTATTAGAAAGTACTCCTAAATTGGTTCATTGTAGTTGTGTCCTTTTTGCTAATGGCTGGTTTCAGAGGTTATTTTTTTACATTATATTTTAAGCATTACATTTATACTTAATGCCTCTCTTGTCTTGTAACCAGTGAAAACAAGTATTATAGAAACTGATAGAAATATCCCAACAGTGGCTTGCGGGAAATACACTGTTCATTCAAGTTGTACACACTCTATTTATATAGCAAAATTGCTTTCCAGACACTGAAAAGTCTTTCCAGTGAAAGCCCTAGGAACACAGTGCACTTTGAATTATCAAAGTGACATATGATCACTTTAACAAGAGCTTTTCACTCGCTGGCCATGAGTGCTCTGCCTATTATAGAACATGGTGAAAATTAACCACATGGAATTCAAGATGAACTGCACTGCATTAATACAGGAAGGCCATGCAGTGTTGTTTCGAAATACTTTAAACTTGTAAGCCAGCTCTAGCCCCCCTACTAAAAGTTTACCACAGTATTTTTGCGTGGCACTTTTACCATGCTTTCCACATGGTTATACTATTTTTTTTTTGTTTATTGTATTTATTTATCAGAGACACATACAATTTATAACACAAGTGTCACTTACATGACACAAGATGCATTGCATTTTCAATTCAGCCAGGAGGCTAATTTCCATTGACAGTCCCCGGGCAGTCATTGATGACAACTGCAATAAATCTCCATATTACTTCTACTCTATAGCAATAACCTCCTATTGAATATTTGATTAAAAATTCATACAACATTAAAGTCATAAATTACCTATTAAACATACATAACAATCAGCAGCTTACATAATCAAGTTACAGTACAATTTTTATAATATAAATATTCAACATACACAATTCAAATTCAAATACATCCTGAATAAATGAACGATTGCATAATTGATTATGGGTGGCACGGTGGTGTGGTGGTTAGCACTACTGCCACACAGCTCCAGGGTCCTGGGTTCGCTTCTGTCTGTGTGGAGTTTGCATGTTCTCCCCGTGTTCATGTAGGTTTTCTCCAGGTACTCCGGTTTCCTCCCACAGTCCAAAGACATGCTGGCTAGGTGGATTGGCCTCTCTAAATTGCCCCTTAGTTGCCCTGCAATAGACTGGTGTCCCATCCAGGGTGTAGTCCTGTGTCTGCGGGGTTAAGCTCCAGCTCACTGCAACCTGCAATCTATAGGATTAAGTGGTTAGAGAGAGTGGATGGATAATTGATTATGTTTCAACCAAGCCTTACGTTTATTACAAAATATTTTTAAATCCCTTAAAATCTTAATTTCTGAAGGAAGTGAGTTCCAGAATAAAGTACCTCTTATAGAGAGAGCTGTTTGGGCACATGCTGTTCTACGCCTTTCCACTTTACAATTCCCACATACAGCTTCCCTTGTGAGCCTGTTAGTATCTTCAGAGAGCTTTTGAATTCCTTTAAGGGTAGAGTACATAATCCATGCAACATTTTAAATAGTATTTTTGCAGAGGAAATGTTCACAGGAGGCTGTGTGGTCCAGTGGTTAAAGAAAAGGGCTTGTAATCAGGAGGTCCCCGGTTCAAATCCCACCTCAGCCACTGACTCATTGTGTGACCCTGAGCAAGTCACTTAACCTCCTTGTGCTCCGTCTTTCGGGTGAGACGTAATTGTAAGTGAATCTGTAGCTGATGCATAGTTCACACACCCTAGTCTCTGTAAGTCGCCTTGGATAAAGGCGTCTGCTAAATAAACTAATAATAATAACATCATTATCAAACCTCAGCAATTGGTACTTACTCAAAATGTTACAGTGATGGTATCTCACAGGTTTTTTTTATCCAAAATTTTTAGAGCTTGCTTATAAAGAGAACGTATTGGTTTAATTACTGACTCACTTGAGACCAAGAGGTAATACAATCTGATATATGTGTAAAGATAATAGTGTGCATGAATAGTTTAGCAGTTCTGGTTCATTTTAACTGTCCTATTAACCTTTTTAATGTGCCTATCAAATTTCAAATGTGAATCAATAATAATTCCTAAAAATGTAACTTGAGACTTCCTCAATAACTTCCCCATCAATTTGGACATCAAAATTATTAGTCCTTAATTGCCTTGTGGTGAAATACATACTAACTGTTCTTTTTACATTTAGAGTCAAACATGAAAAATTAAGCCAGTTGGATATATTCTTCATATGCTCTGTCAGTGTAGAAGCTGTCTCAGGGCAGGTTTTTGCAGATATATATATCAGCATACATCTGCAAACCTGCATCCTTTTTGGAATGAGGTGACCAGAAATGAACACAATATTCTAGGTGAGGTCTTACTAATGCATTGTAAAGTTTTAACATTACTTCCCTTGATATAAATTCAACACTTCTCACAATATATCCGAGCATCTTGTTGACCTTTTTTATAGCTTCCCCACATTGTCTAGATGAAGACATTTCTGAGTCAACATAAACTCCTAGGTCTTTTTCATAGTTCCCTTCTTCAATTTCAGTATCTCCCATATCATATTTATAATGCACATTTTTATTGCCTGCATGCAATACTTTACACTTTTCTCTATTAAATTTCATTTGCCATGTGTCTGCCCAGTTCTGAATGCTGTCTAGATCATTTTGAATGACCTTTGCTGCTGCAACAATTTTGCCACTCCTCCTATTTTTGTGTCGTCTGCAAATTTAATAACATAATAATAATAACATTGTTGTTGTTGTTGCTGTTGTTTTTTTGTTTCTTGTATGTTGTATTTTGTCACTGATGTAATTGAGATGTCAGTAGGAAGTGATTTCTCTCATTCAAGCTCAGCTCCCATGTGACAAGTTGTGTAACAAAATGACCCAGAGCATCAGCAGCAGCAGCTCAGCATCAGCTCTTCCATACTGTAATGATTGCGTGACTCACAAAGCCCCAATTGAACGAGGCACAGCAAATGAGCAACAGAACAATTATTTAACCCTACAGACGCCAGAACAGTTCTATAACCCTTCTGAAGATTCTTAGGAATTTTGCAAAAAGTAGTGATTTCGCCTATGTTATATTCAAATAAACATAACTCACAAACCAAGAAAAATCTATAATTACAAGCTTTCTTTATTTTAAACAAGACCAATCCCTCTTTGAAATTACACCAAGCTTGACAGTTTTTGCAAAGTCAAACTTGTTGTTTTACTTTCACAAATGAAAGCGGTTGTAAAACAAAATAAAACTAATGGAAACAACAGTTTAAAAACTGTATGCAAAAATATATTCTGTACAAGATTTGCTGTACAAATATTCATCATAGTGTTTTTGAATTCAGCAGTTTAATTTTGAAATGTTTAATAGGGACATAGTAAAATAAAAAGAAAACTGATACACAACAAAAAAAAGTAAAGCGTGCAGCTAACAGCGAAAAAAAACAGTGTGAATACTCAGAAGTGGGCTGGCTTCCCACGTCCCGTGGCAAGATGTCCAGAGATGGAGCGCTTGTTGTATCCCAGGTGGTTTATTTTGGAATGAAGGCTTGCTGGCACTTGAAAATTTCTTTGTCTTGTTATCCCTTCAGTGCGGAGCGCTGTCAGGAACTATAATCCCCCTGCCTCAGATTAAAGGGACAGAATACCGTTTTCTGTCTTCCAAAAAGACACATTGCTAGGAAAATAGAAACAAAAAAACAAGTACTACTTTCAGAATGAATGTGTGAATCTTACATGATCCTACTTCACACAAAACACAAGACAGGCTTCAGGATAATTAGCCAGAAGCCTCCTTTATTAGATTTACAGCAATCAATGCCATTCAGAGGATAGCTTTCCCTTGATGCCTGCCAGTCCATGCAAGGATCCTCAATGTTATAATCCCCAAAGCAGTGCTCAGTGCTCAGTACCACCCCCTGTTGGCTGATGAGCTACTAAACTGCTGCAATATCTACAAAACAAATGGGTGCTGGAGAATATAAGTTTTATCCGGGATATTCATCAAAAAAGGAATATTTCATTATTTAAAATGTATTTTATATTTCAGTATATCAATAATTATTTTCCGATTTTTAAGTAAGTTGAGGCAGGGGTGCACAATTCAGGTACTTGAGGTCCACAGCGCTTACAGTTTTTGTTCCACCTGTACCCCACATTAATGTACTGAACCCGTTTAACCTCATCTCATCTCACTGACAGGCGACAGGACAGAATCCGTAATGACACTCTATCACACAAGACTGCCTGTGACATATGGCTTAATCAGATGGAAATGTAATTCACAGAATGTATTTTGAACGGCTGGTACACTGTATGAAGACACTGTCAGTACATGACAGTCATTTCATTTTAGTTCAAGGTGCTTATCCATGTGTAAGCCCTCCCTCCTCAATTCTGACAACAGTCCTGTTTATATTTACGATGGATTTTGCAGTTTCCATGTCTGCTGTGAGCTGATTGGATTGCACCATAAAATAGGTGATAAAATATAGAGTGGACCAATAAGGGTCATTCCACCTCTTAGGTCAATTCATTCTTTTGTGTTGGTAATCCATTGACACCTGCTTTAAAAAAGTAATAAGGTTATTTGTCAATGTCACCCCCCACATGGGAAATCAATCGTGTCCAAGGCCATCAAAATGGTCTTTTTTGAGTGACATGGCTTTTCTTTTGCATTCACACACCTGCCCTGATAGATGTGATTTATATTTCATCATCAACCACAAGCAGAGGAAACACATACAGAACCCAGGATTTGAACCCATGTCATATACTGTACTGTATGAACCTTGTGTGTCTGTTCCATATGGATTCCAAAAACATACATTAAAGTATTTGCAGTCAGCATAAAACATTCTGTAAATATCTTATTTGTTTATGTCCATCTGAAAGCTATGGGTCTCAGGAAAGTTGCGACAGTAAGTGTCAGAATTCATTTCTGTTTGATATACTAGCTCCTGTATTATTATTATTTATTTATTTAGCAGACGCCTTTATCCAAGGCGACTTACAGAGACTAGGGTGTGTGAACTACGCATCAGCTACAGAGTCACTTACAATTACGTCTCACCCGAAAGAAGGAGCACAAGGAGGTTAAGTGACTTGCTTAGGGTCACACAATGAGTCAGTGGCTGAGGTGGGATTTGAACCGGGGACCTCCTGGTTACAACCCCTTTTCTTTAACCACTGGACCACACAGCTTCCTGTGCCTCCTAAATTCACACTCACTCACACCTGACCCAATTAGGCAACACCACTTAAGTAGTGGGCTTAAGTGGTGGTGCTGGCTTTTTTCAATTTGTGAATATGCTCTTCAGTTTTACTGTCCCAGTCGCTGGACAGTTTGTTTTGTTGCAAATGGATAATGGCTCCTTTCCTGGACTTCTCTCGTGCCATAAACTGATGAATAGAACTGGCACCACAAGACCGACTGCATTTAAATGAGGTTCCTTGTTTAATTAATCTGCCTAATACCATAGTATCCAGATCAACAGAAACATCCATGAATTGTGTCAGACCTCAGTATTTGGATTCCAGACATAGCTATATCAGTGGGATCAATGTTGAACTTACGGGATTCTTCACATTCCCCCTTGGGTAGCATATCGGAATCTATAAGAATGAGACCATGTTTCAGATTTTAACAGGCTTTACCATGTATTGCTTTCAAATACCCACATTACATTCTACATTGAGCGTTATTGTTTAGATACGTGCAACTCGTATTAACAGAGATAGTCAATTGATCAAGTTACCTTCCTTGGAGATAGCCCTCAGATAGATACACCGATGACCTCTGACAGTGTAGGCTCCTTAGAGGCAAGGGAGGCAGTCCCGCCTCAAAATTTCAAAGTGAAAACAAATAAAACATTTTAATTTGAATATAAATGGGTGTTGGAGTATATAAGGAGTTTTATCAGGGATATTCATAAAAAAGGTGTATTTAATTATTCAGTTTTTTAAGTAAGTTGAGGCAGGGGTGCACAATTCAGGTACTTGAGGTCCACAGCGCTTATGGTCTTTGTTCCACCTGTACCCCACATTAATGTACAGATCCCGTTTAACCTCATCTCATCTCATTGACAGGGGGCAGGACAGAATCTGTAATGACACTGTATCACACAACACTGCCTGTATCACACAGCCCTGCCTGTAAATAACGTGTGGTGTTTATGTGTTTTGGTGGTGGTTGGCAGGGACAGGGTTAATGCCTATCCTGCCAAATACATGTGAGAATGTGGCTGTTCCCAAATGAGATAATTGGTGCTAATTGGGAACAGCAACATCAGATAAAAAGGGAGCTTGAAGCTCCATTAGAGAGAGGATTGCCAGGGAGCTGGTAACAGAGGGAGTGCTGTGTGTAAGCCAAGGAGTATTGTGTGTAAGCCAAGGAGTATTGTGTGTAACACAATGAAGGTATGGTGTGTTTATACCTGAAAAAAATGTATGTGACCGTGTGGCAGAGCAGGGCTCTGCCCTTGGAAATACTGGCAGGGATGGAGTTAAATTCTCCTCCCTGCCCAGGTTGATTGCATCAGGTGGGAGCAATCAAACAATTAATTATCCAATTAAACACTCAGCCACCTGGCATAAAAGGAGGTCTCAGCCTCCCAGTAGGGGGGAGAGTTCTAGAAGGAGAGGAAGCAAGTGTGTTTTTCTGTGTGTGCTGTTTTTGTTCATTTTTGTAATCCAGTGAAGGTAATGCCCAGCCTGTAAGCCTTATTTTTGTAAGTTTCGTTTTGTGCTTATTGTCTGTGCTTTAGAAACCTTTTGTTTGGCCCTCGTGCCTGTTTATTTTGTGTTTTTTTGTGTATTAAAAGCTTTATTTTGAACTTTTCACACTGTCTCTGAGTCTCAACCTCTGTCATCCTGTCACATTTGGTGGCAGCAGTGGGATAGTGCCACCTGGAGGCTCAGGGCAGTATATATTTTTTTGTTTGTTTTTTTGAGTTTTGTGAGTTTCTTTTTTGAAATAAAAGCAAACAAAACAAAAAAAACAGCACACACAGAAAAACACACTTGCTTCCTCTCCTTCAAGAACTCTTCCCCCCTACTGGGAGGCTGAGGCCTCCTTTTATGTCAGGTGGCTGAGTGTTTAATTGGATAATTAATTGTTTGATTGCTCCCACCTGACGCAATCAACCTGGGCAGGGAGGAGAATTTAACTCCATCCCTGCCAGTATTTCCAAGGGCAGAGCCCTGCTCTGCCACAGACCGATAAACAGCTTAGCTGTCTGGTTTAGAAGAAGAAAACCAGTAAAGGCTTTGCCTAGCCTGGTTGAGTAAAAAGAGGAAAACGGATTAGCTGTCCCAACCCTTTAGTTTAGTCCAGGTCTCCAAGTGGAGATAGGCTTTTGTTTTGTTTGTTTTATTTTTTTGTCAGGGTAATTAGTACTTATATTTAGGAAAAGTCAGGAAAGCACAGCTCCGTATCTTAAACACACGCACCGTAATTTAAATTTAAACTCCAAAAACGGACAAAATGACCGCCTTGGTTGTTCTAGTGTTAGATCCTAACTTGTTGCATCCTTGTTCATATTGTATTTTAGTAGCATTATTTGCACTTACTGTAAACTATACTGTATTTAAATATTAATCTTGCAAGATGAGTCCAGTCCGGCCGGGTTCTGCTGGAATCTAATTGTAAGATCTCGATACAGCATGTTGAGTCCAGTCCGGCCGGGTCCTGCTGGAATCTAATTGTAAGATATCGATACAGTATGTTGAGTCCAGTCCAGCCGGGTCCTGCTGGAATGTAATTGTAAGATCTCGATACAGCAAGTTGAGTCCAGTCCGGCCGGGTTCTGCTGGAATCTAATTGTAAGATCTCGATATAGCATGTTGAGTCTAGTCCGGCCGGGTTCTGCTGGAATCTAATTGTAAGATCTTGATACAGCATGTTGAGTCCAGTCCTAGCTGGGTCTTGCTGGAATCTAATTGTAAGATCTCGATACAGCATGTTGAGTTCAGTCCGGTCGGGTCCTGCTGGAATCTAATTGTAAGATATCGATACAGTATGTTGAGTCCAGTCCAGCCGGGTCCTGCTGGAATGTAATTGTAAGATCTCGATACAGCAAGTTGAGTCCAGTCCGGCCGGGTTCTGCTGGAATCTAATTGTAAGATCTCGATACAGCATGTTGAGTCCAGTCTGGCCGGGTTCTGCTGGAATCTAATTGTAAGATCTTGATACAGCATGTTGAGTCCAGTCCTAGCTGGGTCTTGCTGGAATCTAATTGTAAGATCTCGATACAGCATGTTGAGTCCAGTCCGGCCGGGTTCAGCTGGAATCTAATTGTAAGATCTCGATACACCATGTTGAGTCCAGTCCGGCCGGGTCCTGCTGGAATCTAATTGTAAGATATCGATACAGTATGTTGAGTCCAGTCCAGCCGGGTCCTGCTGGAATGTAAATGTAAGATCTCGATACAGCAAGTTGAGTCCAGTCTGGCCGGGTTCTGCTGGAATCTAATTGTAAGATCTCGATACAGCATGTTGAGTCCAGTCTGGCCGGGTTCTGCTGGAATCTAATTGTAAGATCTCGATACAGCATGTTGAGTCCAGTCCGGCCGGGTCCTGCTGGAATCTAATTGTAAGATCTCGATACAGTATGTTGAGTCCAGTCTGGGTCCTGCTTGAATCTAATCCAGGACTTCAGAAGCAGGTTAGGAGACTGGCCCACGGTCTCATATGTGAGTCATAGGCTGAGCAGGGAGTAGGTTTCTTAGTAGCCTGAAGATGAATTGATGTCACTGGGCATTAAGTTGCGTTGAAAGTGTCTATGACTGGCTGGAATTCGTCTATATATAAGTTATGATATTTGCCCTTCAAATAAATGCAGTCTGAAACATATGTTCTTTACAATGTTACATGATGGGAGATGCAAGGCGCTAAATTTTCCATTGTATTAAAGATCATTGGGACTGAATTCAACAATACGCGACTATGTATTCATGGTAATTGTATTGTGTGTTACTACTGAACTTCATATTTTTAAAGCAAGATGCATCAATGTTTATACTCACTTAGCATTCACTGTTATGCTTTTCTATCTCTTGTGATGCCAGCACAAAGCAGTTTCTGTAGTACTGTTTTACAAATATTTGCTTGAATTAACATACAAAAAACAAGTGATTAATAAAATGAAGGCCAGTAATAATGGTTCTATAAAACGAATTCCAGTGAAGAAAATTGATTTTAAACTATGGCTCAGCACATAGAATAGGAGCGTGGACAGAATGACAGGTTGTTCAGCTCCGGATTGAGCTGTGCTCTCATCACGCCGGACTGCAGCAACGCTGTGCAACTGACCCTCATCTCATCAGGAGATCTGAATTCAAAAGCACGAAACGATGTGGGGAATGAAATGAAATTGATGGATACACTCCAATGAATCATCTTTATCTGACATTTCATCTGATGCTGTTTCCATTCACTTAGGCCTACAGTACATGCTTGCAAGTGCTTTATCAGGAGAGGCTGTTAAAAGCCATTTCTACTTCTTAAAAAGCCTTGTAATAATCTGCTTGAAGTGCATTGGACCCAGGCAATCTTATATAGGAGTACACCTCTGCATACTTGCCAACATTTGGAAACTGTTCAGCGGGACACTCGTCTCCGAGGGGGTCATACGCATCATACACATGGGAGGAGTCATACACAGAAAACACTCATTGTCATATAATAGACGTATCCCCCCCAACTCAACACGACACAACCATTACAACAGTAAAAATAGACATAATGATGTGTCACGAAGAGCACAGCATCTGGTTTTCACTAACTCAAATGTGCCGAATAAATGATTTATTTTCTATGGGTAAATATCGGGACTTTCTTCCTATGCATCGGGACACGGGACATTTGCTAGAAATTCGGGATTGTCCCAACCACATAGGGACTGTTGGCATGTATGCAGCTGTATTATTGGATTTGAACTATGGGTGTAAATTGCTTAGTTTAAACGTTTAAACGTTAGTAAAGTGTCAAACGTTTTTAATTTTGCTTAATCGTTTAAATTGTCAAAATATTAAGAAGCGGCTGACTGCATATAACAGCTACTCATTATTATTTTTTTTTTAAATTTTTTATTACTTCCTACCTTTGTCACATGGCATGATTGTCATTGGATATTCACCTCTCAATGTCCAGCATGCTTTTGGTCACATGACTAGTCTGCTTCTATGGCGTGGAGGAGGCGGGGCCCAGACATGCAAGCGAAATGTGATAAAATTGGGGCTGAAAACATAGCACGGTTGATTATTGAGACGATCGCAAATGGCATGCAACCAATTTCAATTGTGGAGGATACCGGATTCAACTTGAATGTCTTTTGTTGAGCCAGATTACAGAAGGCTGTGTTGATTCTTTATTTTTATTATTATTTTTTGCTATTCTGGGACTGTGACTCGAGCGATGTTAATATGTTTTTTTTTTTTAAAACAGAAGTTTGCTTCCATGTTATGTTTATTTTTTGCACTTTTTTTTCCACTGCTGCCAGTCAGATAAGTACAAACTATCGGTATTATTATTATTATTATTATTATTATTATTATTATTATTATTATTATTAAATGAAATATTGATTATTTGAATTAACGTGATACTGTCCTTGGAATAAAGTCAGTTTGGTGTGAACATAACTAGTTCTTGTCTCTTTCATATACAGTAAGTAGGATAAATTAGCGATTTGGATTTTAGCACTGTTTGAATAATTAGATTGCATAACATTTCTATAATAATGCAATTAATGCTTGCCCTCTAATCAAAACAGACCATTACCGTACCGCCGATGCTATTTTTTTTTCATATTGCCATTTATTTTAAAATGTAGCTAACCCACTTCCCCCAAGAAGGTCAACTTCCGTTTTTCTCCTGCTGTCGAGACCAAGACATCGAGGGGCATACTCCCCCATCACACAGCGTCTTCTCAAAATGTTTTTATTTTTATGTTTAAACGTTTAAACTATATATTTTAAAAATTTAAATGTTTATTAAATTAAATAGAATCTAACATCCCTAATTTGAACAACACCTGTATGGATTGAACAGGTTTGTGATAATCTGTGTGTAGTGCATTAGCCCCAGGCAATCTTATATAGGAGTACACAGCTGTATTATTGGATTGCCACTGTTGTTCACAGATCATCTGGAATGTGGTGATACAGTATTAAAGCACTTAGAATAAACAAACATGCAAATACCTGTAGTTATTTATACAACCTTTGGTAGAAAAAATAAATAAATCAGTATCAAGTATACTATAGTTTTTTCCCCATTCTCTTTATTTATCACGCAGTTCCATTAAATTGGTAAAATTGCATGGGGACATAAAAAAAGAATGTTCCTTAGTAAAACCCGACGATGCAGACGTTTCATGTGCAATTCATCAAGAAATACATGAAAAAAACGCACACAGAAAACTAAATACAGTACATTGAAATATTCCAAAAAATTCTAAAAATAATAAGGTGACGTTATTAAAAAAAAAAATAATAATAATTGCTTGCTTTGCTGAAATTTCAGGTATTTCCTGCCAGTTGTTTTGATAAAGACCACATAAATATCTTCGCCATGTGCACGCAGCCCCTGAGTCAGGATGGAGGTGTGCCAGGATAAAGCTGCCACATGGCAGGTAGGCTGATAAAGATATACAGAGTCCTATTTCATTGCTATTTGCAACACGGTAAACACTGCTTTGTACCCCTTCTCTGTTGAGGCTATTTTTAAGCTGGTGTTAATGGTAAATACCACTGGTATGTGCAACACTACCAAGCTTCACTGAAGACTGGGCATTGTAGCAGCTAATGATGCCAAGCATCTCTGAGTTGCACACATGGAGTGTGGGCCATGTGGATGTGGTGTAAAGCAATAGGGGGAAATGAGGGCATAAGGAAAGTAATACTGGAGCTGATATGCTGTAGGAATGCTGGCATTGAAGCCGTTGCTTTAAAACATTCAAACAGCAGCACCTAGAGAAAAGGCATGCACCCGTTAGCGTGTTAACTTTCAGAGCTTTCTACAGCCATTTAAAAAGCTTCTCATTGAGCTACATTGAGAGATGTATTCATTTATTGTAACTGTTATTATTTGTTGTCCCTATAAGTGTCTTTTGAATGGGTAATTCTTGTAGTGGTGTGGCAAAGTGGCAATTAGTAGCAGGTGTATAGCAGGTGCGGTGCGGATGCAATAATCCCAAGAACAAACAGACAACAAAGTACAGGTGAAATGGTTAATTTAATGATTATTAATCCAATGGTCTGATGACCAGCCAGCAAATAATAATGAGCTGGAAATACACAACAATGTGTATTACACAGAAATGAAAAGGGTTGCAGTCCCGTAAACAATAAGCACAGTTCTAACACACACAATTAGACACACACAAGTCCACAGTGAGTGCTCTCAGTGCTTGTGGTGAAGTACAATATAATACGTGCTATAGTTGTGAAACAAGTGGTGATAACAATGCTAATCATGACTGTAGTGCTGTGTTGATCCGGTTTTGTGCTGGCCCTTGGCGACAGCTCCGGATTCATGTTTAGCCGTCTAGTGCTATATACCAAAAACACAGACAGTTACTAAACAGACAAAACAAACAAAACACTCACTGTAACAGGGCGAGCAGCACTGTACAGGGTTTGTTTATTTTAGAACGGGGTCTCCCCCTCTGCCCCTGTGTTATTTTGCATTGGTTATTTGTTTATGTATTTATTATTTGTGACGGCGAAGCGCCGCGTATTTTGTTATTGTTTTGTTTGTGACGGCGTAACCAAATGTTTTTGTTTAGTAGCGTGGATGGGAAGCCCCATTTAAAAACTTGTGCAGAAGGTGGCCATCTCCCGAATTAATTAGGTGATTTAATTTGTTGCTAATCGGGAGATGGTCACCTGTTATAAAAGCCTGCAGCTCTCGGCACTCGGGGTGGGTGTTAGAGAGGAGAGAGCGAGCAGCGAGACAGAAAAACGAAACTACAATTAAACATAGGAACAGTGACGGCAATCAGCCCAGCCTGACCTGTGTTTTATATATTTTGTGCTCAAGACTTGTTTTGTTTGCTCTGTGAGCACAGTGTTTTTGTTTGGATGTTTTATTTATTTTGTTAATAAAACGCGCGCCGCCATTTACTTTAACTGCAGTACTTGCCTGGTGTGTGTTTACCTTCCTGCTTCTGCCTGACGTCACCGTCTAGCCATCCTGTCACACTCAAAAACTATTTCTTTTTTAGTTTGGGAACTCTCCCGGTCCTTCCAGTTCCTCGTATCTCTTAAACCCAAGAGAAGGAAAAGATTTTCGATTCTCCGGCCCCTTTATACTATCATGCATGACCCCTTGGTAAACGATTGCAGCTGACTCTATTGCCTGCAGCTGCTACCTCGTTTACCTTCCGGGTCAATTTGTTCCTGCAACGGAGTCTCGCCTTCTTCCAGGCTGACCGACTTCCCGACCCAGGAAATGAACTGTCAGGCCAGCCCGTCCAAAGCCTTTCTCTTTTGCTACTTAGCGCCCTCACAGGTTGGGAGGGAGATTTACAACCAGAACTCATTATATTTCTGTCACAAGTGGATAATTAAGTGTGTCTTTAGTTTTTAATAATTGTCCAATTCCAGTTGTATACCTGTTGTACCCCCATCCCCACCCCACCCCGCCTCTGTTTTAAACACTCACTCATTATATTGTTTGTGCAGTCAGTGTTGTCCTATGTAACTGCTTTTCATTTTTAAAACAGTGTTTAGTTTAGTTTTTTTTAAATAGTGTAGTGGTGAGTTTATATCTCCTGTAGGAGAATATAAAAAATTGTCCCAGTAAAAGTTCCCCCAGCAGAACTCTAAAGATTTTGACCTTGAAAGCAGGCATTTGTTGGGCCGGTTCCCTCGGTGCATTGTGACCTTGGTATTCTGTGATTAATTAAGCAGTAATCCCATCCTGTGCAGTCACCTTTCCGGGAGCTACGGAGAAAACAAATCTCACATTCGCATTGTCGAGGCGGCGAAAAGGCTTTTCCTTTTACACACCGAAAACCACACAGGCATGGCAACTCTCTGTGGCTTGTGGAAAAGTCAGTGGGAGTCGGGAACAACTGAACAGGATGAAGTGGGCTCAGGCTCCACACAGTAAAGCCCAGTGCAGTTTATTTTTGGAAGACTCTCTTTGCGAAGTTCATACCTGAGGGGTTGTGAGTGACAAGAGGTCTCTTTGGGATCCTTGAGTCCTCCAACAGAGACCTTCTATGGCAATAGCTTTTGTGGTCTCCTGCCAGTTTTGTCACTGCACATAGTGTGACTTGCACACATAGAGAAGCAGAGTACTGAGTGCCAGCAGGAAGCAATGGATATATGTCAAATATATGGGCTCCTGGGGAAGCATGATGGCACTTTGAGGCTCTGTGAGATTCTCACGGGATACAATTGATTTATGTCAGCTGATCTTTTTTTTTTTTTTTTTACCTGGGACACAGAACAAAGTTATTGCAGTTTGTATATGTATGTTTGTTAAAAATTAAGCAAAGCGATGGTTCTGGCAGGGAACTCACTTTAACCTTGGATAAACAGCAAGCATATTTTAGGCGCTTCTAATACCACCTGATTGAAATAAAAGTGAGCCATTCCGTGTCAAATCAACCAAATTCAGCAGGTCACCCCACTTGACCCTTTCATATATACACAACACGTTCTTCCCTACTTCGAAGTAAAAAGTCTCCTATAATTTACATGACTGAAAATACATTTCCAACCTTGATAGCCCCTGATATTGCAGGTGACACACACAGACATCAGAGCACCTGGTAAGGAGCAGCGACCATTCCACAGAGCAACATAATAACCTGTGTTAGGGAAATGTTATTGATCAGAGTGCAATGATAGAATAACCCATTTGCTAACGTTGATATTGACATAAGGTGATCTGCTAAGGCAATGACCCACTTGGCCTTAGGTTTACAATGTTGAGTGATGTGCAAGAAAGTATGAGAAAAGGAAACTATGGTAAACAATTAACCACAATAACCTTGCAAAGGAGAGTAGTTTGTGGTTGGTTGCACCTGTGTGGATCCTTATAGCGTAACAAAGTAGTTTATTCCATGTTTACCTTAATGTACAT
This sequence comes from Acipenser oxyrinchus oxyrinchus, assembly GCA_030684275.1. Classification (NCBI taxonomy): domain Eukaryota; kingdom Metazoa; phylum Chordata; class Actinopteri; order Acipenseriformes; family Acipenseridae; genus Acipenser; species Acipenser oxyrinchus. Next base: position 90,459,695 of record CM060249.1, read on the forward strand.
GTACCAGCAAACACCATCCATATTGTATATATGATTTTATTTAAAAAAACAAAATAATATGTACATAACACCAGTCTGTTGGGAACTAATTGAAAATTAATTGAAAGTACTGTAGAACAACCCAGTTAAGCTTTACTCCAAGACTTTTCTCAAGGTAACAGTAGTGTTCTATTGGCCTAATTGGTAGGCTTGTCTGTTTGAAAGGATGTGTCACATTTTAAGAGTGTAACAGCAAAGAGCCATCCGGAGCAGTGTCTGTGGGCTAATTAGTAGGTTGCAAAAAAAAAAGGTTATTATGGGTTGTTATCCTTCAACGTCTATCAATAATGGGTACTAGACATATATATATATATATATATATATATATATATATATATATATATATATATATATATATATATATATATATATATCTTTTAAACTACGTTCATGTGATACCCCTCCCCCAAAACACTCTCTTTCCAGTGGAATTGTGAAACAGAATTTACTGAACTGGACTAAATGGAGCCTTTCTTTAACCCTTCATTCAGACCTTACCCCAGGCACGTTTTATTTTGAACCATGAAGAGAGTTGAATCAGAGAGGAAACTGCATTTCTGTTACTAACAGCGTAATGAGTTTGAAACCCTTTGCAGCACTTTGTGACTGTCATCACAACACAGACTATAAAGTTGTGTTTACCTTCGTCCATCTGCTACAAAGACACCCACAAATGGATGGGTTTGTATATTCATGCTTACAAGTGAAGTTTGCATATGGTCAGCAAGTATATGTTCTACAGCAGAAGTTCCCAAAGTGTAGTGCAGGGGCTACTTGTACTTTGTACAATAAATATGGATTTGGTCTCATGCTGGAAGTGGTCTGTGAGTAAAATATCTACACCCCTTGAAATTTAGCATTTAGGGAACCACTGCTCTACAGTGCGGGTACGGGTAGGTACATCTTTTTGCCCGATATAACCCAAACCCGAACTCTAACTCTAAACCTAACCGTGACCCTTTTCTGATACAATTGAATACTTACATGTATGGTGTAAAAAGATTTACGCATTGTAATGTTGTGTAAGAACACATGTATTTCCTAAGTTAATTGGAGACACTTACTGTAAAGTGTTACCCTTATTACTGTGCAATAGTATTATTCTGCTTTGTCAGACTGACTGACAGAGCATGATTATGCCTCAAAGGCACCCTGTTAATATTGATCTGAGAAAAGATGACTCTTGAATATACAGAACATGTATGCTCATGGTTCCAGGGCTATGGTAAGGTTATTGGATTTAGTGTGGAATTAGACTGAAGCCTGTTGTATTATGTCTGATGCAGATAAGTACATGTTGGAAGTGTTCTGTATAATCAAAGTTATCTAAACCATAACAACTTTATTCAATAGTCTAGAGTGAAAGCATTTTATATTCCTTGTGCTAGAACAAATGCATCTGTTAAAAAGACAAAGGCAATTGCATTTTCAAAATTAGCATTTCTGGACCAGGAAAGTCTAGTATCAGGGAACACAGTGAAACATTAAACAGCAGCAAAACTACTATCAGGTGTTATACAATATAAGAGACAAGTATACGTGGGGTTGAGATCAATTTACAGCAGCACTGAACAGTATGAGTACAAAGACATTTTTGGGATACATTGTGTGCACACAGATAAGTCTTTGAAGGGTTAGACTGAGAGAAAGCATGCATGGTTTTATTATAGTTGTGTTTCTGAACTGAACTTGTTTCTGTTTCTGAATGTATGATGTTTCATTGGCAATTGAGACGAAGAAGAACATTCTGATTCTTGAGTCTCTTTAGCATTCTACCACGAATAGGTAAACTTGCTGTATACATCTACAGACTTTGTAAAGGTCTTATGCAACTACATCCAGCTTTTATTTAAATGGCAAAAGCAAAAACCCATCTGCTGTCACTGAAGTACAACAGGTGTGTATTTTACATGTCACTAACCCCACATCTCCAGAACCACGCATATATAAGAGACTGTAAGGTAAAGTGTTTTGTTTTTATTTATTCAACGTCAAAAAGATGCAAAAGCATTGGCAGAATCTGAAATATAAAAGACAACTGATGTTTTGATTTCCTTGGTTAAAAATGGGGTCATTTGGTTGAATGCATTGTCCGACATCTTGCGGGCTTTCCTTATCATATCACAATCTCCTAACAAATTCCTAGAAATAACCCAAAGCTGTAATTTCTCAAACAGATTAGATCATAACATATGGTAGCAGTTATCACAATGTAACGTTAAGAATAAAATCACTTAGGAACTGAGTCTTACTGTAAGTGTATGCAGACGTATGTAGGTATGTATGTATGTATCAGTGCCGGCTGATGGCCAAAAAAAATGGGCAGGCAGAAAAAAGGCAGAGGGCTTAAAACCCCAGCAGCAGGAGAGTCTTATTATTTTATTCTGACTTCTTCTTCTTCTTCTTCTTCTTAATAATTTATGTATTTGTCAGACGCCTTTATCCAAGGTGACTTACAGGTGTTACAGGGCAGTCCCTGGGCATTCTGGGAATTGTAGTTCTGCAACCCCTCTCGGACTACAATTTTTTCCTTCTCCCCCTTCTCTGCTATATATATATATATATATATATATATATATATATATATATATATATATATATATATATATATATATATATATATATATGTGTATATATATATATATATATATATATATATATACAGTACTGTGCAAAAGTTTTAGGCAGGTGTGAAAAATGCTGTAAAGTAAGAATGCTTTCAAAAATAGACATGTTAATAGATTATATTTATCAATTAACTAAATGCAAAGTGAGTGAACAGAAGAAAAATCTAAATCAAATCCATATTTGGTGTGACCACCCTTGCCTTCAAAAGATCAGCATCAATTCTTCTAGGTACACTTGCACACAGTTTTTGAAGGAACTCGGCAGGTAGGTTGACCCAAACTGCTTGGAGAACTATGCACAGTTCTTCTGTGGATTTAGGCAGCCTCAGTTGCTTCTCTCTCTTCATGTAATCCCAGACAGACTCGATGATGTTGAGATCAGGGCTCTGTGGGGGCCATACCATCACTTCCAGGACTCCTTGTTCTTCTTTACGCTGAAGATAGTTCTTAATGACTTTCGCTGTATGTTTGGGGTCGTTGTCATGCTGCAGAATAAATTTGGGGCCAATCAGATGCCTCCCTGATGGTATTGCATGATGGATAAGTATCTGCCTGTACATCTCAGCATTGAGGAGACCATTAATTCTGACCAAATCCCCAACTCCATTTGCAGAAATGCAGCCCCAAACTTGCAAGGAACCTCCACCATACTTCACTGTTGCCTGCAGACATTCATTCGTACGCTCTCCAGCCCTTCGCGAACAAACTGCCTTCTGCTACAGCCAAATATTTCAAATTTTGACTCATCAGTCCAGAGCACCTGCTGCCATTTTTCTGCACCCCAGTTCCTGTATTTTCGTGCATAGTTGAGTCGCTTGGCCTTGTTTCCACGTCGGAGGTATGGCTTTTGGCCGCAAGTCTTCCATGAAGGCCACTTCTGACCAGACTTCTCCGGACAGTAGATGGGTGTACCAGGGTCCCACTGTTTTCTGCAGTTCTGAGCTGATGGCACTGCTGGACATCTTCCGATTGCGAAGGGAAGTAAGCATGATGTGTCTTTCATCTGCTGCAGTAAGTTTCCTTGGCCGACCACTGCGTCTCACGGTCCTCAACGTTGCCCGTTTCTTTGTGCTTCTTCAAAAGAGCTTGGACAGCACATCTGGAAACCCCTGTCTGCCTTGAAATTTCTGCCTGGTAGAGACCTTGCTGATGCAGTATAACCACCTTGTGTCTTGTTGCTGTGCTCAGTCTTGCCATGGTGTATGACTTTGACAGTAAACTGTCTTCAGCAACCTCACCTTGTTAGCTGAGTTTGGCTGTTCCTCACCCAGTTTTATTCCTCCTACACAGCTGTTTCTGTTTCAGTTAATGATTGTGTTTCAACCTACATATTGAATTGATGATCATTAGCACCTGTTTGGTATAATTGTTTAATCATACACCTGACTATATGCCTACAAAATCCCTGACTTTGTGCAAGTGTACCTAGAAGAATTGATGCTGTTTTGAAGGCAAAGGGTTGTCACACGAAATATGGATTTGATTTAGATTTTTCTTCTGTTCACTCACTTTGCATTTAGTTAATTGATAAATATAATCTATTAACATGTCTATTTTTGAAAGCATTCTTACTTTACAGCATTTTTTCACACCTGCCTAAAACTTTTGCACAGTACTGTATATATATATATATATATATATATATATATATATATATATATATTGTTATATATATATATATCTACTGTGTATGCCCTCAGAACGTCTGTGCTGCGTGGGGGCTCGCTACAGTGAGGATAAAAAACATATGGACATTCCAAATTGGGGGAAAACAAATAAAAATAATAATTGGTCATGCTAAATTAAAAAAAAAAAACTGGGAATAAGAAAAGGCCATTTGACCCATCAAGGCTGGTCCCTTGTTAGCACACCAGTCTCATCTACTGGGGGGTCACATATAAAAGCACTGAATCTCGTATTTTTTAAATGTTTATTTCTTATTTCTTAGCAGCTGATGTGTATGATTTGTTTACCTTTACTGAAATAAGTATTCTGAAAAGCTGTTATGTATTCTACATGTTTATTAGCTGTATAACAGAACTATCATAAGTGTGATTTTTTCCAGCTGATGATAAATCAGAGGAGAGTTGCCTATCACATCGCGCGCTCCTGTCACCACTGGTGTGAAAGGTAGTGTAGCAGCGAAAGTGCCATTTTATCGCAGGACAAATCGCATTGCGTCCAGTGTGTGGAGACCTTTAGGGTTATATAATGCAAAAAGATTTACACATTAAGTACATTGTAACTGTGCATAATAACATTCTAATGATGTGTAAGCACACATGCATTTCCTAAGTAACTACTATGTAAATACACAGTAATTAGAGACATATTGTAAAGTGTTACCGTAATCAGTGTCTGCCTACAAAGCTATCAGAAAGGGTAACTGATACAGTAAGTGGCTGTTGATAAGGTTTGGACAGCTCCCTTGACCCTGGCTATGGGTTCAGGGAGTTTTGACAGCTATCACCTTTTTTACACACAAGGTGATACCTGTTAAAACCTTACCTCTGACATATAACGTAAATGGTTCACTAGTAGTAGTTCTAGATTTTCTAGTAGTAACTCAGACTTCACTTTTGCAGCCATGTACAGTAGAACCTGCATGTGGCTTTTGTGCCACACGCCCCTGACTCTCCCCTACTCTCAATCAGCAGAAGCTGGATGAGATCAGCCTGTCTGAAGGCAGCACGGTGGACCTGAGGAAGCCTGGGGAGGACAAGGACGAGGATTCAGAACTGGATGAGGAGGCCCTGGTCCCAGAGGACTGCTTTTCCCACAGTAAGTTGGAAACAAAATATACATTAACAGGTTACATTGTATTTGCTCCTTTGAAATTATGATGTTTGTTGAATATATTGAATCTGTATGTATTGAATATGTAGCTATAAAAAGCACTGGGGACTCTCTTTAATATACTGTAGCTCCAGAACAGGTATGACGGGCATGTTTTCCTACATAATGCCCAGTCATGAATGTGTTTCAACCCTGCCCCAGACAAGCTACTCTCTTGTGCCAATTGTACTGTATTCTTTCATTATGTTATGTGAAACCCAGACTGCTAGGAGCAGGGCTGAAGCCGCCAGCGCCCTCCAACAGCCACATTGAACAAATCAATGAACGCTCTCTCTCTCTCACTCTCTCACTTTCTCAGACACACTGTGCCCATAGGGCATTGCCTTTTTTGAAGCATCAGATTTTTTTTATCATACATCAATGGGACATCCCACCATCTCTAACAGGCAGTCAAGAGACAGAAAAATGCATTTGCAACAGCTGAACCCAGCTTAGCTGTTAAGCATATTAAATTCCAGCGGTTTTAATGAAATGAGTCAAGGTACATTCAGCCGTCAGGAGAGTGCGTATACTGGTTTCTACTGAACATGTTTGAATTGAGCTCTACTAATTGTATTGTCACGTAGTATTAGTGTCTAAAAAACATATCCCTTAAATCTTTTCTCTTTTGCTCTTCCATTAGCTACTGATGTCTAAAACATGCAGTTGCACTGCATTTTCTATATTTCCATTTTAAAATATGATATCTGGTGCTACATTAGGTTAAAGAAAGTGCTTCATTTCCGTGCCTTATTCTCAGGAAATCTGTTACACACAGCCAACACATAAAAGTACAGTAACACTGGAATCAGTACACAAAAAGCCCATTAGATAAAGAAACACAGATATGTAGGCTGATGCATGTGCTTGTATGGAGGAATCCGAGAGGAGAGAGGGTGAGGATGGAGGATGTTACCATTAGGAAGGGTATACATTGCCTTTATCTTTTTTAATTGCAGTATTAGGCTGTTGATCACACAGTTAATGTCGACTCCCTGGGGTTAAAAGGCTGCGTTTCTTAAGTAAGGGTTTCAGTGTCATTACAAATTGAGTTGCAACTACTTTGTTACCATATTCATATTTTAGGGTTGAAGGAAATAATTAAATTCAGAGCATCTCAGATGCCAGTAATGGAGACAGTCAGATGAGCACAGGATGTAATAATGCAATTGCAATGCCATTGCTCCATTGTTCTGGACATGTGACAGAAAGCTTTTAAAGAGTCGTTGATACTGGGTTTCAGTTGGGTAACAGCGGTAATCTCTTATCAAGTAGGAGCAACGAGATTACCCAACACACTGATCATTAAACAGGCCTAAAACTGGATTAGGACAGGAGAGTCATATGCAAAGTGTTGCTATTGATGTGTGAAAGTGATCTCAGGCAGCCAGACTCCATTCTCCAGTCTATACAAAAAAAAAAAAGAAAAATGAAGTAGTCATGGGGACACAGACAGCTACTGTATTACGTTCAAGTTACAGTGAGGCGTGCATAGTGCAGCTTGCCAGTGTATAGAGGTTGAAGTCTTTGTTGAATATGAGGGAGTCAAAGCAGCAAAGTACATTGGTTTTAGAGGGGTCCCTAGTGGAAATTAAGAGACTTCACAAGAAGCTCTGGGATCACACTACAAAACGCATCACTATATATATATATATATACTGTGTATATATATATATATATATACTGTGTATATATATATATATATATATATATATATATATATATATATAATGTAAGAGGATTTTGCTACACAACATCAGTGGTCAGTCCCAGCTCCACAAATATCAACAATCAAGGAAGGTATGCATGGCAGGCTTACCATTGCTAAGAAATATTGGATGAGCCTGTAGAGACATACTTTAATATACAAAGCGCCTTATATTGGCCAACACCTTTATTTTATTAAAAAAAAATTGATGTGCATGAATGCTTTCATGATTATATATTGTTAGTATTATTATTGTTAGTTTTATTGTTATTATTATTAATAGTATCTGCATAATGTACAAAAAAATGTGATTATATTTCTCAATTGCTGACATGATGTCTTAATTTTTTTTAGTTCAATATTTATTACAATTGCTGTTATAAACTGAGGTGCAACAAATTGTTATTTGTGTTCATGTTCTTACTTCTGGACCTTTACATTAAATCTTTACCCTACCATGACGTAAATAACAGCATGTTTAAAAAAACTATCTAAAAAAATGTCAAACTTCTAAATAAATAGCTATGGCAGCATTATTTTCTTTCTATTACATTTTTTTGAAAACTAAGCTCAAGTTTGCATTTAAAAACAAAATATCTGTTTATACAGCAATTGAAAATGCAGGTTTAATCCTTTCCCAAGTATCCTACCCATCTTTAGAGAAGGAAAAAAAACCTGATAACAGTTGCATAACACTAAAAAGAATGTCAGAGGCTTAAATTCATGGGCCTGCTGAAGACTTGGTTAAGTTTACACACCAAGTTTCATGTTTGCCCACAGTTGTTCTGTAACAAACAATTAGTCATACCTTTAAACACTGAATAGTAAACAAAAAAAACAGTAAATCAGCAGACAAAGGCTTCCGCGTTCTTGTCAAAGCATTGATCTGGTGCAAGGTAAGCTGTCAGTTATCCTGTCAGCATTCAGATGCAGCTTCAGGTTTTGTGTTCGAAGGGGGAAGGGTTAGACCATGCACACACTAACACTCTTGCTGCTGCCTGACTTGTTGTAAGTGTTCTAAGGTTTATTAAAACCTGGATTTTTTGATCAGCGTCGTCGTCAGTTCCCATGCTGTGACATTAACACCACACAGGGAGTCGGCAGGACCTGGTGGACACTTCGAAAAACCTGCTTCAGAATTGTGGAGCACAGCTGGTTTGAAACTTTCATCATCTTTATGATTCTACTCAGCAGTGGAGCTCTTGTAAGTTGACTTGCTTATTTTGTTTTCTTAGTTTTTTCTTTTACACATAATTAGGAGCCCAAAGTTAGAGGTTAAGAAATCCTTTGTAGTTCATGTTATAGGGGTTGACCTCTTGTAGTCTTGCCTTCATGATCCCTGTGTTGGAAACCCTGCAACCTGAGAAGCTGACACCAGACTTGGAAACTTAAGCTGAGGGAACGTGAAACCCCTTTTCCAGGAACAGTGGCTTGAAAGCTGGTTCCAGGAGACCGGGAGACCTAGTTTGAGGCAACTTTTCTGTATCAAACCCCAAGTTTCCCCTGGGCTTCATGTTCCGTACAATTTAGAACTGAGGTTGGGTGGAGTGGTGGTGGAGGGGGGTTCCTGAATGTGGACTGTGGCTGTAGGTTTGCTTAGTTTTAATAGCCTGTACTGCTCTGGCATTAAAAACATAAAGATAAATATATATATATATATATATATATATATATATATATATATATATAAAAGTGGTAACATGATGAATGAATTTAGCCTTTTTTGGTTTAGATTGTTCTGCATGTTGTAGAGAGCAAGGATTATGCTTGTTCAATCTGACATGACTTTAATCCTAATTATAATACCACCTGAGAGGAAACAAATCAGAGGCTTCAACCAGCTTCCCTAATGTCTTCTGTTCACAAATAGACATAGATGTATATGTTATGTCTAAAACCCAGACTTGTGCTCATCTATTTCCAGGAAATGTAGGCTAATTTCCTTGTAATTCTCCTTAAATCAAGTTCAAATGTCTGAGTTCAAATGTCTGGATACAGTACCAGACATTAGCTATCCTTCCAGGATTAAGAGCCTCGGTTGTTTAAAGCCATAAATACTGGATGCTTTGCTTAATTCCATTGTAGCAGGCATTACCATTCACCCACATACAGCACAATATGCAGAGACATTTTTTTTAACCAATCTGTACCAACAAAATGGAACAGGTTTCATGCTGTGCATAGGTTCTTTATGCATGGTAAAGCACACATGTGCCATAGCTGGGTGACAGCTCATTATTGTTGTTGTCAGTTACTGAGAGCACATGTTGTTATTTTTTTTTGCATGCCCTAATAATTAATGTTGTTCATATTTAGCATTAGCAGTGATATCAATACACATATACTATGTTGATAAAGGCACAGGTTTTTTTTTCCTGGAATTACATGTGTTCTGGTATTTACAGCAGTCTATACAGATTTATTTTGAAAAGATATAATCATTATGCACATTTCTGTGGAGACTGGGGTGTTAATTATACATTATTTTTCTTTCTCCATCAGGCATTTGAAGATGTCAATATAGAAAAAAGAAAAGTGATAAAAAACATTCTGGAATACGCAGATAAGGTGTTCACGTATGTGTTCATTCTTGAAATGCTCCTCAAATGGATAGCGTATGGCTTTAAGAAGTATTTCACCAATGCTTGGTGCTGGCTCGATTTTGTAATCGTGGATGTAAGTACACTATTTCTTTGTACTTTATAAATTATACATGCATGCTGACATGATGTTGTTTGAATTTGTTAAAAAAAAAATATGTGACACACAAAGCACTGTTGCATTCATGATAAAGGTTCAAATGTGTTTAAGCCAACATTTTTTTCTCTGGCAAAGCTAAAACTGAGTAGTCTGAACTGCTAGTCAATATTGCCCAAAGCTTGTAGTAGTAATTATTGATTGTTTTCCCGGTAAGCATATGCTTTAAATGTGTTACCATAATTCTGAGGCTATTACATCTATTTCTATTTAGTATACTACAGTGTTTTACAAGAAGTGTGTGTACAAAAGATGTGTGTTTTACATGAGAGCACATTATACAAAAAAGGTATCGCATGGCAACGTATTCATGTGCATTATACACAGGGGGGCATGGTATACAAATAATGCACATTATAATCTAAAATAACAAAAACGAATTCTAGTAAAGAATAAGACCTACATTCCAATACAGCATAGAGACCTATACATCAGAAATGAAAAGCAAGCCCGCTCTCAAACGACTTGCAGGCAAACACACCACAAAGGGTGATTATATTGGTGGGTCAGGATCAGGATTTTAAGGGGCACTTTGTTTAACAGTTAATAACTAGCATACTGTAGCTCAGGGGTGTCAAACTGAGCTCCTGGAGGGCTGCAGTGTCTGCTGGCTTTCGCTCCACCCCAGCTCTCACTTACTTCATTGGGCTAATTATTTGATTAATTGGACAAACTGAACACTTCTCTCCAGGCCTTAACATGTTTCATAGGAAATGTACCTTGAATCAAGTGCATTAAAAAAAAAAAAAATCATCAAGACCTTGAAAAATATGAAATATGTCCAATTGAACAAATAATTTCATTAATTATGTTACTTGGGAGCTTACGTGCGAATGAAAATCAGAAGACCCTGCGGCCCCCCCTCGAGGACTGGAGTTTGACCCCCAGCGTGTAGCTTATTACCACTTTGTTTTTCATTGGCTGTAAACAGTTCCTATACCAATGGTTAATATATACTAATGTCATTGTCAAACATACAGTAATGCGCACTGAACATTGTGGGGTTGATTAATATGTTTATGGGACTTGAATGATCCTCAGTGCCTGCTGCTGAATATGAGCTGCCCTCATGTGAATGAATAGACCCCCCTTGCACACTCACCAGGGTTACTGGAACTCATATGCACATCTCGCTGAAGTGGCAGCAGCTATAGTGCAGTGTCACTGGCCACCAGCACTAGACTGTGTGGAGGCAGGATCGGAGCCTAGATGCTACAAAGATAGGGGGGGAAGTTGGGTGGTGGTTCTTATGTTCAGATGTTTTGTAAATAAGATATTTGGAAGGATTTTGCTTCAGTATTTGCATTCGTGATTTTAAATTTAGAGTTCATCTTAGTTAATCTGACCCTATGTCACTTTAAAGTAAGGCTTACAGATTTCAATTTAAAAATAGGACACATTTAAATGATTGTGCTGCTGCAGCCCCTGTGGTGCCAAATGGAGGCATGTGTTCCTGTGCATAAAGCATGAGTGTGAATCCATGTTCTCAGATAAAAGTGATGCCATGCCTATAGCAGGTGGTGCTATCTCTGAACTTGATAAGGCTTTATTCCACTACTCTTTGTATGTAGCGAAATATGAGTCAGTAACATTAGAATAAAATGTGTCGCAAATGTCTATGCACAAATTGATTATTTCTCATTTTGCCATATTTTCTTTTGTAATATTACTGTCTACTTGCTTTAAATGTAGTTAAACCTCCCCCAACTCTCAAGAACCTTTTCTTCCTGGCTTTAAAATAAGCACATTGAAACCGGAGATTGCAAACTAACGAGTGGAGTGAGAATTCCTCCTTTTATTCTTAGAACTTAGCCTTTTATTCTTAGAACTTAGCCTTTTATTCTTAGAATCCCCCCTTGTATTCTTAGAACTCCCCCTTTTAAACAAAACAAGCACACATTAGGAAGTGAAGTGAAGGCTATGAAGTCCACAGCTTTGATATCATTACAATAGCATTGCTCTGATGATGTCGCTGCTCTGTTCTATGGGGTTGTCTTGGGGCTGGTTAGAAGCTAATTAGTGCTTGAGTTGCTCACACTAGCAGCCAGTGCCACCAGTGGAGCGTGAGAGTATCTGAAATTGGCCGTTATCCCTTTAAAAAGATGTCTAGCTCTGATGTCTTGGCTCTAGCCAAGTCATTTTATTTAGGTGTTAATGTCTGACGCAGTGATCGTTAGCTGCTGGATAATTGACTGAGCGATGGTTCGGTGTTCTGAGCAAAAGGATGATATTTATAGGTTATGTATTGCTCTAGGTAATTTAGCTTACAGTACATGGAATGTATGTCATTGTTAAAGCAAGTCTCAACATTCTAACATGCTGATAGCTTTTTAGAGGGCCCATAGAAAAGTGACAGCCATACTCAGAACCTGATTAGCTGAGAAGATCTGTGAGATTTATGTTTATTTAAAAAACAACTGGTAATGAAATCATTCTGTACATCTTACCTATTGTGCCTGTGAAACATGTGCCTTGAATGAATATTGTGTTTTTACTAAGAGAATGTTATTTGCTATACAGTTACATGTGTTTCTTTCAAACCTGCACATGGAACCTGCACAGATCGGATGTGCACAGAAGGTAAGGTTTATGGATATATTTAGGTAGCTAGAATCACTTGATCGCTTCCAACTATTATTGTCTCACATGTTTGGGATCAACCATATGGGGACCATAAAATAATTGATATATCTTTGTGAATTTAGGGGGTTTTGACATTTATAAAACAACATGCATTCCCATGTATAGCTTTACAAAACAGCTGTATTTGATTTTGATCCTGCTAGCAGAGACCTGTTACCCAGTCAATCAGTTCTCATGTTCGTCTCTCCAGCTCACATGTACTTTATACTTTCATTGAACTGGAAGTGTGACACATTATTTAAATGAAATTTCAATTTGACTGGCATACATTCATAAACAAAAGTTATTTGTGTACCCGTAGACACAAATAAAGTTGCTTGACTATTAGGAATGACACACAGTACAGTATGTTTGAAATAATTGTGGTTCAGGGATTACAATGGGGCTTGCATTCAAGTTTTAGGACTCATCATGATGACAGAAGATTGAATCCAAAAATATCTGCGATAATTAACTGGTCTGTGGTGACATTCAATCAAAGTATCCAGAGGAGAAGTGCATAGGGGATACTGAATGATGGCTTGTGGTGTACAGTTTAATGTAAGGGGTTTAATGTAAGGACATCCTCCTATGGTGAACAAAAACCATATACCACGAACAATCATTCAGTATTCTATGTATACCACAAGTATGTTTTCAAAATAAACAGCAATAAAATGCGTACTTTTTATATCAAATCAATTAATTCATGGATTATTTTACCTGGCGGATTTACTTTCATTTTCAACGAAGATCAATTTCGAAACCTGTTTATGGCCTCTTCTGCCAATTTTCAGTGCGCATCTCTCTAAGATGAAATCTGCTGGGATTTAAGTAATATGCAGGCAGATCGGTAACTGATATTTCTTGACTAAACTCATTTGAAGGAAATCGGGGTCCAAATCAAAACAACAATAGAAATCTGAAATGATTTCAGGCATTTTAATGTTGTTCTAAAACACTTATCAGTGGCAGTATTGTTTGAACTACCGAAGCACAGCTCCATCCTGAATTTCAATAGCACACCACTGGACTGGAATGGAAGCAAATACACAGTCGAAACTAGTCCCGGTAAGCATGTTATTTCTCTTGTGTTATTCCACTCATGTTATTCCGCTCATGTTATCCCACTTAAGTGGAATAACAACAAATTATCCCACTATAGATATAGCCCGGTATAAATGGTTTTATATTATAGAATGTTAGTGGGCTTACAGAATGTTAACACTAGTTTGTGACACATTTGGTATACATGGTTTTATATTCTAGAATGTTAGTGGGCTTACAGAATGTTAACACTAGTTTGTGACACATTTGGTATACATGGTTTTATATTCTAGAATGTTAGTGGGCTTACAGAATGTTAACACTCGTTTATGACACGTTTGCAAATGCAGTGCTGTGCTGATAGGGTGGACGTTTGATTGAAGAGTTCCACACACCAGGTAAAAGGTGATAGTCAAATAGCAGCTCTGTATTTAAGGGTTGAATCTACTCCTGATTGGGAAACAATGTCTGCAGCTGCATGTGGAGTACGGTTCAGTTTGGTTGGATATCATGGTCTTGTGGAACATATTCTCTACAGACTGTAGAAGACAGATTATCTTCAAAAAGAAGTTTAAAACAGTGTTGGCATCTTAAATAATAGCCCAGGTACATTCTGATAGAAAAGGCTTCATGTATGTATTTGTAAAAATCCAAGAAAAGGAATTTTTCAATATCCTTATTTTATTTTCATTGTACATTTTCATCCATTCTTTTTTTTTGTTAATCTGCATGAATCTCATTGCACGGCATTTCTTTGCTGCACAGTCTCCAGTAAAGGGACAGAGTGGAGTGATTATCTGCTCAAACCTTCATTTTGCTTTGTTTGATTTTTCTGTTCATGTTTGTCACATGGTTTTTTTTTTTGATTTTTTTTTAATTAACGAGTCTCTGTCCCACACACTCCCCTGTATTCACTGTGTTATCTCTGACTCGCAGCACAGTTGTGTTCCTATGCTACAGAAAGAGGAGTGCAGGCAGGCACCTGCTAGTCAGCTGACCCTAGCTGATTGGTTAACAGAGATTGCAGTGTGGAAGCAAATTGTTCATAGGAAGCTGCCTCCTTTTAAGGCCAGTGCTCCAGTGGCATCAACACATTGATGTAATAACAGCTTGGGATTTAAGAGGAGAGTTTATATTTGATTGCATGTTTTGGAAGCCATTTAGACAGATGTTTTGTGACATTGTGATTTCTATTGTGGTATTAACCCATGAGATATATCAGAATAGAGATAGACTCAGGGTGAGTTATCCACAGTGATTTAACCTACTGACCTAACCTCTAACGGCTATCCATATTATTAACACATAAACGAATGCATCTACTAGTACAGTAATTCATGTTAGCTACATTTGTATTTGTTGACTTGTGTATTTTTAGGGTACAGTTAGCTGGATTGTAATTACTTCTTAGTTTTATTTTTTTTTTACATGTTTTTTGTTTCCTGAAGATAGCTGACAGCATCATAGTAGTCAATTTTCAGTAGCCTATAGTAAAGAACTACCCTGCTACCATTGTATTTGTGTTGTAGGCTGTTTCTAAACTTACCTGTTAGTGATAATGTACAGTATCTATTTCCAGCATAGCCAGGTTAGTCCTCACTCTCCCCTGATATCCTGTCTCATTGTTTGCCATATCAACGACTGTAGAGGCTTTCCACTTCTAATCTCAAAGAAACAGAAAAGAGTACCCCTCACTTTTTTGGATGCGGGTCTTCTGTAGATATGCTGGAATAAACCCCCCGTTGTATTTCCTAAAGAAACCAGGAGCAGTAATTAAACAGCATTCTGCATTGCACTAAATTATATCATTATAGATTTACAGATTGTAAAATGGCCACAAAGTTCTTTATAAAACCTCTCTCTCTCTCTCTCTCTCTCTCTCTCTCTCTCTCTCTATATATATAGATATAGATATAGATATAGATATATATATATATATATATATATATATATATATATATATATATATATATATATATATATATATATATATATATATATTATATGCATATATACAGTTGTAGTCAAAAGTTTACATACCCCAATGAAAATTTATGTCTTCTAGAAATTTATCAAAAACAAAGATTTTTAGGAATCTTTTGTAGTAAAAGTTTTGCTTTTGTGCATTAGGAAAAAAAATTACAAGAAATAGGTGTCTACAATTATTTATTTCAGCAAAATGCTAATTCAAAAGTCTTCATACCCTGAAATTAATAGCTGGTTGAGGCACCTTTAGCAATAATAACCTCTTTGAAATGATTAGGATATTTGTCAATGAGCTTTTGACATGATTCCTTAGTGATTTTTGACCATTTTAAAATTGTTCCAGTTCATTCAAATTCCGAGGACTTCTCTTGTGCACAGCCTTCTTCAACTTGTACCAAAGATTCTCAGTCGGATTTAGATTGGGACTTTGACTAGGCCATACCAGAACCTTGATTTTATTCTTCTTTAACCATTCTGAAATAGATTTTGATCTGTGCTTTGGATCACTGTTGTGTTGGAACGTCCAGTTGAGCTTTAAACCAAGTTTTGTAGCGGAGGGTTTCAGATGATTGGCAAACATCTTTTGGTATACTATGGAATTCATTTTACCATGTATTGGAACTAAATTTCCTGTGCCATTTCAGGAAAAACAGCCCCATAGAAGGATATTACCACCTCCATGCTTGACAGGAGATATGGTGTTCTTTTCTTTGTACGCCTCACCAGACTTTCTCCAAACGTAACAACTATCGGTGTGACCAAGTGGATCGATTTTTTGTTTCATCACTCCACAAAACCTTTGACCAGAAATCATGTCCATCATTCAAATTCCGTTTTGCAAACTTTAAGCGATTTGTCCTTGTGACATTTTCCTAAGAGTGGCTTTGTCCTTGGCCTGCAACCATTGAGACTTCACCACGCAGTACTCGACTTATGGTTGAAATGGAAACCCCAATCCCATTTGCAGCCAGTTCACTTTGAATATCTTCAGCAGTCAATCTTGGATTGTTATTAACCTTCCTCACAATTCTTCTACTTGTTCTTGGTGAAAGAACCATCTTTCTTCCAGATCGAGGGGGCATTGTGACAGTACCATGAGTCTGTACTTCTGATAATAGAAACAATAGTTGAAATTGGGATACTCAAACGCTTGGAAATCTTCTTGAATCCTTCTCCAGCTTTATGACAATAAATAATTTTCTGCCTAAGGTCTTCAGATAGCTCTTTACTTTTTCCCATATTGCCTTATTGGTAATGACAGCAATCATCCTATGCCTAACCCTTTTATACTCTCTAAGAATGTTCACCTACAACCCAGCATTTTCTAGACTTTTCTGCAATTATATATATATATATATATATATATATATATATATATATATATATATATATATATATATATATATAATTATTTTATTATTATTATTTCTTAGCAGACTAATAATAATAATAATAATAGCATATATTTTTAGACATACTCTCTGGTAGAACTAGGTCAGGTTAATTAGCAAACATTTTAAATTAACTATACAATGCATGTTTTCTTCTTGTTTGCAATACTGACAAGGTCAGCGGTAGAAAATATTTTATTTTCTTGCTGTCTGTATATTCTGTAGTTATTCTAACAAAGAGGATCTGTGCAATAACAAAGTGCCTTGCAGGTCATCAGCCTCAAAGAGGAAGTTTTACACTCGGTATATTCTGTAGTTATTCCACACCCTGTGTCTTTAACAGTAGTTTTCTTCTATGTGCCTTGTCCCTCAATTCAGTGGCAACACTGGCCAACATATCCATTAAGAAAGTCTCCCAGTTGTTCCTGGAATGGCATAGATCTTTCCTCTTCTGCACTTGCATTAGCTGTATTTTCTGTATTTTCATTTAAAAATGATGCTACATTAGGTTAAAGAAAGTGCTGTTTCAGTGAAATCTCAACAGTGTCTTCACCTCAAGTGTCTTCAGGGTCAAAGCCTGTTACTGGCTAAGAGCATGTCAGTCGATAGAGGAACCATGGGCCATTTCACAGTTTAGGTAAAAGATGACCAAGGAAGTGCAACAGTATCTGAAATCATGGTTCACAAACAGATATTTCTGTTACATGTAGTTCCATATATCATGTTTTAAGGAAGCTGTTTTGATGAATTAAATCAAGTCTACAAATCTGCAGCTCATGAAACCTTGTCTTACTTTAGAGAATGTTTAAAAATAGCTCACTGAAAACAGCCTCAGAGCCAGGGAATGTACTCAATCAATCAATTTTATTTTATATAGCGCCTTTCATAGTGGACCACCATCACAAAGTGCTTTTACAAGATGCAGTAACAATAAGAAAATCCATAATACTTTAAATACAGAGAAATGCATAATATACAGTTTATAAACAACAAAAAAAACAGTGCATAATAAATGAAATAGTAGCAGCAACACAGCAGCTAATAGCAGATATCAGGCATAAAGAGCATGGAAAGCAAGAGAGTTGATTTAAAGTGAGCAAAGGTGGGAGCATCACGCACCAAAGCTGGGAGAGAGTTCCAAAGAGTCAGAGCCATGAAGCTAAATGAGCGTTCTCCAAGTGTGGTGCACTTTTGCTTGGGGACAACAAGCAGGCCAGAGTCAGAGGACCTCAGCTTGCAGGCAGGGACATAGCGGGTCAGCAAGTTGAGAAGGTACTCAGGACCTGTGTGATGAAGGGCATTGTAGGTGAGCAGGAGAGTTTTGAAAGTAATCCTGAACTTTACAGGTAGCCAGTGCTGCTGGGTAGGACTGGGGGGTGATGTGATCACATGTTTTACATCTGGTAAGGATCTTGGCAGCGGCATTCTGAACTAGCTGCAATCGGTTTATGGTGCGTGCCGGGAGACCACCATAGAGTGTTGCAGTAGTCGAATCGAGAGGAGACAAATGCATGACAAAGTATCTCCACGTCCGGGAGGGAAAGGTGGGTAGGGCTTTTGGAGATGTTTCGAAGATGGTAGAAGGAAGATTTGACCATGGAGATTTGGGCATCAAAGGAGAGGTTGCTGTCAAGAGGTACACCAAGGCATCTTACTGCGGGGGGAGGCAGCAGTAGACAGTTTCCGAGGTTCAGGGCAGTTATATTGAGATTCTTAAATTGAGTTTTAGATCCTACTAGAAGGAGTTCAGATTTGCTAGTGTTCAAATGAAGAAAACTGGCAGACATCCAGGACTTGATGTCTTGAATGCAAGCCAAGAGCCGGCCCATCAAATCAAATCAAAGTTTATTTATATAGCGGCCTTCATACAGGTGTATCTCAAAGCACTTTACAGGACAAAAAGAGTCAAATTTATAAAAACAAAACAAACAAACATGTCAGATGAAAACAGTTTAAGAATATATAATGTAAACACCAGTAACTAAATTATATATATATATATATATATATATATATAATGCAGATAAAATACAAACAGGTACAACAATAAAATCTAAAACGGATATATACATACATATGCTTTAGGCATACGGACCGGACCAGGTTCCGTGAGGGGTCCTATCCAAATCTATGGAAGTCCGGTACACCCTAAGAAAGTCCGGTACAGAGAGTGGACCGGTATGTGGCCGGTCCATCGCACAAACACTGGGCCAGCAATTGGTATATACACCCAATATCAATCAAACCATTTGTGTGTGATAATGGGGCACAGGTAGACACACTGTGCAAGTTTGACATTTCTCTGAGCCCCACTGCCTGAAATGCACAGGGGAAACCAAATAATACAGCTGTAGGCTAAGATATTGTCAGCTGTCTAATTTGGTATCCCCTGTGTTTCTCACTGTCAATACCAAACTTGTTTGTGTACTGTATATAAAATAAATATATAAACAAATATCTGTAAACAATAACGTTATATGTAATACATTACGCATTTTTAATATCATTTACACGACTCATGTTTATTCCAGACATAACAGCACAAACCACAGAGCAACAACATTCGTGAAAACTTTCATGATCATTTACTTTCAACTTTCAAGTTTTGAAATCCAAAAAATATATAAAAAATAGGCTGCTTTGAAACCGGCACAATCGTTTATAAACAGGTAGATTGTATAGTTAATACATTAAGCATTAATTATTTAAAGATTGTTTTAGCTGCGCATGTCAAAGATGTTTTTAATGAAAATAAACTATAACTGATTATACACATCACAAAGAAGTCATGCCGTCCTGTTGAAAGTTAGTAAATGATTGCAAAATGCAGCCGACAACTGCTGCGAGTGCACATCATTCGTATTTTACCTCAGACACGAGCAAAAGAAAAATTAGATGTGCCTGTAGAATGATCTCATTTTAAACATGCGCAATGCACCAGGGGATACAGATTTCTGAGGGGGTACTGAATTGGTTACAGCACCGGCAGTGTCATAGACACCTGAAGCTCTTTTTAGACTGATAAACAGTCCTGAGCTATTAACCAGCTTGGGGAGCCTGATCTGGGATTTACGGCCATGCTGACCACTTCAGTAGAGAAAAAGCGCCATGGGCCGCAGATGTTGAAGTCCAATCCAATTTTTTTGACTCTCCAATGGCGGTGCGATACGTACCTTAGTACAGGGCTCAACCGGATAGCCGACAGGTTTTTGCGGTCCAATATGCATTCCTAAAATCAGGGGTGGACAAATCACTATTATGTGTGGTAGACCAATGGGCTAACAAAAGTTAAACTATGGTAGCCCACCACAAATTTTGGTAGCCCACATTTTTCAGTAGATAAACATTTCCATTTAACACTACGCACCATTAAAAAAACACTGTAGACATACAGTGCCTCCCAAAAGTATTGGGATTTTCACTATGAACTCTAATAATAATAATCATTTCTCCTGAAAAAAAACATGACTGATAAGTACAACTCCTAAGTGTTTTATCTTTAATAAAGTCAATTCAGTTCTACCCTCTTAGGTCAATTAAACAAATTGATAGTGTTGAACCTCTTTATTTTGAAGGAGCAAAAGTATTGGGACAATTGGCTGACAGGTGTCTCTTGTTGGTCAGGTGTTTGTTGTTGTGTAATTAGGCACTCATAAAAGAGCTGTGAATATCCTATCAACCTGTCTCGCTTTGACATCGGTGTTTGGAGTCTGTAGTCGAAAATCAATATGAAAACCAAATAACTTTCTGTTAAAGAAAAGCAGGCGAAGCTGAAAGAAAAGAAAAACTCATTCAGAACCATAGCACAGTAATTGGGCATACCAAAATCAACAATTTGGAATATACTGAAGAAGAAAGAAACCACAGGTATAATTACCAATCAGCCAAGACCGGGTCGGCCAAGAACAACATCTGCAGTTGATGACAGAAAAATTATCAGAGCTGTCAAGGAAAACCCTAAAACAACTGTCAGTGAAATCACCAACAACCTCCAGAGTGCAGGGGTGAAGGTATCAAAATCCACAGTTTGCAGAAGACTGAGACAGCAGAAGTACGAAGGCTACACTGCAAGATGTAAACCTCTCATCAGCACCAAGAACAGAAAAGCCAGATTTGAATTTGGTTGGAAGTACAAAGATGAGCCAGGAGAGTTTTGGAACAAAAGTTTTATGGACAGATGAGACCAAGATAAGCCTTTACCAAAGTGATGGAAAGGTTAAAGTGTGGAGAAAGAAAGGAACTGCAGATGCTCCAAAGAACACCACCTCATCTGTGAAGCATGGTGGAGGTAATGTCATGGCCTGGGCATGCATGGCTGCCTCTGGAACTGGCTCACTCGTCTTTATTGATGTAACTAATGATGGCAGCAGCAGAATGAATTCTGAAGTTTACAGAAACATTTTGTCTGCTTATGTAGAAGAAAATGCTTCCATACTTATTGGGCGGCGCTTCACCATGCAGCATGACAATGACCCAAAACATACGGCCAATGCAACCAAGGAGTTCATCAGGAGAAAAAAGTGGAAAATCTTAGACTGGCCAAGTCAATCTCTCGATTTGAATCCAACTGAGCATGCATTTTACATGCTGAAGAAAAAATTGAAGTCAGAACACCCCAAGAATAGACAAGAACTCAAAATGGCTATAGCAAAGGCTCGGGAAAGCATCTCAAATGATTACACAAAGAGTTTGGTGAGCTCAGTGGGTCGCAGACTTCATGCAGCTATTGCCTCAAAGGGATATGCAACCAAATACTGACTTTTACACCCTGAAAGTTACTTTAAGTGAATGTGTCCCAATACTTATGGTCACTTGAAATAAGTGGGTTGAACACAAAGTATGTTTTTTTTTTCTAATATGATCAAATGTATGCATGGGATTACCCAAAAATAAAACATATATTATTGTACTTATTATTCATATTACTCTCATGATCACAAATACAAATTGCTTGACTGTAAAGCAAAAATAACAGGTTAGACCTCACTGTCCCAATACTTTTGGAGGGCACTGTATACAATTGTAAGGTGGTAAGGTTCAAAAAAGAAATCCAACATCACTTCTGAGGGTCACTAATATATATTTTTTTAATCACATATAACCAAATACTGCCAAAGTTTGCTTACAACCTAGTTTCTGTTAATATTTTCTACCAAACAACAACAAGCTAAAAATAGTTTTCTTATATAAAATGTAGGGAATTATGTTTGACAGCATCATTTGCATTATTTTTTCAGACTTTATCCAGGCCCAATATATAGAGGCTGAGTAATCATGTGGTACAGTTTTCAAGACGTTTCATACTATTTAGTGACCCATCTGAGCAGTTTTTGCCCTTGCCAAACTCACATTCCCTTTTGAATATCTGGCCATTTGTCTTTTTCAAGTGTCACCGATAAATAATAATATACTTAATGCTGAAATATTTTGTATCTTGCACATTATCTGAACACAGAAGTCTTTAAAACGTATGAGGGGAAGTTTATTTGTGTACAAGGGTGTTTATAAAACTGAACTTTTTCTCAAGGCGGAATTGAGAATTCCTGCAACTGCCCTTTTAAATATCTGGCCCTTTGTCTTTTAATGCCCATTCTTCTATTGAGTTCTCAGACTGTGGTGGGCGAGGAGGTTAAATTATATGGATGAGACATTATATTAAAGTTTGGGCACAGACTGCAGCACAGACTATTTAACTACAAGGCCTCCCTCGCTGTCCGGAAAGATTATGTAACTGCAACCCTATTAATGTAAAACATAATTTAATCTGCACAGATATCTCTCCTGTGCCACATGGCTACCATTCTCAATTATGACAATTTTGGCACCATGAAAACTCTCAGGACACTTAGGGCACTGAGGCCTCTACGAGCACTCTCCAAATTTGCAGGCATGAGGGTAAGGGTGACTTTTAACAATCATGTATCCTTCATGTGTGTGTTTTTCACAGACTTTGCTTATTTTTCCTTCCTCAGATTTGAAGAAAAAAGGATAATAATTTGGTAGAAACAGAGTCTTAACCCATTATAGTTTGCATGATGTGGGGGTTTAGGGTTAGGGTTAGGGTTAGGGATAGGGGTAGGGTTAGGGAATGGGTTATGGTGCAAAAAGATTGACATATTGAGTACATTGTAACTATGCATAATAACATGATTGGGGTGACTGGGCTGAGTCCCTGTGAAGTGGCTGGTTGTTGTGCTGTGGGTCTTCCTGTTTGTCTTCAATGGCAGGTAGCCTTGTTTGCAAGCATGTTGAACTTGCAAGGTGCCCTCACAGTTAATGGCTGTGTTGTCACCCATTCGGCTGTATTGAATTATTATTATTTGTTTATTTAGTAGACGCCTTTATCCAAGGCGACTTACAGAGACTAGGGTGTGTGAACTATGCATCAGCTGCAGAGTCACTTACAATTACGTCTCACCCGAAAGACGGAGCACAAGAAGGTTAAGTGACTTGCTCAGGGTCACACAATGAGTCAGTGGCTGAGGTGGGATTTGAACCGGGGACCTTCTGGTTACAAGCCCTTTTCTTTAACCACTGGACCACACAGCCTCCTGTATGCGATGTATGAGTGGCTTTAGGCTTTGACCAATATAGCCACACATAGATTATTAAAGCAAAACCAAGACAAACTCCAGATTAACTCAGAGATTAACTCTTTATCCAACCCGCAAAAAAAAACTGCTTGATTGTTAGTCATTTGAGTTCCGTCTGAAGGTTTGTAGTTAGGTCAGGTTATCATTTAGATTTGAATGCGTTTGATCTGCAGAAACCACATGGGCACCTGAAAGGGGAAAATCATGTGCAGTTTTGGGTTAAGGCTCAAGGTTTCAACCAAATACAACATTCACGTTTTCTTTTCTCCTTCTCTTATAGAAATGCCATACAGAAAGTCATCCAGGTGCATAGATAACACAGCCAATCTCTTTCAACAGGTTTGGTGTGCATTTGCTTTCCTCTAAAGGTGCCGTGGAGCAGTAATAGCAGATTGTGGATCTCTCCTAACAGCCTGGGCTCTTGCTCTTGTGTCTCCATATAGGTCTCTTTAATAAGCCTTGTAGCTAGCACCCTGGGATACTCGGACTTCGCAGCCATTAAATCTCTTAGGACTCTCCGAGCTTTGAGACCATTAAGAGCCTTGTCCCGATTTGAAGGCATGAGGGTAAGAGATGTTTACACAGGTCCACTCTCTCTGTTCATAGTATTCAATGAGGGTAAGACATGTTTACACAGGTCGACTCTCTCTGTTCATAGTGTTCAATGAGGGTAAGAGATGTTTACACAGGTCCACTCTCTCTGTTCATAGTGTTCAAAGTTGGATTGAACTGGCCAAGGGCCAATTGCTTACGGCTGCATTTTTTCACAGTAAAAAAAATGGCTTATTTACGGCATTTCACGGTCTGAAAATATACATTTAAATATATTTCACAATTAAACATAATATTTATTGTCACATTCAAAATGGATCATTTTCTCTAAGAGTTATTATATAACAAATGCTCCTAAATGTTTAAATTCTTACCTGAAAAACAGTAAATGCTGAATTGTAGAATATTTCGTTTTTTATTGTCCACCTTTTAAAGACATTCTTTTTTCACCATCAGTGAATTATCAAACAAAATAAAAGCACAAATAAATGTAACAATAATAACAGACATGAAATGTCCCCTTCTTGTACTGGACAGAGCGATTTTAGCAGAAATATTTCCGAACTCTCATGCAACTGGTGTCTTTTTAGACATTTTAAAGAAATCGTGCAGCTCTATGCAAACTAAACTGGCTGCCAGGTTCCTAAGTGCAGTGTAACAGGTAGTGCGTCAATAAGGTAAATGTTTGCTGTATTTATTAATTAAAAAATAATAATAATTAATTTAGAGTGACCAATTATTACTTTTATGTATTTTCCCTCAATTTGAAATGTCCAATTATGTTTTTTCAATGCAGCGGGTCCCCACACAGCACACATGTTCTGAGGGCGTGTGAGCGTCCTCCGATCTCACAAGCCTAAAGCCAGAATTGCTTTTACACTGAGCAATCCAGAGCAGAGGTGGGTGGGCTACTGATCTCAGAGAACAGAGACCAGCCCTACCTCTTATCCACTCTGAATGTGCTCGGTGTCTGGCCAGTAGGGTTCGCTGTTGTGCGATGAGGAGAATGAGTCTGTGCCGGTTTCCCATCCCCACCCCTGGGAGCGTCAGAACCAATGTGACGCCCCCTTCGGGGTCCCCAGCAAAGTTCGTCCTCTTTACACAGCTCGGACGCGAACTGGTGCCGTCCAAACTGTATGACTCATCCTGCGCTCCCAGCGGCAGCACTTTAACTGGGTGAGCCACTCTGGGACCCGCTGTATTTATTTTTAAGTGAAATCTGTGATAGCTGAACAAAATACAGCCTTAAACATCATCATGTATTTCCTGAAAGTCCAATTTTAGCCTACTGTTACAGTATATAACACAGTTCTACAAAAGTCTGCTTATTTAATGTAAGTTCTTGCCATATGCTTTCCCCCATTCTTACAAATTTTGAGTTATTACACCAGTATCCTAATTTAATGCCTAGCATATACCCTCATTTATCAACCTTTATTTGTATTATGTAACAGTAAACTTATTAAAATAAATATTTTTATCATCCAATATTTTTTTCATAAATTCATTAGTTCATTAGGTTGCACTAACAATCACTGTTATAGCACAGTGTATTGAACATATTGTATGTTGTTTAACATAGATGTCATCTTAGTGTTAAGGTCTAATTGTACATTCGCCACATCCTCACATACAGTACTGGTGAAGATTGAAGCACCACGTGGCCTCAATACAGCTCTCAAACATCTCCAAGTACAACCGGTACACCCGAGTGTAACCATTAACCTGTGCCCCTGCCATTAGCTTGTGTTGGGGGAGGGCTTAACAGGCACTGCCGATGGTGTGTGCATTTTGATAATTGCTAGAAAAATATGCCATTAAAAAAACTATTAGACTGGCAAGGACTTCAGACAGTTGGATGTCTCGTTGTATTTGCCTTTTTTAAGTTCATTACAATCCTCTCAGAACAGCACAATGTGTTTAAGACAATGTACACTTAAAATGCACACACTTTCCTATTCCATTTATAGTCATTTTCTTCACTTTTACAACTGTTGCCTTCTGTTCAGTAATTTACAGTATACTTCATTATATTTCTTTCTCCATTATTATTTAATACAATGGTCCAGATATTTTGCACCACTTTCTGAGAAAGGATAATAAAACTCTTACAACACATGTTACCGTGGCACAGTGCTTGTTAATAGTTTTTTTGGATAACTTTTCATTTCGCACACCAAAAAAAAAAAAAACAGTATAATTTTTTGTCCTGTCACATGATGTTATGTAACCACCAAAATGTGTGTCCACCAAAAAATGCCTTTACTGTATGTCCTTTATTATCCCCTGGAATAGTATCTGAATTTGAAATGCCTGAACCTTACCATCAGTATTAAAGCTTGTTTTTAATCCCTCAGAATGTCTATGCCATTATAAGGCAGACAAAACATTATTTTTTGCAGCATTGATTTCCATATATGCTGGAGAAAAGTATGCTTACAAATGTAACTGAAAAACATCTGCATTAGAACCCACTGCCCCTGCCAGTATTATCTGTGTATTTGTGTAATAATTGAAATATATTGAAGAGGTGTGCCGGATGATTGATTTAGCAGTAACAATTACAGCGATTTAAAGACAGAATGATACATATGATTATGATTGTAAGTCGCCCTGGATAAGGGCGTCTGCTAAGAAATAAATAATAATAATAATAATAATAATACATAGTGCCTTTTGCTTTTCATAAACTTCCATGTGTTAGATATGCAAAATAATGGATTGATATCATCATTAACTCAGCACACCTCTATAGTATAGATTTAGGGCCAGATATTGAAAGAATTGGAGAATGTATGTAATTTATGTTGTGAATATCTTGTATATATTCACAAGTCTGTGAAACTCAAAAGATTTGCGGGGAATTGCTAATATCGCAAGGCTGCAGAAATAAATACATTTCAATGAATCTAAACAGGACATTTCTCCCCCAGCTCCCATTTTCAATTTCAGTCACAGCTCAACTTCTTTCTGAAGGCAGAATTTCGGGGGTAGAAATCCCTGCAACTACCCTTCGAAACTCACATCTCTTTTGACTATCTGGCCCTTTGTCTTTCAAGAGTCATCGATAAATAATAACGGATTTAATGCTGCACTATTTTGTATCCTGACACATTATTTGAACACAGAAGTATATAAAGCTTATCATGGGCATGTTTATTTGTAAACTAGGGTGTTTATGAAGCTGATCATTTTAACCCTTTACCTGCTGTCCAGCATAATGTAGCCCAGAAGTTATGAGTAGTAGCTGTGCCCTCTTTATTTATCCATAAGTATTTTAATAATAAATAACACAAGAATATAAAAGCATGTATGTTGATGGATACAAAATTGTAGTACATGTCTAAAAGGACCATGATACCATTTTGTGATATATTATGATATATAATGATCCACAGTTTTGAATTCTGACTGCTTTATGAAAAAGCCCACATTGATACACTCTCCTTGCAGTTAATTTTGGGTGAAGGCTTCCCCTGCACGTCCTAAAGTCAGCTGAATGCTGCAGAGTAGATTTGAGCCTCTTGGGTTCTGACCCTGCCAGAGCTACGAAGATAATCAGAATCAAAGCCTGCTCAGCACATGGTTAGGAGACCTCCACAGATCAGGAGGTTCCAGCAAGTTTTAAGGCACTGTGCTGGTGGAGATACAACTCATGATAAAACATTAAGAATCAAGGGCCTTTTTAATTTTCCAGGTCACATTCCAATACAGGTCAAATCAGCAGCCAATAAGATCTTGAAGAAGCTAATGTAATGCCAAGCTGGAAGCTATTCACCTGGAGCAGGGCATTACTCCAAACAAACTCAGCCTATTGTATACCCAGTCTGGAAAAGCCCTATTCTGAGAAACTGGGAGGAGAGTGTAACCTAACCATAACCCCTTTCTGATACAATTATATACTTACAAATATCGTGCAAAAAGATTTATACATTATGTACATTGTAACTATGAAGAATAACAATGTGATTACATGTAAGTACACATGTATTTACTAAGTAAGTACTGTGTAAATATGCAGTAATAAGAGACCCTTAATGTAAAGTGTTACCCTGAGCTTATATAACAGTTGTCAGCAGTGTACAATGCTGGTGTTGTGAAGATTAATGACAGTTGTGTTTTTGCCTGGCTTCTAAACTATTCCCTCTTGGTATATTTTCCTTCAATGCAGGTGGTGGTGAACGCACTCATTGGTGCTATCCCTTCTATCATGAACGTGCTGCTGGTCTGTCTGATCTTCTGGTTGATTTTTAGCATAATGGGGGTGAACTTATTTGCAGGCAAGTTTGGAAGGTGTGTAAATAGCACAGACCTATACATCTTCAATGCTTCCGAGATAAATAACAAAACGGAATGCGAC
Organism: Acipenser oxyrinchus oxyrinchus; assembly: GCA_030684275.1. Taxonomy (NCBI): domain Eukaryota; kingdom Metazoa; phylum Chordata; class Actinopteri; order Acipenseriformes; family Acipenseridae; genus Acipenser; species Acipenser oxyrinchus. The sequence continues at coordinate 90,488,212 of CM060249.1, forward strand.
GCCTTTGGGAACGCCACCTACTGGACCAGAGTGAAAGTGAACTTCGACAATGTTGGCGCTGGGTACCTGGCCCTCCTGCAAGTTGTAAGTACTATATATATATATATATATATATATATATATATATATAATATATATATATATATATATATATATATATATATATATATATATACACACACACACACACACACCAGAAGAGTGTTTGAGTGTTTCCTCCTAAAACATGACAAAATATCCTAATATTTTAGTTACACAAGTAATCCAGTTTATATTATTTAAACTGCTGCTATGTGACAGTAAAAATCTTCTCAGTCTCTTGCTATTTCTAGGCATTGTGTATCCTAGCAACAGGTCACTCAGCTCTGTTCCATCAACCCTGTCTGACTCCACTCAATACAGACCTTTCATTTCCATCTAGAAATAGCCAGTTACTAGTCATTCACAGAAAGCCTTCAATTAACAGCAACACAGGGAAAGGCTAACTATAGTGTTAGCATGTGATAAACTCCCGCAGTTCTTGAAGGAAAATAATACCTCTTTCATTCACTTCTTTCATTCACATTTCTTTTTTTAGATATTCCGGTAGAATTATTAATTTTAAAACATATTTTAACCCTTCCATCTGACGATCGCGAGCAGCAACATTTATTAACGATGTGGTAAATACTCTCCCACAGAGGTTATTGTTTCTAAGAGTGTGATATAAGCAATGTAAGGTTTTACATGGAATGAACTATGCAATGTAGATGAGACCAGACCATGTTTCAAATTTCAACACTATCATTTATTAATTCCAAATACCCACATTACATTCTTCATTGAAGATTATTGTTTAGATACAATACATGCCACTAGTATTAACAGAGACAGACAATTGACCAGGTAACCTCAACTCCTGGAGAGAACCTCAGCTTGATACACCAATGTTCTTGATGATCTGGAGGTATTGGGAGCTTCTCTGTCTGTCCACAAGCAGCTCAGAGCCTACGTGACTACAGTGTGTTTCTGTTGTCTTACTAATTATAATTCTCAGCAATAGAAATTCATTATTCAGCTGGTACTTCACAATACAAATTCATTATTCAGCTGGTACTTCACTCAGGGCAGACCGACCACAACATACTCTCCTTTACAAAGTTACTGTGGTTAACTGTTTACCATGTTTCTTTCTAGCACATGCTTTATCATTCAACATTCTAGGCCAAATGCAAAGCAGAGTTGCCTTAGCAACTCTACTTATGCCAATGTCACCTCCAGCAAACTGGAGCTATGCAGACGGCTCGGGGGCAGTGCCTTTAACAACATGACTCCCTGGAATGTGTTGTTGCACTTGAAAATGGCTTTATAGTGGAAACGCTTGACATTGAAGTTGTAGTTTTTATGTTTTTTGTTGTTGTTTTTTTTAGTTTTTTTTAAGTACTTGTAAAGTCTGAAATGTCTATTTTTTGTGTTTCCTTTTCCAAGGCAACATTCAAAGGCTGGATGGAAATAATGTATGCAGCAGTGGATTCACGTGGTGTAAGTATTCCTGAAAGAAAGTGATGCACAAAACTTCATCAGAATACTCATGTGGATTAGCATGGCAAGTTTTGGGTTGTTGCACTTTACTTTTAAAAAGACAGCCGCTCCCTTTCGTGTAACTCCTTTTGTCTTTTAACACAAGGAATTGAGCGGTTGTTCAAACAGTTTCTTCTAAAAAAAAACATTTGAGAGTGACTCAAGTATCACAAGGAGGAAACTGACCATTTGGATGACTAGATCTAACCTGTCAGTATATTTTAAACCCTGTTTCGTACGTCTTGTTCCAAAAATAAGAAAGTTAGCATCATTTTGTCACACATGTCCCATGTAACTTAAAGGGTTAACCCTTCCAAACTTTTTTAAATGATTGCATGTCATATTTCCTACATATGATTAAGGCTTTGAGTGGATACGTTAATATAACCCTTTTCATTACTGAAAAACCAGTACAGTATATGGTATCGCTGCCATCTCTAAGAACTACATGCTCATTTGCCTGTCGATGCAGCAGAAAATTGCATGTCATGAAAGTCTTTTTTTTTATAATTTGCAAATGTTAAAGTGAAAGGAAATGAATAAAGTCTTACATCTTCTCTTGTGATTGGATGTCAAAGGATGTACATCAGGTTTACCAATCCAAATGAACCACTTACATACAGTAAGAAAACTGGTTGCATCTAAACATATGTGTTTATGTAACAGGCAGGGCTGTGTGATACACTGCTGTTACAGATTGTGTCTCCTGTCGGTGAGATGAGATTTGATGTTTGTGTTTATGTAACAGGCAGGGCTGTGTGATACACTGCTGTTACAGATTGTGTCTCCTGTCGGTGAGATGAGATTTGATGTGTGTGTTTATGTAACAGGCAGTGTTGTGTGATACACTGCTGTTATAGATTGTGTCCCCTGTCAGTGAGATGAATGCAGAGGAACCTGGCTCTTTTGCATTGTGGTTAAGATGCTCGCTTGCTGTGTGCAGGTCGCTGGTTCTCGCCCGGCCTCCAGCCTGTTACACTTGCATTCACTATAGAGGCATCAAAAGTGCAGTTTCGAAAGAAGCATATGATACTGCAAACATGTACTTTCATAATAGAACATGGGATTCAGTAAAATAGATCAATACATTTAACTTCCCTAAACTTCCCTTCACAACGCATACTTAGTAGTTCTGGGATTAATATTCATGTTTTCACAAATATCACATTTGGTGGGTTTGGCAAAAAAAAAAAATGGTATGCCTAAAAAAGTAAACACATGCGTTTTCTTCCTTTCCTACAGGTAGAAGCCCAGCCAATTAAGGAAATCAACCTGTACATGTACCTGTATTTCGTAGTCTTCATCATCTTTGGGTCTTTCTTCACCTTGAACCTCTTTATAGGTGTGATTATTGACAACTTTAACCAGCAAAAAAGAAAGATAAGTATACAGATGGGATTATTCTTTCTCTGATGGAAAAGCTTTGCAGAAGCAGTTCTATTCATGGGATGTAGCACTATTTCTACAATATATCTTTCCCTGTGTTTTTAATTGTATATGTTTAGTTTTCAACATAACCACTAGGCCAAAATAACAGTAAGAATTTCCCTGTTTACTTAGGTGGACAGGATATTTTTATGACTGAAGAACAGAAAAAGTACTACAATGCAATGAAAAAGCTTGGATCCAAAAAACCCCAGAAGCCCATTCCAAGGCCACAGGTAAGAACATAATGGTTTCAGTTTCCATGTGATCTTGGTTTTCCATAAACATATCTCATTTAAACACACTCAATTAAAAAATACAGCTCTGCTCATCTAGACAAAGCACAATACCCCCTGGACACAGTACTGCATGCTGTAGAAATATCCAAATCGTTGGTTCATGTTTAAAACACCCGTAGTTTAAGGTGCATGAATATTACTGTTTCAACATTATTGACTTTGCTGTTCAAATATATGAATGCAATTTCAACACCATTGACACCCCCCGTATTTGAGTGAACACACTTGCATACTTTCAGACAGAGTGTTTTTACTTCCATGGTACAGAACAAGTAAACACGGAACACACAAATTCCATAACAAATTGCCCATTGACGGGGTCTAAGAGTGGCTCACCTGGTTAAAGCATAGCCGTTTGGTGTGCACATCGGTCTTTGCTGGGAATTACAAAGGGAATGTTGCATTGACTCTGGTGCTCCCATGGGTTAGGGAGGCAAAACCGGCAAGGACTGTTTCTCCCCATTATGCTGCAGTCTACCATACCGGTCAGGCACCTGGTGTGCTCAATCGGACACCTGCAGGGCTGGCCTTTGTCTTCCAGAGGCCGGTAGCTCTCTGACATCCACTCTCGAGTTCCGGAGTGTAAAGAGGCTTGGCCGTGGGATCAGAGGACGCCCACTGACCTTCAGTTCCCTGAGCTGTGTGGGGAATTTCAGCGGTGAGGGAACATAATCGGACATTCTAAACGGGGGAGAAAATCGGTGGTAAAGTAATTGGGCACTCTAAATAAAAATAAATAAATTGCCACTTGGGGGCACTCATGAAGCCCATATCCCATCTTAATATCACCAAATGATATTATGCTAAAAATACATTGAATTAAATGAGGCCTCAGACACATAGAAAAATTAACCATATCATATTCACTCTGTGCTACTGACTGATTGTAGAAACACTGGGCTAATTGAACCCTACACACATTGACTGAAACAATCGTTATATCTGTATGAAATGCTTTTAATTGGGTTGTAACAGAAACAATTCTACGTCATCTAAATGTGTTGACATGATGCCAGCCTTGTACAAATGCACAGAAGATGAGATGGACCCACAGATATACTGTACATGCTACAAACTTTGCATTGAAAATAAGGGTCACATTGCTTTCGTTTTGTTTCCTTTGCCATTCAGAACAAATTACAAGGATTCGTTTTCGATATGGTGTCAAAGCAAGCCTTTGACATCCTCATCATGATTCTAATCTGCCTGAACATGGTCACCATGATGGTGGAGACAGATGAACAGCCTAAACACATGGAGAACATCCTTCACTACATCAACGTGGCCTTCATTGTGATCTTCAGTGGGGAGTGCTGCCTCAAGCTCATTGCTCTCCGCTGCTACTACTTCACCATTGGGTGGAACATCTTTGACTTTGTGGTGGTCATCCTCTCCATTGTGGGTAGGTAAACCTGGAATATGGTAATTCATAAGGGCACACAGATTCCTTCCAGACTGAATGTCACCACAGAAACAGAAAATAACATGGAGGCCAAGAAACTTCCATTCTTGTAATTAACTCCTCTCTGTTTTGTATTATTTTACAGGACTTGTGCTTGCTGACCTTATAGAAAAGTACTTTGTGTCGCCTACGTTATTTAGAGTTATACGACTTGCACGCATTGGACGTGTCCTTCGACTAATTCGTGGAGCCAAAGGAATTAGAACTCTGCTTTTTGCCTTAATGATGTCTCTTCCTGCCTTGTTCAACATTGGTCTTCTCCTTTTCCTTGTCATGTTCATCTATGCCATTTTCGGCATGGCTAACTTTGCCTACGTGAAAAAGCACTATGGGATTGATGACATGTTCAATTTCGAAACATTTGGTAACAGCATGATCTGTCTCTTCCAAATCACCACTTCGGCAGGGTGGGATGGCCTCCTCAACCCTATCTTGAACACCGAACCAGAGTGCGACCCAAATTTTGAACACCCTGGAAGTACAGTGAAGGGGAACTGCGGGAACCCCTCCGTCGGTATCTTCTTCTTTGTCAGCTATATCATCATATCATTTCTCATCGTCGTCAACATGTACATAGCTATCATCTTGGAGAACTTCAGTGTAGCCACGGAGGAAAGCACGGAGCCTCTGGGCGAGGATGACTTCGATATGTTCTACGAGGTCTGGGAGAAGTTCGATCCAGAAGCCACGCAGTTCATTGAGTACTGCAAGCTGGCCAACTTTGCGGATGCCCTGCAGGAGCCGCTGCGGATCGCCAAGCCCAACAGAATAAAGCTGATCTCCATGGACCTGCCCATGGTCAGTGGGGATAAAATCCACTGCCTGGACATTCTGTTTGCTTTCACCAAAAGGGTTCTTGGGGAGTCTGGAGAGATGGATGCTCTGAAGCAGCAGATGGAGGAGAAGTTCATGATGGCCAATCCCTCAAAGATCTCCTATGAACCCATCACCACCACTCTCAGACGGAAGCAGGAGGAGGTGTCGGCCATCATAATTCAGAGGGCCTACAGGAGACACCTTCTCCGGCGCTCCATGAGGCAGGCATCCTTCCTGTATCGCCACAGATCTAGTGATGGCAACATTACTGTGGAGAACGCTCCTGAGAAGGAAGGTCTCATAGCATCCATGATAAATAAAAACTATGGCCATCAGCTGGAAATGATGGAGACTATATCCTCCACCTCCTCTCCGCCATCTTATGACAGTGTCACCAGAGTCGCTAATGACCCTCTACAAGTGCTAGTGACTGATTCTAGAAACACTGGGCTCAGCGAACCCTGCACACATATTGACAGAGACAGGGAGACTTTTCTGTAACACTGGTTATGAACTGCTTTACATTATGTTTACTGAATGTAACATAACTAAACTGACACTGACTTAGTCTTGTTCTACATTGAGTTACAAAACACAACCGCAGAGATTATTATTATTATTATTATTATTATTATTATTATTATTATTATTATTATTATTTAAACTTTTTTTTTTGTCAACCACCTTGGTTGGATAAATGAAGGGAATGTTTTATCACAGAAGCTACTCTTTGACCCTGCTTATGTTAACTATGCTTAATATTTATATGCATGAAGGACCTGTGCAGGGTCACTACAAGTATATCACTGATGTAATAATCATCTATTGGGCTGAAAAAAAACAAAACAAATACAAGTTATTTACAAACAATGCTTGACTGTATGCATTCATTGACGGTCTTACTTATAATGGTACATAAAAATGTATGACCTTACATTTATATATATATATATATATATATATATATATATATATATATATATATATATATATATATATATATATATATATATAGTTCTATAGCAAAATGTAATGCTTACTGTATATGTTATTATTGGTCTTTCATAAAATTATTATTATATTTGATATTTTTCTACTTATAGAAAGGTTGTGTCTTTTTCCACTGGGTAGCGAACCTTGTACTTACGTAACCAATGCCACTCATTGCATTGTATCAAAAAAACTAAAAACAAAGGCAGAAAGCAAGATTCCTCTACAGGCAGTGTAGACGTATTTATCTGTCTGTGTACAGCTCTGGCCAAATGTTTTGCATCACCCTATAGAATCAACACATTTTGCTTCATAAAGTCAATTTAAACCTGCTGAATAATGTTACATTAACATATTGAATTACATACTGCTTTGTAGTTTTCCGTAAATCTAACATGAAATATTGTACTACAATTATGGCTTCCAATATCATTTTGTATTTTCTTTGATTACATGATGTTAAATAAAACATCTAAATTATGTTCAGAGAGAGAGAGAGATTTTTTTTTGTATTATGTCTCAATCCTAAAATTCGAGGTGATGCAAAACATTTGTCCCTAGCTGTAGGTATAGTATATGGTGGGTTGGGGTTACTGGGTAAGCTTTACAGTCACATGTCTATGAATTGTGACGTTCTGCAGGGAATTCACATGTGCTGAATAGTTTTTTGAAGCTGTAAGCGTGACAATCAAGCCCTATTCTCCTGCGCTTTGGTAATGCAGATTTCTTTTGAATAGTTAATGGGTCACATGTTTATCCAATATGAAAAGGCATAAAGCCATGGATTTACAATGGTGAATGCATGATGTATGTTTAGTGTGGATGGGAAGCTTCCAGAGAGACTGCATGTTATTACAGCACTCTAATACAATAAGCACCTTTTACAAGGCTCTCTGAGAAATGATATGCATGATGCTGAATGAGGAAAACAATTAGAATCCAAAGCAGTGACATAGGAATAGGAAATGCTGTTTGAACTGTTTGTTGATTTAAGCTTCCAGAATAATTAGAGAAAAAAGAAAAAAAATGTCCATTGTCAAGAGGATAATAACACATTAAAAAATATGACGTTATATAAATATAAATGATATGATAAAGGTTGGCATTCCAGTCCAACCAACTAAGCTTTAAAGGTATGTATGATGAATCCAGGATGTTAATGCAATACTAATAATAATAAAAGAAAAATGAAGTAACTCCACTTTTGTGGTCATAATTCACAAGAGATGAGTGAAACTTCATTGACTGTCTAAACTAGCAATAGCTTCATAATATGTCTGTCTTATCTATTCCTGCTTTGTCAAAGATTCTTTAGGTGGTCTGGTAGCCATTCCAGACCATTGCATTTACCAAAAGAAGAAAAACAAAACTTTTGTACAATTTATTATCACTGTTCCAGGTTGACCACTCAGACATTGTGGATTATTTATAAACCTATCCCCACAGCTTTCCTTTCTGATGGAAAGGCCCTTGCATCAATAATTCCCTTTTGGTGGAAAGGGTTATTTATCACGTTTGAAGAAGGACAAGTGGGGTGAGGGCTGGGGTGAAAACCCTTCTTTAACGAAATCATTTCCTTATGGAATGTGCAGGACACCACTCGGTTTCAGTTGGTCTTCATGACCAAAACCCATTTATCTTTTTCCACCACTGGAGATTCAAAAACACTGCTGTTGAAAAAGTTGAGACTGTGATATTCAGAGGCAACCAATTTCAAAACCTGAACCCCCAATCAGGACCTGTAGCCCCCCATGAAAAAACGTGATCGATGATCACACTACAAATGTGCACAATGCACAAATATTGATGTACTGCAGAATTCTGGTTAAAAAAACACTTTATTTCATTGTTTTGCCAACAAACTCCACAGAACAACAAATAAAAGTGTATTGAGCTTGTAAATACCTGTGCTTTATCTCTCAGGCTCAAGATGTTCTGTATGGAAAGCAGAAGTCTGCATGAAACAACACCTCCTACTCTTGGTCGCTTATCAAATCCGTTGCTTAAACAGATACATACAAAGATCAAATCCAGTGCTTAAACAGATCAACACAAAGCAAGTCAGCAACACATCTTTATTTATTTTTTTTATTTCTATTGTATGTAGAATCAGCACTAAGACAGTTGATTTTGAAGGATATGTTACAGAACACTTTAAGCAAAATACTTGCATTATTGTTTCTAGGCTCCTTTTTGATGACTTTCCTTTCCCCAGCAGTAATGTTAATACTGCATTATTTACTGTACTGCTGACAGTATATTCTTGGAATTAATACAAGTTAGTACAGTTTTGATAAAGGTTTGGTGTATTTAACCTGCTGTGTGCTTTCTTGTTTCAAGATCAATAGGCTAGTGCAGGTACTGTGATACACTTAGAAAACAGCCCATAAAAGACCAAATCATTTTAATAAACTGTATTGGCCTTTTAAAGGGCAATCGCAGAATTAATGAATTTCTAATGCAGGAATCACAGAGCCCTGGCACAGAACTTTTAAAAATGTGCCATGCTTTTCACAGGGGACTAGCCCTGGAAGCCTGTACCACTCCCATTTAAGCACTTCACTCCTTCACTGAGAGTGGTTTATTTATGAGGGCGGATGCAGAAGTGTTGCTATTTCAGTTATCCACCATATGCAACTATGTGACAATCAAGAGTAAAAAGTGGTTGGTGTCAGGATTCGTGCCCAGCTACAGTAGTTGCTCAACAAAGTTCCTTGGATTGGACTCATCTTTGTGCACTGAATAATTGAAGGCAGCCTGGCATAAATATCCTGTTTTTTAACAGGTGTGACTGCATTTAGTATTTCCAGTAACCTTAGACCTGTTACTGTTAAACAGCGGTTCCAATGACATGTGTCAGAAATAGCATGTAAACAAACCATTCAAATCATCTTTGCTACTAATAAAAAGCCAATCCAGAATAAACAAATAAACCGAACTTAGCAATATATTGTATTATAATAGCTACAATGTGGAAGTCTGTTATAACCAATATCCTGTTAATAGAAAACCCAAATGACTTTTTTTTTATTAGTATATCAGCATACCTCAATGTAGCTTCTAAGTAGCAAGACAACTGGGGAAGTCATCTAAGTAGCATGTCAAAGCAAACATCAAACAAAGTGCAATTAGTAATATAAAAGAATGCTTACATATTGCAAAAACATGTAGGGTTATGACTGAAGAATCTATGCAAGAACTGGGTTGACTCATAGACCATTGACCTTCTGTATGGTTAGATGATCGTGAAACGTAACACAGTGTGTTCTAAAAAAGGCAAACTGCTCAAATCTTTAAAAACTTGCAATTCTGGGCTGCTGGTAGAACATGTTATGGCACCATTTTTTTTTTTTTTATTCATTGTTTTATTTTTATTTTTGGAAGGGGTGGGAGAAGTCAGTGTAATGCAACGTTGCAAATAAAAGAAAACATATGGTCTATTCACTTGATCTGAATGGTTGCGGCTCTAGTGAACATCATCCTTATTATTATATACAGACCTCTACGTGGAGTTTCTTACTGAACCACAATACAGAGACTCCCAGCACTGTTAGATTAATGATCTCAGTGGTGGGATTTGGATCCACTGCTGTTTATATCAGTGTAATAGACACCATGATGTTAATACATATCCTTTGTTGTGTCTAAACATAGAAAATGATCCTCGTTTAAGTTCAACGGCAAATAACACATGCAAAAAGATGATCGACGAGGATTCATTTGTGTAGAATTAATTTGTATCTAGTACATATGTAAAGATTTGTAATATACTGTATTCAGAATATACATTTATTTTTGTGACAATAGTAAAATCTACTGTATATTAATTAATTTATCCCTCAAAAAACAGTGCCTCTCATGTCCTTGCACCACAAACTTGTTTACAAGCAGCTTTTCTAGAAAAGGATCCGGGACACAAAGCCTTTTTTTTTGGCCCACAACTGGCTTGACAAATTAAATATTTATGCACATATAAAATACCAAGCTGACGCATATGTGCAGGTCTTTTCTGTAGCCTGTTACTTGAAACTTGACTAGGTGACACTTTACACTGTGTCTTGAATTACTGTGTATTTACAGAGAAGTTACTTAGTAAATACATGTGTACTTACACATCATTACAATGTTATTACACATAGTTACAATGCACTTAATGTGAAAATCATTTTGCACATATGTAAGTGCACAATTGTATCAAAAAAAGGGTTAGGGTCAGTGTTATATCGTGCAAAAAGATTGACACATTAAGTACATTGTAACTATGCACAATAACATTGTGATGATGTGTAATAAGCACACATGTAAATACACAGCAATTGGAGACTTAAGGGTACATTGCTGTAGATAAGCCTCCAACAACAGAGGGCAGGTTTTGCACCTTTTTTTGCTGATGTTTCATTTCAGTCAGCTGTGGGCCAAACAAGGGACTTAATAACACGCATCCTGTCTGCCAAGCAGCATAGAGTCAGTATAAAGGGTTATGAAGTTAAGCAGCTTTGTTTTGTCTTCACATTATGCTTGTATTCATTTGAAGGTGTTGCCTGTCGGTGGTATTTACAGACAGGTTTTCTTTATACAGTTGTGTACAGCTGGTATAAAACAGGGAACACATTGTGTGTACATGGTGATTCTACAGAGCCGCTGTTTTTCCAAGGTATTGTGTGTGGGGTTTTTTAGGCTGTTATAATTCTTACTTCTGTAAGTAAGCCCAAATCCTATTCTACAAAGAAACAGGAACATTTAAATAAAAGGTGGACCTACTGTACACTCCATAATGAAATCTTTTTGAAATGTGTCCTATGTTGTAATACTAAGAATGTGCATGCCTAATTGAGATTGTTTAGATTTTGGATGACTGGGTTGAAACTGATATTACACCATTAACTCCAACAATGCGTGTCTGGTTTGAAGATGCACGTGCTGTAACTATTTAAGATACTGGCCTTAAATAGTATGCATCTATTTCCTGTATATTACTTTCCCATTTAGGTAATAAAATCAAATCAAACACGGCAATTGTAGTAAGCTACTGATTTTAAATACAATGTTCTTAAAGTATGAACCCTTTACAAGTGGTGGTCTGAAACAGTGGAAGACACATCACCCATATTTGTAACATGTTGGAATTTAGTGGGACAGCCCTCTATGTACTGGACAGGTAAATGTCATTTCTTGCCATCTTCTCCTGCCAGGACCCCCCTGAAATGAGAAGTATATCTCAGGTTCTATCCTGGTTAAATAAATACCTTTGGAAATGTGGAGTACAATGTATATAAAGAGGTACAGTACCCTCTTATAAAATGCAAAGAAGAATGGGTGCTTTTACTAATGTGTTAATAACTTGTGTTTGGTTGTATGTTTAGTGTTTCAGTAATTTTATCTATCTCATACATTTCTACTTTATATCAGCCTAGGATATAAGAAGATGAGAAATATGTTGCACAATCTCGATAGGTCATGCCTGCTTGAGACCACTCTGCAACTCCAGGAATGGCAGGGAGAATTTTTTATTGGATATGTTGGCCAGTGTTGCCACTGCATTGAGGGACAAGTCTGATACATGGGCCCTACTATAGTGAACTTTGGCTTGTGTATTTTTAAAACATAAGGACCATTCCGAATGTAAGAAAGCCAGTGGGCACATCAAGCAAACCCTGCTGAGGTGTCTTTAAAACAGAGCGCCCATGTACATCTATCTCCCAATATAGTGCCGTTTCTCGACAGTGTGATTCCCTTTCCTTTGATCCCCTGAACTAAAACATTCACTAATAGCACTTAACTATCTGTCTGCCCACTGGTTTTACTGCTCCCCCAAAGTCCAAATTTCTTATCACTGTTTGCTGTATACACTCACTCTGATTCTGTTCACTCCCATATCACTGTTTGCTGTACACTCTCTCTGATTCTATTCACTCCCATATCACTCTGTTTGCTGTACACACTCTCTGACCCTGTTCACTCATATCACTCTGTTTGCTGTACAGACTCTCTGATCCTGTTCACTCCCATATCACTCTGTTTGATGTACACACTCTCTGACCCTGTTCACTCCCATATCACTCTGTTTGCTGTACAGACTCTCTGACCCTGTTCACTCCCATATCACTGTTTGCTGTACACTCTCTCTGATTCTATTCACTCCCATATCTCTCTGTTTGCTGTACACACTCTCTGACCCTGTTCACTCCCTTATCACTCTGTTTGCTGTACACACTCTCTCTGATTTTTGTTCACTCATATCACTCTGTTTGCTGTACACACTTATTCTGTTCACTCGCAGGTGACAAGCACTTCATAGCCGTGCCTCAGCCACAGCACCTCCCTCTAAATTCTGAACTACAGGTTATGTCACATACAGTAGTAGGGTCTATATTTGTGCAAATTGCAGGCAAATGTCCTATTCCATTGTAAATGTATGTTGACACAGGATTTTTACCCACAGTGGAAAATCAGACCCAAAAGGCCTGGCCAGACACGCAACTTGTGTTTCCCTTGTGTTGCCATCAAAATAGAACACTTTCAGACAACATGTTAAGTTTATGAATGAAGGAAACCATGGAAATAGCTACTTTGTTACGCTATAAGGATGAGACCAGACCATGTTTCAAATTTTAACAATGTTTACCATTTATTAGTTCCAAATACCCCCATAACATTTTACATTGCATACCATTTAGATACAATACGTGTCACTAGTATTAACAGAGATAGGCACCTGATCAGATTACCTCCGCTGGAGAGAGCCCTCAAACTGATACACAGATGGTCCCGTTGATCTGGAGGTATTGGGAGCTTCTCTATCTGTATCGCCTCTATGCCTAGTATTTATACTATAGTAGGCTCAGAACATAAGTAGTTCACTAATTCTAATAGAAACAAGTTATTCAGCTGTTACTCCACACAGGTGCAACCAACCACTAACTACTCTTACAAGGGTACTGTGGTTAATTGTTTACCATCTTTCACTTCCTGCTTTAACATTACCAACACATTTTCTTTGGTACGATTACCAATACATTTTCACTCATATTTATTTATAATATGGCATATAAACCATTAACACATAATGAACAACATTTGTTAAAACGTTTCTGCCCAGCTCTGTATGCAGTCTGAATCCTTTTGTGTAAACATGGCAGTATTCAGTCAGATAAGCCATCATTTAGATCAGTTGAAAAGAGGCACATTTTTAGGCACAGAGCTCAAAGATATTTTCTTCTGGAACCAAAAGTGGCTTAATCTAAACCTAGCCAGCTGTGTACCATGGATAATCTGAGCCTAAAAAAAAAATAGAAATCACTAGCTTTAATTGAATTTTTTCTACAGAAACTGAGTATAGCCCCCTAGCCCCACCCCCTCCCTTTGCTCTGAAATTCAACCCATGTCTAATTCAGGTTCACTGCCAGAACCAAGTCTTTGACAAATATTTGTCGAAACATTCATCAAAGAATTTCATAGGGTTATTTTAGTAATACCATGGACTGCGCCTCGCTGCGTGAGTCTCGTCAATTTGAAATAACTACAGCTCGATACACACGTCTATTTCAATTTACTGGGAATACTGTTTGTTGGGTTAAAGGTTATTTTTTAAACAGCCCTACTAGGTGACGGTGACAGACAAATGTGACACTTCTATGAATATTCTAAAAGCGTGGCACTAAAAGGGCTATTCTTGTTAGACAACATTATATTTTGCCTCTCAAAATCTGTTATTTTCTCTGGCCACATATACCTGGGTTGTTTGAGTAACACAGCCACTCGTAACATTGTGGAGATGGACTGTCACTGAGTTGTTGTCTTTTTCCCGCGGTGTTAAATTCTCCTGGTGAAAGGACGAGAGGTCAGTCACACACACTGCAGCAAACCTGTTCTGCACACATGATGACCCTTACGAGAGGCCTGTCACACACACTGCAGCAAACCTGTACTGCACTGACTATTTATTATTATCACCGTTCAGCCAAAACGAACAAAAAAAGTTTTGAAGTTTAGGATATAATTTTAATGCAGACAAAAGCATTAGAAATTACTGATAAGAGCTTTTAAGTCCCAAGCCCCTCCAGTCCTGGTTCTCCCCCCCTGACGGCATCACTGCATGTATCGAACACTGTATTTTTATAAGCTGTATCTGTATTTGATCCTATTTAATATTGGTCTATCACCCTATCATAGACAAATAACAATGTGCTTTATAGGTACAAACACGGCAACACGATTTTCAAAAAACACGACACAATTTAAGTTGTTGGCATTTATATAACTCTTCCAGTTTTCCCGTGCCATTGGACAAGTAAATCAAAAAGAATTCTGCAACAGTATGGTGCACACAGGAGACAGAAACAGAAGGTTGTGAGAATGGTCTAGACGATCTCTACTGCACTGTACAATTTGAAACCTTGGGATTGTTAGGAATACTCCAGAGGATCGAGTCAGTAACGTGATTCCTCGGAAGCTTTCCTAAACGAATTCTAAGCAAACTAGAATTCATACTCATTCATTTTCAATCCCTGTGCGATTAGACCAAACACGTCCGTCTGTTTGTGGGTCTGGGCAAGGGCCACCTTGTGTCACCAGTCTAGAATTCATCCCTAAACCCCCTGTACAAAACAGCACTATAAATAGCAGCGTTCCATTGGTGAAGCTGCCAGGGGGAGCAGGGTCTGGCGTCCCCCTGACAGGCAGCTACAAATAGGGTCCAAGTCACTCAGTGCCCTGAAAGCACCAGAGGAGGAAGGCAACATTCTACAAAGCAAAACATCCTGTCTCATCAGCTCGCTAGAGCCCCAGACACAATGCAGTCATTGGTTTAATGGCATCTCACATTTCCACAGCTGTTCTGAAAACTCGAAAGGATTCAGCGTTGCTTCTGTTGACTGCTGCAGCTTAGTAGCCATTGAAAATTGTTATTTTATTTTCCCTCTTGTGAATTTATAAGAGGAATCTTTGCTTGCAGAACTTGCGATAATTTCCTCTTCCACATGGTTACAGGATGCAGGTTGCAACCCCAACCATGACCCCGACCCCATCCCAAACCCTAACCATAACCCCAACCATAACCCCAGCCTCAACTCCAGCCCAAACTCCAACCCCAAACCAAACATAACCCCAACCCTAACCATAACCCCAACCCCAACCCCAGCCCAAACCCCAACCATAACCCCAACCCTAACCATAATCTTCATACAATGATTGTAACAGTAGGTGTCCCTATGAATACACCATTTTGTTTTCAGAACCCTGCAGCTTCCAGGAGCCACGTAGGTGGTTTGTCTACTTCATTGCACTGTGTCAGCTAGCTGCCATTTCTGTCACCCCTATGGTGGTTTGTCTACTTCATTGCACTGTGTCAGCTAGCTGCCATTTCTGTCACCCCTATGGTGGTTTGTCTACTTCATTGCACTGTGTCAGTTGGCTGCCATTTCTGTCACCCCTATGTCCATTACTACATCGGTCTGTGTGTACTGGGCCGTGGTGTGATACACTGCCATTACACATGCATGATATTAAATGAAAACACATACCAGACTGTCTGGCTGACATATCTTTTTATTCCGTTTGTTGTAGTTGTGCCACAAACCTGAGAAAACAGCGACCTCTTCCTACGTATTTGTAAATGCATCCAGTTGATTTTGACAAAATGCTAGATAACAGTTAGAGGTATGTATTTTAACAATCTAAACAGCAGCATCTCTTAATTCCCACCACATATTCTATCCCAAACCACTTTCAACAGTATATATTATCTTTAACGATCTTAATGAGGGGGAAACAGCTGCAACAGAAATTTCCATTACAACAGGATTTAGATTAACTGGCATTTAGATTATTACAATAGGCGCCAGTGTGGTTAGACGCAAAGTTCAAAATACACACATTTTTTAATATTTAATGGCCAGTAGCTCACTGACATCCGCTCTCGAGTTCCTGGGTGTAGAAGAGGAAGCTGGCTCATCGTGGGATCGGAGGATGCTCACTGTACCTTCAGTTCCTCTGAGCTGTGTGGGGACATTCCAAATGGGGGGATAATTGGACATTCTATATGGGGGATAATTGGACATTCTAAATGGGGGGAGGGGGGATAATTGGGCTTTTAAATTAAAAATAAATAAATAAAAATAAAACTGCATTTTTGTCCAACCTCCCTCTCACCTAATTGTATGGCTCTAACACACGTCATGGGTAACTTTTATAAGTCGATTGTGCCAGATGATAGCATGCCGTGACCCACGATAGGTCATATTTAAAAAAACAAAGGGAATAATGCATTTAAAATGTTTATATTACAATCCGCACTCCAATGTTTTGCAATGTCACAATGGATATAATGGATATAAGGATATAGGATGAAAGATTCCTTTAAAAAAAAGATGAAAGCAGTAACTGCGTTCAATAATGTTTGGGGTCGGATTACAGGAAAGAGACATTAATTAAGCCGTGTCGGTCAGTGAGTCAGTGCAGTGCTTACTGTAATAAACAAAGTGGTCTATTGTTCACTACCTGCAATTATTTTTTATCTGGTTGAAAAAGTCAACAGCCAGTCACATGTCATCACCCTGACTTAGCACAAAGCAGGTAAAAAGCATGACAGTCAATATATGAATTAGCTTACCTTTTTCTGCACTTCTTATTCCCGTTGTTAATGAACACTGATGTAGAAAGATAGAAGTGTTAGAGCTTTTTAAATGTTTAGAGGTTAAACTCATGAAGAAATCTACACTAAAGCTTAATTAACTTAACACTGGTACTAACTCTAGCCAGGCCTAAATATTTCAGTTGACTTTTAGCTGCTAAATGAAAAATGCTTACTGAAAAACAAATAGCTGCCAACCAAGCCTTCTCCCTAAATTCATATTGAGATCCTATGAAATAAACACCAGTTTAGTCAGGAAACTTACCTGGTTGTTTAATAAACTATAAACGCTACATTTTTTGGCCTGGCTTTTCGAGGGACCCCTGCCCATTACAGCTTGCAGATAAGTGGAGAGACATTCATTCTCTACTCACGCTGATTTAGTGGAGAATCCCATACAGAGATGATTCCCTTTCCATGCATTTGAACTACTACATAGTTTGTACACGTGGGACTAGATGGAAGACCTTGGAGCACCTTTTCAAATAATCCTGTGTCTGTAATTGGGACTTGAGTTTTCCCTTACACCAGAGAGTTGTCTGACCTGCTGGACTCAAGAGGGAACAATATTTCAAGAACAGCATCTATACATGTTAACTCAGCTGAATAAGATGCTCTGCGTTGTATATCAACATTAACCTAGGATCAGACAGAAACGCAATCATCGGGAGCAGAATGGGCTGTCCTCTGTGTGATTGATGTGCGACACATTGGCCTCTGTTATTTCACAAATCTCTAGGGATAACTGGGAAGCCTGGGAGGGCAGTGTTAGCTATGGTTGTCATGGCAGCACTACCAGGCTCTGATTGAAACGTTCTGATTAGGCCCCAAGAGCCAGCAGGCAGCTGAGTGTGCTCTCCTCCATGGGAGCTGTGACCTCCAGTTACCACGGTTACAGCCTCTGCTTCTCTTCACACTGCACACAAGGGCACCAGGGGTGGATAGCATCCTTACGATAGTTTTAACAGCTTCAATAGCAACACACCTCACTGAGTGTCACTTGGGTAACATGGGTCATTCTGCAACTGTATGTAGTTTGCCCGCAATCTTTATGATTGCCTATTGAATTATGCATGTTACTTTTTTAGCAGACCTGGTATTTATTTTAAGCAATTCATTGAATTGAAACCCCTTGGTAGCACCCCTTAGTAGCACAGGTTTGGTTATTGTTATTTGCAGTAGTAGTCATGGTGGTAGTCATGGTAGTAGTAGTCATGGTGGTAGTCGTGGTAGTAGTAGTAGTCATGGTGGTAGTCGTGGTAGTAGTAGTAGTCGTGGTGGTTGTAGTAGTAGTAGTCATGGTGGTAGTCGTGGCAGTAGTAGTAGTCATGGTGGTAGTCGTGGTAGTAGTAGTAGTCATGGTGGTAGTCGTGGTAGTAGTAGTAGTCATGGTGGTAGTCTTGGTAGTAGTAGTAGTCGTGGTGGTTGTAGTAGTAGTAGTCATGGTGGTAGTCGTGGTGGTTGTAGTAGTAGTAGTCATGGTGGTAGTCGTGGCAGTAGTAGTAGTCATGGTGGTAGTCTTGGTAGTAGTAGTAGTCGTGGTGGTTGTAGTAGTAGTAGTCATGGTGGTAGTCGTGACAGTAGTAGTAGTCATGGTGGTAGTCTTGGTAGTAGTAGTAGTCATGGTGGTAGTCGTGGCAGTAGTAGTAGTCATGGTGGTAGTCGTGGCAGTAGTAGTAGTCATGGTGGTAGTCGTGGTAGTAGTAGTAGTCATGGTGGTAGTCGTGGCAGTAGTAGTAGTCATGGTGGTAGTCGTGGCAGTAGTAGTAGTCATGGTGGTAGTCGTGGTAGTAGTAGTAGTCATGGTGGTAGTCGTGGCAGTAGTAGTAGTCATGGTGGTAGTCGTGGTAGTAGTAGTAGTCATGGTGGTAGTCGTGGTAGTAATAGTAGTCATGGTGGTAGTCGTACAGTAGTAGTAGTCATGGTGGTAGTCGTGGTAGTAGTAGTAGTCGTGGTGGTTGTAGAAGTAGTAGTCATGGTGGTAGTCGTGGCAGTAGTAGTAGTCATGGTGGTAGTCGTGGTAGTAGTAGTAGTCATGGTGGTAGTCGTGGCAGTAGTAGTAGTCATGGTGGTAGTCGTGGTAGTAGTAGTAGTCATGGTGGTAGTCGTGGTAGTAGTAGTAGTCGTGGTGGTTGTAGTAGTAGTAGTCATGGTGGTAGTCGTGGCAGTAGTAGTAGTCATGGTGGTAGTCGTGGTAGTAGTAGTAGTCATGGTGGTAGTCGTGGCAGTAGTAGTAGTCATGGTGGTAGTCGTGGCAGTAGTAGTAGTCATGGTGGTAGTCGTGATAGTAGTAGTAGTTATGGTGGTAGTCGTGGCAGTAGTAGTAGTCATGGTGGTAGTCGTGGTAGTAGTAGTAGTCATGGTGGTAGTCGTGGTAGTAGTAGTAGTCGTGGTGGTTGTAGTAGTAGTAGTCATGGTGGTAGTCGTGGTACTAGTAGTCATGGTGATAGTAGTAGTAATCGTGGTGGTAGTAGTATTTTGTAGGTGCAGTACACAGTACTTGCCACTGGGAGACGCTGTCAGACAGCACATGCAGCAATGCTACAGGCAAATATATAAAACAGCGTGAGTCGAGACTCAAACCGGTCCGCTGGTCCTGCACCAGGGATGGTAGTAGTGGTAGTAGTGTACCGTGGTGGTAGTAGTCGTGGTAGTAGAAGTAGTGGTAGAAGAAGTCACAGGGTGCTTATTTAACTAAATTTAAACAAGGACTGTAAATGAAATATTCATTTGTAAAAATGAACCAAAAGAAATTGTGCAGCCCACATCACCTGGAGCCCTGTGGTCAGTAAAGGCCACAATGTCACTGATGGACTCCGCAAAGAATCCATGACTGGATGAGGGCCTTGAACATCAGTGGCGCCCCCAGACATTTTTCAGATGGTACACACGATTCCCAGTGGTTTTATTTCCCCCACTAATCTGTCTGGTGGTTGTTCCTCTCCTGAGTGCTAAAGGACCACGCTTGCATCAAAGTGTACGAGCATAGGTGGGCTGAATGGACTTTTCTTGTTCTGAACTTTAAAAAAAAAACAGAACCACCCTACGAACCATTCTGTAAAGTGTTGCAGCCACTCAGAGTGCTACATTTTTGTTGTTTCACAGCACCTAAACTTGCATCACAGTTTCCCTTTCTAAAAATGAATAAACACAGTGCACTGCCATGGAGACAGAAAAGCAAAACAGTGAAAACCATGAAGAATTGAAAAGTAAACCAAATAGTCCAACAACAGACTTATACTGGGGGGGAGGGGGAGGAGACTAACTCACAAATCTGTCATGCTGCTTCCATTTCTAACCATTAATCTTACAATCCTTACAATTTATGTAATCATTATCCTCTTTAACTAAGCATGGCATATAAACGTCATCTTTTTTCTTACACATTGTGGCAAAACAGGCTGTTTATAATAATAATAATAATAATAATAATAATAATAATAATAATAATAATAATAATAATAATAATAATAATAATAATAATAATAATAATAATACAACTTGGCAATTATGTATTCCTTTTAACATTTTACTGCTGAAATTAAAATACAAAAGTGCTGAGTCCTGGAAGAGCAGTGGAATTCTTCGGGTTCCTGTTCCATCAAAGTCCTGCAACACTTTGTCAGTGTCAATGTTGGTGGATGTTCATCAATGCCAGTCCTGACTATGTCATGGTGCTGTGCAGGTAGGTTTTTAAACACCACAAACAGCTGAAGGAGTGCTCAGTTGAAGCAGTAAACACAGGCATGGTAAGCAACACTTTTAAGATTCTGTAGATGTTGGGTAGTAGTCATGATGTTGGGCTATAGCAGTGTCCTCTTACATATCACACATATCACTACTGCTCTCGGCAGTCCTGGAATGCTAACAGAGCTCAAGCATGGCCCCATACTGCTCTTTTATCTCCTTCCACATAGCTGGGCCTTCAGTCGAAGCAAAGAACTACACACGCGATCATTGAGCTGTGTGGTTAGATGATCTAAAACCGGGATAAACATGCACCAGTATTCCTGCGGCATTAAAGCTGGGACATTCGATCTCTGCATTCTAGCTATACGAAGCATTGAGACAATTATTTCAATTTTTGCAGCCAGTGCACAGGCTTTTCCACAGGAGGAAATTAAACTGCTGGCTTGTTGACTGGCTTTCACGAGGTCACAAGAGCGGTTCTGAAGAGCATTGCTCAGTGGTGTAAGATACTGTAGTAATCCTTGGCAAACAATAATACAGATGCAGCTGTGCCACTTGTGGTCTGTCTCAGTTTCCAGATGATCCATGGTGAAAAACACATTTTCGCAGCTGGCAATGACAGTGAAGAGACATGCATCATGCTGAGACCAGTAGTAGGTAGTAGCAGTCGTAGTGGTAGTTCTGTACAGCTAATGTCTCTACTCTCGTCTGCCAGCAGCGAGATCCACTTAGCATTTCTGCATTTAAGTAGAATGCCATCACGAATTTGCTTGCCGCACAGGTCAATCATTTAGTTTTGTATTCTGTTGTACTTGGCATTGCCTGCTGCTTGCTTTAAGTGCCTTCTCAATGTCTCATCTCCTTTGGCACGGTATTCCAATGAAGTGCTGAAGGTGCTGTGCTTGTCAGTGTGACCCCTGATGGCAAGGTTTTGTGGACCACAAACAGCTACCAAATCTACAATTGCTTTCAAAGCTGAATTACTGCAGTCTGCATATTCCTGGTGCACTTTATTCAAAGCAGTAATTCTGGACTTTTGCTTGTTATCACAAACACATTACAATTGAGCAGCATGTTGTTGAGCACTCAGATGTGTTTGTGTTGTAAGGTGTTTAATGCCGATTGTCTTAGCGTTGCTCCAGTCCACAAGAGAATTAATCTGGGACTACAGAAGGGCGCCACCCATCCTTTCTTTGTCTATTGTGAAAAGCACTTCATTTTATTGAGTCAGATGCTGTCTTAAGTACATCTGCACTAACGAGTCCCACATCCTGTACTTCAGATAATGCACTACTTACATTTAGTGCCGGCAAAATATTTTTGGTGCTTAAAACTCCACCACTGTTAGTGCCAGAAACAGAAGGTTCTTTGCTTTTACTCATATTTTCAGCCCAATCGAAATCATCATCCCTCTGACGTTCTGGCGCACCAGAAGAGAGGCTTTTGCTCCTTTTGAAGGCTTCATCTATACATATCTGCTTCTGTTTGCTCATTACTATCACTAATAAAAAATGGTATGTCGATATCGGGCAGGTTTTTCAATATCAATATCTATAAGTCTTCCAAAACACAGAAAAATATAATAACACAATTGCAATATCAAACATACAGGTAGTGGACAAAAAATGGAAACACCTGGGTAAATGAGGGACACCAAGTATATTGAAAGCAAGGCTTCCACACAGGTGTGGCTCATGCGTTAATTAAGCAAATAACATCCCAGCATGCTTAGGGTCATGTATACATTGTCTTGTTGGAAGACAAATCTCCGTCCCAGTCTCAGGTCTTTTGCAGACTCCATCAGGTTTTCTTCCAGAATGGTCCTGTATTTGGCTCCATCCATCTTCCCATCAATTTTAACCATCTTCCCTGTCCCTGCTGAAGAAAAGCAGGCCCAAACCATGATGCTGCCACCACCATGTTTGACAGTGGGGATGGTGTGTTCAGGGTGATGAGCTGTGTTGCTTTTACGCCAAACATAACGCTTTTGCATTGTTGCCAAAAGTTCGATTTTGGTTTCATCTGACCAGAGCACCTTCTTCCACATGTTTGGTGTGTCTCCCAGGTGGCTTGTGGCAAACTGTAAACGACACTTTTATGGATATCTTTAAGAAATGGCTTTCTTCTTGCCACTCTTCCATAAAGGCCAGATTTGTGCAGTATACGACTGATTGTTGTCCTATGGACAGAGTCTCCCACCTCAGCTGTAGATCTCTGCAGTTCATCCAGAGTGATCATGGGCCTCTTGGCTGCATCTCTGATCAGTCTTCTCCTTGTATGAGCTGAAAGTTTAGAGGGACGGCCAGGTCTTGGTAGATTTGCAGTGGTCTGATACTCCTTCCATTTCAATATTATCGCTTGCACAGTGCTCCTTGGGATGTTTAAAGCTTGGGAAATCTTTTTGTATCCAAATCCGCTTTAAACTTCTCCACAACAGTATCTCGGACCTGCCTGGTGTGTTCCTTGTTCTTCATGATGCTCTCTGCGCTTTAAACGGACCTCTGAGACTATCACAGTGCAGGTGCATTTATACGGAGACTTGATTACACACAGGTGGATTCTATTTATCATCATTAGTCATTTAGGTCAACATTGGATCATTCAGAGATCCTCACTGAACTTCTGGAGAGAGTTTGCTGCACTGAAAGTAAAGGGCTGAATAATTTTGCACCCAATTTTTCAGTTTTTATTTGTTAAAAAGTTTGAAATATCCAATAAATTTCGTTCCACTTCATGATTGTGTCCCACTTGTTGTTGATTCTTCACAAAAATTACAGTTTCATATCTTTATGTTTGAAGCCTGAAATGTGGCAAAAGGTTGCAAAGTTCAAGGGGCGAATACTTTCAAGCAAGGCACTGTAAATGCTGGACAGGCCTGGTTGCCTGTAATTATGGCTAGCATGGCTGCAAGAGGAGACCTCAGTGACTTTGAAAGAGGGGTGATTGTTGGGGCACGTTTGGCAGGAGCTTCAGTGACCAAGACAGCTCAACTTGCTGATGTTTCACGAGCAACGGTGTCTAAGGTGATGTCAGCATAGAACTCCGAGGGAAAGACATCAACAGCAAAGGGCAACAGTGGGCAGAAGCGCATACTCAAGGAACGTGATATCTGTGCATTAATTCGAAGTGCAAGGCAAAACAGACGAGCAACTGCAAATCAATTGACTGCAAATTTCAACCTGGGGCGCGAGCAGCCAGTTTCATCAAAAACGGTCCGCCGAGAACTCCACAGAGTGGGATACCATAGTGGCCCAACGCCCTATTAAGTGACTTTACATTGGTGTTTCCATTTTTTTGTCCACGACCTGTATATACGCATATAGACGTTAGCATATATTTACAGATGAAAAGCAATACCTTACTTTAACTTAGTGGTTCTTCGCTTTACAATATCCATGGAGGAAAACAAGGTCTTGTTATATTGTTTCACTATTCCATTATCAGCCACCTCAAAACCGAAATATTTCTATACTTCACTGCGCACAGACTTTCTAACCAATCCGGAAGTAATTGAATCTTCAGCTGCTCTGCATGTGAATGCTGACTCACAACACTTCTAAAAGTATTAAGTGTGGTGCCGTGCCAAATTTTGCATTATTTTGTGGTATGTTTTGATGTTTTAAAAGTACATCTCATTTATAATTCACATTTTAAAAGTACATTAATAACAGCTTAAGACAAAATGCAATGAACCACCAACACATGCGCATATCTCAAAATAATGCAAAACAGATTTATTATTATTATTTGTTTATTTAGCAGACGCCTTTATCCAAGGCGACTTACAGAGACTAGGGTGTGTGAACTATGCATCAGCTGCAGAGTCACTTACAATTACGTCTCACCCGAAAGACGGAGCACAAGGAGGTTAAGTGACTTGCTTAGGATCACACAATGAGTCAGTGGCTGAGGTGGGATTTGAACCAGGAATCTCCTGGTTACAAGCCTGGTCAATAGTGCTTAATGCCTCATGCAAATATTAAGTGGTGGCACGAGAACCATGTATAATAAGATTAAAAAACAAACATGCTTTCAAATGCTGTTATCCAGTTGTTATTCTCAATTCTTAAACAGTTCTTTCTGCTATGTATGTCACCATGTATTATAAAAAATAATACACACCAAAACTATACATGTAAGGCTGTAATTCTATCTCGGGTTTGTGGGGACATCGATTTTATGTCCCATTGATAGAATTGAAGCCTTATTGTGCACAGCTGGGTGTACATTATTATTAGTAGTAGTAGTATTCTGCACACTTAACTGAACAGAACTGCTTTTGCCAACAAATTATTAAAATGTTCAATTAATTGTATTTGGTTTTGATTCCTAAATATATATGATAGTGTTCAAAAGTTTGGAAACAGCACATGATTGACAGCAAGACTAGGGGTGGGATTGTATTGCCATTCTTCCTCACTCAGACCCCTCACTTACTAAATACCCGGGTATCTCTGAATTGATAACTGTCTCCTCTTCTAAAATATGCAAGGGATTTTAATGAGCAATCAGTGGTACATGAAATATGATTAATTTACTAACAATGCTGAATGACTGGGTGCAGTATTTGTTCTCTATATCTTTTTAAAACCATTATGGAAATCAGAGTCAGTAACTCTCAATGTGGTAATTAAAGGGTTAAACCGTAGATTGGAAGGACTTGAAAGCTGTGAAAACAGTGGTGCAGTGGCGCCACACTGTGTATTCTGCAGACTTACCACTTCACTTGGCTGCCTGCATTCACTGACAGGGAATGATTGTAAACCAGAAAGTGTAGTTGCTCCAATACTAAGTTAATAAAATTGTACTCTAATCATTTCTTTACCTGGCTTATGAGTGCCTCCCGAGCTTGTGGGGTGAGATAGTGACCAGTGTTGAAGGGAATCTGGTCTTTCCAGGCTGCTGGATCCAAAGCCCTTGGTCTGAAGTCATACTCTAGGCTCTCAGTCTCTCACTTTGTGCCATTTGATAAATCTGTGTTGTAAGGTCCTTTTATTTCACATTTTGGAATAAGAAATGATGTAGCCCTCAAGCTTAAGAGAAAATCAAGAATTATGTTTGCGGCCAAAAAACATTGCGGTCTTCTGCTTTATACCATTGTGACAGGATTGCTTGCAGTAGTGAGGTGTGGTGACGTCACGGACCAGGAAGTAACTGAACCAAAACAATGGATGGGCAGGTGAAAACTGAACGCAACGGCGTTCAGCTAATTTTATTAATAAACAAAACAAAATAAAAGATTTAAACAAATAACAAAACACAAAACAAAACGGCGCGTTGGCCAAACAAATAGAAACAAATAAGCGTGCTGTTTGTAACCCAGCATGATACTTAGCAGTTGTTTTATGTGTTTCCTCGCTCTCTCCGCTCCCCGTACTCTCCTCTGTACACCCAACCTTGCAGCACTGACAGCTGCAGGTTCTTATACTCTGGCCGAGGGGTTAACTAGCTGTTAATTATCTTATTACCCATCGGCCACAGTCTGCACGAGTTTAGTAAGGATGCATGACTGTCAGCTAGTTAAATAATCAGTAGCTGATCAGCCACGCATCCTCACAAAGTTTTTATAAATACAAAAATAATAACAAAAGACGCGGTGCTTTTATCCGCGCCGCAAACAATAATACAAATAATAATAAATAAATACATAGGGACGGGACACTCTGCCACACCATCTACACATTTTTTAATATTAGATTTCTTACCTATTTAACCCTATTGTGGGTATTGTCTGGATGATTATTTATCAGGCTTACTAACTGCAGAAAAAAGCTGATTTTCTGAACTGAGGTGGGGAGTGCAGCTGGAATTTCTGTCCACTCAGAAACTTATTTTTCTGACATAGTGATGGTTACAGTTACATTCACTCACACCTAGTGGTCATTTTTCAAATACCTGACTTCAGAAATGCAGTTTGAAAAAGTGGCTAAAAAAGTATATTCGTTAGTTAGCCTGGTGAACAATGATCTGAACACAGAAATGGTTGAGAACACACATAATAAGACTACACACAAAATAAACAGGTGCGACATGAAATACACCCTTTTAAAAGATGCCATCTGACAAGAGGTGCGTCTTCCAAAAATGCTGCAAAGATTTCCTATGCAATCAATCGACTCCCTAATTAATAATCCATGAGAAGTTCTATGTTGTTTAATACAGTAATAGCAGGTGCAATTGTGCATACATGCTGGGTTTCACAGTGTTTTTCTACTGTGGTCTTTTATACTATGAGTGTGAAGCTTTTATACTATGAGTGTGAAGTCATGCACTAATGTGTGAACATGATGATGACATTTCTGAAATGTCGTGAACCATTGTCTCTCTTTGTCTCTTGTCAAGCAGAGCACCAAATACACAGTGCAGAAATTTCATTTTCAGTTCTTGCAACCAGATAAAAAAATAAAAAATCTTGAGCATCGACCCCAGTTCCTGCTGCGCCATTTCTGGATCTAAACAAGATCAACATTCGTCGCAATTTACGAGGCAAAGCAGACTTTTTAATTCAAAACAGCTTCATGTTTTAGGTAAATATTCATTAATGTCGCGTTGCAAAAGGGTAAATCAGTATCCTGGCCATTATAATGCACGACTCGAACTACAGCACATTCTTCCAAATCAGTGCATTCATTTTAAAATGTTATTTTTAAAGGGTCTATGTTTTCCACTGGGCAAACTGCTGACTTTAATGGAAGCTTCAGGACTGTCAAAGCAAAATAACATTCTCACTGTTTATAGGTGCTGTCTCCCTTGTTCTTCCTATTTTTGCTGTTCTTTAAAAGCAATTATGATGGGTTTTTTATAATGCTCTAATGAACTACAGAATTGCTCCTGAAATAATTTCACTGTCCATCTCTCTTAAAAGAAAATCTCAATTTTGCCTTCTGTACATCATAATGGGCCCTATTCTCAAAAGCTTTGAAAGAGTATGATTTGATTGATATTAAAGAGTAAGCAGCAGGGATCTGAAAAATATGTGTTGCTGCACCTGTTTAAATATAGCGTTATACGTCTCCACGTGTTACTGCACCTGTTTAAATATAGCTTTATACGTCTCCACGTGTTGCTGCACCTGTTTAAATATAGCTTTATACATCTCCACGTGTTGCTACAACTGTTTAAATATAGCGTTATACGTCTCCACGTGTTACTGCACCTGTTTAAATATAGCGTTATACGTCTCCACGTGTTACTGCACCTGTTTAAATATAGCTTTATACGTCTCCACGTGTTACTGCACCTGTTTAAATATAGCTTTATACGTCTCCACGTGTTGCTATACCTGTTTAAATAACAAAGTGGCTTGCAGTGTGCAGGTGTAAGGGTGATGCAGTGCACAACAATGACGGACAAACAGGCTTTTCTTGAGCTCTTGGTTGGTTTGTACATGTACTGTTATTACTTTATTTGTTTTTTCTTTAGTTTTTTTCTTCATGTAAAGCGCTTTGTGGGAGCCCTCGTTAAAGGCACTATACAAAAATAGAGATTGATTGATTGAGATATTATATATCAGGGCTGCTCCGATTAACAGATTAATCGGACTGATTAATCAACTAAAGAGTTGATCGGAGATTTTTTTTTACAATTTAATCATGCAGAATTTTATATTTTTATATAAAATAAAATCAACCAATAGAACATCTGCATTTTCTCTGCGGCAGTCTAATCATAAGTGAGTGGAGGCGGGACATAAACAATTGACAGTCTTGAGTAGGTTTAACCAATGGGATCGTCAAAGATCTGCCCCTTCTTATACAGGTGTCCAATCATGGGTGAGCAGAGGCAGGACAGACACTGTGGAAGGTAGTCTCTGTTTCAGTTGATAGTTTATAGAGACTGTTATTGAGAATTATATGAAAACTTCAAAGAAATATTTAGAATTGCTTTTTACAAATAATAATAAAAAAAATGTCATCAGACAACGGAGCCATTGTAGTCGATTTGGTCACAAATCAATTTTCAAGACAACTTTCTCAGAAAAATTGAAGATTCTAAAAAAGGGAGGTATGCACTACAATACCCGAAATGACACAGGAAGGGACTCACCACTTTCAACATTCACATTATGAAAGGTATCCGTGGCTTACTGGTAGCTGTCAATTAAAAAATGATACTGCTGGAACTGTCTTCTGTCCAGTACAGAAAAGGCGATATGGAACAGCACTGGCTACAGCAACCTCTGATGGCTATCAAAATCAGTACAAAAACATGAGCATTTCCCAAGTCGCTTGCGAGCCACTGTAAGTGTAATACTCAAAACTTTTGGACAAACCCGGATTGGTGTTCAACTGGATGAGCAGAAGCGTAGGAATACAATACATCACAATGAGCAAGTAAGAAAAAATGGTGAGGTTCTTAAACGCTTGATTGATTCTTTACCTTGGCATGCAAGAACTGGCATTCAGAGGGCACGATGAAGGCACCAATTCCTCAAATAGCGGTAATTCTGTGGAATTACTTTCTCTGATGTCTGACTACGACAGCATGTTAAACAATTGCTTGTCAATAGCGACAGTATTCTCGGGTACCTCTAACAAGATTCAGAATGAATAAAAGCATTAGTACAGAAAGCTAAGCCGGTAGCTGTAATGGTAGATTAGGACGATGGAAATGCAGCTCAGCTGTCTTGTGTTTTCAGGTATGTGACTGACAGTGGCCCGAAAGAACTGTTATTCTGTGAAAATGTGTTACATTTACTAAAATAAAAATAATGATAAAAATGCTTTTAAAAAGACCAAATTCCCATTGGGCTTATTTTATTTGTTTTAGATTCTATAGATATTTTAGTATTACTATGCAGGACAGGTTTTACTGTAACAGGAAAACTGTTAAGTCTAAAAATTAGACAATTCAGTGCAAACTGTGACCTAATTAAAAAACATTGGTAAATGCATGAAGCTACAAGCCCTTATTAGTAGACTTACTGAAAGAGGCCCCTCGCTTTTGCCTGCATGAGCGAGGCAGATAAGGAATAAGGGAAAATTAATCTTGGCATCCAAAGTGGGATTTGCTGGTCAAGCGCTGTCTGCATAAACTGTTATATTTCACAAATGAGAAATACTGCATAGTACAAAGAAATATAGTTAATGGTCTTAACTCATTACCTCAATATGTTATCTATAAAATTAATGATAGCTTATTTGTAGAATATTCTTATCAGTGATCATACTAGTGTGGGTAGTTTCTTAAGTCCAGCCAAGGCATGATTTCATGCAATGAATTTGGAAAAGTGCTTACAGATGGAATTTTCTAATTAAATAAAAGTAGCTCCGACTGGAGAGAAGAGCCCCTCAAACTGTTATCTACAAGTTGTCTAAGGACTGCTGGAAAAGGGAATATTTGGCTAGAGAGAAGTCAAGTTTGTTAAACACACTTATAAATGAAAATAAACACTGTGGAAGAATGGTGGGCAATTCACTGACACAAAAGAGAACTTTATTTGTAACGCCGCTCAGGCGCACTGATTTATTTTTACCCGCAGAGGGCGCTGTTACTGGCAACAGTAAACAGGACCACAGGGTTACCAATACTGGTATACAGTCCAGTGCACATACAAGTGCTCAAAAATAATGATGAAAACAAAAGGCGAAAGAAAAAGGGAAAATAAAACACAGTAATAAATCTACAAAACAAAAGTGCTGCTTACGCAGTGCCCCTACTGCCGCTAAGCCGGTCAGAACGGGCCTCCGACCTACACTCCGCTATTTTCTATACACTGGGGTGGCCAGAGTTCCCTGTATAACTACACACGTCCCCTCGGGTACGTAACGATCTCCCCTATTACAAACACGTTTATGAAATACACATGGAAAAGTATGCTTTTACTGGTAAGAAGGAACTATATTTTAGACCAAAGCTGGAATAATTAAACAGAGCAGGTGTCTGTCTCTCTCTCTCTCTCTCTCTCTCTCTCTCTCTCTCTCTCTCTCTCTCTCTCTCTCTCTATATATATATATATATATATATATATATATATATATATATATATATTTGTATGTTAATAAGTAATAAGAAACCCTTGTAGTACTGGAAATGATGTTATCAGCAGGGATCCTAGTTTTACCACAATAAAAAAAAAAAAAAATTCTCAGATAAATATAAAAAATCTGCGTTATTCCGCAATTATAATAAAAGGCTAAAATTGAGTGCCCCCGCCAAACAGTACACAAGCAGTACTATTGAATAACAGTTCGTTTTTACAGGAAGTATTTATTGGTACACTTTCAAATTCAAATTGTGTACTAATAATAGAAACCAAAAAAATGGTATTAATGGTATTTATATCTCAAGTTAGTCTTTGTCACCTGGATGGCTATTGCCAAATTCATTGACCTGATCTTTAGGGGTGATTTTTATAGTTTTTGGCATCTTTAAACAGCTTGTTGAGTAGTAAAAACGCACTGAAGTAAACTGCAGCTACGTTTTAGCATGAATGTGACGTGGGTGTGTCTCGTTCACCAGAAGCAGTTTTGTTGAACAAGCAGGTTTACTAAATTTAAAGCAAAATTGCCTGTGTTAATGATTATATATAAGTATTGATTTGGTTATAAACAACCAGAAAAAGCCTTGCATGTTTTTTGCAAATGTAAAAATTCCCCCGACAGCATAGAAAATCTGTGTTTTCCATGTTATTCCGCAGCAAATGGATTCCTAGGATCCCTGGTTATCAGTCTGAGGATTCCCTCATATATTATAGAGATTAGAACGGTAGAGAACATGAGATCATATCCAATTAATTTTAAAGGAGTTGCCTGGACTTTTAAAATATATTATTCACTTAAAGATAAGAGCTGCCAAAACAGACTTTAATTAAGTCTTCTGACGCATGAAGAGGAGGAAAAGTTCTATAAAAGCCAAGGCAAAACTCCAGTCAAGTATCATTCAGCTTGGTAATACAAGCTGTTTGGTCCATTCTCTGAAGATCTCTGAAGCTGGTTGCTGTTTGGTCGTATTCAGAAGCCTCTGCCTTTAAAGACAGCTCTTGTCTATAATTATATTCTACACAACACTTCCATATTGTGAGGTAAACATAATCCTGAATTTATATCTCACTTGTATTGAAGCGTGGCTATAGGGATAGGAATTATATTTTAGCTTTAGAGAGTGACCTATGACCAATGTGGTCTGTAATCACTCATCCATTTTTAAGCATTTAATAAACCGAAGGAGTACTGATACTACTGATTCATTAAAACTTTGAATGTGATTTCTCTTGATTACTTAAAAGTTGTCTGGATATATTGTAAGACAGTGCACGGCCAATCCACTTATAGGAATCCAAAAACACCTTTGTGTCCTCCTTAAACGTCTCCCGACTTTAAGAGTGTGCTCAGAGCATAAAAGACATACGTGGAATCTGACATATATACAGTATATATATATATATATATATATATATATATATATATATATATATATATATATATATATATATATATATATATATATATATATATATCTGTATATATATATACAGTGTCTTGCATAAGTATTCACCCCCCTTGGACTTTTCCACATTTTGTAGTGTTACAACCTGGAATTAAAATGGATTTAATTAGGATTTTTTGTCACTGATCTACACAAAATAGTCCAAAATGTCGAAGTGGGGAAAAAATCTACATATTTTTCCAAATTGTTTACAAATAAAAAACTGAAAAGTCTTGATTGCATAAGTATTCACCCCCTTTGCCTTCAGAAGTCACATAATTAGTTGAACGGAGTCCACCTGTGTGCAATTAAAGTGTCACATGATCTCAGATTAAATACACTTGTTTCTGGAAGGCCCCAGAGTTTGTTAGAGAGCATATCTAAACAAACAGCATCATGAAGACCAAGGAGCTATCAAAACAAGTCTGGGATAAAGTTCTGGAAAAGCACCAATCAGGGTTGGGTTATAAAAATATATCCCAAACTTTGAACATCCCACGGAGCACCGTTAAATCCATTATTAAAAAATGGAAAGAATATGGCACAACCGCGACTCTGCCTAGAGAAGGCCGTCCACCAAAACTCAGTGACCAGGTAAGGAGGGCATTAGTCAGAGAAGCAACCAAGAGGCCAATGGTAACTCTGAAGGAGCTAGAGAGAGCCACAGCTGAGATGGGAGAAACCGTCCATGGGACAACTATAACCCGGACGCTCCACAAAGCTGGGCTTTATGGAAGAGTGGCGAGAAGAAAGCCATTGTTGAAAAAAACACATATCAAATCCCGTTTGGATTTTGCCAAAAGGTATGTGACAGACACATCAAACATGTGGAAAAAGGTTCTCTGGTCTGATGAGACCAAAATTGAACTTTTTGGCCTTAGCGCAAAACGCTATGTGTGGCGCAAAGCCAATACTGCTCATCACCCTGAGAACACCATCCCCACGGTGAAGCATGGTGGTGGCAAGCATCATGTTATAGGGATGCTTTTCATCTGCAGGGACTGGGAAACTGGTTAGGATTGAGAGCAAGATGGATGGAGCCAAATACAAGGAAATTCTAGAGGAAAGTCTGCAAGAGACCTGGGACTAGGGCGGAGGTTCACCTTCCAGCAGGACAATGACCCTAAACACACAGCCAAAGCTACACTGGAGTGGTTTAAAAACAAGAACCTGAATGTCTTAGACTGGCCCAGTCAAAGCCCAGACCTCAATCCGATTGAGAATCTGTGGCAAGACTTGAAAATTGCTGTTCACCTACGGTCCCCATCCAACTTGACAGAGCTTAAGCAATTTTGCCAAGAAGAATGGGCAAAAATTGCAGGATCCAGATGTGCAAAGCTGGTAGAGACTTACCCAAAAAGACTCACAGCTGTAATTGCTGCCAAAGGTGCTTCTACCAAGTATTGACTCAGTGGGGTGAATACTTATGCAACCAACAAATGTATTTTTTTTTGTTGAATTAACTTTTGTGTCACAATAAAAAATATTTTGCACCTTCAAAGTGTTAAGTATGTTGTGTAAATCAAATGGTAAAAATCCCAATTAAATCCATTTTAATTCCAGATTGTAACACTACAAAATGTGGGAAAGTCCAAGGGGGGTGAATACTTATGCAGGGAGGGGGTTAATATCATCTCTGCATAAAACATGTGTGTATGCACATTTTGTTTAATTGTTTAATTATATTTGTTAATTGTTTTATTAGTAATTATCCCCTGCACCTGGTGATCATTGTAAATTAGAGACAGGTGCAGCAGGGTATTTGAAGGAAGCAGCCAGCCTGTGTGTATAGAAGCCCGCTTGATAGTGTGCTCAAGCGTAAAAAGAAAAAGGTAGTGTAAAAACCTTTCTTATCTGTGTTAAACCTGTGTGGTTTGTTTTGTTTGGAGCAGAATAAGAAGTGGAGGCAGGATCAGGGACTGCCGGATCTGGAGCCGACCGAGATGGAACAGCTGCTCCAGAAATGGGAGGAGGCACAAAAAGCCCCACTGTCCCCAGCTTTAGAGGGAGAAGTACTGCTGGGAGAAGCCCCACGGTCTCCTGTACCAGAGCGAGAGGTACAGCCGACGGAGTGAGAGGTATCACCGGTGGCTACAGAGAAGGGGGAGGAGGTGAGGAGTCCACCTCCACCATAGCCCCTACCACCACCCCTGTGATACAATCCGGCGTTACTACGTGTGGTCCCTTGCCCCTTGCTCCTGGACACCCTGCCGGTCTGCCTAGACCTCCCTGAGCTAGATATAGAGCCCAGGAGTCTGCACCATTGGCCACAGCTCTGCCCCTGGTTCCCTACTCCGCTCTCCCCGAGCACCCAGACGTCGCTGGGCTGCTGCCAGACGTCACTAGTGCTCCCCCTCGGTGATCAGACATCGCTGCGCCGGTCCCCAGTTGAAGACCTCTGCCCGCTGCTGCATCCTCCTTTTCCCGCCGCCTCTTCAGTTGCCCCTGTCATCCCGGTGGGGTCCCGTGTTGCCGGTTTGCGGTCCCTCCCTGGAAGCACCAGAGGGACCGACCCACCCTCAAACCAGCCCGTGGAAGAGGGCGAAAACCAAAGAGATGGGACTTGAGGGTGGGTGGTCTTTTAAGGGTGGAGGGAAGGGGGAGGATGTGTAACACAGCAGGGAGGGGGTTAATATCCTCCTTGTATAAAACATGTGCATATGCACATTTTGTTTAATTATTTAATTACATTTGTTAATTGTTTTATTAGTAATTATCCCCTGCACCTGGTGATCATTGTAAATTAGAGCCAGGTGCAGGGTATTTGAAGGAAGCAGCCAGTCTGTTCAGGGCTGCTGGTGTGTATAGAAGCCTGCTTGATAGTGTGCTCATGCGTAAAAAGAAAAAAGTAGTGTAAAAACCTTTCTGATCTGCGTTAAACCTGTGTGGTTTGTTTTGTTTGGCAGGTAAATGGCTTAGCCGTCCTGCAAGATAGTTTGGGTTCCTGTGCTGTAGTTATTGCTCGAGTAGAGCTAGGTGTTTATTTTTGTTTTATTTCTTTTTGTAAATATTAAAATTGCACGAAAGTGCGAAAACTCAATTTCTCTGCGTCCTATATACATAGCAGAAATCATCTGGCTCAGTGATTGTAACCCTTTAGAGTCATTTTGCTACTATAAACAGTACTTTTAATAATGACATGAAATTTAGGTTATTTTGAAACTTATTTGTGTTTCAGTCAAAACACAAAGCTGAAATGAGGTCAGATTTTATGTGAGCAAACTCAACCAACCCTTGATGCCCTGCCTAATTGGTAAAAATAAAAAGCTTTTCCCAGGGGACTAAAGCAGTGCATCTGCCAGCTGTCCCAGTGATTCATTACATTCATAAAATAAATATTACACTTGGCTTATACATAAAACAAAAACAGACATCTGGTTGCATAACATTCACATTGAATCTAAGTGAGATGTCCTTAAATGCATATTATAAATAGGGACGTGTTATTTAAGATGCAAAAATATACCTTGCATATCATTATTTATGTCAAATTCAGATATGCATAATAACATTGTACTAAGTAACACGATGTAAATACACAGTAAATAGAGACGCAATGTAAAGTGTTACCCTTTTTTGTGGGCTGTGAAGCTGCATTTTGAATCTCCCCATGCTTACACTCCACACATAGGATAGATTATCATGTTTTCTTCATATCATCGCCGAGGGAAATTCCAGCAATAACCTGCACAAGTGTGTACTGGTCAGAGCTGGAGGTCTGCTTGCTTTCAGCTTGTTGTGCTGGTTCAGGAGACTGGGAGCTGGTTGAGGTGCCAGTGAATCACTTTACTCTAAGTCAGCTGTTTGTTGTTTTACTTTTTTTGTTTTTCTTGCAAGATTTTTCGGGTACCCGTTTGCAGAAAAATGTATTTAAAATCAGGGCAATGTTCCTGTTACTAGAAAGGAGATTTAAAATCAATTGTTGCCACTTATGATTGCTTTTAGTTTATCTGGGCATTGCCAGCGACAAGCACAGCAGTGTGCGGGATCTCAGAACTGCTTCTTGCTGTTGAAACGTGAGATAGGTTGTGTTGAATTTGCATGCAGAGCATATTCAGAACATATAGTGACACAGCTTTTGAGCCAGCAACAGTGAATCAGGTACAATAACATGATGGGATTCCAGTGAAATGGTTAAGATTTCAAAACATGTAGAAGGCAATTAGAAGACAAGTATTTGCCACTGACTTTTCAGAGATGATAGGCTTCAGGGCTTGGGTTCATTTATTAGGTTACATTAATATAAAGATTAACTATTGTAAAAGTCCCTAAAGATCTGCTGAGGCAGTATTATGTTTTGTTTTTGGGGAAATTTTAAATATAGTGTATGATTCCAAAGGAAATAAGATTTACGCTATTTTGTTTACCATCAAACATTGGTAATAAACAACTTGTTCAGCACCTATTTCAGACATGAAGACATTAAAAATGTATGAGTGCATTTAGCAACATGTAAAGGTAATTTAGTCTAATTGGACTTCCCGGTTTATCAACAAATCCATTTTCCTAGAAGAGGTTAAGACAGGAGACATTTGAAGGGAACAGGGAGACCTCTTGTGGCTGAAACAGGCAATTACCTAATTTGCGGCAGGAAGTGCATGACTTGCTTTTCGGCTTTAGTTGGAAATCTGCTATTGCCTAAGATGGAGAGAGAAATAACTGCTGTATGAAAGTGTCTGTTCCAACCACAGGAATAAATATTGCTTGAACCTGCCGTCCTGTGTTGGTGTGATTGCTTCAGAAGGCATAGCAAGCTGGAGTGCAGAACAGCGAGTGAGATCAGAGCAGTTACACACGCGCTGACCAGCTGTACGTGACACCGCACACTTCCTTACTAATGTGCTTCCATGTGAACACATTACACCCATTGTAACTCACACCCTCATGCCAACTAGAACAGTAGTTATCAGTTACAATACTAGCATTTAATAATGCAAGAAATCACAGATGCTTTCATTGTACTTTTGTTTTTTTGTTGTTTTTTTGTAGGTTGAAGCCTTGCGGTGATGCAAGCGCATTCTCTCTCTTAAAGGAATTGTTGCCTGGCCCTGATTGGATAGCAGATCCCACAACCTACTCAGCATTGATTGGCTGGGCGCTGTCACTGCGCCACTAAACTTGCTTGCGCTGGGTTTTTAGTTTGATCAGAATCACACTTTTGCTAAAGCCACGCCACACGTATTTACTAAGTAACTACTATGTAAATACATAGTAGAGAAGCTTAATGTGCAAATCCAGGCATGAATTTCCACAGGTCCTACTTATAAACAGAAGTCAAAGGGGAGAGAAAAAACAAATACTTCCATCATACTTCAAGTGCCATGGCCTGATACGCTGGCTTCCCCCAAGTCAGAGTAAAAAGAGTCTGTAAAAACACACGAAGATCAACAGCCCAACAATAAGGACAGTTGTCAGGCTGATGAGAGTTAAGGACGTGCTTTTCTTGTGTCTCATTATTGATTTATTACTCCATTAGCTATGATGGAATCTGTGTGAAAGGGTCACTGATCTTCCTTACAGGCACAACCGATGTATGGCTTCTTTACTTGTTCCCATCCAGTTTACCATGCACTCTTTTACTCAGGCCTGTGGGTATAAAGTGCACTTGTGGTAATAAAGACACAGCGTCTTGGTAATTGAAAATCAAAAGGAATTCAAAACATTGTTAAGAGCATGGTTTAAAAAAAAGTTAATTCTGCAGAAAAAAAATGACTACAGGAACATAATTTAGATCTGTTTTTAAAATCATGTAATCAAAGAAACTATAAAATGAGATTGCAAAAGTGTACCGGAAGCCATAACAGTAGTACAGTATTTCATGTAGGATTTCAAAATGTCAGTTTCCAATTTGTGTCAGTTTTAATAAAGTATAGGGAAAACTCCAAAGCGGTGGTGTGCAATTCAATATGTTAACGTAACATGATTCAGCAGCTTTCATTCCACTTCATGAAGCAAAATGAGTTACTTCTATAGGGGATGCAAAATGTTTGACCAGAGCTGTAAGTTTAGCTGTGCTGTGAACATGTCCCGCAGAGCTGAGCTCTGTTCCAACAGCGACTCTCAACCTGCAAACCACTGAGCTTAGTTCAATGTCTAGAACTCAGTTCAGAGGTCTGCACATAGTTACTGAGGATTCAACTCTGCTTTCAAAGTTCAGAAACCAACTCACTTTCTGCTGTGCTAAAATAACCAAGATTTGTCCACATCACTGAAGTCGTCTACCAGGGAGAGTGTATCACATACTCCCCACTTAAAAGCAGCTCATCCTCAAGGAACAGGAATTAAGATGTTAGAGATACTAATTTTTGGGTTTGTTCAGTTGCTTTCATTTAAAGCCAATTGAATTGACTAACAGCGACTTCAGTGTAAGTAATTTGTTGCCACTGCGAGAAGCTCATTGTAACAGAATACTGCTGATTGCAGTTTTGATCAGTGATGTGCTGGAATTGATTAAAAGGGAATTGGAATTGGGAATTGATTTTAAAAAGGAATGGAAATTGGAACTGACCCCAACCCTGCAGAAAGCCATTGCAGATATCAAGAAAGCAAAAATGGCCTTCTGCCTGCAGCAGCTTGCAAGCAGTGCTGGTCGAGAGCAAGTCATACACTGCATGTTCCAGACCCTGACTGCAACAGATAAGTGACAGTACAGACAATACAGCAACTGCCAGCAATAGGGGCCATGAGCCCATCTGTTGTTACTGGTAGTTTAAACAGGTAAGAAGCGTGCTCTCCAGTGCTGTTTAAAAGCAGTGTTTGTGATCTGGATAAGAAGCATGCTCTCCAGTGCTGTTTAAAAGCAGTGTTTGTGATCTGGATAAGAAGCGTGCTCTCCAGTGCTGTTTAAAAGCAGTGTTTGTGATCTGGATTAACTGCATGAACTCCAGCGGATGGATGGATGTTGGCTTCAGTGCTACAGTTCATTAGAGCTGTCCTGACCAGGGTTTGCAATCACAGCGTCTTACACACCAGTCTGGCTATTTCTCTGTGCTGTACCTGTGCCAGTCTAGCTGCTACTCAATCAACGTGCCTGTCTTAGCAAACCCTCTCTTCTGACTCAGTACTGTAGCATTATCTAGTGCATTGTTGATATCACTATTGGTAGGTCACAGGCTTCGTTTGGATTCCACTAATGCTCATTAACCCATTAAGTGCCATTGTCCTCATTTGAGGACAGGCCACTTTGTGGTGCTTTTTTAACTGGTAACTACCTAGTCAAGGGTGGCGCTAGTGGTGACCTATAGAAAGAGCCACAGAAGTGATATAGTTTTACAAATACAGTACAAGGGTGGCCTTTGCATTGTCAATAGGACCAAATCAGGATTGTAAAAAAGTGGATATTTGACTAAGAGTGACTTAAAACAAGGTTTAACATGTACTGGGAATCCAAAACGTGGTTCCTCCAACAGCAGACTGGGTTCCTTACCTTGTCATGCACTTCTGCTGCGTCACCAGCACCCTGCACTAGATAAAGCTGGAGAGGAGCACTGACTTCCCCTGGGGAGCCACACATCAGAGCTCTGGTGTAGAAAACAGAAGCTCATCTCTCTCACAGAATTGCTGCATTGATTCAATTTGTACAACCCTACCATACATTATAAATCATGGTTAGCCAGTTATTACTAGCTAAATTGCTCTTTGGTTTTGAAGTTGTCTCTGCTCTGAAGAGGCTGTCTGCGGTGCAAGTCTGAAAAGTGATGATACATGTTGGACAGTAGTGGATGTGGTGTTTAATTGCTTTCAAGATAATAAGCACATTAGTAGATGTTTTGCAGTTTGCAGTATTTTTCCAATGCATATGCAGTGCATTTACAATGGTCCATAATAGTTTGTCATGTTTTTTTTTGCCCGCTTTACAGTACCTCTTTTTTTACTTGCCTATACTTTTCCATGCATTCTCTATGATTTAGTATATTTTGCTATGCTTTAAGAATAGTATACTGCAGTCAGTATTTTTACATGCAGCAACTTATTTCAAGTGACCTGAAAGAACAACCTCTTTTCAGAGACTGCAGGAATCAGGACCTGCTCACTGCAATAGAAGTAGCATGCCATTTATTTGGTTCAATTATTACAGTAACGTTACCTTCACTTGAAAAATGAATGAATGAATAAACAGCCTACGCAGAATGACTAGGAACACTGGCTCTGACCTCAGCTCACAACCAGTGGTCTTTTACTGTATAATATTACCATTGCAGTAAGCATTATACAAACATTTTAGACAGCATTTTAATAGTGTCTAAAATAAAAACAAATGCAAACAAATCCAAGATTCGAGTGAGAACAATAGGTGTATCCCCTGACTTATCAGGGTGCGTCTCCTGACTTAGAGGTGCACCTGCTGCAATAGATGCATATCCTGAATTATCAGGGAGTACCTGCTACTACCTGACCAGAACGAATGAAGATGCATATTAATTTGAATCAAACACTGATCATTTTCTCAATGGTAACACATTGAGTGTCTCTTAATAATAAGCGAAAGAGGAAAACACGGGACAATGCATTCGCTTTGAAAACACTTTCCCTGTTTTTTCATGACCTCTTCTGAAAAGTATGTGCAAGAGTTTGCATCTCAACAATAAATGTACTGCAACCAAAAACAAACAAAAAGAAACAAGAAAAGTGACTTGTGTTTGATAAACACTTCAAATATGTTCCTGGAGTCAGAAGACTGCTCTCCAGTATGCGAGCCGGCCCGTTGCCAGCAGACAGCACAAACCATCGACCAAGGGGACCCTTACACACTACAGAGAGAAAAGAAACTGCTGAGTGCAGGTGATATACTAAGACCAAGATCAGAGTTCTATTATTATCGTAACCTTACATAAAGTACAGCTCTGTGCTGCAGTTCAGACTAATATACTGCTTTCAAGAAAGGAGTCTATTATTACACAGAGAAGGCCTGTACAATGGTGTTACTGTACCATGTAATTATATCAGGTAACAATATGCTGTCCACACTGTCATTTACATGTCATTACAGAGCAGTTACCATGTAAGAGTAGCAACCTTCAGCACCTGCAGTTACACTGTACATGTCCTATAACATGAAGAGCTTCTGAATCAATAAGCATTGTGCAAGACCTACTGCAAGCACCTGCAGCTTTAAAAGCACATTAACAGCAACTGAAAAAACTATAGAATTTGCAAAACTTAATAGCCTCGAAAAACTTTCTTTCTGGCATACAGAAACCACAATGCCTTTTGCTTCTTGCTATCTGGATGGTGAAATTCAAAGTTTCAATGTGAAGTCAGCATTGGGAAGTGTCAGAGTCTCTCAGAGTCTCTCCCTCTCTCTAACACATTGTGTTCACGCTGGAGCAATCTATTTTGAACTACAGGGATAGAGATGGCTCATATCCCATCACAGATTCTCTACAAACATACATATGTATGCTTGAAGAAGCACAGCGAACAGTGTTTTACAAAACTACCAAATGACCAAACCAACAAGTTACAATGCTCATTTTAGGACCAAAGTCGAAGAATACAAGTCACTATCAATGTGACTTCTTTAATAAAAAAAAAATGTACTTCTGTACAGATAAAATGTAATGGGAATCTAAAAACAAATATGGAAAATGTGACGCAAACCAGCTATAGCAATTCTAAGAACCAGAAACTGATGTAAAAAGGATGTAATTTGGGCATAACTTAGCCTTTAATAAAAGAGAAGTTTGAGAACTGCAGGTGGTCTCTGGACTTTGAACACAAATAAAAAAAAACATTAACAATAAAATGTGCTGTCCAGAATCAATACCCAGACACTTGCTGCAAAACCCAGACAAGTTCAGAATCCAAGCGCTTATAGCTTGTGCCCTTCTGCAATGTGCAGCATTGCTAATCATCTGGACTTGTCTTCCCGGCTCACTGCACCCGCCAGCTCCTCCTTCTTTGCTTCATATACGCTGAGGAGATAAGCATCTGGTTCAGTGGCCCGCTCCTCATTCTTCACTTCGTATAGGCTGAGGAGATAAGCATCCGGTTCAATGGCCCACTCCTCCTTCTTCGCTTCGTATAGGCTGAGGAGATAAGCATCTGGTTCAATGGCCAGCTCCTCCTTCTTCGCTTCGTATAGGCTGAGGAGATAAGCATCTGGTTCAATGGCCAGCTCCTCCTTCTTCGCTTCGTATAGGCTGAGGAGATAAGCATCCGGTTCAATGGCCAGCTCCTCCTTCTTCGCTTCGTATAGGCTGAGGAGATAAGCATTTGGTTCAATGGCCAGCTCCTCCTTCTTCGCTTCGTATAGGCTGAGGAGATAAGCATCCGGTTCAATGGCCAGCTCCTCCTTCTTCGCTTTGTATAGGCTGAGGAGATAAACATCCAGTTCAATGGCCAGCTCCTCTTCTTCGCTTCGTATAGGCTGAGGAGATAAACATCCGGTTCAATGGCCAGCTCCTCCTTCTTCGCTTCGTATAGGCTGAGGAGATAAACATCCGATTCAATGGCCAGCTCCTCCTTCTTCGCTTCGTATAGGCTGAGGAGGTAAGCATCCGGTTCAATGGCCAGCTCCTCCTTCTTCGCTTCGTATAGGCTGAGGAGATAAGCATCCAGTTCAATGGCCAGCTCCTTCAGCTCACACATGGATTTCTCCAGCCAGGGCAGAGTCCTGGCGCTGTTCACCTTGCAGCTGATTATATAGAGAGTGAACTCCTTGAAGCCCATCAGCTTGTAGGGGTCTGCATCACAGATGCTCTGGACTGCTTGGGTCTTATCTAGCAGGGGGAAGAAGCTCAGCCTACTCATCTTCTCCAGGTCTACAAGACTCCACTGGAAGTATGTCAGTAGGTGTCAAAGCCTATTGGTTTGTTGGGCACCACAAAGCTTCCCAGGGCTAGGGGCTCAGAAGAAATGTCACTCCTGTGTGCCAGAATGACTTTGTAAAGGTGTGTGGGGACTGCCACGTTACCTTTCCCAATCACCTAGCAATGAAAGAGGAGCACAGTCATTAAAAGGGTTTAGCACAGGAAACAAACTGCTACATAAAATCTTGTTTAGGTTAAACTGCATACTCAGAGCATCAAGCAAGGGACATTGAAAAACTGATGGAAGGGTTAGTAATGAAGTCAAAT
The DNA here is from genome assembly GCA_030684275.1 of Acipenser oxyrinchus oxyrinchus. NCBI lineage: Eukaryota > Metazoa > Chordata > Actinopteri > Acipenseriformes > Acipenseridae > Acipenser > Acipenser oxyrinchus. Next base: position 90,531,589 of record CM060249.1, read on the forward strand.
TGACTTGTATCATTCAAATGGCCATTCAGGACTGAAAGGATCCTCAAAATACTCTTTACTTGTGCAACTCACTGCAACTGAAAACCACCATGTGACACCAACTTAGCAGTGAGGAGGTGTTCTGATAAAAACCCTTTGTGAAAGCTCCATTTTACATTCTAACACCAAGGCCAATAGCACTGCACTGCTTTCATACGTACACTGGGATAATAAAACTTACAACACTGATCTGTATAGTGCTATACTGCCCTCTGGAGACAAAACGGGGTAACTGACATTTACCTTCAAAACTAATTTTTTTTTTTTTTTTACAATTAAGAAGCTCTAAGAAACCAAGCGAACCTTGCTGTTGTGAAGTTACAGTTTCAGTAACTGCAGACCTGCAAAATTGGCCAGATGTTTCAGCATAAAATGTACAATATGTACTTATTGAGCATGCATTAAATACAACTACATGAAAGTCTCTGCACAGTGCTGCACCTGGAATCCCCGCACGAAGTTTATTAAGGAAACTGTTAAACAAACAAAGAAAAGCAAGTACTGTTCTTTAGGTAATTTGGTAAGGTAATTATTCCCCAAGTAAGGCAGTTCAAAATACTTGCCATGTAAAAAGCACTGTTTTACTGTATAAAAAAAGACTTCACTCTGAAGCAAATGCAGAATATTTTTTATTTATTTATTTGCTAAATAAAACAATTTCAACATTATAAAAACTTAGTTGCAGGAAGGACCAGTCAAGAGTTGTTTCTTGTTTAATGCCATTAAAATGGTCATCCTGCTGTAAGAAATTGTGTCTCTGCCTTTGTGCTTGCTCCTAAATATGGTCCATTGAGTTAGAGGGCAAAACAATATTGTAAAACAATAATTTACCTGCTGCTAATGCAGTCATTTCTTGCTAGTTTTAAAGTATTTATATGTTTTACTTTAATATTCAAGCAAGTTTTACACTTGCTTCTGCCCGGGTACATTATTTATATCTTTAATCAGGGCTGACAGTACGATTCAGGTTCGTGCCTTTAAAGTAAGATTAAACTATTGTCATATTTATACACAAATAAGATTACTTGACTTGAAAAACGTCTCAAGCAAATTCCTACTTGGTTTGCTTTCATGAGTAGTACACAAGAAGCTTCAATATGAAAGCAGAAAATTAAATTTGAATAAAGAACGACAAGTTTTTAATGAAAATAAAAACATTTCTAATGTAAAAACGTGATTTTTTAACAGCAGTAACATTTTATTTAGAGTTGCTGTTGAACTTAAACCTGTTCATGGCCCGCAGCAACACAAACCTACTAACATCCTTATTTTAAAAAATAAATAAATACATATCAAACCATCTGAATATAATTTAATTAAAATAAAATGGAATAAAACACATTTTACTAAAACAAACAAAACTAAGAATGACCTAGCCTATATTTAATTAATCATTTTTGTAGTATCCAAACTGCCCAGCATCTTCTGTTGCAGTCACACCGCTGCTAACGTTAGCTGTTGTAAATAGTGCAGAGCAGACTATGGTGCGTTTTATTGTGGGTTTTTATTTATTTATTTATTTATTTTTAATGTTGGACTTATGGCTTCTTATTATACATTTTAAACTGTTTATAGGCAAAACCATAACAAAACAAGAATAGTGTGTTTGCAAGTAGCAAAAGAAGTAGACTGGTAAAATATATAGTTTGGCTCCCCTGTGCTCTATGGGGTTAGGTGCCTATGGTCTGAATCAAGTTAGAGTTCAACAGGAGAAAAATATACTAAAAGGTCACAAGTCATCAAGTATGTGAGAAAACATTACATTCTACACGAATCATAGGAATGGACCCTAGAGGGGTCATTGTGACGGAATTCCATCTACAGGTGAAGCACTTTCTCCCATGTATCACAGTAAAGTGCATTACAATGACTGACTTACATTATGTGGAATAACTTCTCAAGAGACTGGTAACAATGTGAGACATACAGACTGGTGAAGCAGGAGTCCCTTTTCACAATAGTGGCAGACTTTAGATTAATGAATATATATTTGTCAGCTTTCATTAATATGAATTTAAAGGTATCAGCAACCGGTACTTTAAATTCTGTGAGGCAGCGCAGTGATTTTGAATATGTGACAAGGCTCCAACTGTCTGTTTACAGACAGCTGGAACCTTGCTTGACCAATCACATTGCTTGTTCAATGTTGCATTGCCAGCCCTGGATTAGAAATATATATATCAGACTTGTATATAAAAAATATACAGTACTGTGCAAAAGTTTTAGGCAGGTGTGAAAAAATGCTGTAAAGTAAGAATGCTTTCAAAAATAGACATGTTAATAGATTATATTTATCAATTAACTAAATGCAAAGTGAGTGAACAGAAGAAAAATCTAAATCAAATCCATATTTGGTGTGACAAGCCTTTGCCTTCAAAACAGCATCAATTCTTCTAGGTACACTTGCACAAAGTCAGGGATTTTGTAGGCATATAGTCAGGTGTATGATTAAACAATTATACCAAACAGGTGCTAATGATCATCAATTCAATGTGTAGGTTGAAACACAATCATTAACTGAAACAGAAACAGCTGTGTAGGAGGAATAAAACTGGGTGAGGAACAGCCAAACTCAGCTAACAAGGTGAGGTTGCTGAAGACAGTTTACTGTCAAAAGTCATACACCATGGCAAGATTGAGCACAGCAACAAGACACAAGGTAGTTATACTGCATCAGCAAGGACTCTCCCAGGCAGAAATTTCAAGGCAGACAGGGGTTTCCAGATGTGCTGTCCAAGCTCTTTTGAAGAAGCACAAAGAAGCGGGCAGCGTTGAGGACCGTGAAGCGCAGTGGTCGGCCAAGGAAACTTACTGCAGCAGATGAAAGACACATCATGCTTACTTCCCTTTGCAATCGGAAGATGTCCAGCAGTGCCATCAGCTCAGAATTGGCAGAAAACAGTGGGACCCTGGTACACCCATCTACTGTCCGGAGAAGTCTGGTCAGAAGTGGCCTTCATGGAAGACTTGCGGCCAAAAAGCCATACCTCCGACGTGGAAACAAGGCCAAGCGACTCAACTACGCACGAAAACACAGGAACTTGGGGTGCAGAAAAATGGCAGCAGGTGCTCTGGACTGATGAGTCAAAATTTGAAATATTTGGCTGTAGCAGAAGGCAGTTTGTTCGCCGAAGGGCTGGAGAGCGGTACACGAATGAGTATCTGCAGGCAACAGTGAAGCATGGTGGAGGTTCCTTGCAAGTTTGGGGCTGCATCTCTGCAAATGGAGTTGGGGATTTGGTCAGAATTAATGGTCTCCTCAATGCTGAGAAGTACAGGCAGATACTTATCCATCATGCAATACCATCAGGGAGGCATCTGATTGGCCCCAAATTTATTCTGCAGCATGACAACGACCCCAAACATACAGCGAAAGTCATTAAGAACTATCTTCAGCGTAAAGAAGAACAAGGAGTCCTGGAAGTGATGGTATGGCCCCAGAGCCCTGATCTCAACATCATCGAGTCTGTCTGGGATTACATGAAGAGAGAGAAGCAACTGAGGCTGCCTAAATCCACAGAAGAACTGTGGTTAGTTCTCCAAGATGTTTGGGCCAACCTACCTGCCGAGTTCCTTCAAAAACTGTGTGCAAGTGTACCTAGAAGAATTGATGCTGTTTTGAAGGCAAAGGGTGGTCACACCAAATATTGATTTGATGTAGATTTTTCTTCTGTTCACTCACTTTGCATTTTGTTAATTGATAAATATAAACTATTAACATGTCTATTTTTGAAAGCATTCTTACTTTACAGCATTTTTTCACAGCTGCCTAAAACTTATATATATATATATATATATGAGAGAATTTAGTTTATGTGTGTGTGTATATGTGTATATATATATATATATATATATATATATATATATATATATATATATATATATATATATATATACACACACACACACACACACACACAAACTTTCCAATACACAATTCCAATCCACTTGTGCCAAGTAAGAAAAATGTTAAACTTGTTTTGAGGGACAGCTGTGTGGCACATTTTTAATACTGGTATGAGACACTGGCCGTACATATTGGTAAATCAATACATGTTACTTTCTTTATTAATTGGTACTAAAATAAATGCTTTGACTCTGAATATGCAAATGGGGAAATTCAAAAAGCCTTTTACTGAAAAGTTTCATTAGAACTGCCTTGTCAGAAAAGAGAAAGAAAATGTTAAAAAAAAAAAAAAAACTATTAAAACCTAGAAATAAACAACGTGAAGAATAAACCATTCTGTTGAGGTTTCCCTGCTTTCTGCTAAGGGTCCACCAAGAAACAAAAAATACAAAACAAATGACATGGTAGGTGAAGGTTTTCTTCCCATCACTCCCCACTTCTGGCAATGTCAAAGGTCCTGAAATGATCCACACATTCTCAAACCTCTCCGTCAGCACCCAGCCTGTAAAAAAACACACACAGCACAAATCTGACTGACTGTCTGTAGGTCATAGCAAATTATGAACCTTCAAAACTTAACGCTGCACTTCAAAGTAGTTTTCTATCAGTACAACAAAGCTACAAACAGCAGAGCTTTCCTGTTCCAGAATCCTGCATTGTTTTCAAAGTTTTGTGGCACAATGTTAGTCAGGAAAAATGTCTCTGCTGTAGATTGCTATTGAATTCAAACAAAAAGATTTAAAAAAATGAATTAACTTAAGAAAACAGATACTGTTTAATCTTTATGCAGGCAAAAATGTAAACGTAGTTACTGGCTCTAGCTAATCTGAACCCTGATAGTCCAAACTGACCTATAATAAGAACCATGATAATGAAATGCATGTTGCATTAGTTGTAGAAACCCAGTTTTATGATTCTATTACAGGTATGTTAAACATTTACACATAAATTCTGAAAACATTAGTTTTCTGAAAACGCTTTGTCATGTAAACGTACTGAATGTCGACCCAGGGGACTTTTTCGACCTGAAAAAAGAAACAAGGACCAGGGGTCACAAATGGAGATTAGAAAATAGGAGGCACTTTTTTACACAGAGAATTGTGAGGGTCTGGAACCAACTCCCCAGTAATGTAGTTGAAGCCAACACCTTGGGATCCTTCAAGCTGCTACTTCATGAGATTCTGGGATCAATAAGCTACTAATAAAACAGTGGTGGCAGCAGTGTGGAGTAGTGTGCCTACTAATAAGGGCAGCAGTGTGGAGTAGTGGTTAGGGCTCTGGACTCTTGACTGGAGGGTCATGGGTTCAATCCCAGGTGGGGGACACTGCTGCTGTACCTTTGAGCAAGATACTTTACCTAGATTGCTCCAGTAAAAACCCAACTGTATAAATGGGTAATAGTATGTAAAAACAATGTGTAAAAAAAAATATAATGTAATTGTATGTAAAAATAATGTGATATCTTGTAACAATTGTAAGTTGCCCTGGATAAGGACATCTGCTAAGAAATAAATAATAATTTGGCCTCCTCTTGTTTTCTACTCTCATGTAATGGAAATCGTTAATAATCTTATGAGTTTACTCGTGGACCACAGGTTGGGAACCACTGAATTAAACTATCACTAAATTGCCTATTCTGACCATATTTTCATTTACAGTGGTTTGATTTAACATGCACAACAAATCAAAACAGAAGCAACGGGGTGTTTCAAAATATTTGCACAATAATCTTAAAACCCTGCTTTTTGAAATGAGTAAAAAGAAGGCGGATTGTGAGCCAGCAGCATGACAGGGTGTCCAGAGGCATCTGGCTCTGTCTTGTCACCAAGGGATAATGGACGTGCAATGCTTTGGTAGAACATTTCACAGGATTAATAAACAGAGGCTCTTGTGAATACATTATCAGTATTTATAGTTTATTTCCAGATACAAAAAAAGATAGTTGAAATAATCCGTTCTAGTATTTTTTGTCTCCTAACCATTGGGGTGTAGTTGCTTCACACAGAGTAAATACTACATTCATACATTTTTTATTTGATTTCTTCTGGCACCCAGTGCACAGGGTTGAAACAGCAACACCCAAAAACCAGGCAACTCTAGCTCAAACTGATACTCTGGTCTAAAATTACCACAGTAAAAATGAACAATAATCCACTGCAAATTCATGAACTATGTTACAATGATTGCTCAAAAAAAAAAAAAGTCCTCATTTCATAATGGTGATACAATAGAAGTTTTTCCATACATACATACATACATACACACACACACACACACACTATATATATATATATATATATATATATATATATATATATATATATACATATATATATACACACACACACACACACACAATATATATAAAAAGTTAACACACTCTTCAGTCCAAAAAGGGTTACTATAATAAGCTTAACTGTCTACAGTTTTTTTCCCAGGATTTGTTGAAGTATATTTATGATGATTCAGTAGTACAAGCTATCTCTGGTCTACATTTTTAGCTACAATAGTGGAATATAACAAACATTTAAATTTCACATGTCCTGGTATAGAAACGGCACTCGATTATGACCTACCCCTCCCCACTCCTGGACACCACAAACCTCGCTTTTATGCCCCCAGCCCCAAAAAAAGGAGGTTATATTGGAACTAAAATCACATGTTTGCAGAAGCTCAAATTTAACTTTAAAATGTATCTACTTATTAATAAGAATCCGAATTTGGGTTGCTTGATAAAAAGGGTAACATGTACTGTATAAGCAAAATCATTTACAATAATAATAAATGATTGCATACCAAGCCTACAATTCAGTCTGAAACCAGCATTGAAATAATATTGTGCAACAATATGGCATGTACTTGGTCAAAGCTGAGGCCATGGAGTAGTAAGAGTGAAGTAACCACTTCTACCCCACACTATGGGGTGGGGGAGTTGTCATCTCTCACACCATTGGCATTCATGTTCATAGCCTCCCCCCTTGTGAGGGGCAGGGTTAATACTTTCTGAACAAGGTCTATGAAGGGTCTTTGCAGCCACATCAACACAATTTGACACTTAATCCTAAACACTGATACTTTGAGAAAACACAAATGCAGCTGTTAAAATGTCACTTTTGCCCAGTGTTACTCATTACCCCTTTGCAGGAAAGAATAGTCTTTCATGTAGGAAATGTAATTGTGGTAAGAATGTGGTTGTAACCCATCCGATGTGCAGTCTCTTCCGCACTATGAAAGGAACACTCACTAGGGGTGTGAGGAAAACGAGGTAACCCTGCTGAGGCAGACGATTGGTAGCATATTAGCAGGACCAGCCTTAGTTTACTGTGGGTTCAACACCACCAGGCTGTCAAGTGGAGGATGCCGATGCTTTGGTTGTGGCGATGTCGTGTTGTTGGTTCTTGTCGTGATGGTTTTTACAGTTTACATTTCCATGGGTGTGGAAGATTTATGCTGGAACACAAACTGTTTCAAAAACACAAATCACATCCAGGCTCTGAAACAACATGGCTGTTCAATGTTCTATAGCAAACATCCTGCCCAGTGATCTACTCCATAAAGCGTCCTTGCAAAATGGTTACAATTCTTCACAGCTTGATGACTGGGTTACAACAATTTTTAAGTTATTCAACTCTTTTGTTTAGGGACATTTTATTGGCTAACTTGTTATAATAAAAGGTATTCATCCCCTTTACAGAAGCTATAAATACATAGGGGGGGGGGGGGAGGAAGCACTCACAGTTGTCAGGGGTTTGTTTTACATGTTGCACTGGTACATAGAGGTTCCTGTTTGTGTGTTTATAATGTACATCTTATGGTATCAACATGGGTTTTGAGGTAATTGGTTCCTGAAATACCTGTATCCAGAAACAGCTGGCCAAGTCTTTTTTTTTCTTCTTTGTCTTTTTAAAAAGTGTTTTTTTTTTCTCAGGTACTACAAAAAAACAAAGAGACCCACAGCAGCTGCTTTTACAGAAAGAAAGAAAAAGGCACAATATCAGGACAACTTTGGGACTTGTGTTTGTTATCAAACATCAGAAATGTGTCAAGGTTGGTCTTTTTATTTCACTCTATTGGATCCCTACATTAAAAGATAATCACATTTCGGGAAAACAAAAAAAAAAACAAAGCCATCTTTAAAATGTTGAATGAAAAAAAAAAAAAAACCTAGACAAAGCCTCTTCAATATCTGCCCTGGTCTTTTCATCCCATTACATCAAGCAACAGTAAAACACTGACATACTAAAACATACACATTTCTGACTTCTATTCACATCCTATTGGTCTATATTCTTCCCAGTGGTAGCCAATAAAAATACAGGGATTTTGTCTCATTAAGAACCCGGGAATAAAACTGCTTGGATGACATCATAATCTTAGGCCCAGACCAAATCAAAACTTAGAGGACCCGCTAATCGCACTTTACAAAACTGTATTTAATAGCGTTTTCTTTTTATGAGTAGAAGAAATAAGATACTTACAAAAAAAGAAAACACTATTAAATACAGTTTTGTTAAGTGCGGTTAGCAGGTTGTCAAAGTTTTGATTAGGTCCGGGCCTTAGTCCTATTAATGCAAACTCCTTTTAGAATGGGCATATGCACATTGTTGTGGTGTATTACAAACTCCAAACTTTCTACAACATAATACTGATCATAAGACATCACATGTGAATAAGAAAACACCAGACTCTGACTGGGTCAGTGTCTGACTTCACTAGTAAAACCCAAAGGCTGGGACAGAGTACATATGCAAAAACTCAACATATCTCAATGTTAATGCTGTACCAAGCAATCAGGCTTTTTTAATTTTCTTGTGGTTTACTGGTACATGTAGTGTTTAAAAAAAAAAAAAAAAAAATACTGTTATATATGGCTTTAAAAAGAATATCTTGTTTCGGAATGTGTGTCATGCAGACACAGAAGCTAGAAGATCAGAAAAAAATGAACAAGAACATATGAAATTCATTTTATACAGGTATTGTATAATAGCCATTTCCCCTAGAAAATGTTTGGACATAGTCTTAGAACTAATGGATTCGGAGGGCTGTTAGAAGTCAACTAGGCCTCAGTTTGGTTGGTAAGTAGATTGTCTAATGGGTTTTGTATTCGCCAAAAAAAAAAATATATATACGTTCAGGGAGAAGCTTTACTGCCATTTAAAAAAGACACTTCATCTGATCTAGAATACTAAAACTGTCAATATTTGTGTAAATAGTTACAAATTATGATTTATTTTAGTACATTACACATAAAAACAAGGTAGCTCACTCTACCCTACTTTGGCTGGCCTCTCTTCATAAAAGCACGCTTAAACCAAGACGTCTCACTACGGTTCTTTAGGACTGAACTCTCAAAGGTCATTCGTTCTCAAAAAGGTCATGAATCATGCTGTTGGACCAAGGAATTTACAACTTATTAATTGGCCATATTTACTTCTTAAACTCCTCTTATTCAGCAAGCAAGGGAAAGCACTTTACCAGCAACCCCGCCCCCTTTTCTCTGGCTCCCGTTATACTGTACACCTACAGGAATCACTTATGCACTGCTTCAAACAAATCATCACCTTGGTGTTGAACATGACCTGTACAACACAGCACTGCTCTTCTTAGAAACAGAGCTGTTTGTAAAGTGTCCCCAATTACTCCAACACTGGACCTCTAAACTACTGGACTAAATCAATCACTCCTCACACTGGACCTCCAAAGTACTTCAATTTTAACAGGAGTTCTAACAAGGAGTTCTAAATAGTCTCATGTATTACATCGGAAATCAGGGACCTCAAAACATTGTAAACCGGCTGTACCTTTTCCTTTCAGAATCTTAATCCTTTCACTCTCCACTTTTAACAGAACTACCTTTGCAGTCGAACAGCTGTACAGACTCGGGCCCCTAAAAGCTTCCTGTTGAATAGATACATTTATGATTACAGAACAGTCCGAAACCAGGCCCTGTACGAGCAGTCATTATCGGCATTTCATCTCAGTTCTGTGTGGTTTAAATTACACAGAAGCAAAGAGGAAAGCAAAACCTCCAACCCACAAGATAATACATGGCATCTTGGAAACAAGAACTTACAGCTCTCAGGGGTAGAAAAAAAATGGTTTGAAAAGGCAACTGCTGTGGAGTCTGATTTAGTCAATGTGACACAGAAACGGTTACAGAGCACAAACTAAATTGGGACAGTAAACGTTTTTCTCAAACACTGAAAAATAAAACAACCTGTTGATTTCTTCCATTACACAGATATAATTGAATACTGTATCTCGTTCATTGTTGGTTCCAGTACAAGATCTTTTCGATTTGGTTGACCAGGACTCATCAGCTAACACTCGTCCTGACCCAAGCTGTGGAATTATTAATAAAAAAACTAATTCAATGGAAAAATAACTTTCAGGAGTGTTCCGAATGGAGAAGCTTTCTTTTGCACCTCTTTCTTTCTGTTTTAAACTGCATTACTTCATTATTAATGAAGCAATGCAAAAGTTCATAGGCAAAAGTAAAGGTTCATAGGCACAGAAATTTGATTGACTTCTAAAAGTGTTGACATGCAAAAAGGTTTACTGTCCTTATAGGCAACAGACAAACAATAGCCAGTACAATTATTGAATAATGCCTAGGTACTGTATGTAGGCAGTATTCTAAAACTGTGTACAGTTATTTACAATGGATGTTTTTATACAATGCGAAATGGGATCACTACCTAAAAGATGTTGGAACTCTGTTTTCTTTTTCTTTAAACTCCCTGGTCATAAAAGCCAACTTACATTAAAATATACTGATTACAAAGACAACACAACTAACAAAATATATAATAAAACTCATACATGTAGAAAAATCTGAGGTATTTCTGGTTTGAGGTGGTCTGTGGTCATGAACTGTCTGTGTCTGGGTGCACATGTGTCTTTTTCCATGTGTACGTTTTGTCTTTTGAAAGCATGTTCCTGGTTTGTTCTTCCGTCTTGTTACGAGAAAAAATAATAAACTAACTATATATATATAATAGAGAGAGATAATAATTGGAAACTGCCCATCTTTACAAACACATACTTTATATTGTGTTCAACACACACACACATTCTTTCACCATGCTCTACTAACTCAGATTTTTGTTTGGGCACCTATGACACTCTCCCACAAAACTGTACTGCATTGGCCTAAATGGTGCCCCTCCCACCCACCCCCTCCCATTTCCATGAGTGTCTCTTCTGTCTCTCCTCACTTAATAGGTTTGGTTGACACCCTGCCTTATAAACACCCACCCAGGAGGTTACCTGAGAAGCAGTTCTGTACCTAACAAAATATTACTGTCCAAATGCTGCAGTTCAATTTCAACTGCCCCACCGCCCCCAACAACCCCCAGTCCCCAACCCCCAACATTGCTCCCCAAAATAAAAATGCTTAACCAACCTCTACAAGACAACAAATCAGCTTTTGCCTTTTTTCTGTTACTATGACACCCGTTAGTTCCATAAAAGACACGTTTACCGTTATTTTGTTGAGCACTCGCTTTCATAAAACACACACACACGCACGCGCACGCACACACACAGGTGTAAAAGAAATGAGTAGTCCCTTGAAGGTGTAAAATTGTCTAACAGTCTTTTCAGTTTCCTCCAAGGTTTTGCAGCATTGTAATTGTCTGAGATGGTAGATGGTTTCATTTTTCGTTTGTCAGACGGTCCCGTCTAGAAGACCAAATAAAAACTTACAAAAACAAAAAAAATACAAAAAATTAAAATAAATCAAAAAAGTGACAAATGAAATATTTGAGGTACCTGCACCTTTTTCAGCATTCATTAGTCGCACCTGAATGTGTTTGAGATGACCGCATATGTTTTTTTTTTTTTGTCTCTCACAAAAAAAATACAGTAGAGAAGTGTGCTGGTAATATTGATCGGATCCAAAATAATAATAATAATAATAATAATAATAATAATAATAATAATAATAATAATAATAATAATAATAATCAACAACAACAACAATAATTAATAAAAAAAAAAAATAGCAGCTGCAATCATGTTTGTTTTTTCCCCGGTTTTCTGAAATTCACCGAGTCTGGAAAAATGAGGGTTTGACCGGGATTCAGATACTGGACTCTTTGGGTGGCAAGTCCACATTGGTGACAGAAGTCACCATGGAAACCAGGCAATCCGAGGTAGTGCCGTGCGTCAATCTCCGGACCTGGGAGATGCGTTCCTCCACGCAACCTGCCGATAGACGGGCTTCTGCGTCGTGGTCCCAGCATTCCTCGATCGTCTCGCACAGCTGCGCTAAACCCTAGAGGTGAGGAAAAAAACATGCATCAGCAGGGCTGCCAATATAAATCCAGAATCCTTACTGGTTTGTCTGAAGTAATGCAATTCTTTTAATACTTCACCATACAGTTCTATTTGCAAAGCTTTCCCATGAACTATGAAAACTCCAGTTAGCATTTATTTTGTTTAAATATTTAAAACAGGCTACATTGGTGTGCTTGAGCTATCTTATTTAATACTGTGTTACTGGGTTGCACACAAGGGCTTCTCATTGTACAAGGAAGGTAACTAGATTCTGAACATTACATTAATGACTTACCCCTGATATAGGGGGATTCATTTTATTTGGGTGTTACTGTCAGCAACCAGATTGATAATACTCACAGAATGTTTCAGCCAGCAGTCCTTGAAAGGAGGCCTCATCTTTTTGTGGACAACTACTTCCTGCAAGTCCTCCAGGGACGGGTGCTGCCCAATCTCCTCTTCAAACGGTAACGTGTACTCATCTACAGGGCCTGCAAAACAGAGGAACAGCATTCCAGCAACCTCCTCCAATGACATCAGCCTCGTCCCATACCCAACACAATCTCATCTACAGGGCCTGCAAAACAGAGGAACAACGTTCCAGCAACCTCCTCCAATGACATCAGCCTCGTCCCATACCCAACACAATCTCATCTACAGGGCCTGCAAAACAGAGGAACAACGTTCCAGCAACCTCCTCCAATGACATCAGCCTCGTCCCATACCCAACACAATCTCATCTACAGGGCCTGCAAAACAGAGGAACAACGTTCCAGCAACCTCCTCCAATGACATCAGCCTCGTCCCACACCCAACACAATCTCATCTACAGGGCCTGGGCCTGCAAAACAGAGGAACAGCGCTCCAGCAACCTCCTCCAATGACATCAGCCTCGTCCCATACCCAACACAATCTCATCTACAGGGCCTGCAAAACAGAGGAACAGCGTTCCAGCAACCTCCTCCAATGACATCAGCCTCGTCCCATACCCAACACAATCTCATCTACAGGGCCTGGGCCTGCAAAACAGAGGAACAGCGCTCCAGCAACCTCCTCCAATGACATCAGCCTCGTCCCATACCCAACACAATCTCATCTACAGGGCCTGCAAAACAGAGGAACAGCATTCCAGCAACCTCCTCCAATGACATCAGCCTCGTCCCATACCCAACACAATCTCATCTACAGGGCCTGCAAAACAGAGGAACAACGTTCCAGCAACCTCCTCCAATGACATCAGCCTCGTCCCATACCCAACACAATCTCATCTACAGGGCCTGCAAAACAGAGGAACAGCGTTCCAGCAACCTCCTCCAATGACATCAGCCTCGTCCCATACCCAACACAATCTCATCTACAGGGCCTGCAAAACAGAGGAACAGCGTTCCAGCAACCTCCTCCAATGACATCAGCCTCGTCCCATACCCAACACAATCTCATCTACAGGGCCTGCAAAACAGAGGAACAGCGCTCCAGCAACCTCCTCCAATGACATCAGCCTCGTCCCATACCCAACACAATCTCATCTACAGGGCCTGCAAAACAGAGGAACAGCATTCCAGCAACCTCCTCCAATGACATCAGCCTCGTCCCATACCCAACACAATCTCATCTACAGGGCCTGCAAAACAGAGGAACAGCGTTCCAGCAACCTCCTCCAATGACATCAGCCTCGTCCCATACCCAACACAATCTCATCTACAGGGCCTGCAAAACAGAGGAACAGCGTTCCAGCAACCTCCTCCAATGACATCAGCCTCGTCCCATACCCAACACAATCTCATCTACAGGGCCTGCAAAACAGAGGAACAGCGTTCCAGCAACCTCCTCCAATGACATCAGCCTCGTCCCATACCCAACACAATCTCATCTACAGGGCCTGGGCCTGCAAAACAGAGGAACAACGTTCCAGCAACCTCCTCCAATGACATCAGCCTCGTCCCATACCCAACACAATCTCATCTACAGGGCCTGCAAAACAGAGGAACAGCGTTCCAGCAACCTCTTCCAATGACGTCAGCCTCGTCCCATACCCAACACAATCTCATCTCACAATGGTATACAAAGTGCCAGAGTCTAAAATCCAGAAAAGACTGGAAACAACTAAACAGGGAAAGTTTAAAACTCAAGAAACACACGTGCCAAAATGGCTGCACATGTGGGTTACCAGGCAGACAGAGAGAGGACCCTTGATGCTGGCCTGTGTGCCACCCGACATGAAGACTATTGAATAAACTAACAACCACTGATGAGCAAGTGAGCTGGCGGTACTACAAGGCAGCACTGTAACTCCTTGGTATTCTGCCCCACAGCAGCCCCATGTTAGCTCACCGTCAGAGGCAGTGCATCGTGCCACCAGCTCCCAGAGCACCAGCCCCATGGCGTACATGTCTATTCTGAGGAAGGCATCCCTCTGGAAGTTGATTGCCCCCTCCAACACCTCTGGAGCCATGTATCTCCTCGTCCCCACCTAGTGAGAGAGAGAGAGAGAGAGAGAGAGAGAGAGAGAGAGAGAGAGAGAGAGAGAGAGAGAGAGCTGTTAAAATCCCACAGCAGATACAGAAAAGCAACATGTTAACACACATATATCCTGGTCGGTCCCAAGTTTAATTTTTACAAATGTTATAAAACTATATGGGGTTCAAGAAGTTGCCCTGCCATACATTTGAAAAAATAAAACATTCTAAAATAAATACATTAAAAAGGAAACTTCCCATGGTACAATGATACACACAGTGAGTGAAGGGAATCGATAGATATATCCTAGCTGTAGTAATGGCATTCAATAGTTACCTGTCCATGTGTATCTCCTGGTGGCTTCCCAGGTTCAAACCGAACAGCCAGCCCAAAGTCTGCTATGATGGCAGTCAGGTCTGTTTTCAGCAACACATTCTTACTCTTAAAATCCCTGAGAAAACATTTTGGGAAAAAAATAAATAAATAAATAAATAAATACATACTGTTAGTGCTGTCTGCTTAACCTATGGACCAACACTCAAATGTATATTGTATTGTCCCTTACAATGCAGTCTAAAAAGGGGTTGAAATCTCAAAATAATTCCCTTGACCAGCAGAGGGCAGTGTTACTTTTGTGCATAGCTCTCCAACTGACAATCAAGTTCACTAAAGCGTGTAGCTTTCAATGCTTTTTAACACTACCTCTGTTACAGCTTAAGACAGCTTTACTTTCTACTACAGATATTGAAAGGGTTGTGGGTGTAGTGTTAATTTTATATATATATATATATATATATACAGTACTGTGCAAAAGTTTTAGGCAGGTGTGAAAAAATGCTGTAAAGTAAGAATGCTTTCAAAAATAGACATGTTAATAGATTATATTTAGCAATTAACTAAATGCAAACTGAGTGAACAGAAGAAAAACCTAAATCAAATCCATATTTGGTGTGACAACCCTTTGCCTTCAAAACAGCATCAATTCTTCTAGGTACACTTGCACAAAGTCAGGGATTTTGTAGGCATATAGTCAGGTGTATGATTAAACAATTATACCAAACAGGTGCTAATGATCATCAATTCAATATGTAGGTTGAAACACAATCATTAACTGAAACAGAAACAGCTGTGTAGGAGGAATAAAACTGGGTGAGGAACAGCCAAACTCAGCTAACAAGGTGAGGTTGCTGAAGACAGTTTACTGTCAAAAGTCATACACCATGGCAAGACTGAGCACAGCAACAAGACACAAGGTAGTTATACCGCATCAGCAAGGTCTCTCCCAGGCAGAAATTTCAAGGCAGACAGGGGTTTCCAGATGTGCTGTCCAAGCTCTTTTGAAGAAGCACAAAGAAACGGGCAGCGTTGAGGACCGTAGACGCGGTGGTCGGCCAAGGAAACTTACTGCAGCAGATGAAAGACACATCATGCTTACTTCCCTTCAATCGGAAGATGTCCAGCAGTGCCATCAGCTCAGAACTGGCAGAAAACAGTGGGACCCTGGTACACCCATCTACTGTCCGGAGAAGTCTGGTCAGAAGTGGCCTTCATGGAAGACTTGTGGCCAAAAGCCATACCTCCGGCGTGGAAACAAGGCCAGCGACTCAACTATGCACGAAAACACAGGAACTGGGGTGCAGAAAAATGGCAGTAGGTGCTCTGGACTGATGAGTCAAAATTTCAAATATTTGGCTGTAGCAGAAGGCAGTTTGTTAGCCCGAAGGGCTGGAGAGCGTACCGAATGAGTGTCTGCAGGCAACAGTGAAGCATGGTGGAGGTTCCTTGCAAGTTTGGGGCTGCATTTCTGCAAATGGAGTTGGGGATTTGGTCAGAATTAATGGTCTCCTCAATGCTGAGAAGTACAGGCAGATACTTATCCATCATGCAATACCATCAGGGAGGCATCTGATTGGCCCTAAATTTATTCTGCAGCATGACAACGACCCCAAACATACAGTGAAAGTCATTAAGAACTATCTTCAGCGTAAAGAAGAACAAGGAGTCCTGGAAGTGATGGTATGGCCCCACAGAGCCCTGATCTCAACATCATCGAGTCTGTCTGGGATTACATGAAGAGAGAGAAGCAACTGAGGCTGCCTAAATCCACAGAAGAACTGTGGTTAGTTCTCCAAGATGTTTGGGCCAACCTACCTGCCGAGTTCCTTCAAAAACTGTGTGCAAGTGTACCTAGAAGAATTGATGCTTGATGCTGTTTTGAAGGCAAAGGGTGGTCACACCAAATATGGATTTGATTTAGATTTTTCTTCTGTTCACTCACTTTGCATTTAGTTAATTGATAAATCTAATCTATTAACATGTCTATTTTTGAAAGCATTCTTACTTTACAGCATTTTTTCACACCTGCCTAAAACTTTTGCACAGTACTGTATATATATATCTATATATATCTATATATATATATATCTCTATATATCTCTATATATCTATTTATATATATATATATATATATATATAATTAGTCCCTTCACATCTGTAGACTTGCGTAACCTTTTTCAGTACTGGAAACATCGAAACACCAGCAACAAATAAATACCTTCATTGCTCATTTCTTGTAAAGACACCGACATATCTGAATTTTGTTCATCACGGTTTTCTTTTAAATCTTCTCCATCCATTAAAATAATTTTAAAACTGTTTGGAAACAAGTAGCCATCGCACTGATAAAATCACTGAAATTGGCTGAGTATGGGATTTGTAGTTTTTAATGTGTGATTAACAGTGGACACCAATAAACTACATTCCCAGAGACATTTCGATTGAGCTATGAGTTTAGATCTGTGTGTTTTTTTTCAGGGTTTTATACTGTCACCCAAAAAAAAAAAAAAAGGTTATTTTTTTTTTATAGTCACCCTTTAGTAATGTGTAGTGGCACACGTGCATCTAAATTCAAATTTTAAGTTTCCACAAGCAGATTTTTAGTCACATATGTGACCAAATTAGTCACACTGTAGAGCCCTGTTATGTTGTTTTGTTTCTGATTTAGTTCCTGAGAATAGTCGCCGCAGTTCTTTTTACTGAGGTATGCTTGCCGCTCGCTGTGTGTTATTGTTTTCTGTAAAACATTGATATCCTGTCAGTTAAGAAAAGACTTAATGCAAAAGCTTGTTTTAACATTGTCTTTATTACGCCGGCCAAAGACTCGTGCTTACAACTGTATTGTCATATTTCTAAATTCTGAAATTAATAAATCAAAACCTGGGTAGTAAAGAGAGACCCAGGTAGCGCTGGGTAATTTAAAACCTGGGTTTTAGGGTACCTGTGCTGCCCTCTTATATATACACACCTACACATTGCAACATGGCAGGGAGGGGGTTAAAATCCTCCCTGCAAAGTACCTTCATCTATGTGTGTTGTAATATTTTTCTGCATTCCAACAGCATTGCCATATCTTTTAAGCAAAGATTCTTGAAAAACTGTACAGCCGGGCGTATGTTTTTTTGAGTTTTTTTACCCAGCAGCTCTTTCACTCAGTACATCCTGTCGTCTCTATAAACAAGCCACGAATACTTCATCTCCCATTCAAATTTATAAGCAGTTTGCGTTTTTGTGCATTACTACTGCTTGCAACTGCTTCGGTCACTGTAGTACTCATAGTCAGAAGCAGATGGCTGAGATGCAGATGAGCAATCTTCTTCATGAGAATCCCCTGAAGATGCTGACTGCTTAGCAAAAAAACTTCCCACTGAGAACTGACTTCTTGTCAGTGTACACTCCACACTAGGTATTCATTTTTATGCTTAAAAAAAACTAAGGGCATCTCTGTTAAACTAGTTTGGAAAATAACAAAAGCACAACGTTAAATTAGGCGACTGCAAAAATGAAATGCGAGTTAAAAGTAGGCTCAGGGATGAACAATTAATTCATATAATTTGTCAGCTCTGTTTGAAATAAATTTAAAAGGGACCAGGATTAGGCTCAGGCAAGATATGAAGGTAAAAGCAAAGATTGTTTTGCAATTAACAGCTTTTTCTGCGTTTTAGCTAAATTTGACACCTGATTAAAAATAAAACCCGAAAACTTCAAGCCCTACTTGTGTGTGTTCGAATTTACTTTTTCAAAAATATTTGTTTTATTTCTTAGCAATATGGACCTCTTAACATGGAGCATAACACATTATTTTAAAATAAAATAGTGCATGGGGATATTATGGTATTAATTTCCAACGCGACCTCTGGTTGTATTAGTTTGTGGGAGACGACACTGGATACAGGCACACACAGGACTAGGAGAAAAGTCATTGTTCTTGAAATCAGCAGTGTTACTTTAGAGTTGGTCATAATTGATTCTTACCAATATTGCATTGCATCAATAAAATGAAGCTGGCTTAAATCTAGATGATCACGACGTTCACATGTTGTGAACGACCTCCTTTATACAGCAGACCCATGCAATACATTCCAAATCCTCACTAGATGGCGGTGTTGACTTCTATATCTTGCAGCTAAATCTGTGTGTCTGCTGGCATTACCTGTGAGCGATGGCAGGTTTGGGGCCCTCTCCCTTGTGTCGGGGCACATCCTCATGCAGATAGGCCAGCCCGCGGGCCATCGTCTCCGAAATGTGACACAACTCATTCCAGCTGACTGCATTCCCCTTCAGGTAATCGGTCAAGGAGCCCTGTGTGCACAAACCCCAAGATTACCTGGAATGTGGTTTCTTAGTAGGATGATGAACTCCAAACCCCTGTATGGAGACCAGGAGTTCACTTTGTGTCTGGAGTTCATCACAAGAGGCAAGAAGCAGTGCTTACTTTTCCAGGGCTGTTTTCAGAAATCTTGCTCAAATCTCCTGTAAGCTTACAGTGGTCCTGTTTTAAACATTACCCAAGTGCATACACAGAAGGGATGAGTCTGCCTGAGGCCTTCATTCTGAACCCTTCAAGCAACTGTGAACTGTGGACATCCTGCCCATGCGTCTATTGCACCGATACATGATGGTACACACAAGGTACAGAAGACTGGGTTTGAATGTTTGAAATGGATGATTCTTGATGGAGTGGACAAACTGGAGGCATTGGGAACTGAAGATAAAAGTTATTTCAGTGCTGAGCGATCATGTTAAGATGCTTGCTCCTACTTTTTTATCCTGTTTATCCTGTCTGATCAGGTTTTTTCTTGTTTCTCTTAAATTATTGCTGGGATGAACAGTTTTTTCATGTTGAGTATTTATTCAATTTGACAGAATATTCAAATACTTAAATATTTTTTAATTCATATCAAATTTTACAGTATAAAATCTCAGGAATAAAATACAGCAAACCCAGTACCACGTCAAATTACAAATTAAAGAATGGAGAGAACCATTACAGCAGAATTTTTTTCATAATATAATTAATACATTCTGCTATATGAACGACTACATACACGGTTAATTTTTTTTTGCAATAAATTGCAAGCAGCATTTGTTTGAATATCCAAATGTGTCTCTGGCTCATAAGCCTGGCCCTGCGCACCCTCTCGTGACACAGTCTGGCCCTGCGCACCCTCTCGTGACACTGCCTGGCCCTGCGCACCCTCTCGTGACACTGCCTGGCCCTGCGCACCCTCGTGACACTGCCTGGCCCTGCGCACCCTCTCGTGACACTGCCTGGCCCTGCGCACCCTCTCGTGACACTGCCTGGCCCTGCGCACCCTCTCGTGACACTGCCTGGCCCTGCTCACCCTCTCGTGACACTGCCTGGCCCTGCTCACCCTCTCGTGACACTGCCTGGCCCTGCTCACCCTCTCGTGACACTGCCTGGCCCTGCTCACCCTCTCGTGACACTGCCTGGCCCTGCTCACCCTCTCGTGACACTGCCTGGCCCTGCTCACCCTCTGGTGAAACACTGATGAGCCACAGCTCCATCTCCAGGTTCACTCCCCTCTTGGGCTGCTTACCCTCTCGTGAAACTCTGTGATGAGCCACAGCTCCATCTCCAGGTTCACTCCCCTCTTTTCTGCTCCAATGTAGTACAGCAGATTCTCATGCTTCATTCCAGGAGTCAGGAAAATATCCCTCTCGTTCTGCCATGACTGCTTATCCTGGGAGAAACAGAACTTCCCTGGTTAGGATACGTCACAGATCACATAGCGTCATACTGCATACATTAGACAGACACTTGTACACGCATACACTGCAGCAAAACCGTGGAATAATAATTGTACAGTAATAAAAGCTCAAGAAAAACATTAGGGGAAAACAGTTCCTGTTTTTAGACAACCTGCAAGGAGCTTGGTTTCCGAGTGTGCAATTTAATAGTAATATTAATGGGTGTAGCGGGGCTTCAATGTTAACTCCAAATACAGTAGGAATTGATGCCAACAGTCCCTGAACTGAGATACAGGAGTCCAGATTAGACATTACCTGAATGGGGAAGATCTTCACTGCTACATATTCGTGCATTAGCTGAGCCTTCCACACACAGCCAAAGCGCCCCCTAGCTTTAATTTCCAGTAACTGCAGGGGCTTCAGGCCTACCAGAGGCGAGGGTGGGGCTAGTCCAGGATCCTGGGAAACAAGAAACACACATCAGGAGATACAAATGAAAACACAGGCTCCTAACTTAGAGAGACAAAATAAATAAATAAATAAATAAATAAATAAATAAATAAACACAGGGGGTCTGTCATGCGGCAGTATATAGGTCACAGTGTGCATATGTGACAGCAGAACTGGAATGAATGAACTTAGAACAAACAAAAAAAAAAAAAAGAACACAGAAAGAAGCAGCACTGTACGAGTGGCGAATGTATTTCCATAGATCATGAACACTGGCAGCAGTGTGGAGTAGTGGTTAGGGCTCTGGACTCTTGACTCTTGACCGGAGAGTCGTGGGTTCAATCCCAGGTGGGGGACACTGCTGCTGTACCCTTGAGCAAGGTACTTTACCTAGATTGCTCCAGTAAAAACCCAACTGTATAAATGGGTAACTGTATGTAAAAATAACGTGATATCTTGTAACAATTGTAAGGTCGCCCTGGGTAAGGGCGTCTAAGAAAACGACGACGACGAAGACAACCCATACAAATATCAGGGGGAAAATAGTGCTGCAGAATAACAGTAATATGAAAGTACAGCAGCACATGCGCCACAGTGTAATGTTTTAAATTAACGATAGGAACAGCATCATCTCTGTGCACTGTGCTCTGTCGTATAGTGTTACTGTGGGACACACTTGTATGCTGTATGTACAGCCCCAGTACAATCAAATGCTTTCCGTTTTGTTATTCAGCCTCATCAGCAGTTTGGATGGAGGAGACCACGTTAACCTCATGCTGGAGAGAAAATCCAGGGCAATGGAAGTGGAAGAGAGATGCACAAAGCAAACCCCAAACTGGGCTCCAGCACGCCAAGGTGCTTTACAAGCAGAGGAATTAATGCACACTCCCCCTGTAGACCCGAACCTACCAGAATCATGTGCAACTGAAAATAACCGTGGGCAAGTCCTTTTAATGCAGATCTCAAATGAAGAGCCCAGAAAAGAAATAGCAATGTTTCAATATAGGTGGAGAATATTCAATGTAAAAAAACAAACAAAACAAATATAAAAAAATAATATTTGGGGGGTTTAAAACAGAGACAATGTTCCACTTTGCTACTACATAAAAAAACAAAACATTGCTTAGCAATATTAAGGATGCTTTCCGTCACAAATGGTTGCCAGTCCGTGATAAAGGCTGCATTGTGCATTTATTAGGGTTACTCGTTCAAATGTTGAGCCTGTCCCACTCTGGATGAACACTATTGTCAGCAATCAACCATTATTGACTCCTAGCCTTTATAGACCCTTTGCATTCCATTTTGGGATACTGTAACACACCAAACTGTGGATTATATATTAACCTAGAAATAAAAGTAGCCCATCATCATAGACAACTCGGTATCTGTGTGCACATGTTTATGTTCTTGAGAAAAATTGTGCCCATAATAAAAGACTTAATGCAAAAACACTTAAAAGTAGAACCAAATCTCAAACAATTAACCCCAAACATGCCCCCGTTTGCATTTTCCCCATATGCACAATGTGTTATTTCACAAGACTTGTTGGTTGTTTTGATGCGGTGCTCTCTCACCTCGTTCACATCGACGTGCCCATACGGGGGTTTGCGATGTCGGTACATCCAGAAAGCCAGCAGCACTGCCATGGAGAGACCGGTGATGGGAAGCAGGGAGTACACCAGGATATTCAGCAGAGAGGGCATGGGGGGAGGGGGCTCAAAGGAAACTGAAATTCAACACAAGCAAAAAAGCCATTTTAAAAACACACTGGAGTCCTGTCGTATCTGAAATTTCTGGGGTTCTCTTTGTTCTTTAATGGTCACTCCATTTGTTTTTCTTTTCCACTTATTATCTCACTGTTCTCAACTCCCTGTCAGAAACACTCACTGCTTCTTCCCTTTCTCTATTACATCCTGCTTTCTCGCATAGCCTCCCCTTACCTTCCATTCCCTGCAACAGACAGGCAGTTGCTGACTAATTGTCAGTACTTTATTTGCGCACGTTCTTACTCTAATTATGTTTCACATCTTAGTACCTTGGCTACCTCAGCTCTGTCATTACGGGCTATAGAAGCGAGAGGTCTGTTTTGTTGCAGAGTCTTGTAAGCCCAAAAGGAAGAGGAGGGAGGTACTCACCTTGTGGTTCAAGAACTTCAGGCAAGTGGGTAAATTTCTCATTGCAGTAGTTGCCCTCACAGCAGCAAAAAAATACCTGGGGGTTTTCCTCTGTGGCCACACACTCCTGCCTGTAAGTAAACAAAAATCCATGTGAAAACAAGCACAGTTTAAAAGAGGAGTGCTGCGTACATGATCTCCTGGTACAGCCAGTCGGAGGACTGCAGGCAGCGCAGAACACAATAGAACAGGGTTGTTTTCTGATATTTTTTTCTGAAACAGAAAAAACAGCTTTGAGAAATTCTGCAGCACTCCAGCTCACACACATACTCATTGACTTTTCAAATTTTATGACAAATACGGCCTTTTAGCTTTTAAAACATCCAACCCTTTGTCACAGAACTTGCTCTTGAGAAGGAAGTCACATTTCCCTGCAGCATCTTTCTTCACAAGTCTTTGTACAATTGATAATACTTTTTGCACAGGTTAGTGGTTTTGACCCAGAGCAGAGTCCTCTTGCACAGTAAAACAGGAGGACAAAACAAGCATGATAGAGATGTGAAAGCTACAGTGTACGAAAGGTGTTCAAACCACAGCAATCATGCACAAGTTTTTAATGAAACCAAGTTTACCATACAAAAACATAGCCCACTAATTACAGTCCCAAAAAGGAAGGAGGAACTATTCTAATTATACCGTCAGAGAAAGGAGGAGGGACTAATCTAATTATACAGTCACAGAAAGGAGGGACTGTTCACCTTCATTTGGGTCCTTGCGGTTCAGCTGATCAAAGGTTCTTGCTAAGCAGTGACAAGCACATGGCACCCTATCCAATATTACTGATATAACTCCCCCCCCGCAGCAGGTTGTCACCTGTCGTAGCAGTTGAAGTCATCCAGCCAGCAGCCTTTCTTCACCAGCTCAATGGTGCCAGAGTTATTGCGCCAGGAAGCGTAGCAGTGGAGGCGCTTGTCCTTCTCCCCCTCACAGCGCTCCACTCCACTCCGATTGGTCTTCTCCAGATCCCAGTTGGCATTATAATAAATACACTCTCTGGTCTCCGCCTCCCCGCGACCAGGCCCTGAAGGGAAAACACAAAGGCATTCAGAGAAAGCTTGGTCGTGCAGGCATTGTGTAGATACTGTATGTGTTGCCCTGTAAATAATGCAATACCACCTACATCTTCAGTTAAACATTTCAGTTCATATTGAACTTGACTAATGTGAACAACATCTTCATCAACATCCATTTAAATTGCCATAATCTCTATATTTCAAGGTGCATGAAACAGGATTTCAAATTTACTGACAGGTTGGATCTGTTCATCCAAATTGTCAGTTTCCTACTTGTGAAACTTAAGTCACTATCAAATGTATTTTAAGAAGGATATGTTTGAACAACCACTCAATTTGTGTACCTTAAGGGGTGAAAGTATGCAGAAGTTTAAAAGTAATTGTTTCCCCAGTTTTGAAACTGGAGGGCTTTCTCATAGTTTGTTCGCCATCACTTAGCTCTGAATTCTGGTTTTAGAATCCGTAGCCTGCAGGGAGATGCAGGACAGCAAAGCCCAGTATAAACTCAGGAAGAGGGGGAGGAGCCTCTCCCTGCAGTTTATTTCAGTGACTGGTTTGTTTGTGGAGAAGGCAAGTAGCTGAGAATATACAGGGATCAAAGGAGGCTGCTGTCTTAAGGCCAGTTCCACACGCGCAGTCAATAAAGACATCAAGCCAAGAGTAAAAATAGGGGCTTTCAGATGTGCTAAAATGGTGCATAAATCCTTTTGAACTTCTGCCAAGGACACTGCATGAGATCTATCTACACACACATGTTTTTGCACAATTAAGCCAACTTCCCACATTTTGGTATGTTCAACATACCTTTGTCAAGGGTAAGTGATTAAAAATAAGCAGTGGAGGTGCTTCTAGTGTTGGTTTTTGATGCCATGTTAACTACTAATTTATATTTAAATCTATTAATGTGTCTGATATCATTTACTACATAGTTAATGTAACAATCTACTATCCCTTTCTATTTAAACCTTCAGGCATCATAGTATTGAGTACATCCATTTATTTTCCTTTATTCTTCTGTATTGTACATTCTCCAATTGCATTTCTTCTAAAACTTACATAATATGTATCAAATACAAAACAGAAAAGCAAAATGCTGCTAAATGTCATCTTAAACTGCAAATCCTGATCTAGGACCCCAACAATGTGCCACTTACAATATGACAGGGATGGAAATAATATGCACAGCAATTCCACCCATTCCTGGTTTTACTACAAGCCTCAATAACCAGCGTAGATATAGGTAACAAGCTCAGGAGTGTTTTATTAACCCCATTGTAAAACCAAACTGATGTGCAATGGGAGTCGTCTTCCCATCCCAGCACTGTGCTACCCCCAGAATTTTTTTTATTTTTATTTATTTCTTTCTTAGCAGACGCCCTTATCCAGGGCGACTTACAATCGTAAGCAAATACATTTCAAGTGTTACAGTACAGGTAATAATACAATAAGAGCAAGATAAATACAATGACTAGTTCAAGCAAGTACAAGTGTGACAAAATACAATTCAATAATACAGCAGATAAAAAAGTGACAGTGATAGTTACATCAAGATATGATTAAATACCAAATACTACAGTTTAAACACTTGGCAGATTACAGTACTCTGAAGTACAGGATTAAATGCAGTAAAATAGGGGGCAGATAAGAGTAAGTAAAGCATATTTAAGGAAGGGTGAAAGTGTCCCAGGGGAGAAACAGAGGAGTTCTACAGGTGCTGTCTGAAGAGGTGAGTCTTAAGGAGGCGCCGGAATGTGGTCAGGGACTGGGCGGTCCTGACATCTGTAGGTAGGTCATTCCACCACTGCAGAGCGAGGGTGGAGAAGGAGCGGGCCAGAATAAGCTGCATTCCTGATCAAGCTGAAATCCTGGTGATTTTAGACAACCTTTGGAGGACAAACAAGAACACAGACTTGCACAAAAATGGGTTAATACTCCTGAAAAGGGTACCAGTGTGTTAAACTGAACCATTCATCAGACTGGGAATAAAGTCAGGTGATTAACCAGGAACCTTACCGGTTCCTTCCACAGCTAGATCCAGAGATTCACTCGGTACTCTTATACAAGTGTTTGCCTTGCCAGCCAGCACATGCTTAGCCAATATAAACCTGGAATGCCCATTTCTGTATCCAATCGCACTCAGATCTGGGAAGTGAAACACAGTCGAACAATACCACCACAACACAGTTATATAGTCTATACATTATCAAAGTGAGTTCAGTAATACGGTACAGAAAGTTAATGTCAAAATAATCAGTACATTATCTTCAGCAATTGACAATATTTAATTTCAACTTAAATGTGACATGTCAAGTATAAGTAAATATTCATCATTTATATTTGTCTTTCTATAATAGCAAGGTTGTTAAATCAATACTCAAATAGCATGAATAAAATGTGTAAAAAAGATGAGTGTTTGAATAAAATTATTAAAATACAAACTCAGTAAATTCTAATTAACAGGATATTACAAAATCGCATCAATCGTTAGCAATCTCTTTAATATATATTGAGCGATCAAGAGATAGATAGATAGATAGATAGATACCTTAATTAGAATTCGCTTCAATTATTTTCACTCTGACTGAAATTATTTCAATCTGCTTTACACTGGCCCGATTTCTACAGTACAGAGACTCATGGCCACACCCTGTTATACTTTAGAACTCTCTGCTTATACATGTATTACATTCCCACATACAGGTTCTGCTAAATCTTTCATTTGTCTTGCAGAGTCGATGCTGGGTATGATTCAGTGCGTGTGGTCCTGCTTGCAGGGTCGATGCTGGGTATGATTCAGTGTGTGTGGTCCCGCTTGCAGAGTCGATGCTGGGTATGATTCAGTGCCTGTGGTCCCGCTTGCAGAGTCGATGCTGGGTATGATTCAGTGCCTGTGGTCCCACTTGCAGTGTCGATGCTGGGTATGATTCAGTGCCTGTGGTCCCACTTGCAGGGTCGATGCTGGGTATGATTCAGTGCCTGTGGTCCCACTTGCAGTGTCGATGCTGGGTATGATTCAGTGCGAGTGGTCCCACTTGCAGGGTCGATGCTGGGTATGATTCAGTGCCTGTGGTCCCGCTTGCAGTGTCGATGCTGGGTATGATTCAGTGCGTGTGGTCCCACTTGCAGGGTCGATGCTGGGTATGATTCAGTGCCTGTGGTCCCGCTTGCAGTGTCGATGCTGGGTATGATTCAGTTCCTGTGGTCCCGCTTGCAGGGTCGATGCTGGGTATGATTCAGTGCCTGTGGTCCCGCTTGCAGTGTCGATGCTGGGTATGATTCAGTGCATGTGGTCCTGCTTGCAGTGTCGATGCTGGGTATGATTCAGTGCGAGTGGTCCCACTTGCAGGGTCGATGCTGGGTATGATTCAGTGCCTGTGGTCCCACTTGCAGGGTCGATGCTGGGTATGATTCAGTGCCTGTGGTCCCGCTTGCAGTGTCGATGCTGGGTATGATTCAGTGCGAGTGGTCCCACTTGCAGGGTCGATGCTGGGTATGATTCAGTGCGAGTGGTCCCACTTGCAGGGTCGATGCTGGGTATGATTCAGTGCCTGTGGTCCCACTTGCAGGGTCGATGCTGGGTATGATTCAGTGCCTGTGGTCCCGCTTGCAGAGTCGATGCTGGGTATGATTCAGTGCGAGTGGTCAGTGCGAGTGGTCCCGCTTTGACTTCCTCTTTCTTCAAGGGCGATGCAGTCGGTATTATTCAAGTTTCTCACAATTTTGACCAGATTCTGGGGTGTTCCTTTTGAATATTGTGAAGAGCTAAAATCGGTTAGGCTGTTGTCCGCTGCCTCTGACTTTGCTTGCTAGATTGTGATAGCTGTGTCCTTTTATAAAACTCTCAAAACAACCAACATCTTCACACTTAAATCAAATTATTCACTTGCCAACACCCAACCTTGCGAACCAGGTGCATCCATGCTTGCTATCTTTTACTGATTCAGAGGCCTATTCTAGGCTCAGGAATTCGGGAGGGCTTATCTCCCTCCAAAATTTATCAGATGCTACTATAGTGACCATAGTAAGCAACACTGTTACAAACTCCACTTTATTTCTCATGCTAGATTACAGTTTAAGTTTAACCCTTTAAATACTCTTATGGTCCTACAATATTATGTTTTAAATCCAGCCTCAAGCCAGATTTTTTCATAGGCACTACACTGTGTTGCCAGACAGGAAAAAATAAATACAAATTATTTTGTAAAAGAAATGGAATCTAGGTTACATAAAAGTAGCTTTTCTCATTTCAAAACGTGCTTGTGCATTACTGGGTTAATCTAATTCAAATCAGAACACCCACCTCTTACTCAGATACATTTCCACCAGTCTCCTAATCCCCATACTTTATATTCACACCCTGATTCAGGTAATTTAAAACACTCCTGGTCATCTTTAAAACACACACTGACTCCTGCAGCCGCACAATGCATGCTTTGAAATAAAAGACCTGCACATTAGAAAATGAAGAGGAGCCATTCCTAATCAGTGTGGCTGAATTCAGATCCAGTGACAGCTACTGTAGTCATCTGTTCAATCTCTGTGGATTGTTCCCAGCCTCATTTAGCACAATATAGAAATAAGGATGACCACAAAAGACCTTGAGCTTCCACCACCGAACTGCACGTTCCACATCTCCCCAGATTCAACTGGCACAAAATCATTTAGATATGCAAGCTGTGAAAAGGTCATGTGAAGGGTCCTGCAAGCAGAGCAGACCGTGACAGCAAGGGACCGAAGGAGCAGACCTCCAGTACCAGCCCTCCTTCATTTCTCTCTGCCAAACAAGCAAACAGAAAACCGCAAGCAAACATTTGCAGTATTGAGCAGCCTTTGCACAGAGCAATGCTTTTACCAATTTGGCATGGCTGGCTACAACAGATGTTCCCACAAAATCTGTGCACTGCGGTTGCTGAGCAACACCAAATGTAGGGTACCTTGATTCACTTTCTTTTTCCTGAGTACCAATACAAAAGCATTGTGCAAATAAATTATCTTGGTTGTATCTGCTCAGTAAAAGGGGGAAAAAAAGAAAAGTAGGTTTTATGTGTGTGTGTCAGGTAACCTACAAAACACATTAAAAGCAGTCTCAGCCAAGAGGCTTTGCAGCACACCACTAAAGATATCCCAGAGGTCCGCTAACAGGCATTAAAGTTAATGGAAATCAGATTGAAATCGAGGTAGCACAAGGAAGGAATGCCCTCAGTAGGTTATAGCTGGGGGATGCACAAAGCAAGCAAGCAAGCAAGTAATAAACAAGACTTATATGGAAGTCTGTAACACATTGCAGATTAATAAGAACAAATTAATTTAAAAAAGACAAGCATTTGATGAAGTAGTAACATTGTACTACTTGGTAGCTACCTATGAGATCCTGAAGCCTTCTTCTACATTGCCTACGCAAAAAAAAAAAAAAAAAAAAAAAAACACACGGTCGATCAGATTAAAAGATTCTTCTCATTTGACATCATATCAACCACCCCTTGTGTGAAGACATTTCCCCTCCCCAGAAAACAGAGGCGGAAGTGTTCTTTTGTGTTTCTACTTCAAGGTGGTCGTTCCGTGCCAATTAAGATTTCAATCTGTCATCAGAAATGGAGCGGAGCATTGAAAACACATCGGACATTTAAAGAAACAGCTGTTATTGTATACATTTACACATCAGGCAGACAACTCTTCTCGTTTTTTTTACCCATGAAAAAGACTATACAACAAAAGCAAAACTAATCTGTTTAATATCTAAAAAGAAACGTCTGCGACTTCCAAATGCGTACACAGTCTCCCCTGAACAAGTTTATTTATCACTTTCATCTGAATATTACCACTTTCACCTGAATATCCTCCTGGATCAGACTTGAGCAGAAACAAGCTAGCCTGTTTAAAAGCACGCCTCAGCAGTCAGCAGATGCTCTGTTGGCGTTCAGTAAAGCAGCTGATGCAACGACTCAAGCCAGTTTTTTATGGCACTGACTGGACTCTTTGTTTCCGGTTTTTATTTTTAGTCATGTGACGTCCCTTTAGAAGTATTGAGCAGACTGTTTCTTGATTAAAAACTCTGGTAAAGCATTGACTGTGAAACAAGATCACTTCTGTTTTTTTTACTGTAACTTGAATGAGACTATGATTCTGTTTCAGTGATAATGTAAAAAATAAATAAAAGGCGGCAGCTCCTTATTCGTATTTCAAACCGAACACAAAGTGAGTTCAGTTAAATTGCTTTCCCCGGATTTAAAATCTTAAGGACTTGTTGCAAAAATGTTATAATCTGTTCTGCAAATAGTTTCCTCTTAATTACGACTTAAATAAATTTAACTTCACTCAGTTTGCATTCGGTTTGAATTAAATAAGGAATTGCCTTTTTCTCAATCAAGTTCTCAATCAACACCTTTTCCAAGAGTTTCATTGAACGGACTTAACACAAAAAAAAAAAAAAAAAACACAACACGAAAAGCCCTAGCCATGTAATATCACTCGTGCCAAACGTCCTTATTCAAATGAATGAATCTTTTTATAAAACTGGCGTGTTGGAGCTAGACTAGAGAATGCATGCTTCAGGGAACAGTTAGTTATACAGGCATAGAAATAAGACTCCTATTGCATAGCATACTAACCCATTCCAGGTTTTACTATGAGCTTGATTAGCCCGTGTGTACAGGCAACAAGCTCAGGTATGTCTTATTAAACTTGTAGTAATACCAGGGATGGATCACACTGTTATTAATTTATTTATGTATTGTATTTATATAGCACTTTATACAAAAGTATCGCAAAGCACTGTATAGTACACAGCAGAAAAAAAACACATTTGTACAGCATGTCACACATACAACTGTCACAGTCAGATAAGTGTACACATAATAATGCAAAAGCAGCAATTTTAAAGTTACATTAAAACCCACCAAGATAAGAAAGCCATTTTATAAAAGTGTGTTTTCAGTAGACTTGAAAACTGTAACGGTCCCAGCTTATTTGATAAACAAAGGCAGAGTATTCCATATTTTAGGAGCTCCTCAAGAAAAAGCCCTACCTCCCGTGTTGCTTTTGTTGACCCTAGGAATAACCAGCAGCCCTGCATCCTGTGATCTCAGAGTGCAGTTTGGAAGATAGGGGGTCAGTAACTCCTGCAAATAACTAGGTGCTAATCCATTCAGGGCCTTGTAAGTTAACAGCAAAATCTTAAAATCAATTCTACACTGCACATGGAGCCAGTGTAGAGAGACCAAAACAGGGGTAATATGTTCACTTTTCCTGGTTTTAGTCAAAATTCTAGCGGCGGTATTCTGAACAAGCTGCAAGTGGGATACCACATGTTTTGGGACACCAGAAAAAAAGTGCATTACAGTAATCATTTCTAGATGAAACAAGGCATAAATTAGTCTCTCTGCATCAGATATGGAAATAAATGGTCTAAGTTTGGTTATATTTCTCAAATGGCAAAAAGATACTTTAGTAACTTCCCTAATGAGTCTCAAATGATAGAGCAGGATCAAAGACGACCCTCAAACTCCCGCAAAGCATTTCCATCCGTTATAAACAATCTGCACTTTCGTTTCCCCACCATTACAAAGCCGTGTACACACAGACCGTTCAGAGAATCAAACATCCAAACATGAACACACATTACTCTAAAGGATTAATGAAATGTGTCCAATACCTTTACTTTTGGCCAATCACAAGGCAGGTTCTGCTGTACAAAATGCAAAGCAGTGTTTGTATGTATTTGTGCAGTATACATTATCTTTGCTGCCCATGCAGTGTTTGTATGTATTGTGCAGTATACATTATCATTGCTGCCCATGCAGTGTTTGTATGTATTGTGCAGTATACATTATCATTGCTGCCCATGCAGTGTTTGTATGTATTGTGCAGTATACATTATCATTGCTGCCCATGCAGTGTTTGTATGTATTGTGCAGTATACATTATCATTGCTGCCCATGCAGTGTTTGTATGTATTGTGCAGTATACATTATCATTGCTGCCCATGCAGTGTTTGTATGTATTGTGCAGTATACATTATCATTGCTGCCCATGCAGTGTTTGTATGTATTGTGCAGTATACATTATCATTGCTGCCCATGCAGTGTTTGTATGTATTGTGCAGTATACATTATCATTGCTGCCCATGCAGTGTTTGTATGTATTGTGCAGTATACATTATCATTGCTGCCCATGCAGTTCCTGGGAAGTTAACAGAACTGTCACAATATTCCCTCTTTGGTTTCATCATACAATACACTACAGAGCTATATTGAGACTACATCAGCAGCAAGAAGTCATTCATTGTGAATCCCACTCTCTTATTACCCAAGGATGCTGCAGCAGGAGGACATTCTGATGTGACAGTGTTGCTTCTTCCTCAGCAGTTATTGTTAGATATCTTCCAGCTGTATTACAACAATCACATCTTGACAGGTCTATAGCAACTTATCACAAGGATCCCAAAGCGTTTCACACACACTAACAACTGAACCACTAAATTAATAAAATTAATACAGAATTTGATCAAATGGAAATTAAATGATAAAAGGCTAGTTTGTAGTTCTCTAATAGTTTAAAATTAAATAAATAAAGTTAGTTACTGGTTTTATTCCCTTACTCCTAGACATACGTTTATTTCAGATCTCAAGATTCTTGTATCTTTGTCCAGTGCAGTCAAAAGGCCAGGCATTTCAACTGTACAGTGTGTATTAAATGTATTGCATTGAAACTGTACAGTGTGTATTAAATGTATTGTATTGAAACTGTGCAGTGTGTATTAAATATACCACATTAACATTCTTCAGCTAAAAGGGGATTTTATTTTTACAACAGTTCACATAGCTGTCAACTGTCCACATGTGCAACTTTCATAATAAATCACACACACACCTCAAAACATATTTCTTCCCATAAACAAACACTCAACTACTGTATTTTCTCCCACAAGACCAGTTTCAAACCTCAAACCACTGCTCAGGCATTCCTCTATAATGAATCCAGCCTTTAACCACATACAGAAACAGGCCAAGGCATTGTGGAAATTCTTACAGCTGGCTTTCATTTATTACTGCAAATATTGTAAAACCCATTATTAGCAAATTTGAATTTGGTGACTTTTGCAATGTAGCGTTTACCTAAATGCCAGCTCTGACTAGCTTAAATCCACGTTGATAAATGGAGAATATGGACCCAGGAAAAGGACTACTGCCAAAGCACTACCTCATTTCCCAGACAGTTCAGAATGAGATACCAGAGCCCTGGCCCCACCATGACAATGGTATCACATCGTAAAAGAGAAACAACCAAATTAATACAGGAAACAGACAAGGCCTGGAGACCCCCTCCTCCTCCTCCCCTTCCCTGTGTCACTTTAGGGACCAATCATACATCCCTTTCCTGCAGATTTCCAGGTAATCGGTCCCAGCTGGTCCCCAGGGATGTTGCTGTTCTCTTGTGGGGCCCATGGAGACTGTAAACAGTTCTGCACTGGTTAAAACTGTCCTGAGCAGCATTTGAATCAGCTTCCCCCCCCCCCCCGTGATTAGTGGTCTGGGAGAAAGCGACTCTGACAGAAAACTACACTCCTTTAATATTCCATAGTGGAATATTAAACGCCTTTGTGCACACTACTGTGGTAAAACAATCCTAATTTCAAAACACTCAAAAACAGGTTTCTCATTTCTCACACATCGTTGTGTGTGTATTTAAAAGCATTTTGACAAGAGTATTTGAAAAATAAAAATAAAAGATTTAGAAACTTGCAGACAGCACTTCCTACTTCTATTGGTAACACCCAATAATGTTAAAGTGAAGCGGTGTCTCTGTGTAACTGATCATTTGTTGAATTTAAGCAGCATGTCCGTGTTTGACTAGGCATCCCCTGGAAGCCCAGTAGCAGGATTGTAAAATCTGAAATCTTCAGGAAACTGCCTTTATGTGCCCTCCTTAAGCGAAGTAAAATGTTCATCATTTTTGTAAGGGCATACTACAACACTCACAAGGGCAAAGAATCTTAAACAAGGTTCCAGTTTTATTTATTTATTTATTTTAGCCTTATTGTAAGTGACCCTGTGACAGAAATACAATGAGTTTTGGTTGTAAATCTGCCTCCCAACCTGTGAGGGCACTAAGCAGCGAAAGTAGAGTTCTTTGGACGGGCTGGCCTGACAGTTCATTACCCGGGCCGGGAAGTCGTCAGTCTGGAAGGCGGCAAGACTCCGTTGCAGGAACGTATTGACCCAGAAGGGAAACGACGTAGCAGCTGCAGATAGTAGAGACAGCAGCACTCGTTTACCAAGGGGTCATGCGTGATAGCATAAAAAGGGGACAGATAAATCGCAATCTACTCCTTCACTTGGTTTAAAAAAAAAAAAAAGGAGAAACTGGAAGGACCGGGAGAAACCCTAAACGAAAGTATTTGAGTGTTTTTGTTTGTCGTTGTTAGTAATTGTCTTGTTTTGTAAATCACCAGATGGCTAACACGTATCTGGAGCTGTCGCCTTGGGCCAGCACAAAGCCAGAACAGTACTTCACCACTGTCACGAAATATCACCCACCACGAGCACTACAGCATGCACCCAGGACTGGTGACCGTGTTTTGTACATTGTGGGTGAGATACGTGTATTTATTATTTGGGACTATAACCCGTTGATTTATTCCAGTGCATTACACATTGTTGTGAATTGCCTGGAGTTATTGTTTGGTCACCAGACCAGGATTATAAATCATTAAAAACCTGTTTCCCACCGGATTACAATTCTCTGTTCATTCATTGCGCACTGCATCACTCCTGCACCTGTACACAATCAGCCACTTTGCCACAGACAAAAATAAATAAATAAAGGTTTGGCATGGAATGGGAGTTTAAAATCAAACCTGGTGTAAAGAAACACTGCACAGCTCCTTCAAGGCATCTCTACGCAGAGAATACTGCAGCCAAGCTCTACACAGACAGAAGACACTCTGGGCAGGACAGCCCTCGGGATACATTCGCAGACACAGCTTTGATATCTTCTTCATGGGATGATCGAGTGGTCTACTCAGAAATGAAAATCAGTTCAGAGCAGTGGTCACATGTCGTACGCAGTTGCGAGTAGAGTAAAGCACTTCTGGTCAAGTAAGCATCACGGCCTATTTTGCTTTTGTTTCCTGTTTATTCTTTCAAATAAATGTATTTAAAACAAAATTACAAATCATAGGCAAAAAAAAAAAAAAAAAATGGTCGCCAAATCCACTTCAGGAGCAAGTTAGTTGCTATCATATTCAACTGCTTAAAATGCAACAACTTGCTAAGACACTAAAGTGATACTAAAACAGAAACTTAATGGCTTTACTCCCTTGTTTGTTGCCTCGTTCTGCTGAATGATAAATCTATGCAGCTGATGACTGCAATGAACCCAGCATGTTTATATTTTAAATATTTTGCATGTGTTGTGTTGAATTGGCGACTGCACCTCCGATTGTGTGCCGTTGTAGCATGTGAAACAGCATGCTGCAGCTCCCATGCTCTGTGTTAGTGGAGTCCGGCAGCATGTAACAGTCAACTCTTAGGATTACATGGTACCATTTATTTTTCAGTAAAAACAAGTTTAAATTGCAGTGATCTGGTTCTGCTATTTACGATATTAAATACTACATTTTTACACAACTCGGTCACGTCTGCTCACCATCATCACTGTTGCATGAAACCGAGGTTACCGTATTCTGCTGGTGTTAATGCAGCACAATCTGCAGTTACAACTTGTATATACATGCATTTGCATTTCGATGAAATTGTTATTAGTTTATTTATTACCATCCATCTCACGCTTCAGTTTATTAAAACAGGTGATCTGTGTTTTTCCCCTTACAGACCGACGTCATGGTGCACTTATAAATATTGACACATGCTTTTAAAGGGAGAGGCAGCATCTGAGTTACAGGCACCAATACGCCTAACCCTAAAATGTGCAGTCTGGAGCCCTGTTAAACAAAAGAACAACAACATAACATAAGAATTCGCACAGTTCTTGGAAGCGAGTTTTTCAAAAGTTCTGAAAAAAAAAAATGAGTTGTCCATTATAATTATTTTATATTTTGAGTTCTCTTGAGGAACACGAAGTGATCTACATGTTGTGCTTCACAGCAAATCCACTGGATTTCAAACCGGACAGAGCAGGTTGAATTTCGCTGCCACTGATGAGATTATCCTTCCGTTTCGCTCCACTGCCGGCAGGCTTGACTAAAACACCCTTAACACAGTGATTGGTAGTTGAGACTGCTAGAGTATACAAATAAATACTATTACCTAATTATCAGTTTAGACACAAATTCATGCATGCCCATGTTTGTTAACAGATCAAATTTTACTTTTTTTTTTTTTTTTTTTTCTTAAAAACACAGCAGATCAATACAGGGGTCAACCACAGTCAACATCAGTCCACGCCACATCCTATGCGACTACACCCAACCCCTAAAATGAATCCCTACATCTAACCCCTAAACTTACCCCCTAAACTTACCCTTACCCTAACCTTAAACCTAACCTCAACCCCTACCCTTAAAACTAACCTCTATCTTTACCCCTAAACCCAACTGTCACTATCAAACTAACTCTGTTACTATTATTTCAACACAACCTCTCATGGCTACTACATGCGACGCTCACGGCCCTAATAAAAGGTAATACGCAGTAAAGTTTTAACCTACATTTCATAAATAAATCAATCATTTCTGTATTTTCCTCACTGTCTTAATTACCTATTCAAGCTTTACGAGCAAAACATGTCAGATTTTCTATTTGAGTGAGTGAGTGAGTTAAGTGTACCGTAACCAAAGATTTTATTTATGAGGTTCAAACCAGTCAGTTTCAGGAGGAGACCAAGAATAATGTTATGCTCTCACAGAATCAGAAGCCAAATTCAACACGGTGTAA
The DNA here is from genome assembly GCA_030684275.1 of Acipenser oxyrinchus oxyrinchus. Lineage (NCBI taxonomy): Eukaryota > Metazoa > Chordata > Actinopteri > Acipenseriformes > Acipenseridae > Acipenser > Acipenser oxyrinchus. Next base: position 90,568,850 of record CM060249.1, read on the forward strand.
ATTCTGAAACCGTGCTTTCAACACGCGCTACTGACAAACACTAGAGTATCGTCATGCATGTTTTTAAAATGCCTGTCTGTCTGTGGCACAGTGCCATGAATTCATGCCTTTCTTGGCACATACAGTACCCAATACACAGCATCTAATTGCACAAGAATAGTTTAAAAAATTAGGCCTTATAACCGATCAATCTGTCAATAAAGAGATGACGTAGATCGGTTTGCATCTGCGAGCAAGTCATTTGCATATTAAAGACAGTTCATACATTTGGGACTTCTTTGTGCCAGGAACTGTGCTACTGTAGTTAACTTTACAAATAATTCTGCAGTTACTCCTTTAAAAGGCACTTCCCCTGCCAAGCAAACATTGCACAAATAACAGTAGCTTACGTTTCTTTATTTTGTATTGCTAGGACCTCTTGATAAACAAGACTGATGGAGATGATAAATACAGAGGATAACCAAGATCGACAGGAAAATCTACTTAGCCAGGTAACAAAGATTAAACATCCATCCATCACCTGAGAATGCCTACTGTACAATATCATGGAATACAGTCAACCCTCTTCATACCAACAGGTAAGGTTATAGTGAGGGTCAACAAACAAAAAAACCACACACAACTTCCTATGTTTGCAATGAATTCAAAAGGTTTTATCTTTTTAGTTATACAAATATCTCCAGATCATTTTAATAACATTAATTTTTAGTACTAGTTCTTAACAAAACAGTAGGTCTGCTAGTGACGTTTTATGTAACAACCATGGTGTCTCTTTACAATGTGGAAGTGGTTGTTGTATTTGTTATACAATCGTGTTTTAACCTTCCAGTGAAATTACAGCAAGAGCCTCCCCCCCACTGCTTGGTTTAAACATGCTATTTGCCATCTCCAAAGTGAAACAGTGCTAATATAATACTCTGACATCCTTGGAAAAGGTGAGCGATTCCAAATGGTTTTATCTGGGGGGAAGTTCATTTGCATACATTGTTCTCTCGCTGGCCTAAGCCATGCTTGCACCCCTAGAGATGTTAAATAGGTCACAAATGGTCCTTTAGGACAGAGCTTTGTACCGATTAACAAATCCTCCTTGTTATTTTAGCTTAAATAAATACATAAAATGTAGGTGCATTACAGAACCTTTGTGGAGAAGCTTGCATTGTCATTATGGGTTCTTTATAATGAGCATGACATTTTTGAGCACCAAATTTAAACACAAAAAATTGGATTACGTATGGCGTGTTCAAAGCAGCACTGTCATCATGCCAACAGTGGCAAAGCAAATCTTCTTAAAGGAAATCCGCACAGGCCACCAAGGCCGTCACCCATCATGCCCTTGCTTCACACACCCCAGGGGATCTTTAATGTGTGGATAGTAAAGTGCTGAACCCGTGCAGTGAAGCCACACACACACACCATGCTGGGAGAGGAGCTGTACCGATGACCTGCAGGCAGGATTGTACTTGTGATCCTGTAGGACTTGTAGCACAGACAGTATTCTGCCTGCTATACTGAGAACCCATCCCCAGGACTGAAAAGACAGGCTTGGAAAGGGATCAATGAAAAAAAAAAACGCAACACGGTGCATCATCTCTGTCCAGTAATCCCTTAACCCTTCATAGCAACAGCAGCATTCAGCATCCACATGCATGACTGCCAGCCAACCAGCTCAGCCCAAACAAGCCAAAGGCAGATTGAGGGGCAGAGACCAGCAAACCAGCGGTAACACTTAACACTGCTTTGAATCTCCTGCTTCCACGTTACACACCAGCCAGCTTGGCTGGTTTACACAGCTCGGTTTAAAAGAATTCAATGAGATAAATCAGCTCTTTGTTTAAAGCAGGCAAACTACTCCTAAACCCAAACTACCCTCCCTTTTGAGCACATATGAAGGGGAGGGGCGGGTTGGTAAAACCAATACTAACAGCATTTGCTAGGAGAACATACTATTCAGCATTGGTTTAGCAACCAGATGTACTCTTGAGTGCCTGCAATGTTATTCGATAACCAGATAAACTAGTCCTAACTTTGCAATTACACAGGTTTTGACAGAAAGCAACAGAGTAGAAGCTTCCACTTCAAATCCGCAATCTCTTAATAAAACCTTTAGTTGATTTATCTTTGGTTTGTTTCATTCATACAAAATATCCTATGCATTGCATACAGCTCACCATGATGCAATCAGCTAAAACCAGACCACACATATTCTTGTTTGTTTGCAAATGTTAACAGTGCAGTGAATGGACATGTGCAAGTAAATAAAACACATTCCGAGGCAAAAAAGCATGTTTTTATTTTACTTTAAACAAAATGCACTCATACTCCCCGCTAAAAGTGGGGTGTTTGTAACTCCAAGGTCCTACTGTATAAATATTTCTTGTGAAAGAGGGTACAGAAGAATAAAATGAAGGGGATGTGTGGCATCACAGTGCCATGTGAAACACATTTGTGAAGGTCCTCAGCTGTGAAACAGGATTAGCAAGGACAGTCTTGCAGGGCACTTACAAGGCCGTTACCTCAATCTGGAAATCTGTTACATAACAGGCCCAAGTACACAACAGTGCGACTGGAAAGTGGAGGCAGAGCTATCTGGAAGGAGCACACCTTTAGGATTGCCAGAGCAGAAGAACAATGCATGGAGAACCCCTTTGTTAACTGACTAATGAAAGGTTAATGCTTCAGACAGTCAGTTTTTGCCGTTTATGTTTTTGCTGGCAAGGACTCGTGGGTCCGTAGTGCTTCATTGGCAAAATGCAACTTAAACTATTCAAAACATCTATTCAACAGCATATTAGATGAAATTTGAATTATCTGCAGTTTGCAATAAAAGACGCAGCTTAATGTACAGTATAACTTGGTTTGGGATTTTTGTTGTTTAAATATCTTTTCTTCCTTATATAGTTCCTTTTCACAATAAAATTGCCTCAAATAGGTTTACAGATACAAATAACAAAATGTATCTCAGAAATATCATTGAGAAATAGTAAAGATAGATGATAAAATTACATTAAATAAAACTGAGTTAAAAGGGTTTTTAATCTTCAAACAGGACCTTCAAACAATCCTGAACCATACAGGACGCCAATGTAAGGCTGCTTGTAGGAATACTGTTTCAAGTAAAACGATCAAGATCAAAAAAACTGGCTTAAAAAAAAAAAACAACTCATCAACATCTAAATTACAAAGGCAGAACATGTGCCGCTTTCTAATAGAATTAAGCCCTAAGCAAAGTAGTAAATGAGATAATTTAATATCTGTTTGTACAAATTAGGACGATAACTGTTTTGATGTTCGAATGTGTTTGTTTGTTTTGATTGAATGTGAAATGACTCCATGCGTGAAGTGAATTCCAGAATCGTCATCGCTATCATCTGTATGTCGTGCAGTTCACTGGGTCAGTAGGAACGTCTGCTGGCAGGAACTGTGTCAAGATCAGGGCTTGCAAATCCTACCAATACGTTTTCAGAATTGAAAGGTAATGGGGGGCTATGGCAGCTGGAACATGGCCTCTGTCCTGTACAATAGTGGCTGTCTCACTGTGGTACCGGATCCTCACAGTTTGATAGTGTGGGCCGGATTCTGAAATCCACTCATGTCCCGAGTAGGCCAACTGTGAGTCTGCTTTGTGGAGAGAACCCGCCTAAAATATATGCACTTTAAAACAAACTTCATGCTCCTTATAAAATTTCACTAGAATTTGAAACATAGTACTGCTAATAAATAAATAAATAAATAAATAAATAAATAAATAAATAAATAAATAAAAGGGTAAATACAGCTATTGCCTCAAACTAAACCTCCGCCATAAAATAAACACTAATCAATTCTGAATATAACACTGCATGCCTGTCTGTAGCGGCATTTTCAAATGTGTAGTTCATAGTTTAAAAACCAAAGCTACCTTAGTAGTTAGTGTTCTGCATTTTCGGGTTTTATCTTTAAAAAAAAAAAAAAAAAACTGAATTTTTCGTTGTTTATTTTGCATGTATTAAAATAGGGAATAAATAAATAAATAAATAAATAAATAAATAAATAAATAGGGGGGAAAAATTCCAGTATACACACTTTACATGTGGAATATGATGTGTAGCAGTTGTAGTTTCTCATTAGGTTAAAATACCCCTGGCATGGCTGACAATGCAGAATATGTGCACTCTGTGGGGGGGGCTTATGTCAGCCAGGGTGTCGTCAGCTCACCGTACACCAGCAGCCCCCTATAGACCCCTGCAGGCTTCCATGCAAGCTGCCCAGAGCTGCGTTGTCCTCCAACGCTGTAGCTCTCTGCTGGCTGCATGGCGGGCCTGCAGAGTGAAAAGAAGTGGTCGGCTTTGGAGGACAGCGTGTGTTCATCTTTGCCGCTCCCGAGTCAGCGCAGGGGGGGTGGTGGCGGGCTGAGCCTAAATACAATTGGGCATTTCAAATTGGGGGGGAAAAAAAAAACCCAGGGTAAAAATTTTAAAAATAAATAAAAAATGATATATCTACACCACGTTTTCGTAATTGATGACAGGAGTAATGACATGCGAAATTAGCGTCTTTTAAAATTAGATGGTTCCAAAAACAGTGGTAATTATTCTGTATGTATGTATGTATGTATATTTGTGTAAGTATTTCAATATAAATTTTTGATCAAGCTAGTAGTTACTACACCGAGTAATTGCCACAATAATCAGACTTTGATTGGCCAACATAAATCAGGTGATAGTGTGTTTGTGAAGTGACAGAGAACCACAGTTGAACATTATCTGATCCTCCGACGTCTAAACATCCGCTGTATCCTAGGATAGTGTGTAGGGCTGCTTATTACAATGTTGGAATCAAAATAAAACAGTATTTTAATGAAATTATTGTGTATTTCCTAGAAAATAGTACCGGGATAATATAGAATAGACAAAAATCGGGTATAAAATCAGTAAAAACTTAAAAAAAAAATATCCTGTAATTTTTCGGTACAATTCGGAATAAATCAGAGACACGGAACACTAAATATAGTGTACCTATTTTCACCGTCATATATTGGAGAGTATGGTATTGAGCCCCCTTCATAAAGCTTTAGAGATTTTTTTAAAATTAACCATTTAAAAAAAAAAAAAACACACATATACACATACATATATACACTAAATAATTACCACTGTTTTTGGAACCATCTAATTTCTAATTTTAAAAAACGCTAATTTTGCATGTCATTACTCGTCATCAATTACGAAAACGTGGTGTAGAGATACAGTAAGCCAGTCAAAAGAACTGTTCAAGAAAGAAAGGTTTTCTGATCACCAAGTTGGGCATTTACTTATTTGGTCTACACACTATTGTGAAAAACAAAAACTGGGCTGGGTCGATATGCAAAACAAACTGTGGTGGTTTAAAACACAGGCGTGGCTTCACTGGAGGACGCAGCAGCATAATCTTCAATGACCAGCAGCTGGGATCTCTTATTCATACTACAGTTTAACCTTTAGCAGTTTCAAAAGAACAGTGAACAAGCTCATTGATCTGGGCTGGGCACGTAGTGCAGAACCGTGAATGGGGCACTGTAATGCTGAATAATGCTCTGTTGTACCAGGAGGAGAGTGCGGCTTGATCTGTGGTCCTGGCGAATGAAACACTCTGCCTAAAGGGTCTCAAGTACGTAACAAAATGCAGCAACTCAAATATCACTCTCAATGCAGTATCACGCTCTCAAACTGTAGCAAGGGTGTGCTACAAGGATGGCACTGGAATCAGAAGTCACCAGTTGCCCACAAACGACTGAAAAAAAATACAAAAAGAAATTTGTTAGGTCCGGTTTACTTTTCCCAGCTACACTACAGATTGAGGTCCAGCTGTATAAAGTATGCAGCCCCATGCGCTGGAGTGGCTTCAAGATATTGATATCCCGCAAAATGGCGGGTCACTGCCAGGGATCAGTCGCTGTTCCTGGCCCTGTCGTTGAAGCCCATCTTTGTGCTGCCATTGCATGGAAGCCAAAGCTTAAATGTGTCTTTGCTGTTTGAACGCATATCTAGAGAAAGTACCGATCTCACAATTATGCACTATTCAAATGCTAGGCAACGCTTTGAAAAGAAGGTAGACTCACACCGTTCACAACTGCGCGAAACCACATGTGATCTGCACTTGTCTTTGAATGTGGCATAGAATTTTTTTTTTTTTGGCTGAGCTAAGCTAATTAAGTTGCACTTTGACAATTGTTATGCATCAGGCAACAATGTATGTGTACGGATTGGTGCCTGTAAAAGGTTGGATACTGCCCCCTCCCCCTGTAATGTTGAATATCAATGGGAATAGCTAAAAGGCAAAACTGTTACTCTCCACTGAAACTGCATTTGCACCTGCTTCACAAGAATCTGGCTGCCCAAATGCACATTTAAATGTGCTTTCAGTCAACAAGTCATTCAATAACAAGAACCAAAAACAAAAGGCGCTTTTCCTTTAATGAACTGGAAAGAAAAGCCTACAGTGCATTCTCCTCTCAAAGCAGTAAATACTACTCTATAAAACACACTCTCGCACAGCTCCTTGCATGCCTCTTTGGCCAGAAACCCAGGCCACTCTTTTGTTGAGCCAAAGCCAACCCTGCTAAGCCAACTGTAACTGGCAGCCCATCTTCCACACCGCTCTGACAGGCTGCCTGTGAACTCAGAGCTGTTCTTGGCAGATCCCACCTGGCCTGTGTTTGTACTCTCTTTCAAGATTCAATAAAAAGAGGCGCGATTGAAAAAGATAAGGCTCTGTACTCCGGTATAGGGCAGGTTTCCAGCCACTAAACCCAACAGAGTTACTTCAAACTTAATGGTGGGTTCAACTGCACTTCTTCACTCAAAAAAGATACAGATGGGAATGAATAGTTTAACGATAAGGAAATCATCTGGAACACAAATCACATGTATCCATAATAATGGTTTTACAAAAAACAGGTACCGGTTGATCTAGAAAAATAAAGAAGAATAAAAATCAGTGGCTGTGTAATTTTGTAACAGATGTACCATTTGCATGGAATGGCCCTGCAACAAATAAAACTCAAGTGTTGCTCAATTAATTAGCACAAGTGACCATAAACCAAAAAGTGCTGCTTGTATGACAAGTGTGACAACTGGAAGTAACAGGGCAGACACTTCTGATGCTGAGGATGGTCTAGCACTTAGAAAGCAGTTCTGCAGTTTTATTGCACAAGTGCTTTCCTATCATGTGCTTTCACCGATAGTTCTTCAGTTTACTTGCCATGCTCAATACATTCAAACAGAAAAGGAGACAGACAGTCTAGTGTATCTAAAGGTCTATTCACAGCAGACGCGATGCGATTGTCCTGTGATAAAACAATACTTTCTCTTCGACACTCCCTTTCACAGCAGTGGTGACAGGCAGGCATGCAGGATGTGATGGGAGACGATTGTGTTCTTGAAAAGCAAAATGTGTTCCAGGGAAGAGGAATAACTTTTGTTGCTACTTATTTTGAACAGCAGATGCCAGAGAAGACTGTGGCTACACCACATCATACGAGAGAGAGAGAGAGAGAGAGAGAGAGAGAGAGAGAGAGAGAGAGACACAGACAGACAGACACACACACACAGACAGAGATTGGGTGAATTTCATCGTCTTGGAAACTGACACCAAGACGCTCTCCCTTATTGCTGTGTTTTTGTAATTTTGTTAAAAAGCTCTGGGTATTTTGATACTGCAAGAATTCACTTTTCTTCTGCGGTTTCCTGAAAAAAAGGTGAACGGAAGCTGCTCCTCATTGGTCAGTTCCCTAGCTGCCACGTGACAAATGCAAAAACAGACACCAATCAGATTTTTTTTTTGGCTTCATTGTCACCCCATCGCAAATCGCAGGCAGTGTGAATGGTTCTTATTAAAACTACATGCTTTATTTTTTGTTGTGTCGTACCACACACTCTTGTCTCATCATGTCTAGTGTGAATAGATCTGAACTCAAAGATTAACAAAGAAAACAGTGGAAAAGAAACAACCACACACACACCTGAGCAAATCTAATAAAACTAGAAATGGGAGTTTGTGAGCAGAAACAAAGCACCCCTGGCAGCTTCACCTTGCTTACATTTCTCTTGCTTACAATGAAGATTAGTACACAGTGGGCTGCAAAGGTATCTATTTTAATTGAAAACCATGAAAAAGCTACTGACATACATGTTGTTGTGAGCCCATGATCTCCCATTGCTGAGATTTTTTATTAGGTATTGGTCTCAGGCTTTTAAAAATAATAAGCAGATTTTTGGAATCCTGAGGGGCATCATAAAAACAAATAAGGAGCAATGCAGCTCCTAGCTGAATAGGAGCTCTATTAATCTCATGTCATATGACTGTACCGCCGTCATACACCACTGATGGGCTATTTACCGACTGCACGCAGACACATAGCTCACAGCTTGGCATGCACTCCATACCCACTAGTGATGCAACAGGGCAGCATGCTAGAACACTGTGCTGTAACACAGCTCTGTAGGAGAGGAGGCAAGTGCTGCAGAAAATTACAGAGACGACCAAGCAAATGATCGGCTATCAACACTTAACCCATTAAAGCATTCGAAGCCCGCTCAGAGGCCTATAAAAAGTTTGTGTGGAGAAACTGAAAGTTTACAGCAAGGGACAGGGGTGTTAGAGTTTAGAGAAAGAAATAAGAAGTATTAAGAAATGTTTCATGGCATGACATTGACAGTCCAAAGGGATGATGCAAGCCTCCAGTGTGTCTACCCACTGAGTCACACACCCAGTTACCGTAATCCATTTTCACAAGGAATGCAGGAACACCAGTAAACTTCCACTATGTAAACCGGTCACTAGTTCTGATGGTCAAATACAGTATGAGAGAGCAGACGTAACAGGGCATCAGAAGGCTGAAGTAGTACAATAGGTTTATTTTCATTTTAGCTCAACAATGTACTCAAACACAATTTTTTGGCAGTGGCAACCACTTTGTAAAATGACTGCCATGCAAAAGGTTATTTTATTATACAAAACGTTTGTATTACACTCAGAGACAGACCCCGTCACAGACAAGCATGCAGATCTGGGAAACACACCTACTGTACAGAGTATCGGCTCCTTCCCATCTCTCAAACCTTAAGCCTTCTGATTGACTGGCTTTTAAGATAAGGTTGGCGTTGCTATGACTACTTCACAGCCCCCCAATTCAAATTCTCCCAGGTAAGCGTGACCAGTTCCAAATCAAAAACATGCAAGTCTTTGATTTCCAAGATCTCAGAAGCATTGACTGGCTTGAATTTACAACTCGAGTCTTTTGGTGTAAAAAAAATCTAATAAATCTTTAAAGCAACAGATGAAGGAGCTTTTCAGGCGGCCTGTCGAATGTGTCATGTGACCTCTGACTCACAGTTAATGTTCTTGCAAAAGTTTACTGTTTACCATTCAGCAGGCAGAGAGCCCATTAACTGATTCTCTTGGTTTCAATCTTCACACTTTGATTCAAATGAAAACAGGAAGGGGCCTGGTCCACCCGCCACACACAGTCACAAGCCTCTCCTTTGTGTGGAGCCAGCTTTGTTGACCTTTACCTTGTGCATTCCACTGCTAATGGATTTCCCATCTCATTTAGATCTCTGGTTTATCTTTGCTGTTTCTCACACTGTCCTAGCTCGCTGCTTGCATTGGCATGCAATCACCGCAGACAAATAAAAGGCAGTAAAGATTTGCAATCCTATTACGTACAGCTAAGCTGCAGTACCTTGTAGAGCCCAGATATACACGTGCTCTCAGAACATCCACTGTACAGCTAAACTCCAGTACCTTGCATAGCCCAGATATACACACGCTGTTAGAACATCCATGTGCAAGCCACTGTGCAGCTTTCAAATAAAGTCTAACTGGCTAGTTCTACCATGCTATGTGAAGGAGGCAGCAGTCCAAATGGTGTAGCTAATAGATTAACCTTGGAATGCCCAAGCATTTTTGAAATGAGAACACACACACACACACACACACACACACACACACACACACACTGTAACCAGATTCCTTTTCTTGTGCAAAACACTTTCCTTGCCTGACAACACAATGTACTGCATATGACTTGAGACTGAAACAAGAGCGGCGGCAAAGCTTACGAATAAATGCCACAGAAATGGGCCTTGCAGGGTTAAAAGAGGGAGTTTTCAGTTCAGCCATTCCTTTTCTTCTTCATGAAGTATTTCTAGTGATTGACGAGTATTCTGATTCTCCTGGGATATAGAGCAGGTTGCTGTGTTTGAATTCTCTGTACTACTATAACATTACTATACAGTACAGGTTCTTTGCAAAGAAATTGAGGAAAGCACTGAAAACTCACCTTGCTTAGGAGATTTTATAATTAGTTTGCAAATCACAAACAAATGTGCATAGGAAATCACTTATTTGCTGCTTATGAGGAACGAATAAAAATCGCAAAATCTGAAAGGGCAGCAACTCAAAATGGATTAAAACCAAAAAACATCCTAACACTGCACTATGGTTAGTGAATACAATCTGTGAATCGGTAGTACTGTTGTAGTAATATTTATACTGCAATCAGTTTACACCCACTCAAAACACAGCGGCATAAAAGAAAGTCATGTATAACACGGCTTTTTCGGCAAGACAAATCTGAACGCAAAAAAAAGTGAAATGATTTAATTATTATTCGTATTATTATTATTCTTAAAATGTGTGTCTCGTGACTCATCTCATTCACAAACTCTTCCCAAGTGAAAACAGATCCTCCATCAGCACTCTTTACTACACTACCTCAAACACTCATCTGCGGAGCCAATCCAGGGCTTGGCAGGCAGCCAGCTGGACACCAAAACAGGCCTTTCCTTTCCTGCCGCTCCCCCTCATTCAGATGCTAACTCTTACACAATTCTATTTATAGCTTTTGGCAAGAAACCAGACAACTAAAACCACGCAACCACAGTGCAAAAAAATAAAAAAAAAACACCGCTGCACACTCCCAACTATTCTGCTTTTTTATATTGCTGCCGCAGGCCGTGGAAAGTAAATCAGAGGTCATGCGTCTCATTGATTCAGAATAGGGAATGTGGACTGGATCTGCCGTGTTATTTTTTTGTGCCTGCTTCAAATAAAAATGTACAGGAGAAGAATGACCAACTGCCCCAAATATTCATTTCATTGAGGTGTCAGCACCGCTACTACCGGCCAGGACATACTTCAGAACACTGAGATAACACCACATGACCCATTAGCTTAAAACTGAAACCATGGCAAAAATGGGGAAGGGAGGGGGCTCAGGTTTGTGTTTGTTTTTATTTGTAGTTACAGAGGATTAATCACAGCTTTCGTATTTTGGATATATAAATAGAAACGATTAATAGATAATGTTTTTTACTTTAAATTCTTAGGTTGACATTTGACTGCAGCATAATGTTTTTAAATAAAAATCTACAATTAGTTTATAAAAAGACTGCAGTAAACGCTGTTCAAGGGATGTTGGGAACTGTTTAATTTCCTAACTCAATGGTTTCAGGAATAAATCTGTTTACACGTTTAAAGGTTTAATATGTAACCAACATCTTGAAGGAATGTCTGCTGCCACACAAAGTCAAGTAAGTAAGGTTGTGTTGTGTGTTGTGTTGTTTACTGAAGATTTCAAACTATTGCAACAGATACAAGCCTGGTCTATAGGCGAGGTGGGGAGGTTGTGCAGAAATGATGGCAATCTAATCTGTAATATAGATCAAAGGGTCCCTCAGCGTTTACGTAGAGAAGTGAAGTATTGAAACATTTGGTTATGTAGATTTAGGGTCAGGGCTACTACAATTCCAGTATATCTGTTCATCTAGCAATTATGTGGGAGAAGAATTATGTTCGTAACATGTGCTAAATCTATCACTGAAATGGGTCTGGCCTTTTGTATAGAAAAGAAAGGGGACCCTAAACAATGTTTACTGAGGCAGAGGCCAACAGGAAAGCATGTCTGGAATCCCCTCAATCTTTAAGGGCAATCAGCACCCAGGGGAAAGAGATTAAGCAAAAGGATTCTTCGTTAGAACCACAGGGCTGTGTGCTCCATTTACAAGGTTGAGACAGAAAGGGAAAGAAATGCTTTTCTGTTTGTAAAGTTGAACCCCCTGGACTGGCTTTTAAATGAAACTACTCCCTGATTGACTCCTCTTGATGTTATGAGGGACGTGATCTTTTCTGTACGCTTGTGCTTTTAAAAGATCATTTCAACCCTGTAATGCCCATTTCTGGATCACATCTGATACAATGCTTAGCCACACCTCTTATTTTTAAATCATCTTTTACTGGAGCATGTCTAGCTATTGACTGCTTATTAACATGCAACTAAGCTTCCGCAAATGGTTAATTACATATCAAATGCTTTTATTTTGAGTGTCCAAATAAGTATTAAAAGTTGCTGCCAATTCCTTCAATGCAGGGTTCTCCTTCACAGTATTTGCACCAACAGTAACAGAAACCTTTCATTCACAACACATACTGTCCTAAGAATACAGCACATGTGTCAACCCTTTCAATGGCACAACATTGCTATCAAGCAACTACTGCACTCAGCAGTTCTGCAACACAACTGGTGATGACAGAATGACTTGATACCATAAAAACAAAACAAAAATGCAACAGTGTTATGCAAATGTGCTCAACAAGGTTTCAAAAACACACACAGGATAGAGACTTAGCCCCCTGTACGGCAGTACTTATTCATTCTTTCTGAAATGGGGGGCTATCTTGTACATGTGCAGTGCAACACATATTTAGCATGTGTTAACCCAATTTACATACACAACAGCACAACAGTCGGGAGCCAAAGCTTCTGTGAGGACTTGCCAAAAGGAGAAGATCCATGCACAGAGAGGGGGCTGAAAATACACTTCAAAAGAGACTTGATGTATGCTGGGTGTCAAACACCACATGGGCCTCCAAATACCTTCAACATAAAACACCACCCGCATGGGCAATAAAACAGCATTGCTTGAATAAAACAGCATTGCTTGGCTTCCCAGTTTGTTTACATTGCTGAATTTAGTATTCTCTACAGCAGGGCTCTTCAACTGGCGGCCCGCGGGTCACATCCGGCCCGCAAGGGACAACCAAGCGGCCTGCCGACAGTCAACAAAAATTAGAAAAAATTAACTAAAATAAATATGGGGTGAAAAAACCCAAACAATATCATCATAATCATTTTTATCCGGCAAAGCAGCGTGCTCATCATATCACCCCTTTCCAGTCACGAAGCACGACTCACACAGCCACTTCCACTGAGCTCCACTTTGTGTACTCTGTGGGCGATTTTAGTTTACTCATGTTGCCATTTTTTTATTTAAGTGATATAAATAGGGCTCTCTCTATAGCTAGTAGAAGAGAAAACTATGGTGAAAATCGTAGATTCAACAATGAGTGGACAAATACTTATATTTATTTTACCAACTGTAGCGAACGCATGTGTGCAACGGATGTGTATCCAGAGGGATCCGCAGTTAGAAGCTCAAGAGGTGCTGATCTCTTCATACCAATGTGCTTGTGCAGCTTTGAGTGATCTTGCACTCCTCCATTGTTGTTTGAGATTCATTAAAAAGTAAACCATACAAAAGGCGATGAAATGTCATTATCTGGGAAATTAACCAAAACATATTATTATTTATTTATTTCTTAGCAGACGCCCTTATCCAGGGCGACTTACAATTGTAAGCAAATACATTTCAACATACATCAAACATAGAAACGTGATTCCATGAATTTTCCAGGTGCTGCTGTTATCCCTATCCATGGGACCAAATCAGTTTGTTCTGAACTTCAAGTTTTCATTTGTGTCAGAGATAGAATAGAAACAAAGGACACAATTTTATTTGTTTTAAGTGGCACGCTCACATTGTGTTATGAAAGTTTTTTGTGTGCACATCATTACCTTACTTACAACCACACTCTCGCACAGCTCCCACTCTCAGACTGTATATTACAGTACATATTATAACCAAGAGTTATACTATTAATGTCACATACATTTTAAAATGTTCATAATGATACTCTTAAATGTTCACACTGTTCTATTATTAAAGTACTATTCCTATGGTAAATGTGTAAGTTTTGTTCACTATAAAAACATTGTTATCTAATATTTATTATATTGCAGTGTGAAATACTCCTGGCCAGTCTGCTCCTAACGTTTTCCAGTCTGGCCCTGCTCTACAGGCTCTCAAACCAACCCCTTGAAGCTTTCCGGCTGCTTTGAACTAAACAGTCCGCCTCTTGCTACAACATATGACTACACTTGGAGTGTGGGGAAAGTATTAACTTCATCAGCGATCTGTGTGCTCAGCAGTAACGCAGGTCTTTACAAATGTGCAATGCCACTGCAGGTTTTAAAATGCAACACTGTTGAGTTTTAGCAAATTACATAAATTGCATTAAAGCAACAATTTGCTCCAGCCTGTTCCCCGAAGGAAATGAAACAAACGTAGGGCTGCAACAAAAGGGTACATTTTGACCTTGAAGGTTCGGAACACATTACCGAAGGAAGGTTCGAACCTTCCACTATACTAATTTGCATACTTTACTGGTGACCTCACCATAGCTACTTTGATTGAAATTCCTATTACTTTACAGGTAAGCCATGTAAATGTATTTTTCACATACAGTACTGTGCAAAAGTTTTAGGCAGTTGTGAAAAAATGCTGTAAAGTAAGAATGCTTTCAAAAATAGACATGTTAATAGATTATATTTATCAATTAACTAAATGCAAAGGGAGTGAACAGAAGAAAAATCTAAATCAAATCCATATTTGGTGTGACCACCCTTTGCCTTCAAAACAGCATCAATTCTTCTAGGTACACTTGCACAAAGTCAGGGATTTTGTAGGCATATAGTCAGGTGTATGATTAAACAATTATACCAAACAGGTGCTAATGATCATCTATTCAATATGTAGGTTGAAACACAATCATTAACTGAAACAGAAACAGCTGTGTGGGAGGAATAAAACTGGGTGAGGAACAGCCAAACTCAGCTAACAAGGTGAGGTTGCTGAAGACAGTTTACTGTCAAAAGTCATACACCATGGCAAGACTGAGCACAGCAACAAGACACAAGGTAGTTATACTACATCAGCAAGGTCTCTCCCAGGCAGAAATTTCAAGGCAGACAGGGGTTTCCAGATGTGCTGTCCAAGCTCTTTTGAAGAAGCACAAAGAAAGCAGACAGCGTTGAGGACCGTGAGCGCGAGTGGTCGGCCAAGGAAACTTACTGCAGCAGATGAAAGACACATCATGCTTACTTCCCGCCAATCGGAAGATGTCCAGCAGTGCCATCAGCTCAGAATTGGCAGAAAACAGTGGGACCCTGGTACACCCATCTACTGTCCGGAGAAGTCTGGTCAGAAGTGGCCTTCATGGAAGACTTGCGACGTGGAAACAAGGCCAAGCGACTCAACTATGCACGAAAACACAGGAACTGGGGTGCAGAAAAATAGCAGCAGGTGCTCTGGACTGATGAGTCAAAATTTGAAATATCTGGCTGTAGCAGAAGGCAGTTTGTTCGCCGAAGGGCTGGAGAGCATACACGAATGAGTGTCTGCAGGCAACAGTGAAGCATGGTGGAGGTTCCTTGCAAGTTTGGGGCTGCATTTCTGCAAATGGAGTTGGGGATTTGGTCAGAATTAATGGTCTCCTCAATGCTGAGAAGTACAGGCAGATACTTATCCATCATGCAATACCATCAGGGGAGGCATCTGATTGGCCCCAAATTTATTCTGCAGCATGACAGCGACCCCAAACATACAGCGAAAGTCATTAAGAACTATCTTCAGCGTAAAGAAGAACAAGGAGTCCTGGAAGTGATGGTATGGCCCCACAGAGCCCTGATCTCAACATCATCGAGTCTGTCTGGGATTACATGAAGAGAGAGAAGCAACTGAGGCTGCCTAAATCCACAGAAGAACTGTGGTTAGTTCTCCAAGATGTTTGGGCCAACCTACCTGCCGAGTTCCTTCAAAAACTGTGAGCAAGTGTACCTAGAAGAATTGATGCTGTTTTGAAGGCAAAGGGTGGTCACACCAAATATTGATTTGATGTAGATTTTTCTTCTGTTCACTCACTTTGCATTTTGTTAATTGATAAATATAAACTATTAACATGTCTACCTGCCTAAAACTTTTGTACAGTACTGTACCTCTTCATAGTCGTGCGTTCTGATAAATCATCTCCTCATCACTTGTTTTATCACCAAACTCAACAATGCAATCCAAGTCATTATTTTATTACAATAACATCTCAAAAAGCTCTGCAAATTGTCAGTGATATTCTTTGAGCGCTGGATGCGGAAGCAGCTATCTTGTTTGTTTATGTCCGTGTTATCTCTGTGGTGCCGGGGCTATGTATATTGCTCAGATGCACCCCTTTTTTTCCGGCTTCTCTCGGCTCCTATCGGTCTCCACGCGGCCATTGAATGGTTTTCTCAGCTTTTTCAGGAGAAAAAAAACGACTGGAGACCTGAGCTTTAAGTCTTTTTGATGATGTCGGAAAGGGAAAATTGTAATGTCGGACCAGGTCCGACATAGGACCGCAAAGGGTTAAATAAAAATACACATTTATTTACACGTAATTCATTGCAGCAGCACTAACTGCAGCGGACTTAGGCAAAACAAACTTAATTTAACAGTCACTGCTCCGAGCAGGTTATCATTCACATTTTACTACTACTACTACGAACTTACGATTGTAAAGTGACCTCAGAGATTGGATGTGCCTTCCTGATACATCAACAGTCGCTTGCAGTTTGCATTGAACTTTTTGGTCGTCTGGGCATTTAAAAAAAAAAAAAAAATCCCAAAACAGCAGAGCATTTTCTAGACATTTCTTTCAATACAGCTTACGCTAGTATAAAGTGCTTTGCTGGCAAGATGGTGAATGAAAACATTTGCCTATGGTTAACACGAGCTGGAGGGGGAAGGACAGACGGTGCTCAGTTTTTTCGAAATTAAAATTTACTGTTAGCGTATATTTTGTATGTTTCAAACATATTCTACCACAGCACTTATCTTACACTGTCTTGTACACAAGGTATTCATATATATTTTACTGAAGCACTACAACTGCTATAGGTACCCCCCAGTGTTTTGGATACTCTACCCTGCTTCATACATGACAGAGGCGCCATTCTGAGCTGCTACATATAACGATTTGGTGGTGGATTTTAATACAACAACTTTTGTTAAAGTAATATGCATTCTACAAATCAAAAGATTGAATTTTGCATGCGAGCGACATTTAATGTGTGATTTAAAGTATTCACACATGGTCAAACAATTTCTGTTAACAGGAAAAAAAAAGAAAAGCGACCATACAGTGCGTGAATGGCATCTGACGAACCTTCGAAGGTTTAAAACAATCTTTGAATTCCTGGCTAGCGAACAAACCTTCAAACCTTCTAATACAGCCCAACAGAAATGTGGGAGCATGCTCATTAATAGCTGAGGATTGTCTAAGCAACGTAGCCTGGGTTTTCATGAGCCGCTTAAATAAAGAAAGAAAATAGTTTTCAAATTGTTAATATGCCAGCGTTTAATTGGCTAATTTACTTACACATTAAACTCAAAACTAGCTTGTTTGCAGTGACCAATAAAAAGGCTATAAAATACAATGTAAAAAAGAAAAAAAAGGGGTGCCACATTTTTTTTTACAGCAGAAAAAATAATGAGCTAAAATGAAGCAAAGTAAAAAGACAATACAGTAAGGTACTTAACTCCCTAACTGGGAATTCTGCACAGCAATTATTTTCAGCGTGGGCTTCTCTGTCATTACTTACCTATTCAATTACGAATGTATTAATAGATGACATACAGTAACATTGTTTATGGAAACAGTCCTGGCATTCTATATATATATATATATATATATATATATATATATATATATATATATATATATATATATATATATATATATATATATATATATATTTATATTTTATATGAAGAATGAGAAAAGCAAAACCTCCCCCAGGCCACATTTCCACAAACAAACCCCGGTGACCCAACATACCTCAACACAGATGAAGGGGCACAAAAGCAATGGGGCCCCACCGGGGCAGCACTGCCTCTAGACAAGGCTGAGCTGCTTTTCTTTCACACTCGCACACAAATGGCTAAACAAAGAAAGATCCCAGTGGGGGGTTAAAGGTGTCTTTACCGTCTCGAGCAGGACGCCTCCAGAAGTCATCAATCCCACACAGAGACACGTCTCTCTTTTCAGCCTGAATAAGCCGTTTCAAAAGCAAGTAACAAAAAAGTCAGCTAAAGCCAGGGCTGGGACTGAAAACCAGCAACCAGACAACCCTCCTACCCCCGCCAATCACCATTCTCTGTCTATGCATTGAAAAGCCATTTCAAAAGGCAGTCACTATGTGCTGGTATATATTAATGAAGACACACAAAATAATCTCAGACACATACATTGATGTTTTGGGATAGTCCTGACCTATAGAGTTCACGTAGCATTCAGTGTTCTCCCCAGGAACTCTGTACAGCCGGGCGGCAGAACATTCTAGCCGGGCGCTCTTAATGGAAAAATAAACTTGCCTTTTACTTTAAATATATAATACAACAAAGAATTTGAATAAGGTGTTGTCTTTCGTTGACTATATCTGGTTGCTCTTTATGTTCTACATTTTCTTTAATTTCTTTTTATTATGGTAATTTATCGTGCTTATTTAGGCACTGTACGATTTGACTGGGGAAAGATAACGTAGGTTTATTGGAATTCACACAAAAAAAAAAACACACACGGAAACCTTTTCACTTCCTTTTTAGCTTAATTATTGAGCTTATTGCTTCATTTAAATTATTTATTAAAAAAAAAAAAAAAAAAAAGGTTAAACACAACAGTACTCGCACACGTATGGTCATAATTGCATGAAATCGGTAATAATCCAGCACTTAAGCATTTGTAGATCAGCTGACAAGTTCAGCAGATATCCCAGCACACCTTTCTTCTTAAAGGCATACAGCCTCCATACATGAACCCCCAACATCTCTCACAAGCACCTGGATACATATTTTTACGATATCACGATAGGAATACTTTTTTTTTGGTGCATATGTATAGCTATTATGTACTATATATCACCTTACAGTACAATAATATGACAACAAATGGACTGAATGATACACCCAAAAATAATCTTAATATTTTTTAATAAAGTAGCCGGCGCAAATTTAATATTAGGCGGTGGTTTGCACAGATCGCCGGCTTATTGTAAAATTGTGTTAAATACCTGCCTCTTAAAAGATCTGCTTCTCTTTGATCGTACCCATAAACCCCCCATGGTGTCCCAATGCAGAACAGCAAGCCAACTGATAACTACACAGCCAGCTTAATAAACATCAGTGGCTGAGTGGAAGAGGAGGTGTGGACAACAGAATGCCAGTTAAACACAAACAGTTGTTAAAGTATTCTAGGATATAAAAACTAAACCCAATAACTGCATTCCTTGGAGCTGGCATGCCCATGAAGGCTCATATTCGCATGGGCAGCGAGATCACTGACAGTGTGAATAAAAACACATGCTAGCTTCAGGCTTCGTCCTCAGCAGGGCCTTGAACTGCCCGCCAGTGGTCTGCTGTAGTTGTCATTGAAATTAGCAACACCAGTCCAACATTTCAAATTAGCCACTTATATAATTCCCAGCTGCTTTGGTACAAATAAGCAAAATATGAATTGTATTGTATAACTAAGCTATATATCAATTTAAAACAAATAAAAATAAAAGGCAGCAAACTGAAAGCAATGAATTATTATTCCCATTCGTATTTCGCTTCATAAATGTCCAAATGTGATGTATTTTCAACAGCAGATCGTTGGTTATTGTCTACAACATCTGGTTAATAAATGTGCCTGATCTCTCTAATCTGTTGATTTACTTTTCAGCAGTCATCAGTTGTTACTCAGACCTCACTGGTAAAAGGTAACAATGACTTTCCTCTAAGTTATTCCTGTGATACAATAACCATCTGTATAAACAAAATTAATTTAAAAAAAAAGTGTGCTTTCATCTTCCAAACTTAATTCATTTGCAGAACATTTCACGATAAAATCAGTGGATAATACACTCTGGTACCTTCAATGTACACTCCTTGCATCCATGCTTATTATATGAAACATATTGCTTAACAGTTAGCAGGTATCTGGATGCACTCGTTACTCAGAGCTATTACAGTAAGCTACATCCGTCTAACTTCAAGCATTCAAAACACTGGAGCAATACACTCTGGGGATTCCAGACAAGAGAACTAATGTAATATGCATCTAACAATGGGAAGAGAGCGAGATCTACTTGTTTAAAACGACAGCCTTTCTGTGGAGCCTGATGCTGTCAGGTTCCTCATTGAGAGCCTTCACCGGGAGGGAGCAGCAGAGGCAACTACAGCTCTGGAGTCCCAGGCGACAGTGATGTGTGCTTCACATGCTATAGAAAACTAACAGGGATGCTGTACAGCTCTGGAGTCCCAGGCTACAGTGAGGTGTGCTTCACATGCTATAGAAAACTAACAGGGATGCTGTACAGCTCTGGAGTCCCAGGCGACAGTGATGTGTGCTTCACATGCTATAGAAAACTAACAGGGACGCTGTACAGCTCTGGAGTCCCAGGCTTCAGTGATGTGTGCTTCACATGCTATAGAAAACTAACAGGGACGCTGTACAGCTCTGGAGTCCCAGGCTACAGTGAGGTGTGCTTCACATAGAAAACTAACAGGGATGCTGTGCAGTATTTAAAAGGAACAGAAGGAAGATGAAAATGCTTAATTTCCAATGGAACCTTGTTTTTATATTTGGTTCTGTGTCCAGAGCCAAGACATTTTGCCTTTGGTCACTGTCAACATCTGAAATGCATTTTCAAAAACAAATTCCCCATTTCTAGAGTCAGATATGAATTCCTCTTTAAAAAATGTCTTCATTTTAAAAGTGATCTCTCATTCTTAGCGAGATCAGGAACCCCCACTTAGAAATAAAACAAAACCACCGTTTCATATAATTGCCCCCCTGAGAATATCTGTCATTTAATTTTTTTTATGTTTATCAAAAGTATTCCTTGGTCGGACAGCACACGTTTCTTAAAAGCTAGTAAAAACAACCCACAGAAGCCAATGTTTACATTATCTTTGCAATAGCTATGTACATCTTTCATTCACCTCTTTCTTTTTGTGTGATCTACCCTACAGTTTCTAAAATCATTGGATATTTAAATAGTTATTCCTCTGCATTAAGCAAACAAAGCATTATAAAGAAATAACTGGGGGTTATTGTTTGAAGAGAACCTGCTGGAGGACAGTCATAAAGCACCATGTGCAGCAGTGATCTGCTCCTCATTCTTCCAATTAGCATGGATCAAGCTGTCAGAACATGTTTGCTAGTTGTGTTAGCTAGTTACTCCGATAGGCTTTCTGGAGGAGTGCATAATGATTTGAATCCACACAAAACCAGTGGATAATTCACAGATCTAGCAGTTTGTTTTCCCACCTGTTTATATAGTGAATACTGATACCTGCCACTTATGATCCAGTGGTAACTGCAGTAATTCTTCTATAGGTGTACACTTTGGCTCATGTCAGTTTCACTATTATTAATAATTACAGTGAAACACACGTGTTTTATATGTAGGCAGTGCTGAGACTAAAGTAATAATCTCACTTAACAGCATTGTGAAACAACACAACTTACTAGTGTAATGTGTATACAGATGTCAGCTTCCTATTATAAAAAGCACTGCTATTACTACATCAGTACAATCAAAGTGGATCACTAGGGCCGACAGCATATTAACTGTATGTACATACTCCCCACTCCCTTTAGGACATATGGAATACTAAGGGCTTCAACTGAGAAGCGGTTTCCTTTTGGTTGTTACAAAGCCATTTCTTTTAAAATATCCTGTTCACATATTTTATTCCATATGCTACGAAAGAGAGTTTCTAACAGATAATGCGTTGCTTCCATTACATGCCATCAAACTTTTTTTTATTTAATCACTTTGATTTATGACTATGGAAAGCGTTTTACAGCTCATATTTGGTATATCTCAATTCACTATCATTTAAAAAAAAAAAACAGCATTTACAATTGTAAAGCAACACTGAAGTAAGACATCATTAAAGATTGTGAATGAATGCTCCTGTTTGTGCACAAAAAAAAAAATTCTGTACGATGTTGTACAGTACGAATACTGACTGACAGCTGGGCCTGCTAAGTTGATGCTGAGTTTTATGTACTTCTTATTTATTGTGTTTGATGTGGTTTGAGCCTCTTGCCTGGTCGTCATTGGAAATAAGAATTTGTTCAATTGACTCATTAAATATAGGGATTGATTGATTGTACCAGCAATACAAGAGCCTGGATATTTCTACTGATGCAGTTCATCCACATTTCACACACACACACACACACACACACAATTATAAGAACGCTTCCCTTTGCCACAAGATTAAACCTGATACTTAACCTCCCGCTTCTATTTTTGCTACATATGTATTTTTACTGGCCTAATGTTTTCATCCTATCCCTGGGCTCAAACCATGCTCTAAATAGAACAGGTCTAAATAAGAACACAAGAAAGTTTACAAACGAGAGGAGGCCTATTGTTTTGTACCCAGGCAATGGGTACAAAACAATAGCTAAAAAACGAAATATACCACTTACCACTTATTTGGGCAATAATTAAGAAGTTCAAAACCACTGGAACAGTGGTAAACTTGCCTGGTAGAGGACGCAAGTGTATCTTGCCCCCACGCACAGTGAGGCAGATGGTTTGGGAGGCAAAGAGAAATCCAAGGGCCACAGTTGGAGAAATAAAGAACTTGGTTGCATCTTGAGGTCACCAAGTCTCCAAATCTACAATTAGATGCCACCTCCATGCCAATAGGCTATTTGGAAGGGTTGCCAGAAAAAAGCCTTTATTGACAGCAACCAACAAACGTAAGCGCCTGGAGTTTGCTAAACGGCATTGGCACTTTGATTGGAACCGGGTGCTATGGTCAGATGAGACGAAAATAGAGCTCTTTGGCCATGCACACCAACAGTGGGTTTGGCGCCGAAAGAAGGACTCGCGTGCAGAAAGGAACCTCATACCTACTGTAAAATATGGTGGTGGAGCTTTGATGTTATGGGTCTGTTTTGCTTCCACTGGTCCTAGGCCCCTTGTTAAGGTCAATGGCATCATGCTCTACCCAGTACCAGGACATTTTAGCCAAAAACCTGGTTGCCTCTGCCAGGAGGCTGAATCTAGGCCACAAGTGGATCTTCCAGCAAGACAATAACCCCAAGCACACATCAAAATCCACAAAGAAATCCACAAAATCAACATTTTGCAATGGTCATCTCAGTCTCCAGACTTGAACCCCATTGAAAACCTGTGGTTTCAATTGAAGAAGGCAGTCCATAAGTGCAGACCGAAGGATATCAAGGATCTGGAAAGATTCTGTATGGAGGAATGGTCCAAGATCCCTCCCAATGTGTTCTACAATCTCATTAAACATTATAGAAAAAGACTCAGTGCCATTATCCTTGCAAGGGGAGGGTGCACAAAGTACTGAAAACAAGGGTGCCAATAATTGACACTTCATTTTTTTTTTTTTTTTTTGGAAATTAATTTATAATTTGAGAAATGTGTAATTTTGGTTGATTCCATTGAATCATTAATAAAGTCAAATATATTCCACATGTTGGAAAATTACAATATAGCTCAGTACTGGTATTATTTATTTTATACAGTTACAGTTGCTCATCTTTATCAAGGGTGCCAATAATTTTGGAGGTGACTAATTATATATATATATATATATATATATATATATATATATATATATATATATATATATATATATCACTCTGGGAACAGCAGCTTCAACCACCATATGAAAAGCCCTCAACAGTGCTACTGTAGCAAACCCTGAAAAGGTCAGGGCTGCAGTATTAGTGCTGTTGCTGTTAAATGTTCTTGTCAATCAAAATGGAAGTTTAAATGAACGTAGGGTTTATTATTTGGGGGTTTGTTTTGGTCTTGTGGTAAACTGCAGATCTTATAACACATCCTTCAGTATTTCAAGCTGTGGTTGGGGGAGGTTGTGAAATATGTAAACCTAGACAGTGCAAATAAAAAAGAGAGAAGTGCATATTGGTTACATCTTCATCTTTGTGGTTTTTAATTATGCATCAGCCAATAAACACCTGAAACCACAGAGGCACACTTCTGCATTCTAGAGAAAGATAGAGAAAAAAAAAAAAAGTCTTGCTGAATCACACATGGGGTTTAGCTCTACAGTACCTCATACCACCACCATGGTAACCAGCAGCAGTGACATTAGCATTGTTAAACCTGGTAATTGCTGTTTTAGGCATGCACCAGCTCAATCTTGTAAGTTTAAAAGGCCTTTAAAACCATTTTAAAAACATTTCTCTCTAGAAGCCAGACTAATTAAATGACATTTGTAATCCTAACTTTTGAACTAAAAACGCTGGACATACCCAAGTTAACCGTTTGTTAAAACCGAGAAGAAAAAACACACACATACACACACACACACACCATTTTTATTTATAGTATATAGATATAGATAGATACACCTTTCATACACAGTATCTCAAAGCTCTTAACAAGTCAATAACTAAAATTACAATAAAATGAATTAAAACACCAGTCAAAACTCTAAATTGTACTGGAAGCCAGTCTAGAGAACCCAGTATGGGAGTTGTGGTGACTTTTTTTTTTTTTTTTAAATCAGCACTGTGTCACTGCATTTTGAACAAGCTGTAAATGTAAAAAGACATGGTCTGGTAACTCAGCAAAAAGAGCATTGCGGTAATCAAGTCTAGATGAGACAAAAGCATGAATTGGCTTCTCAGAATCTGGCAGTGAAAGACAATCTTAGCAATATTTCGTAGATGATAAAAAAGACACTTTGGTGACATTACGGATATGAGCCTCAAAACATAAATCAGAATCAAATATGAAGCCCAAATTTCTGGCCTCTGATTTGGGGTTTGAACTCTTTTTAGCAAATTGGCAAATCCCAGTTCTTATGGAGAACCCAAAATCAAAACTTCTCTGATCTGAGTTTAACTGCAAAAGATCTGTACATCATTGACAATTAAATCAGAGACTACAAAAAGTATCTCCAGGTTTCACAGAAATATAAAGCTGTGCGTCATCAGCACAGCTGTGAAAATGTACACTATGTTTACAAAATATCTCCACCAGCAGCAGCATGCATAAATAAAATATGGAACCAAGAAGGGAACCCAGAGGAACGCCACAGGTAATTGTAGATAATCCTGATGCTGAATCTTACAAGGAAACAAAATTCTGTCTATTAGTAAGAAAGGATTTAAAACAGTTTAGTACAGTTCCAGACAACCTTACCCAATTTTTAAGGCTATCCATTAAAATGGTATGATGAAGGATTATCCAATGCTGCACGTGGGTCTAATAAAACCAGAATGGAAATAGACTGAGTCTGCATTTCCCAATAAGTCAAATTACAACTTTATTGTTATCAAGAAACATATGAAGTTGATTGGCTACTACCTTCTCCATGATCTTAGCTACAAAACATAAAAATGGAGATCGGTCTAAAATTGCTCAGAATTGTAGGATCTAAATGAGATCTTTTGAGGAACGGCTTAACCACTGCACTTTTAAAAGCAGCTGGTACTGTTCCAGTTGACAAAGATCTGTTAAGAATTTCTAAAACAAAGTCAGAGAAAAAAGCTTTTGAGGATTTTCATTAGTGTTAGCATTAACAGAAAGACAGGTGTCCTTTGGGCATTCCTTCACAAACTACATATGTTAAACTGTTCATATAATGAAATTACTCACATCATTTATTTCCCCAGTTCATACAAATCTTAATAAAAAGAAAAAGTTTTGAGGTCTGCTACCTCATAAGTAATATTACTGCTGCCGCCTGTACAGTGTTTAATATTACCAGACACCACACTGAATGGATTGTGCCATAAGTTATGCAGGAGAATTTAACATCATCTTGTGAAAACCTATGGCCTTGTTGGCTGCTGGAAAACTCCCCCCTCGCCCAGATACTACAGATTACATTTGAACTGTATGCTGGATTGGAGGCACACAAACAACACTGACAAAAACAGTAGGCCAGCTACAAAGTAATGGTGTTTAAATAAGAAAATGTTGATACCAACGGATCCACAATTGAGTAACAAAAAATTGACTTAGTCCAAAAACTACACACTTCTGACATTTGGCGACATTGTTACTATACAATTATTCACCCAGGAGTTGAACCTTTAAGGTGCACAAGGAATTATTCAACATTCTTACACTTTGCACATTGCAAAAATCAGAAAGTTAGCATCATTTTTATTTGTGGGTGTCAGTGATGAAAACACTATAACCTCGGTACACTGCAGTGAGTAAACAGTTTGTTTTTTAAATACGATATTAAGTCTATCGAGGTTTGTTTTGCAAGCGGTGACTTTCGCTTTAACTCAAACACAGCCCCATTCACTTTGTGGCGCCAGGGCACCAAAGGTTACGCACATATTACTCAGGCACCATAAAAGCCACCTACCTGCATACTTTCTGCACATTTGGCATATTTTACTGCAAAGTGCTCATAAGAACAGAAACAAAAATAAAAAATGTGTTTTTTGCAGATAAGTGTTAACCAATTTGGAGTGCCACTGAGAGGTAAAACACAATTAAGCGCTAAATTAATACAAATGGATGTGCTTCGTATAAAGCTTGAATTGTTTTGTATTGGAAGAAATTGACTACAAACGCTGGTCTCAATTATAGCCTTGTCATCTGCAAAAAAACAAACACTGTCTCTTTAAATCTGAGCTCTTGCTCGAAGTCATGCTCTGTACCTATCCCCCAAAGTGTTTTTTTGTTTTGTTTTAATAAACCCCCCCCCCCTTCTCTACTACGACAACCCCCCATCAAAACAAAACGCAAAAGTTACAACCCCATCGCGTTTCTTCCACAGCCAATAACGTATTCAGTTATAGAAGGTAGCAGGTTTTGGTAACAAATTAATAAAAATAAACCATGTCAAAGCACTTCACCCATCTCATCGCTTTCAGCAATGTGGTCAAACGTGCTACAACTGCGCGGAGAATACGGCCCTGCAGGTACATCGTTGTTACTGACGCAATGGTCATGTGATAAACGGGCATTAACAGCAACGCGATCTTGTTGGTTTTTCACCACGGTCGGTGTCTGCAAATGAAGCAAATATATAGGTTTCCGTATAAACAAAAAGCATTATGTTTCTCCCAATTATATTAAGTGAATGTGGAACAAACTCTTTTTGTGACAATAACACAATACAATGCGCCAACTGAATGCTGTTGTGCTATTCACTGCCACTTTAAACACACCGAGGACGGGGAAGGGGTGTGTGGTTTTAATGAATGTTACACTTATTGTTGAGCACCTGATATGGTTCGCGACGTGGTGCACTGTGCTCTGCAGACGCGTTTGATCAATTAATTTGAAAGAGTCACTGCCAGGGAAAATAAGCCCACGGTATAACGTTAGCTTTTGACATTTAACAAACTTACATACACACGTTTATTGTACCAATATTAATAACTCTGGCCTCTGACTGTACATTTTAACCTATCTGGCGTACAAAAAGCGAACACTGTAGTTACTAAACATACACCAAGTAAACATGCCCTTTGTTTGTTTTTTGACTAATGCATTTTATTATTATTATTTGTTTATTTAGCAGACGCCTTTATCCAATTCGACTTACAGAGACTAGGGGGTGTGAACTATGCATCAGCTGCAGAGTCACTTACAATTACGTCTCACCCGAAAGACGGAGCACAAGGAGGTTAAGTGACTTGCTCAGGGTCACACAATGAGTCAGTGGCTGAGGTGGGATTTGAACCGGGGACCTCCTGGTTACAAGCCCTTTTCTTTAACCACTGGACCACACAGCCTCCATTTGTGAAATATTGCAAAGTTGTTTGTTTTACACACATTTATATTTAAACACGCCAGTGCATAACAAGTGAACGTATTTCAAACTCATATAGCGTGCAACAGCACCATTTCTAAAAGCATTCAGAAAGTTAAAACAAATAAAAACATCTAAGGCTATATATAAAATCACCTATCACCAAAAAATAATAATAAAAAAAGTCAATTCAAAATAAACTCGAGATTTATTTAGGATGCAAATACACATTCGACACTGTAACAAAGCACCCTGAGCACAAGCCTTGCATTATTAATGAAGGGCACAGAGGAAAACAAAGAGCATGTGTGCAGACAACTTCACGTGGCTCCTGTACGACTACATCATATCTGAGCACAACAGGGGTTTGAGCGGCTTGAGAACTAAGAGGGAAACATGTGCGTGTCCTTGTTTAAAATATAACCCTCTACCGCTCCGCACACACAGCCCCTCCACCTCTGCTCCCAAAAGGAACAACAACAAACTAATAATACGACTGCCAACAACGCAATGTGGGCATTTTCTGTTAAACACGTTTAGAAACTGTTACGAAGCCCACGGGGTTGATTACCGGGAGACACTAAAACGCTAAACCGCGGAGATCGCTAGTGTTAACGCTGTTACGCAATGATTTAATTGACGTTGTAACAAATCAACAAACACAGCCTATCACTGCCGTGTATCAACGCGTCCGGGACAGAGGCGACCTCCTATTAACAGTGTTATATTTTGTAATGATGTTGATATTGTTATGGAAATCTGCACAATTCGTTTGAAATGCCAATGTTCGTTCCCTTTGGTACCCCTCCCCCAAACTCCTCAAAACAAGGAGGGGACTGATAGCGCAACAAAGCAACCATACAGCCTATTAAACAAAAATAAGTGGCAAGTCTTAGCTAGCTGCACAAAAAAAAACAAAAAAAAAAACACTGCTTTAATTTTTTATTATATACATTTATGTATATAATAAATACATAAATGTATACATTGAAAAGTAGGGATGGGGGTTAACCCATCGGGCAGTATTGTGCAAGTTAAAATCCCCCGCTTTCCAAAATCTGCAACCGATACAGTATTGTAGCGATCAGCATCTTAATCAGAAATAAATGAAATAGTAAACCCGTTCAGAATCCACCCGTTTCATATATGTCTCAACATGCTTACACATTTGATTTATTTTTAAGAAATATATTACAGGATTTTATTAAAACTTCATATAGCTCATGCTTTGTGCACGTGGTGCTGCAAAAAAGGGAGTAAAGAAAGCTCAACGGAATGTGAAACCAATGTGGTTTGTATTTTTACAACTTCTATTAGATCACCCTTTCAAATCAGCCCACATGACTCATCCCATAAAATAGCAAACACTCCACATCACACCGTTTCATTAATAAAAAACAAAAGCGCTTCCTAACGCACTGCAAGGTTCATTTAAATGGGACTTTAGACAATAGCTACTGATCACAAAAAATACATTAAAACCCATAAAAATGCAACATTTACAATGCTTCGTATTTAAAGCCTTCTCCCAAATATTGATACCTCACGCTTCAAGCGTTATTAAAATAGTTCATTTAATTATGAAAATTTTAAAAAATAAGGCAAAATAGTTATTTGCAAAACCGCCAACAATTAGTTCATTAGTTCAACCCAATTGCATTTTAACTTGTTAAGCCTGCAGCGTGTAAAGAAATGTTACGAGTTACACAATGAAAGATGTCATACATTATATCAACAGTTACAATACGAAAATCAGAATATCCAAAACCAAATAAATCAACCTTTTTTTTTTGTCAAGACGTCAGCCAGAATGTTCATGGACCTAAAGTTAAATCGTTTTTTTTTTGTGTGTTTTTTTTACATTTGTTTTTTTAATAATAAAAATCCTTACCTGCACAAAAAGTCCCCCAAAGAAATGTAAAAGTGAACCAGGACGCAAACATATTCCTTAAATTTAAGAGACACGTATGGCACCAGATTTTCTCCTTTTAAAACGCTTATTGGTATCCTTTTCGAACATTTAAAAAGATGATTTGCCAAATGACCCTACCCCCACCCAATGTCCACTGTACCGAGAAAGAGTTTGCCTTGCTTTTGTGTGTATAGCCCCCATGCAACAAAATTGCACTGGGAAAAAAAAAACTAAACTTTAAAATGTAAAAAAATCCATCGAGGAAGCAAACATTTCCAAATACTAACAACGTTGGTTGTTTAAAAGCGTCTGTGCCTGCAGAAATGTCATTCTTTTGCACGCTTGGTTAACGTGTTTTCTTTTTACCCCTAAAACAGTGAATGGACAGAGAGGCACTAGCTCTGAAATTGACACGCAAAAAACTGAACTGAGTCCAAAATGGCTTCTGTGTGAGGAGAGGAAAGTAAAGCACAGCCAGTAGGGAAACCCGGATGTTTAAATACAAAGAGAGGAATGCAACCAAAGGAGCCAGAGAAGGGGGAGCTCAGCAATGTTGTTATTGGGCTTGTGACGGGGACGGAGAGAGTGTAAATACACTAAGCGTAAAAATAACTGGGCAATGAAACACGTTTTAATAAATAACATTCACATCATATTGAGAATCCAGCATATTGTGTAAATTGATGATGTCGCAATAACCAAGTGATGAAAAAAAGCTGTAAT
Organism: Acipenser oxyrinchus oxyrinchus; assembly: GCA_030684275.1. Taxonomy (NCBI): domain Eukaryota; kingdom Metazoa; phylum Chordata; class Actinopteri; order Acipenseriformes; family Acipenseridae; genus Acipenser; species Acipenser oxyrinchus. Next base: position 90,599,435 of record CM060249.1, read on the forward strand.
GAAAACGAGGACGACTGAACTGTTGATGTAAGCAAATAGTAGGCTAATGTTGTAATGTGTTTGTACTAAAAAACTACACTTGATTGAAGTGCGCAAAATGATGTACAGACAGCACACTACAGTAGAAAATATATATACTTTAGGATACCGAACAGTAAGTCTTTAGATAACATATACCGCAATTGTGTGAAATGGGATTGTTAAACTGTGGTTGCATAGCGGTCAGGAAAAAGCTTGACAAAAAAAAACACAAAAAAAAACGCATCGAAGAGCAAGAATGCGGTTAGAACCTGGAATAACGTTAGGAGCTCAAGTAAGGAAGGGAAAGCACAGTAAACTCGCTAATCCAAACCAGTGGCACCAGATTCACACCCTGTTGAGATTAACGATTTGTTCAAAGGACTGATTGTAATCTCTGCATTCTTAAAATGAAGTGCTTTGTCTAGTCTTTGTTTTATGTTTTTGATATTGCTAGTTGCATTTAATCAGAAATTGCTAATAACCCTTTGCATTAACTATTGTAACATCGACAATCTGCAAGGTCAACGTCACCAGACTCCCTGCTGCAGGGTATGGTTAATGGAGAGTCAACCTATCAGGAAAAGGGACAAAGCCCCTTTCACATTGGCATGCTCTACCCGGGTCAGAACCTACCCGGGCAGGACCCGTTGTCATGCGAGTCGGCTACTGGATTTCACACTGCTTTTGATAAAGTAGGATTGACCTGGGTGACAGACGCAAGTAAACAATACGCGTATCAATACCGTGGAAGCAGCTTGTTACTGACGCTTCCATCAAAGCTTCTCTGGATTCAATCGTCGACCCAAATATTGATTAGAGCAGTGTTTCTTCATCCCTGCTGCAATCTGGCTCATGCTGTGTCTCAAGCAACAAAAATATGGCTAAACAGAATAAACAGAAATATTCCTTGAGGAAGTGAAACCTTCACGTAGGCGTGACTGTTTGTTATTGCGTTGGCTCATGAATGGCCATCATGCATTTTGTCTTGCTCAACCCGAGTCAAAGTAGAAGTTGTCTTGCTCAACCCGAGTCAAAGTAGACCCACATCCTGAGATGGATCACAACCCACCACGAGGAAGCGTCAGAAGTAACTGGTGATTGGTTAGCGTTGTAGAGAGTTTGTGTACATGGTTGTTTTGCGTGGTGGAGGCCGACAGCGACCCAGTGTATTCAGAAACCTGTAAACAACTAATTGCATCCGCTTCTATTATTAGTTTAAAGGGACTGCCAGCTGCTACGACACGTTCTGTCGGCACCCAGCAATTGTACAACAAATAAACCGTGAATTGGAAACTGCAACATCGTCTCCCTGGTGTTTTTAATTGGTAAAAACATTACAATATGTTTTACCCATGTTTTTCAATACAATTTCACATCACAGCAAACAGGTGTGATTAATCAATCACGTAGATTGAATTATTAATTGATCAATAGAAAACACAAGATTAAAATGGCATGGTTTTGCAGTCTGAGATAAGGTGAGTATAGCTTTTTGAAGTGTTTCTGAAGAAAATGCTTTCATTAGCCCAAACAACCAGAGGGCAGAAATCATGCTGGTCACCAGGACCTTAAGAGCTTGTGCTAAAGAATTCTCATACACAGTTTCATCAGCTAAAACCTGGAGATTGGAAGTACAGTTAGAAGATGCAATCCACTAGTCCTATACAAGCTGTATAAGAGCTATTTTCAGCCTCCATGAGAAAGCAGAAAGACCTCAGTGACTTCACAAGGGACATGATGATGGGATATCTGGGGCCCAAGCATCACAGTGGCTCTGTTGACCAACATGTCCATCAAAACAGCAGGATTGCAGAAAACCACTGGCAAAAGTACAACTCTGGTCACGTGACTGCTGAGCCCTGCAGACGTGTGCTTTGCATTGTGACACACAGACACCTTCAACACTACACCTCTGATCTCAATCAATCAATGCAATGGAAGCTACATAGTCTGTGCTATTAACCCTTTCAGTCATGACGGGACCTCACGGTCTTGCTTTAGCTTAGTGCCGTTAAGAGTTCTTAAAGCACTTTAAAGTCCCATTTATCAAAGTATGTACAAAATATATATTTGTCCTGTTTCTTTTTTAATTAACTTTTGCTTCATTTCCACTGCCAAAAAAAAAACAAGTTTCAGAGCGGTTTCCAACCATGGCCAGCCTCGGATGTTCATGTCCTGCTTGAAAAGGTCACTGGGGGATTGTGGGACAGTATTGTGCTGTGTTTTACAGAAAACCGTAGCAGTACTACATTCAGAACAAATAAACTCCCGGAGCAATGGATGCTGCAGTTGAAAGAACGCTCGTCGCTATTTTAATTTTAAATTTCGACATATGATTCCGCACAGTGCCCATTAACTGTTTCTGGATTTCAGAGGTAAAAACATTTTTGTTTCTTCCTTCTCCCCCGTGCTGCCACAATTAATCCCATTTTATAATGTGTTGTCCCGACAGTGAACATGCACCCCTACTGTACAGATGCTCCTTAATTCCCTTGGGGAGATAATATGTGAGGAATTGTCTAAAGATAAAAAACGGAATCATACTGAGCCTGATTAGATAATCATTTTAAAAAGTGATGGTGACACAGCACTCACGATTCCCTCCTGTCTCTCAGCTAACATGTCTTTTTAAAACATCTTGATTTCCACAACCTTCTTGCAATGCTGTTACGAGATCTTCCAGTAGCTGGGTCTGTGTGCATAAGCTTAAATAAATAGATCCATGTGTACAATCACACCGACCTGGAAACTCTGACTCATCCCAGTATCAAAACCAGGGCTCCAAGCTGTTCCATCTGCATTCTACCATTCAATCCCTCTGGATTATTTGTTGTGTATGTAACAGGCAGTGCTGTGTGATGCCATTACAGATTCTGTCCTGTCCCCTGTCGTTGAGATGCAGTGAGGTTAAAAGCTCTAAACCATGAATGCAGAGGAGCCTGGTTCTTTTGCATTGCGGTTAAGGTGCTCGCTTGCAATGCGCGGGGTCGTCGGTTCATGCCCAGCCTCCACCCTGTTACATATACACTCACTCACAGTGTGTGAAGTCTGTCTGTATTAATAATATGCACTTTTTGGGTAACTTCTTCCTTCGAAACATTTAACTAGTCTGCAATCCTATCTGGGACTTGTAGCTTTACCTGTTTTATTTAGTTCCATTGCTAATAGAAAAGAACAGGCCTGATTTCAAATCACTTTCAAACCAAAATCTGTCGGTTTGTTTGAAGTGGATCCTTGCGTCCAGAAAAGATTGTCCAAAGCTCATGCATTCTAAATATTCATACATATAGCAAAGGTAAAAAAAATTTAAAAAAAAACTAGCTAGAATAAATGCTCTCAAAACACTCTTTAATCATTAAACAGAATTGAAAAGTCCCATGTTTTAAACATGCTTGATGTGCGGAAGATGTTCCTTCTAAAAAGAGATACCTTGATTTAAATGGTACGGTTCTTGAGTTACCTTTACGCGTCATGCAGGCATCGTTTCTCTGTGCTCTTTGCATTAATGTCAATGCAGAAATAGTAATACTGTGAAATTCAATGCAAAAACAATTGTCTTCTATCGACACTGGCCTAACCTCGTTGATGTAGCCGACAGAATCGATTATTGTGCTGCTGGTGCCAAGTTTAGGAGCCATTGTGTTTTGCTTTATATTCACTTCTTGTACATATATGTATTGTTGGTGTTTTTCTTCTTTTGCATTATCAGCAATGATTTCTGTCGTGAAGGGACTGGGGACAGATGGGGGAGTAAGGGTAGAGGCCCGGGGTTATGGTAATTACCGGTGTTTTAAATGTAACTAGTTCGGCCACATTGCTAAATATTGTACACAAGAAGAGAGAATGGAGTGTAATATTGCTAAACCTGGTATCATTGAAAGTCAGTTTTGTGGAAATATAATTGTGCCACGTCTTCCTGTGGGAGCGTATCCCTATCTGACCAGGGTAAAAATTAATGGGAAAAGTGCAGAGGCTCTCGCTGATTCGGGCAGTGCTATTAGTAACGCCAGAATTATTGGCGGACAGTCTATTGGATTATGATTTTAAGACAGGAATTACTTGTATACATGGGGATATTAAGCACTATCCGACTGCGGTAGTCACCATTGAAGTCGGGTCCCAGGTGGTGGATTTACGAGTCGGAGTGGTACCCCATCTTCCCCACCAAGTAATTCTTGGGAGAAATATCCCAGGATTCAGTACCCTGGTTAAATTTAACAGGCCATTGGCAAAGCCTGAGGTAAACAATGAGGCAGAAAATACGCCACTAGACAGCCCTCATGACATTTTCCCATTTACCGACCCAGATCTGTTTATTGAAGGCAGTTGTGTAAGAGTGAGGAAATCACGCCGGCAGCGGCGACAGGAACGTGACACTATAACACAAAGTTTAGTTGGGGTCCTAGCAAAACGTAGTAGGAAGGGTGTGGCTACGCAGTGTAACGAGACGGAAATTTGTGCAGAAACGGGCGAAGTAGCAATAGAAAACCCAAGGGAGGGGCCTTGGGAAGAATGTCTTCAACTCCCGAGTGAAGATTTTGCTAGGGAACAGGAACAGGACCCTACTCTCATGAATATCCGGGAGCGGGTGGTGTCGGTAAATGGTACCAGGGTAGAGAACACCATAGTTAACCCACTTGAGCATTTTATTATAAGGAATGATTTGCTGTACCGCTGCACGCAGCTTAACCGAGAACCAGTAGAACAGTTGTTGGTTCCCTGGGCTTACCAATCACAAGTTTTATACTTGGCACATACACATCTGTTTGGGGGTCATTTAGGGTCTGAGAAAACATTGCAACGTATACTGAGAAGGTTCTGTTGGATAGGCATTAGAAAGGCTGTGGATCGGTATTGTAAATCATGTCCTGAATGTCAGCTGGCTAGTCTTGATCCAGGATTGTGAGCTCCATTACAACCTCTTCCAATTATCGAGATACCTTTTGAAAGAATAGCTATGGATTTAGTGGGGCGATTAAATAAGTCGGCCCGTGGGAACGAATATATTTTGGTTATATTAGATTATGCTACCAGATATCCCGAAGCCATTCCTTTAAGGAACACAACTTCCAAAACTATTACTAAAGAATTGATACACTTGTTCTCTCGAGTAGGTATCCCTAAGGAAGTATTGACGGACCAAGGCACTCCTTTTGTGAGCCAATTAATGAAGGATTTTTGCACAACCCTGAAGATTACACCTGTTAGGACATCAGTTTACCATCCTCAAACGGATGGACTTGTGGAACGGTTTAACAAGACCCTGAAATCGATGCTAAAGAAGGTAGCTTCAAAGGATGGGAGGGACTGGGACCTCCTATTACCATATTTAATGTTTGCTGTTCGAGAGGTACCACAGTCCTCTACAGGGTTTTCACCGTTTGAGTTATTGTATGGGAGACAGCCAAGGGGAATCCTGGATATAGCCAGGGAAACGTGGGAGGCTCAAACATCATCAGGTCGCAATGTGGTTGATTATATCATACAGGTTCGAGACCGGATTGACAAAGTAACCCCCATAGTAAAGGCCCATATGGAAGACGCCCAGGCCCGACAAGCAAGTCAGTATAATAAGTCGGATGCATGCGTACATTTAACCCCGGGGATAGAGTTATGGTTTTAGTGCCAACCCCGGAGAGTAAATTATATACTAGATGGCAGGGGCCATATGAGATAATAGCTCCAGTAGGAGAAGTGAATTACAGAGTAAAACAACCGGATAAGCGAAAGAAAGAACAGGTGTATCACATCAATCTCCTCAAATCATGGGTAGATCGGGAAGAACTGGTAGCAATGGTGGCATTGGGTAAAAAGGGGGAGACAGTACTAGAAGAGAGGTCGGTTAATATAGGCCCCTCACTTACACCCCAACAAATTCAAGAGGTTCAGGAATGTGTTAAGGCTAATCAAGATGTTTTCTCTCCCATACCAGGAAGAACCACAGTTATTCAACATGAGGTCCACACACCCCCTGGGGTGTGTGTCCGGGTTAGGTCCTACAGGATCCCGGAGGCCCAGCAGACGAAGTTGTTCACGAGTCGAGCGATGAAACAAATGGACGTAATCGAGGAGTCTTCGAGTCCATGGAACAGTCCTATTGTAATGGTGGCCAAACCCAACGAACTTGGCGGTTTTGCAATGATTTTCGGCAATTAAATCAGGTATCCAAGTTTGATTCCTATCCCATGCCTAGGGTAGATGAGTTAATTGAGAGGCTTGGTTCGGCTAAATATTTAACAACTTTAGATCTTACCAAGGGATATTGGCAAATCCCTGTTAGCCCCAAGTCTAAGGAAAAGACAGCTTTTGCTACACCTCTAGGACTGTTCCAATATAAAGTAATGTCGTTTGGATTGCATGGTGCTCCCGCCACTTTCCAAAGGCTTAAGACCTCATGCTCAATATACATCAGCCTATATTGATGATATTGAAATTTTTACAGACTCATGGGAGAAACATCTTGAAAAAGTCAACGCAGTACTACAGTCCCTAAGAGAAGCAGCACTTACAGCAAATCCAGCAAAATGTTTTGTGGGTTTGCAGGAAGCCCAGTACTTAGGATTTGTGGTAGGGGATGGTAAAGTTAAGCCCCAGAGCAGTAAAGTGGAGGCTATCACTAATTGGCCAATCCCGAAAGATAAGAAACAAGTTAGAGCCTTCCTAGGTTTAGCAGGCTATTATAGGAGGTTCGTGCCTGAGTTTTCCTCCGTTGCCACCCCCCTTACCGATTTAATAAAAAAGACGGCCCCGGTTTGTGTTAAGTGGACCCCCGAAACAGACAAGGCGTTTAAGGCTATTAAAGAAGTCCTATGTAATAGTCCAGTATTGAAGGTTCCCGATTTCTCCCAACCCTTTGTGTTGCAGACAGATGCTTTGGAAGTAGGTCTAGAGGCTGTGTTGTCGCAGATTATCAATGGCGAGGAACATCCTATAGGGTATCTTAGCAGAAAGCTCCTGCCTCGAGAAAAGAAGTATGCAGTCGTAGAGAAGGAATGCTTGGCTGTAAAGTGGGCAGTTGAGGCCTTAAAATATTACCTTTTAGGCCGAGAATTTACCCTAGTTACGGATCACGCACCCCTTAGATTTATGAAGGAGAATAAGGAGAAGAACGCTCGGGTAACCCGCTGGTTTTTAGCTCTACAGCCTTATAAGTTCAGGATTGAACATAGAAGGGGAACACAGAATGTGAATGCAGATGGGCTGTCAAGAATACATGTGGTTAGTTGGTCCGCTCAAACCGATAGGTTGGAGCTGGGGGGGAGGATATGTGAGCATAAGGTAATGTCGCCTTTAAGAAATGGCGGTGCTAGGGGAGAGACTACACAACCCAGAAACCAGAGTGCCAACTAATTGGGAGGGGTTACTGGGTTTAAAAGGAAGCAGGGCAGAACAATCGGGGGTTGTGTGATCGTGGGGAACACCGCCCTGTTGTTCTGCAGAGAAGAAGCCTGCGATGTTGGAGTGTGTTGTTAGAACAACGTAAGGTAAAGTGATTGTTTGTATTTTGGATATAGTATTTAGTTTAAACGGCATACGATTTTCCTCTTGGTGAGGTAGCCTTTTGTTTTGTGTAAGTTTATTTATTTTTCTTTGGTCTTGGTGCTAGTTAAAGCTTATTTGACCTCTCAGCAATTTAAAAGAGGTCCGCGGTATTCCGCGTGGTGCGGTTGTCGCCGTCACAACCGCAGGGTGTTTAGTTTAATGCTTTACGACCAGAGGGTGTATTGGATTATTCACGCGATGCAGGGATAGTGAATAATAACCAGAAAGAACGGATTCATTAGACGGGATGTGCAAGACACTGTTTATTGTAATACAGATACAAGACACATTGTATATGCTTTACACAGGAAAGATGGACACTTGCTTTTAGTTGGTACATAATCTGTTTCTGAGGACGACCAGGAGTTGGCTGCAGGGGTTCCTCCCCACAGCCCGGATATAACTTGTTTTATCTGGGTTCACTTCTCTGGACGTCTGGGGATCATCTCAATTGTGTTCCAGGACTACTCCAGCAGAGGGAGCCTGTCTTGTACTCACCTGTGTTACAGGACTACTCCAGCAGAGGGAGCCTGTCTTGTACTTACCTGTGTTCCAGGACTACTCCAGCAGAGGGAGCCTGTCTTGTACTAACCTGTGTTCCAGGACTACTCCAGCACAGGGAGCCTGTCTTGTACTCACCTGTGTGGCAGATCTACTCCAGCAGAGGGAGTCTGTTTTATACTTACTTGTGTTACGGAATTACTCCAGCAGAAGGAGCGCATCCTGGGTTCTTACCGTTGGACTGACTCACTCCGGCGGAAGGAATCCCTGTGCTACTCTCCTGTCTTCACGTCTACAGTGGCCAGTGTGGTTCACTCCAGTGGACTCGGTCCCACCTAAGTGGACCGTACACAGGCCAAAGCCTATAGAAGTGTAGTAGTCTTGAAGTAGCTTAGAGAGGGTTAAAGAAATGAGTTAGTCAGTGGCCCGTGCAGGACATTAGCCTTTAGCAGAACTTGCTGTATTGTGTAAATATTGTAAATAAAGTATACTTGCCTGCAAACGTATCGAGTCTGTGCCAGTTGGTGGAGCGGGAAACCAGTGTTCAGCAGCGCTACGCTACTGGATCGTTTACAATATATGTATATATATATATATATATATATATATATATATATATATATATATATATATATATATATATATATATTATCATTGAAACCTTTTGTGTACATCCAAAAAAAGCTATTTTTTAAAAATGTTTCCATATAGCATGTTCAATACTTTTCGATGAGTATGCTTTACTCTAGCATGCACAGATTTACTCAGTAACGTGCAGAGGACATTAAAAGGGCAGGGGCTCATTGAGATAAAAGGACACTTTTCAAACATCACATGACTGAAGACAAGGGCATAAGGGCAGGAAGGCAGGGGCTTAAGCCCACCCAGAACCCCCGTGCACATCACTGGATTAACTCTGTCTATGAAATTATTATATAGTCACATTGAATATTTAATGCCCACCTTAGTTTTAGGAGTGTGCTAGTTTGATCAGCAAGCAAGTGTTTCATTCAGCTTATATCTGAAAGTAACAGCTAATCATCTTCTACTGCCTACAGTGTTTTCAGAGCATTTGTACACCGGGGAATGTCTTTCAGGACGTGGACCAGGGGAAAGTACATTTTATTCTTTTTTTTATTTGACTGGTGTGGCAGAGTAGGGGAAGGAGAGAGGAAGATGTAGTCCTTGGGGGTTTGGTAACAGGACTACATTCCCCAGAATGCCACGGGAGAGAGCCAGCCTGCCTGTGATTAGCAGGCCGGTATTTAAACAGAACACAAGTGTTTGTACAGGGCTGTCTGTGTGAAGCTGAGGTGTAAGGACCAAAGACCTGTGTGGTCTAAAGAAAAGGTGCTGTGTGAACCTTGTGAAGTTTGTAACTTGTAAACTGTGTGTGAAGCAAGTGTTTCTGTAGCTGATAAATGGCTTAGCTGCTTAGCTTGTTAGTTAACAAAGCATTTTTCAATGGGATGCGCACTCAGGAACAACCAGGCGTTTTTTGGCTGTAGTTGACTCTCTTCCTATAAAAATTCACTAAAAACCTATTTTTTATAGTAGCATTTTGGAAATGATGTCCTTTTTTCAGAACACTCTGGGGAACATTGTAAAGTACTTTTTGCTTTTTTTTTTTCAACACAATATTTAGTTTTAAGTATTTTTTATTATGTATTCTGCTTAGAGATACATATATAAAATCATGTTATTCTATGACCTGAGGGGCCTTACAATACTTCCTGAAAGTTTTGTTGAAAAATATTGATGTTTGGGCAAATTACAAGACTTTGTTTCACCTGAGTGATTGCAGTGACATAATACATGTTTATTCTCAGGGTATTTAAAAGCAATAATGGACACTAGTCTCAATTTATTTTCTCAAAATAAATATTTATAAATAAAATAATAGTATTATATCAGCAATAAGAAAAGATCCACCGCCATACACACACACACACACACACACCATACGCACTCGCACATACACCTTTACTCACACACATACTCTAACAGCTTGCCCCGTTCCCTTACAATACACATAACACCAAACAAGACATAGCAAACAAACAAGACAAACACAGTGTCCAGGACAATACCATCGCCAGGGTTGTTACAATATACACATTAAAACACATGTGACAGAATAAATATTCTAATATAATTACATCAAATACATCAGGTTTACAATGTTCCCCTTTTTTATTAGCTCTAAACAAGTTCCTGTGATGTTTTAGTTTAGCACGCTAATGGGAGTTAGGTTTTGTTTTGTGTTTTTCTTTTATTTCTGTAAATAATAAAAAGTGCATGTAAGTGCTTTAAAAAATACCATTGTGTGTCTAGGTCTGCTAATTAAAAGGGTGCAAACGAGTCTTAGCCGAGAGGCTGTGTTACAGTGGATATAATCAGTTACTTCTACTATCCATCACTGGATGCAGTTACGTGAAGCTAACTTTCTATTGCAAATAAATAAGGGACTGCTTATGTTACTTTACCATCTGGATTTCTTTCTATCAAAAATGAAATGAACACACATATTATGCATGCACTGTCAATAGGCTTTTCCTAATGAAGTCAGCCAAACCGTCAAACTGAGGGTTAGACGTTAATGATCTTTTGTAAAGACTTCAGCCTTTCAATGATGTATTGGATCAGCAAATAACTGCAATTATAAGGATGTTGCAGTAAACAAAATGACACACTCTGTCCCCATGATCTGTCATTCAGAAGACATTGTATGAAGTCCCACAGTTGGCAAATGGAGGGACCCTGGCTAGATATTACTGCCGTTCTGGCCGTGTGCTACAGCCAACTAACTGCAGTCCCTGGTGCAGGGGAGCGGCGATACTGGTGAAGTCCCAGACGAAGCGGCGATAGTAGGAGCCCCAGGAACCCTCAGAGTCACTGTTGGTCGGTTTGGGTGGGCCACTTCCGAAAAGCAGTCAACTTGTCTGGCTCTGTACTGATTCTCTCTCCTCTGACGCAGTGGTCCAGGAATGTGACCTCCTGTTGCATGAAGCGACACTTGTCCGGGTGGAGTTTGAGTCCAGCAGTTGTCACTCGCTGTAGCACTCTCCACAGGCCATCGAGGGTGGTCTGGAAGGATGCTCCATGCACCAGCAGGTCACCCAGGTAGATGAGGCATTCCTGGGAGGGGACGCATACCAGAACCTTCACCATGAGCTGTTTGAAGGTCGCTGGGGCGTTGCACCACTCGGAACTGCCTGAATCCCCTGCCCATTGAAAAGGCATTGCACAGCCCGAACGGCATCACTTGGAACTGCCAGTCCCCTGCCCGTTCGGTCCTTGGTCTTGCTGCTGGTGCAAGGGCTACCTGCGAGTAGCCGCTCTTGAGGTCCAGTGACGAGAACCACATAGACTCTGCTACCAGGTCCAGGGACTAACCGATGCAGGAGAGGGGATAGGAGTCCTTCTTAGTCACTTTATTCAGCTGCCTGTAGTCGACACAAAACCGCCACTCTCCGTCCTTCTTGGGAACAATTACAACTGGCGAAGTCCAGGGACTGTGACAGCTCAATGAGGCCCGCTACCCACATCTCTGTCAATACATTCTCGACAGCCTCCTGTCTGGCCAGGGGTTGGCGGTGAGGTGGCAGCTTGATGGGTGTGGCCTCCCCCGTCTCGATATGATGCTGTACCAGGTGAGTGCGGCCTGCTCTTTCTGAGTTGGTGGTGGAGCTGTCGCAGTACTCCAGCAGCAGCTCCCGTCATGGATTGGAGGATACGTATCCTCCAATCCAGTCATGGATTAGAGGATACGTGATTGCACTCGCTACCAAAGGGGGCGTGACTGAGGGTATGTTAGGGGATGTGGCGAAGCAATTTGTTCCTTTGTTATAGTTACGAAAGGTTTACTGTGTAACGTAAAAATAAACATGAGTTTTTGTGTACTGCTTTGCCTGTCTATTTAACTGTTATATTTGTCATTATAGAAGGCTAAACTCCGGGAGCTGTAGCTAAATAGCCAGCAATTAAACCCGGACTACACTTCACCATTGTGCACGTATAAACTTGTTGATCACCACTTTCATGAAGAGCACTCACTCTGGACTTGTGACCGTGTTGTGTTTGTCTGTGTCTTGTTTAGTGTCTTATTATTTCAGGACTGAACCCCATGGTTTAACTGAGCGATACACATTGGTGTGTAGAGCCAGTTATTATTATTTAAGAGTTGCGAGCACGCAACCCAGCCAGATAAAGAGCTGATATTCACCGTGAACTGTCTTGTGTCTGTTATTCCTGAGCACTGCATCACCTCTACACCTGTGCACTGCAAGCCACTTTGCCACAAGGGCACATGACTGTTATAATTGAATAATGCAAAAATAATCAATGAGAGAGGGAAGACATAAACCCAGAGAACCATAGTGTTTCGTGTTTCTACCACACGCATTCCACTATTTACTCATTACTATGAGAGATTGCGATTGCTATGGGGAGCTCGAAATTAGGACACATGCAGTAGAAAGTTATACTTTTATCCACACCTTAGTATACAGCTCTGGCAAAAAATTTAGCATCACCCTATAGAATGACATAATTTTGCTTCATAAAGTCAAATGAAATCTGCTGAATTATGTTACGTTAACATATTGAATTACACACTGCTTTGTAGTTTTCCATATACTTAACGAAAAACTGACAAAAAATGAAAAATGTGACATTACGATATCTAGCATGAAATACTGTACTAGTATTATGGCTTCAGGTAGACTTTTGCAATACTATTTTGTAGTTTATTTGATTACAAGATTTTTTTTTTAATGATGTCTTAATCCTAAAAAACTTTTGGCCATACCTGTATACTTATAGGTAGTTTAGCAATGCTAAAAAATACACAATCAAGAGGTCAATATACTTCTAGTGGCACCTTGTGAAGCCTACACATCAGTGTTAAACAATAGAACAAAATACATAATAAACACAAGAGATCCTTCGCTAATGCATGTTAGAATAAAACTTTAAAAAGCCCTTTTGAAAGAAACAAAGCAAATGGCTACCTTATCATCTGAGGTAACATGTTGTCATTTGGGTAAAATGGAACTGTGTGTATTTAGAAGTGTTTTGTTCAAACTGTTATTTTGTTCCTGTGTTTTGTGTGTTTTGGATTTGATTTATTAAAAGTGCACAAAAGCATTTAACTACAGTTCTGCTTATGGGTCAACTGTTTTAAGGGCACAAACCTGCCTTGGCCGGGGGATTTACCACAGCATATATATATAGTAAATATGGACTGGAGAGGAGGGCTATAGTGGAAAATTATTGCCCAGAGGGAAGACTATTGTTACAGAGGGGCATTTAGTTTTCTACTATGGCTGAGTGTGCAGTACATATTTAACATATGAATCAGTCAAGAAAGTAAGTGAGGCAAGGTTGGATAGTAAATACGACTTTATGCATACGTAAAAAAAAATCTTGACTTATATATATTGTTTAAATATAGCTGATACATCAGAAGTAAATACATAAATAATATAAATAAATAACAGAAAATGTTTTGATTTCATACTGCATAGTTATCAAAGTTTTTTTTGGCCTACAGCTCTCCGTCTGGCTTGCTGACTGCTGCATAATCCAGTTTATATCCTGGCTGTCATATTTGTTTACATCCAGTTGAATTTGTTTTAATTTCAGAAAGTCAGAAGACAGTGACGTTTTAATCACCATTTTAGTGTTTGGAGCATCTTTCTTTTGTAGTATGTTTTGTAATTGATTTTCTGTTAAGTCACAGAATCGCTATTGCGCAGTTTTTCACATTTCCAACAATTGCTACAACAATAAGTTAGAATATGTTTCTTTTACAGAATTGCTTAATGGTATTACACCCATGTGATTCCTCAAATAAAACACCCACAGTATTGAATACCCACTAATAAAGTAAAGTATGTGAGGAATTTGAAGCTAAACATTTACAAAAGGCGTAAGCATTTGTCTGTCTGCCAGCACTAAAGTATTTTTTGTCCACCAGCTCTTGGACATTCTTCACAGTGATGGCTGCAACAAAGAGCTGGCAGCTTTATACTGACAGAGCCACAGTGTTTATCAAATGAGAGGTGAGTATGTGTGTGCACAGCACAGACATCTATTGTGTAAGCCTGCCAAAGCTGCACTTGGCAAAATAGAAAAGAAGCAAACTTTAAGACCTGGGTATTATTAGAAATTAGTCAGAGAGCAAAGGCAGCCAATAAATAATGCTTTATAGATCTGCTGCCAATTTTTATTATTTACCTAACAGTGAAGGATAGACTCAATTACAGCTTCCTATGCATAGTAAATTGAATTTTCAGCCTGTTAGTTCAAATGTACTTTCACTTTTTTTCCCTTACATCCCCATATTATATGTTTTAAACAGTGGCTTTTGTCAATTTGTAAATTGATTTTAACTGAATACAGCTGGATGAGCAATAACAAGGTTTTAGAAGGCTGCACTTACATACACTGCAATGTTGAGGGAGTTAGTTAAAAGTTAGTTAAGGACACTCGTTGAATATATTCTTATACAGAATCAACACAAAGGATTGTACTGTTCTAAATCAAGAGTTCTCATATGTGGCCACTGTGTGATTTTTTGAGGCGACAGCAGACACTGTCTTAAGCAACATTTTTAACAGCACTGCCAGTGTAAACAATTTTGAAAGGAACCTCCATTTTTTTTAGCAGAGCCAGCGTTAGACTTGCGTGGGCCCCAGGCAGAGGCTAAGGCATGGGCCCCTCTCATAGCATCTTCAGCTGCAGCTATACTGCTATACTTGTAGGCGGCTCTGGAGTGGTGACATATGCAGTGCAAGCGCTAGGGAGCAAGCAGGGGCGGGGCGGTGAGTGGAAAAAATGGGTTTTGCTGAAACAGACTTAAAAAGTAAAAATAATGCGGTCCGATCGCTTCAAAGCCAAATCATGCCTTTTAAACCCGGAATAATTCTGGTTGCTCTTCTTTGCACTCTTTCTAAAGCAGCAATATCCTTTTTGTAACGAGGTGACCAGAACTGAACACAATATTCTAGGTGAGGTCTTACCAATGCATTGTAAAGTTTTAACATTACTTCCCTTGATTTAAATTCAACACTTTTCACAATATATCCGAGCATCTTGTTGGCCTTTTTTATAGCTTCCCCACATTGTCTAGAGAAAGACATTTCTGAGTCAACATAAGCTCCTAGGTCTTTTTCATAGTTCCCTTCTTCAATTTCAGTATCTCCCATATGATATTTATAATGCACATTTTTATTGCCTGCATGCAATACTTTACACTTTTCTCTGTTAAATTTCATTTGCCATGTGTCTGCCCAGTTCTGAATGCTGTCTAGATTATTTTGAATGACCTTTGCTGCTGCAACAGTGTTTGCCACTCCTCCTATTTTTGTGTCGTCTGCAAATTTAACGAGTTTGCTTACTATACCAGAATCTAAATCATTAATGTAGATTAGGAATAGCAAAGGACCTAATACTGATCCCTGTGGTACACCACTGGTTACCTCGCTCCATTTTGAGGTTTCTCCTCTAATCAGTACTTTCTGTTTTCTACTTGTTAACCACTCCCTAGTCCATGTGCATGCATTTCCTTGAATCCCTACTGCGTTCAGTTTGAGAATTAATCTTTTATGAGGGACTTTGTCAAAAGCTTTCTGAAAATCTAAATAAACCATGTCGTATGCTTTGCAATTATCCATTGTCGATGTTGCATCCTCAAAAAAGTCAAGTAGGTTAGTTAGACACGATCTCCCTTTCCTAAAACCATGCTGACTGTCTCCCAGGATATTGTTACCATATAGGTAATTTTCCATTTTGGATCTTATTATAGTTTCCATAAGTTTACATATAATAGAAGTCAGGCTTATTGGTCTGTAGTTACCTGGTTTGGTTTTGTCTCCATTTTTGTGGATCGGTATTACGATTGCTATTTTCCAGTCTGCCGGTACAACCCCTGTGTCAAGAGACTGTTGCATGATCTTGGTTAGCGGTTTGTAAATAACTTTTTCTTTGAGTACTATTGGGAGGATCTCATCCGGCCCAGGGGATTTGTTTATTTTAAGAGCTCCTAGTCCCTCTAACACTTCTGCCTCTGTTATGCAAAAGTTATTTAAGTAGTGGGGTTCCGAAGAATATAGTGTTACACGTCCCCACGTGTTGCTACAACTGTTTAAATAACATACCTGTCATTTTCCTTTACACTGTTAACACCCTGACATCTTTTTACACGTAGAACTTTAAAGACTGTTTCAAAGCTTTTTTTTTTTTTTTTTTTTTGTTTAATGGCTGCTCTACTGCACTGATAGTGTAAGGATTATTGCCCACATTGTCACACAGGTAAAACAGCAATAACATCCATGACGTGGTACGGAAATGAAAAGCCAGAACACTTGTTATGTTTTTTTTTTATCTCTCTTCCTGCAGTGATTTAAAGGACAGATCTCAAACCCCAGTGCACTAGAGTGGCCATTTTGAAAAAAGCAAGGATAGTTCATATTCATACATAATTGACCTTCTAGAGAGTGGTACAGTTTAATAAATATCACATACTATACCACAAATAGAAAATATAAATACAAACAGTAAAGGTTAATCAATATTTCAATTTATGTTACAAGTTGCATATAATGATAAGAAAAGTAGAAAGCATACTACTATTTCATAGCCGGTTGATTGCATCATGTAGTATGTAATGATCATTTATTTGACGTCCTACAAATGTGTGTGTTCATGTGTTTGTGTGTATATGGATACAACATTGAGCATGTACAACTTGTACATACTTTTGTTTCCTCCAGACTTGATTATTTGAATGGCCTACTTGCTGGGGTGTCAAAGAATACCGTCCAAAAACTCCAGCATGTCCAAAATTCAGCAGCTAGGGTGTTAACCAGGTCCCACTCCAGGAACATATAACCCCTGTATTAAAATCTTTACACTGGTTGCCGGTCAAATTCCGTATTGATTATAAAATATTATTGTTGACTTTTAAGGCCAATAGGGGAATTTCTCCCCCTTCTATCTCAGACCTTCTGTCAAATTACACTCATGGTCGTGCTCTATGGCCCGTTGTTGCTGGTCTTTTAACTGTTCCCTTAACCAAGCTGTGAACAGTGGGGGATAGGGCTTTATCGTCCTCTGCAGCAAGGCTGTGGAACGCACTCCCACTCGAGATTCGAGTTTCTGAGTCCCTGTCTGTTTTTAAATCTAGCCTTAAAACACATTTATTTAAATTGGGATTCTTTTAGATTCTTTGTTATTTTTATTTTCTTGATTTTTAATGTTGTTAGTAGTTTGTATCCAATTCTGTATAGGTCATGAGTTTTGTTTTATTGCTATTTTACTTGTCTTCCCTTGCTTTGCTAAGCACTTTGTGATAATCCTTTATGAAATACACTATATAAAATAAAAATTATTATTATTATTATTATTATTATTATTATTATTATTATTATTATTATTATTATTATTAAATGTATGTGTTTGTGTGTATATGGATACAACATTGAGAAATGAAGAAAGCATAAGCAGACCACAGCATTACAATAACTACGTAATGGATTTGGAACAATAACTGCACAGTGGTCTGGATATTGGAGACATTCGTATTGATTTTACCAGTAGTTTGTGTTATTCTAGTTACCATTGTGTTACCATTGTCCTCTTTTGCATTGTGGTTAAGATGCTCGCTTGCAGTGCACAAGTTTGCCCCCAAGCCTCTGCCCTGTAACATTAAAAATACTACGTTATACTAATACTGTACCAATATAAATTCTACAAGTCATTCTGAGTAGATTAAACATTACAACACAGAACAGCATTTTCCTTCTGAAATATTTCAATCCTGTACACCTACTGGTGCTTTTCTTCTTAAATAACTCAAGTAAAGAATGATGCCTTCCTTTTGAGATGATTGCATTTTGATTCTATTTCACAACTGCAATGAGTTCTCTGTTTTTCACACCAAAAATGTACACCCCATGAAAACCGCTGATGGGGAAATATGGGGTGTTTGCACTTCAACACCCACAGTAAAGTGTTCTTGTTGGAATATGGGGTGTAGCACTTCAACACCCACAGTAAAGTGTTCTTGTTGGAATATGGGGTGTAGCACTTAAACCCTCCACAGTAAAGTGTTCTGGTTGGAATATGGGGTGTTTGCACTTTAACACCCACAGTAAGAGTGTCCTTGTTGGAATATGGGGTGTAGCACTTCAACACCCACAGTAAAGTGTTCTTGTTGGAATATGGGGTGTAGCACTTCAACACCCACAGTAAAGTGTTCTTGTTGGAATAGGGGGTGTTTTCACTTCAACACCCACAGTAAAGTGTTCTTGTTGGAATATGGGGTGTAGCACTTCAACACCCACAGTAAAGTGTTCTTGTTGGAATATGGGGTGTAGCACTTCAACACCCCACAGTAAGAGTGTCCTTACACTATCGTATCATACATTGATACAAGGACTTGAGTCTGAAGAGAAAAGAGCTGGGAGAGTATCATACATTGATACAAGGACCTTTTGTCCGATGAGGAACGAGCTGGGGGAATATCATACATTGATACAAGGACTTGAGTCTGAAGAGAAAATTTCTGGTGGAGTATCATACATTGATTCAAGGACTTGAGTCTGATGAGGAACGCTTTCAGCAGTACTGCAGAATGTCAAAACATACTTTAGAGGCACTGCTGGAGTTAGTGAAAGACGATCTAATAATGGAATACATGACTTACAGACAACCTACTGGTCCCAGAAAGTCAATCTTAGAGTTGGGGGTATTGGGTACATGTTTAACTTACACCGCCACAGTACAAGTGTATACTGTATATAGAAATGTATATACGTGTGTACCTATGTAGCTGACGACTACGCCGCTGTGTTTTTGGTAAGGCAAGGACCTTAGTAACCGAATAGTTATTTCATTCCCCCTCGTGTAGGTTCTTTGTCCCCCGGGTTCCCACACACACAATGGGACGGCGTCTGGTAAAACAAATTTTATTGTTCTCAACAGGGTAAAGATTGTTAAAACCAAACCACACAATAATACTTACAAATAAGTTAAAAATGTGTTTGTGAAATCCTTAAATGGTGAAATTATTGTCACCCACCAATGGTAGTGTACAATAGCCACACAGAAAGAGAAAAAAACCCCACAACAAAACAAGTAAAAAAATACAAACAACCACCCTATATTGTCTCAACACAACAAAAGAAACAAGAAAAAAAACTCCAAACCAGTTCCTGAATATTGTCCCAGTGCTAGTCCGTCCCAAATGGTAATTTTCCCGAAGTATTCCAAAAACAGTAAATCTTCCACAGTAGATTGGTTTCCTCCTCTGCTCTCAAATCCAGCCCCTTATATAGTCCTGCCTGGACCTCAATTGGCTGTTGTGCTAACCAGTCGGGACTTCCGGTTGCTGGGAAGAAAGTGCTCTACCCCAGTCAGCTACACACACATAAAACCAACTGGGGGTTGAGATGAGCAGATTTCAGTAAAAAAAATAAAAACAACAATACACAAAAACCCATTTAAAATTCGTCACTTGTGACAGTACTGACGTTGCTGGCCTTGTCTTCCTGGAGGTCTGTTACTGCTTTACTTCCTGGGTCATTTCACCCCAGCAGTCTTCTGGGCCAAAGGATGTTACTGGCTGAAAGCATGTCAGATAAATTCACAGCACCAAGGAAGGTCATATGAATGACTGAAATGCCTTTAAAATTTCTAATTTCTAATGTATTTTCCCAGGATTTTCAACACTATTTTTGTTTTATGCACCTGTACATCATCAATCTGTTTATAAATGTACACATCTGGGAAATAAAAATAAAAATAAAAAAATTAATTAATTTTAGAAAAAGTCTTTGACCTGACTCTTCATTTATTAGTGTGAATGTCCATTGAGACAATATTTTGTGGGATTCTTGGTGCCTGTTGGTATATACTGTATAGTATATAGTAACTTTAGTGGGATTCACAAGGGTAATCAAGTCTCTTATCTCTTTGCTCATCCCTCTTTTTAAGACCTTCAGGCTGAGTTGTTTTTCTGCACAGGTTTCACGGGATATAGGCAGAGGCTCAGCAAGTCAGCTGGCCTCTTAGGACATCCATATGTTTATAGTCTCCTGTTAGCTGGATGTAACGTTGATAATATCAGCAAGGTCTTGTACAAAGATCTTTCCCTTTCAAGCAAGTGGACACTAGTTTCACAAATCTTTGTTAGGGGGATTTCTGAAACCCTGTGGGGTTCATATGGAGCTCATTCATTTGCCCTGAAATCCAGCAAAGGCTTTCATAAGAAAATCAATAAATATGCTTTGTGAGTTTTGTGTGTTCATTTGAAGAAAAATACACAGGGTATATTGTCTCCCACTGGCTATGTAATTTGTGTGATTGTGGTTTTGCTTCAAGACCTTTCTTTTAAGTTTATTTGATACAGCATTGGTGTATAAGGGGATTCACCTTTCATCACCAGCGCCCTGGGCATACAGAGTAGTGAAGGAGTAATTTCGCAACTTTATACAACATTGTATGCTACATGTTAAACATACACGGTTTGATTGTGATGAATGGTACAGGTAGCCATGGGTACCGATATACTGTGACACACTCCTTTCATCTAGGAGATCCTGATTCGGACACTAGGCGCAAACCAGCGACCACGTGCACCAAAAGTGAGATTCTTAACCACAATGCAAAAGAGCTGGGCTCGTCTGCATTCATGGTGTTAGAGCTTTTAACCTCATCTCATCTCACCGACAGTGGACAGGACAGAATCCATAACAGCAGCGTATATCACACAACACTGCCCGTTACATGCGAAACATACAAGGAACACACAGAGACTGACTTCTGGAAAAAAAAAATGATTCTGCATGTTTTGTGCAAGGCATGCCTTCAAAATGAGCTCTCAGTCTTTTCTGTGTCTTGCTTGTCACTAAGATGATGATTGTCTATCACTCTCTGTCTTTACCCAGAATTCCCAGCCCCGAAAGATTATTTAGAATGGAGACTGACTCAAATATATCCAAGTGGTCTATATATACAGTATATATATATATATATATATAGTATATATATATATATATATATATATATATATATATATATATATATAAATATTTCATACAATTTCGATCCTGTAATATATACACTGCAAAAAAACAATCTTGGTAAGCTCTGATTTCTTATTTTAGGCAAATAATTGCCATTATCAGGGCAATAAGATTGTTTAAATGAGCCCCTTAAAATTAAAGAAATTCACATATTAAGAAAAAAAAAATATTTGCAATTTAACATTTTTTTAACTCACAGAAAAGCAAACTGAGTATATGAGTTGATTTGTACTGAAAATAAAATAAGAGCAAAAATCTAATTTTATGAGTTCTTGTTTTGAAGCTCTTCAGCTTTGAATGTTGAAAGATATAAGCTTAATTTTGATATTTTTAAAAATCTTATTAAGATAATTATCTTGCCCCATTGGCAGATAATTTTTCTTAAATTAAGCTGAAAAATACAAGCATTTTACTTATTTTCTAATTTTAATGCATTCTTTTATATTAAAAATCCCATTGGATGATTTATCCAAGTACATCTTACCCTGCGAATACATGTGGTCACATGTTTAGAACATGAGTACAATCTTTGATTCTGTTATTTATTATTTTTTTATTTAGCAGATGCCTTTATCCAAGGCGACTTACAGAGACTAGGGTGTGTGAACTGTGCATCAGCTGCAGAGTCACTTTCAATTACGTCTCACCCGAAAGACAGAGCACAAGGAGGTTAAGTGACTTGCTTAGGGTCACACAATGAGTCAGTGGCTGAGGTGGGATTTGAACCGGGGACCTCCTGGTTACAAGCCCTTTTCTTTAACCACTGGACCACACAGCCTCCTATTTATAATAATTTAATAATCCTGTCTCTCAGCATTACACGAGTCATTTCCCTATGGCAAAAAAGTGACACTGATTTGTTAAAAATGTAATTTAATAAAAGTAAATGTGACAATGAAAACAATATAAATGGTGCCGTGAACTGAATGGAAGGGAAAGCGTCTGACTTTGACCTTTGCTTTGTTAGGTAATATAGGTCAAACTGGATGTTGTTTTCACTCAGTCATCTCTATCTTTGTTGATTTAAATTCTATGGAAAGTAAAAAACACTAGATATATAAATATTTTATTGTACCCATCTTTAATTACAGGACATGGCCACTGTAAGAGTTAGCTGATTATTATCTGGATATAAAGGGGGTCACTGGAAGCAGAAGATTTATCACATTTTAAAAAGACACAATAGTTGGTGCCTGTATCCCAGTCTGCAACATTAACCACATAAGCCTGTGTGCTGTATGCGAGGAGCAGGTAATATTCACAAGCCTGTGTGCTGTATGTGAGGGTCAGGTAATATACACAAACGTGTGTGCTGTATGTGAGGGTCAGGTAATATACACAAACCTGTGTGCTGTATGTGAGGGTCAGGTAATATGCACAAGTCTGTGTGCTGTATGCGAGGAGCAGGTAATATTCACAAGCCTGTGTGCTGTATGCGAGGAGCAGGTAATATACACAAGCCTGTGTGCTGTATGTGAGGGTCAGGTAATATACACAAGCCTGTGTGCTGTATTTGAGGGTCAGGTAATATTCACAAGCCTGTGTGCTGTATGCGAGGAGCAGGTAATATACACAAACCTGTGTGCTGTATGTGAGGGTCAGGTAATATACACAAGCCTGTGTGCTGTATGCGAGGAGCAGGTAATATTCACAAGCCTGTGTGCTATATGTGAGGAGCAGGTAATATTCACAAGCCTGTGTGCTGTATGTGAGGGTCAGGTAATATACACAAACCTGTGTGCTGTATGTGAGGGTCAGGTAATATACACAAACCTGTGTGCTGTATACGAGGAGCAGGTAATATACACAAGCCTGTGTGCTGTATGTGAGGAGCAGGTAATATTCACAAGCCTGTGTGCTGTATGTGAGGAGCAGGTAATATTCACAAGCCTGTGTGCTGTATGTGAGGAGCAGGTAATATACACAAACCTGTGTGCTGTATGTGAGGGTAGGGTAATATACACAAGCCTGTGTGCTGTATGCGAGGAGCAGGTAATATACACAAACCTGTGTGCTGTATGTGAGCGTAGGGTAATATACACAAGCCTGTGTGCTGTATGTGAGGAGCAGGTAATATTCACAAGCCTGTGTGCTGTATGCGAGGAGCAGGTAATATTCACAAACCTGTGTGCTGTATGTGAGGGTCAGGTAATATACACAAGCCTGTGTGCTGTATGCGAGGAGCAGGTAATATTCACAAACCTGTGTGCTGTATGTGAGGGTCAGGTAATATTCACAAGCCTGTGTGCTGTATGTGAGGGTCAGGTAATATACACAAACCTGTGTGCTGTATGTGAGGAGCAGGTAATATTCACAAGCCTGTGTGCTGTATGCGAGGGTCAGGTAATATACACAAGCCTGTGTGCTGTATGCGAGGAGCAGGTAATATACACAAACCTGTGTGCTGTATGCGAGGAGCAGGTAATATACACAAACCTGTGTGCTGTATGCAAGGAGCAGGTAATATTCACAAGCCTGTGTGCTGTATGCGAGGGTCAGGTAATATACACAAACCCGTGTACTGTATGTGAGGGTCAGGTAATATTCACAAGCCTGTGTGCTGTATGCGAGGGTCAGGTAATATTCACAAGCCTGTGTGCTGTATGTGAGGGTCAGGTAATATTCACAAGCCTGTTTGCTGTATGTGAGGAGCAGGTAATATTCACAAGCCTGTGTGCTGTATGTGAGGGTCAGGTAATATACACAAGCCTGTGTGCTGTATGTGAGGGTCAGGTAATATACACAAGCCTGTGTGCTGTTTCTGGTTTCTTTGCCCCTTTTTTCATATAATCTTCCTTTTTAATTACATTTCACATGGCGTTGACATAGAATGCTGAAGACAGTAATGATACTCTTTCACCTCTTTGTAGCAAATCATAGGAAATATTCCTGGATGTTTCTGCCCGGGAGATACATGCAGGAACAATGAAAAATGTAATTTCGAACTCTCACAAAAAAAAAAAAAAAAAAAACAGGCAGAAGATTTCAGATCACTTTCATTTATTTTCTGGCACCTTCCCCTCTCTCAAGATGTCAAGACATTCTGAGTTAAATACTTCAAAAGATTTTAATGAGCCATCCATACCACAAAAATAAACCATGTACTACCAATGCAGTCAATGACATTTAGGGTTCCATTCTATCCCCATCCAAAAGAATGTTTCTGCCATGGTGACTGCCAAGGCTGGCACAGCATTCGGTGCAGTGTGCCTGATCTTTAGACTCAGCACAGTGCAGAAGGACTTGAAGAGCTTTTGGAAAGTCATTCCCTTGATTGAGGGCCATGCATGAAAACTCATCTTTCAATTTTAGGTAATGAAAATTGGTGCCTCATAGCGTTACTTAAGGGCAACTGGAATTAAATTACACAAAAGTTAGAGAGTAATAGATCAGTCATTGAATTTAGAGAACATTTATTGGTAACTATGCACCAGTGAAAGACCTCCAAGGCAAGAACATGCATACTTGAATAAAGAAATAAAAAAGACTATTTTAGGATGAGAGCTCGTACATCTGCTGCAGCACATTCCTCGGGTGCTTCATTAAAAAAAACACTGGGGTTTCATGCAGTGCTATCAAAAAAAATTATTCAGCTCTACGAAAGGTGATCTGAAACATTTAAGAGCCAGTATCACTTCCTTCCTTCAGTACTTTTGGGGCATTATGAACTGCTTCAGGCAACTCCGATATAACCCAAAGCTTGTTATCATCTTTGGCTGCAGGATTAGGGTATTCATTCTTCCCAGTGAGGTAGTAAGAGGATGATAAAAGTCACGAGAGTTTTGTAAATTGGTTATTCCAGACAGAGCGACAAGGTTGATGCATGCAGCAAGCATTGGGCTTTGTATCTCAGTATTGTCATTATCAATAGGCTATTGCAACTGATAAACTGTTGTTTTTTGTTTCACGCCATCACAGGTGAAAAATGTGTCAACACTGTTGTGTCAATCCCCCAACCCCTTCAGAAATCATGGAACTACAGTACACTGCACTACTCTACTCTACTCTACACTTTCTACTCGACACTACTCTACTCTACTCTACACTTTCTACTCTACACTACTCTACTCTACACTACACTACACTACACTCACACTACACTACTCTCACACTCACTACACTACACTACACTACTTCCTACTCTCACTACTCTACACTACACTACTCTACTCTACACTTCTCTACTCTACTCTACTCTACTCTACACTACACTACACTACACTACTCTACTCTACACTACACTACACTACTCTACTCTACTCTACACTTCTCTACTCTACTCTACTCTACTCTACACTACACTACACTACACTACTCTACTCTACTCTACACTACTCTACTCTACACTACACTACACTACTCTACTCTACACTTCTCTACTCTACACTGCTCTACTCTACACTACACTACACTACTCTACTCTACTCTACTCTACTCTACTCTACACTACACTACTCTACTCTACACTACACTACTCTACACTACTCTACTCTACACTACACTACTCTACACTACACTACACTACTCTGCTCTACTCTACACTACACTACTCTACTCTACTCTACTCTACACTACACTACACTACTCTACACTACACTACACTACACTACACTACACTACACTACACTCACTCTACTCTACTCTACTCTACTCTACTCTACTCTACACTACACTACACTACTCTACACTACACTACTCTACACTACTCTACACTACACTACTCTACTCTACTCTACTCTACTCTACACTACTCTACTCTACACTACACTACACTACTCTACTCTACTCTACACTACACTACACTACTCTACACTAC
Source organism: Acipenser oxyrinchus oxyrinchus (assembly GCA_030684275.1). Lineage (NCBI taxonomy): Eukaryota > Metazoa > Chordata > Actinopteri > Acipenseriformes > Acipenseridae > Acipenser > Acipenser oxyrinchus. The sequence goes on from CM060249.1 coordinate 90,625,406, forward strand.
TCTACTCTGCACTACACTACTCTACACTACACTACTCTACTCTACTCTACACTACACTGCACTACTCTACTCTACTCTACACTACTCTACACTACTCTACACTACACTACTCTACTCTACTCTACACTACTCTACTCTACTCTACTCTACTCTACACTACACTACACTACTCTACACTACACTACACTACTCTACTCTACTCTACTCTACACTACACTACACTACTCTACACTACTCTACACTACACTACACTACTCTACTCTACTCTACACTACACTACTCTACTCTACACTACTCTACACTACACTACTCTACTCTACTCTACTCTACTCTACACTACACTACTCTACTCTACACTACACTACTCTACTCTGCTCTACTCTACACTACACTACTCTACTGTACACTACACTACTCTACTCTACTCTACTCTACACTACTCTACACTACACTACACTACTCTACTCTACTCTACTCTACTCTACACTACTCTTCACTACACTACTCTACTCTACTCTACACTACTCTACACTACACTACACTACACTACTCTACACTACACTACTCTACTCTACTCTACACTACACTACTCTACTCTACTCTACTCTACTCTACTCTACTCTACTCTACACTACACTACTCTACTCTACTCTACTCTACACTACACTACTCTACTCTACACTACACTACTCTACTCTACTCTACACTACTCTACACTACACTGCACTACACTGCACTACACTAGTCTACTCTACTCTACTCTACACTACTGTACTCTACACTACACTACACTACACTACACTACACTACTCTACACTACTGTACTCTACACTACACTACACTACACTACACTACACTACTCTACTCTACTCTACTCTACTCTACTCTACACTACTCTTCACTACACTACTCTACTCTACACTACTCTACACTACACTACACTACACTACTCTACTCTACACTACACTACACTACACTACACTACACTACACTACTCTACTCTACTCTACACTACACTACTCTACTCTACACTACACTACTCTACTCTACTCTACTCTACACTACACTACTCTACTCTACACTACACTACACTACTCTACTCTACTCTACACTACTCTACACTACACTGCACTACACTGCACTACACTAGTCTACTCTACTCTACTCTACACTACTGTACTCTACACTACACTACACTACACTACACTACACTACTCTACACTACTGTACTCTACACTACACTACACTACACTACACTACACTACTCTACTCTACACTACAGTACTCTATACTACTCTACTCTTCACTACACTACACTACTGTACTCTATACTACTCTACTGTACACTGCACTACACTACTGGCGGGTGAATCTCAATTTTGTTTTAAATAACTTTTTTTCTGGGGGCACAATTCCCTCAGTGGCATAGTCAGCTATAACAATATCTATGCTCTTTCTATAGTACTAGCCTTATGAAATGGGTTACCAAGCTATGCTGTTGCATACAGTTCACTCAGTTAAGAAAAGTGGTAGTTCTGGCAGGGAACTCACTTTAACCTTAGATCACATCACATAAATATTAGGCTCTTTTAATACCAGACTAAATTGTCAATGGAATATCTAATTTCTTATTTGTCCCTCGATAAACAATATGCTCAATGATCGACAAGGAAAGGATTTACATCTTACCTCAATCCAGTACATCCCCGTTGTGCGCCAGAGTTCAACTCCTCATTCTCAGCCTCCACCTTCTTTTTTTCTTGGTTTTGTCTAACGGGGGAGGGCACCTATTCTGCCCCCCGGCCCACGGCTTCCCTACGGCCAGCCTCTCCACTTATCTGCAAGCAAATTTATGGGCAGGGGTACCTCAAAAGCAAGGCCAAAGAATGTACTGTTCAATATGTATAATGTAGTCATGTTGTCTAGTCTGTTTAATAAATAATAGATCACATGAGTTTTTGGACTCAATTGAGATCCTTTTAAGAACTGACTAGACAAAGTTCTGGGATCAGTCAGCTCCTAGGAACCAGACGAGCACTGATGCATCAGAGAGCCTCTTCTTGTTTGCAACTTTTCTTGTGCTCTTGTGTTCTTAAAGAATTTAAGCACATTCATAAAAACAGACTAAAAAAAACATAAAAAAAACATTCTACCATCAACATTTTGGGGAATATTTAATTTCTGACCAGGTTAAAGAATATATGTTTATTTTGTATAACTCTGTTGCTGTTTCTGCTTAAGTTATTTATATACCAGACATACTAACTAATGTCTCTTTTGAACCACAGGGGGCTGCCTCTCAGGTGAGGAGGTGTTAGAAATGATTACTCAATCATTCTGTATTGTGTTTCTCCTTAGATCGTTATTTACCAAAATGTACCTTTTCAGCCACTGAAAACAGTGAAGTAGTCTAAAAAAGGACTACCAGGTTAACTATAATTACTGCCCTCTCTGCCACTGTGAGGGCTGTGATTAAACAAATGGAAAATCACTATACAAAATGACAGTTACAGGGGTCCCCGAGTGCAGATTTGCTGTGCAAAGTCGCCGATCTTCGCTGGGGATTCCGGAGGGAACGTCACATTGGCTTTGGCACGCCTGCAGGTTAGAGAGACAAATCCTGCAAGGACTGTTTCTCCTCATCGTGCTACAGCGGACCCTACCTGACAGGTGCTTAGAAGCTTAGGCGGACACCTGCAGGACTAGTCTTGGCCAGTAGGCCGGTAGCTCGCTGACATCCACTCTCGAGTTCCTTGGTGTAGAAGAGGAAGCTGGCTTGGTTGTGTGATCAGAGGAAGCCCACTGAACCTTCATTTCTCCTGAGCTGTGTGGGGAACTGCTGCAGTGAGGGGAAAAAACTACTGACATTCTAAATTGGGGAGAAAATCAGGAGTAAAATAACTGAGAACTCTAAATTAACAAAAAAATAAACAGTTCAGAGGAGTTAAGTGAAATGATTTAACATGTGGAGGATGTAAGCATTTCTTTAATAGATATTTCTGTTGTTCATTGATCCTTTGATAAGATGTCTGCTCTGTGTGAAACAAAAGACTATGAAAAGCCTTTAAGCAAGGGAACGGAAGGAAAAAATTGTGGTCTCTTTCCAACAGGAAAAAAAAAACATTTAAGAGAAAAATAACCAGCAGATATATATTTTAAAGATTTATACATTATAAAATCAATAAATACATGTTTTATGATATGATATAGAATTGCACCGCCTATCCACTTTTGAAAGGTCTGTTTTTTTTCCTCCTCTGGGTACATTTAAGAAGAAAAATGTCATATCTTTAGAGTAAAAATAAACAGAACAAAAAACGTGTTGTACCAAAAATAATAAAAAAATATAATCTGCTTAGAAAAATGTTGAGAGATACAACAACTCTTAAATTATGTAAGAAGCGTGTTATTAAAAAAGGTAACACTTTACATGAAGGGTCTCTAATTACTGTGTATTTACATAGTAGCTACTTAGTAAATACATGTGTACTTACACATCGTCTTACACATGTTATTATGCATAGTTATAATTTATTTAATATAACCCTAACCCTAACTCTAACCCTTTTCTGATATAATTGTGTACTTACATATGTCATGCAAAAAGATGTATGCGTTAACTACATTTTAACTATGCATAACATTGTAATTATGTGTAAGTACATTGTAACTACGCATAACATTGTAATTGTGTGTAAGTACACATGTACAAAATGAGTAATTTGTGTTACGAAAGAAAGTCTCTAAAAAGTCTTTTGCTTTGAACCCCCCTTTACCACTGGCATAATAGTGTTTTGATTCCACAATAACAGCTCGCTTTCATGCCCAGCCTTATACACGGTATCAGACTACTGCTTAATACCAAGCAATTGACAACTCACCACATACAGGTCAGATTAAGCCAGACTCAATAACTGTCACACTGCCACATGATACACCAAACTTATTTTATAAAGGAACAATACTAAGATAGAACCACTGAGTTTAATTTGAAAATAAATTCTGACCCATACATCTAAATTACATGTGATTTACCCAAAATACTAAAAACTTGATTATCTCCAGTGCAATCCCTAGTAAGCAATGAGATTAGACTACTGTGCGTGACTAAAATCATTATTTTAATTAGCATTGTATTTCACTCTTTAAACCGACATTTCTAATTAAACCCAAGTGATCCACTAACTCTTTTACATTACAAGAAGTAACACAATTGCACCAATAATTATTTTGTAGCAAACTATTTCTGCATGTTTCACACTTGATGTATGCTTGTGTTCCTTTACTAAACTCCTTCTTATACTCCTCAGCTTCCAGTGACTCTTACTAATCTATGGGGAATGTTCACAGAAAATCTGGACTTTGTATCTGAAGATGGTATTCAAACTTTAACTATAACTTCCACTATAGAAATATTGCACACCTCTTTACAGCCTGTTAAGCAACATCACAGTGTGTAGAGTCTATAGTAGTCATTTTGTAAGGTTGGCGTTATTGATTTACTGTATTAATAAATAATATCTAGCAATACCTACAGTACATGGCTACAATAATGAAGAAATCATTAGCTTACAAGAAGCTGTAAAAACAGAAAGAATTGCTTTTGTGTTAATAAATCTTGACAGTGGTGCTATCTTCAGATATCTTGTTATATGTCTTTCCTATCCCACTGAATATTACTATGTGCTGTAATCCTCACTCATGTAAAATTGATATTTCTTTAAGGCAGCTCTTCTATATGCTCGAGAAATAATGCAGAATTGTAAGACCATTCTGATGCCTCATTATCTCGTACATGTTTTAAAAGGTGATGCACCTTTTTCTGTTGTTGTGCACATGGCTCAGCAGGACTCTTCATTGCCCATATAATAAACACAGGGGTATATACAGCCACCCTGGAATGTCTAAATCTGCTTTTAGCTGACCTGCTGAATCTGAATCTGTTTTTTTTTTTTAATTGAATTTAGTAACGTTATTGCTGGGTCAGAGATTAATTTGAGGGTGCTGATATTAAGTTCACTGTATAGTTTTCCTCCAAATATTGATTAGCAAATGTTTTCAGAAAGGGAAAACACACCTCATCTCCCAAGCTGCCATACAGTACATCAGTCATTATTTCAGGTAACATTTTCCATGAAGTGTCTCTAATTGCTGTGTATTTACATAGTAGTTACTTAGTAAATACATGTGTACTGACATATAATTACAATGTTATTATGCATCATTACAGTGTAAATCTTTGGGGATACTGTCTGCATAGGCATTGTTGAACAGAACGAAAGCCTCAAAACAGCATCCAGTGAACACAGCTCCACATGAAATGCAGTTTGTAAAACAGGCTCTGTAAGCGCTTTGTATTGAGGCTTTCATATAACTTGCTGCTCAACAACTTTATACACATTGTAAATAGTCCTGGATTCCTCATTGTCTCGTACATTGCTATACAAATCTGTCCTCTCCATAATCAATACTGTCACATTCATGCACTTCTCTAATAGAATCAGGGGAGGAGGCAATCAGGAGGACAAGGAGATGGGTTAAACTCCTTGTGACAGAGAGAGAAGGAATTTCAGCTGTAAATCTCCCTCCCGACCAGAAAGGGTGCTGTGTAAGGTTAGTGCTATGCTTCTCCAAAGCACTTCACAGCACTGCACAGCACAGCACAACAGAGAATCACCAGCAAGATACACCCGAGCACCAGCCTCACAGCACTGGACACAGCACTTCACAGCACAACAGAGAATCACCATCAAGATACACCCGAGCATCAGCCTCACAGCACTGGACACAGCACTTCACAGCACAACAGAGAATCACCAGCAAGATACACCCGAGCACCAGACTCACAGCACTGGACACAGCACTTTACAGCACAGTACTGTACCGCACCACAGTGGGATTGGGAAAGCACATTGCCGTGCACAGGAGTACTGTGGAGCGGATTGTTGTTATTATGATTATTATTTCGGGACTGAAAACCTGCTGTATTCCCCCAATACTATTGTTGGTAGATGGGTGGTCTTATTATTTGTGTTTATTAAAATACGGACCGTTTTGAGAAAGTAATTACTGTCTGGACATTGTATCTAAATATACACCACTCTCATCACTGTAACACTCCTGTAAGTGGATAGTTTGTGTACTGGCTTACAGATTTTAACATACCCAGACAACAATCAATCAAGAACAATCACACAGACTCAGTTTATTCAAAGTTTAACAAATCAGAGTATATATATATATATATATATATATATATATATATATATTGTATATATATATATTGTAAGGCAGCGGGATGTGTGAGACAGCAGGGAGGGGGTTAAAACCTCCCTGAAGAGAAAATGCACCTTTAGTTTAATTGTTTTACTTTATTTAATTGATTGTTAATTGTTTTATTATGAATCATTCCCTGCACCTGGTGCTTATTATTAAATTAGAGCCAGGTGCAGGGTATTTAAGGGAAGCAGTCAGTTTGCTCAGGGCTGCTGAGTAGAAGGAAGCAGAAGAGAGGTGCTCTGCTTCCGAGCAGTCATTAAAAAAAAAGTAAGTGCTGTGTAAACCTGTGTGGTTTTTGTTTGGTGCCAGGTAAACGGCTTAGCCGTCCTGCTAGTTAGTCAGGGAATACCTGTGTAGTAAGCGCTCCAAACGGAGTTAGGTTTTTCTTTTGTATTGTTTTGTTTTGTGTTTGATTATTAAAAATAGCGCACCAGCACTGTAAAAATCCATTATAGTGTGTTGGGTCGTGGTTTTAAAGGGGCAACGAACCTTGAGAGGTGCAACATGTTACAATATATATATACTGTATGTGTATATATATATATATATATATATATATATATATATATATATATATATATATATACACACACACTACCGGTCAAAAGTTTTAGAACACCCCCATTTTTTATTTATTGCACCAGGTGCAGGGAATGATTCATAATAAAACAATTAACAAAACTGATTAACAAAACACAAAACAATTAAACAATAAACCAACGTGCATTTTCACATGTTTTTTTTTTCTTCTTCAGGGAGGCTTTAACCCCCCTGCTATCTCACAATATATATATACTGCAGATCGATGTCGAATCCTAGCTCATAGACAATCCGAGCAATCTGGTGTCTGTGCAAACTAACAGCATCAATACTATAAAGCGATATGGTTACACTATGTACTAGCCAAGATCACCCAAAGCTAGCCTAAAGCAGACAATATAACAACCTCTCTAAAGCTAAATATAATAACCTCATCCTTATAGCTCACTCCAATATAGGTGAGATATAAATGCAAAAATGATGCTTACCAAACTAACAGACTCTTCAACAACTTCTTTCCTATCAAAAACCAAACTTAAACTTGACGTAACACAAAAAAAGAACGTGCTCTGTGAGAAGAAGTCCTATATTGAAGGAGAGATGTGTAATTCTACATACTGCAGCAAAAAAAAATACTTCTCACTTCTTCGTAACTCTTTCCTGGCTTTAGCTTCCATTCTGCAGAAGGTCATTGTTCTGACATTCCCCCTGCGATGTATATATTTTGTATGCCGTACGGAAACGCGGCTGCACACTGCCATACCCAATTTCAAATAAAAGCCATCTGCTGTTACAATAATGTAATTGTGAAGACATTACATTTAATCTTTCCCCTTTTTTGAACAACTAATGGGTCAGCAGGAAGAATACAGAATACAGAGCGGGACTGAGGTCGTGCCATGGACTAAGCTGGGGTTACATCATCCTGATGGAATTCTTCAAAGGGGCCACAGCAAACATGGCCCAGAGAAGGCATTGATTTGATTACATGGGAGGGGGGGAGGTACACAGGCTTCCAAGAATCTTAAAACACCTAGGCCAGCAAATTAACAGTACCATTCCAAATGAAGGTTTGGCAGGACTGCTAAGCTGCTTGGTTCAAGGTTGTATTTGTAAACCAGAGGCTCATTTTAAAAGAAATACTGTTGCTTATCCATTAACAGCTGACAGTAAGCTTTTTGATGTTTGTCTACGAGCTCTTTTCTGGGTAACACTTTACATCAATTGTCTCTAATTACTGTGTATTCACAAAGTAGTTACTTAGTTAATACATCTGTACTTACACGTAATTACAATGTTATTATGCATAGTTACAATGTACTTAATGTGTAAATCTTTTTGCACGATATAACCGTAAACCTAACCCTAACCCATTAACCCGAACCCGAACCCGAACTCTAACCTTAACCCTAACCCTAACCCTTTTCTGATACAATTTTCATGTGCAAAAACATTGAAAAATTAAGTACATTGTATAGCTGTGAAGTGTTCAGTATTTCCTTGTGTACACAAAGCAGCACATTGTACAGCTGTGAAGTGTTCAATATTTCCTGATTGTAGACGTGTCAATTGGTCGAGATAGTAGAGGACCGATTGGAGACGTGTCAGGTGAGCGAGATGGTAGAGCTGATTGGAGACGTGTCAGGTGAGCGAGATGGTAGATCTGATTGGAGACATGTCAGGTGATCGAGATGGTAGAGGATTGATTGGAGACATGTCAGGTGAGCGAGATGGTAGAGCTGATTGGAGACATGTCAGGTGATCGAGATGGTAGAGGACTGATTGGAGACATGTCAGGTGATCGAGATGGTAGAGGATTGATTGGAGACTGATTGGAGACTGATCTGGTGATCTGTGGAGACCCAAATTCATCACAATAAGGACCACACTGAATAGGCTGCTGTTTACCGTAACTTCAAGATCCCCCCCCACCCCAAACACTGCTGTTTCTCCAAAGAAGGACTGATCTAATCTACAGTCAGATGGGAAAGTCTTTCCAAAGCATGACATTCATTTCATTCAGGGTCAGTGGCAGGATAATCCATCCAAACTATGTTAGCTGTATGTTTTTCTGGCAATGGAAACATCTGGTCAGTGAAGAATGAAGACAATAGAACATGGGGGAGAACTCCAGAAGAAAAGCTCCTTTTTCTTTCTTGCAGCAACCCAATCACACAACCCAATGTCACAGGCAGCAACCTACTGCTTAGGAAAGAGGCTGGGGGAGAAGGCAATGTTATGCTGCATGCTTCCTGCATTGATAAAGTAATTAAAGTTCCTCCTACCATATAGGATTGTTCCTTATCACTCGGGGAGCAATTTAATCTGAGCAGCATGGTTGATAGCAGCTAGACATTTGTGCCTTACACGCTACAAATAAAGAAACTCCCAACGTCAAAATGCAAGGGAATAATAACACAATTGAAATAATACAGAACGCACTGTGTGTTATGAAAATATGGGGTTTAGTTTGATCTCTTCCAGCTATGGTTCAGTGGTAAGAAGCCTTGACTTTTCTTTATTGTGTTCCTCCAAACAGAACTGGCTTTATGTCCAGATTGTGACAAAACTAACAGCGAGCTGGTTCTAGTCTTTGTATTGAGGGTCAGGAGGTTGAGCTCCAGTTGTGTTGGAAGCATCAGAGATGTCAGTCTGAAGTAAGCAGATATAGTATATGTGATGTTTTAAAGTGGGTTAAGCAAAAATATTCCACTAGTGAGTGAAGCCTGATCCCTCACAGGGATAAAGTTGCAAGTGGGTTGTGATTTAAGATTGCAATATCTTGTAACATGTGAATATCTTGTAACGTGAATGTAACATGAATATTATATATATATATATATATATATATATATATATATATATATATATATATATATATATATATATATACATACACTGAGTGAACAAAACATAAGGAACACCTATCTAATATTGAGTTGCACCCCCCTTTGCCCTCAGAACAGCCTCAATTCGTCGGGGCATAAACTCTACAAGGTGTCGAAAGCGTTTCACAGGGATGCTGGCCCATGTTGACTCCAATGCTTCCCACAGTTGTGTCAAGTTGGCTGGTAGTGGATCTCTACTCTGAATAGCTCGTTCCATCTCATCCCACAGATGCTCAATTGGATTGAGATCTAGTGACTGGGCAGGCCACTGCAGTAAGCTGAATTCACTGTCATGTTCGTGGAACCATTCCTGGACAATCCTAGCCTTGTGGCATGGGGCATTATCCTGCTGAAAAAATCCATTAGCAGATGGATACACTGCTGCCATGAAGGGATGCACCTGATTGGCAATGATGATCAGATATCCTGTGGCATTCAAACGTTGCTCCACTTTTATCAAGGGGCCCAATGTGTGCCATGAAAACACACCCCACAGCATCACACCACCACCACCAGCCTGCAATGTTGACACGCGGCATGATGGATGCATGTACTCATGTGGTTTTCTCCATACCTTAGTCCTCCCATCAGCGTGAAACAGCAGGAACCGGGATTCATCACACCAGGCAATGTTTTTCCAATCATCCAGTGTCCAGTGTTTTCGTTCCTTAGCCCACTGCAACCGCAGTTTCTTGTGTTTTGCTGAAAGAAGTGGAACTCTGTTAGGTCGCCGGCTACCATACCCCATTCGTGTCAAGGTACGACGAGTTGTGCATTCTTTTATGGGTCTTTCGGCACCAATGTTGTACTGGACTGTCAGTTGACTAACTGTAGCCCGTCTGTTGTTCTGCACAATTCGTGTCAGCCACCTTTGGTCTCTTTCTTCAATGAGCCGTTTTCGACCACTGGCCTGCTGTTGGCTGGATGTCCTTTGGGTGGTGGACCATCCTTGATACACATGGGAAACTGTTGAGCGTGAAAAACCCAGCAGCGTTGCAGTTCTTGACACACTCAAACCGGCGCACCTGGCACCTACTACCATACCCCATTCAAAGGCACTTACTGTAAATCTTGTGTCTTGCCCATTTACCCTCTGAATGGCACACATACACAATCCATGTCTCAATTGTGTCAAGGCTTAAAAATCCTTCTTTAACCTGTCTCCCCTTCATCTACACGGATTGAAGTGGATTTAACAGGTTACATCAATAAGGGATCATAGCTTTCACCTGGATTCACCTCGTCAGTCTATTTCATGGAAAGAGCAGGTGTTCCTAATGTTTTGTTCACTCAGTTTATATTGTAAATAGTCTGTGTGTTGATACCGTAAGTTAAAGACATAAGAACAAAAGAACATAAGAAAGTTTACAAACGAGAGGAGGCCATTCGGCCCATCTTGCTCGTTTGGTTGTTAGTAGCTTATTGATCCCAGAATCTCATCAAGCAGCTTCTTGAAGGATCCCAGGGTGTCAGCTTCAACAACATTACTGGGGAGTTGGTTCCAGACCCTCACAATTCTCTGTGTTAAAAAGTGCCTCCTATTTTCTGTTCTGAATGCCCCTTTATATAATCTCCATTTGTGACCCCTGGTCCTTGTTTATTTTTCAGGTCGAAAAATTACTCTGGGTCGACATTGCCAATATCTTTTAGGATTTTGAATGCTTGAATCAGATCACCGCGTAGTCTTCTTTGTTCAAGACTGAACAGATTAAATTCTTTGAGCCTGTCTGCATACAACATGCCTTTTAAACCCGGGATAATTCTGATCGCTCTTCTTTGCACTCTTTCTAGAGCAGCAATATCCTTTTTGTAACGAGGTGACCAGAACTGAACACAGTATTCTGGATGAGGTCTTACTAATACATTGTAAAGTTTTAACATTACTTCCCTTGATTTAAATTCAACACCTTTCACAATATATCCGAGCATCTTGTTGGCCTTTTTTTATAGCTTCCCCACATTGTCTAGATGAAGACATTTCTGAGTCAACATAAACTCCTAGGTCTTTTTCATAGATTACTTCTTCAATTTCAATATCTCCCATATGATATTTATAATGCACATTTTTATTGCCTGCGTGCAGTACCTTACACTTTTCTCTATTAAATGTAATTTGCCATGTGTCTGCCCAGTTCTGAATGCTGTCTAGATCATTTTGAATGACCTTTGCTGCTGCAACGGTGTTTGCCACTCCTCCTATTTTTATACTAGAATCTAAGTCATTAATGTAGATTAGGAATAGAAGATGACCTAATACTGATCCCTGTGCTATTCCACTGGTTACCTCGCTCCATTTTGAGGTTTCTCCTCTAATCAGTACTTTCTGTTTTCTACATGTTAACCGCTCCCTAATCCATGTGCATGCGTATTTCCTTGAATCCCTACTGCATTCAGTTTGAGAATTAATCTTTTATGCGGGACTTTGTCAAAAGCTTTCTGGAAATTTAAATAAACCATGTCATATGTTTTGCAGTTATCCATTGTCAACGTTGCATCCTCAAAAAAGTCAAGCTGGTTAGTTAGACACGATCTCCCTTTCCTAAAACCATGCTGACTGTCTCCCAGGATACTGTTACCATATAGGTAATTTTCAATTTTAGATTTTATTATACTTTCCATAAGTTTGCATATAACAGAAGTCAGGCTTATTGGTCTGTAGTTACCTGGTTTGGTTTTGTCTCCCTTTTTGTGGATCGGTATTACGTTTGCAATTCTCCAGTCTGTCGATACAACCCTTGTGTCAAGAGACTGTTGCATGTTCTTGGTTAGCGGTTTGTAAATAGCTCCTTTAATTTCTTTGAGTACATCCTTGTGCCCCCTGTATAGGGAGGAGAAAATAAATCATAGCATTGCCTGGCCCAGCAGCAGGGAGTGTGGGGTGGGGGTGTGTGGGGATGGGGTATGTGTTGGGGGTGGGGGTGGGGGTGGGGGTGTTCTAGTTCAAACAAGCTGTTTCTCTTCTCTGCGATGGCAGATGTGACAAGTCTCATGACTTCTATATGTTTGTAAAGGATCACTCTGTGAGCTGGCATACTGATAGCCAGTGAGAACACATTGTCAGAGGTTGATAGGCTGGGAGACTGGGGGGGCTGAACGGAGAAGTAAATAACTCTGCTTGCAATAGCTGGTTCCCCTGGTTAGGCCTTTGGCATCTGCACATCTTAAGCCAGTCTCCTCTACAAACCCCATGCTCCGCTGCTGGTAGATCATTTTAAGGTTATTCCTAAACAGCATTTCAGTTTTTTCCCACATTATCTCTCTGTCTCTTTCTCTCTTCCATCCCACACACACACACACACACACACGAACACACGTTTGCATTCCTATATTTGTGGGGATGTCTCATTGATTCTCACTATATTTTTATTTACTATTTCTAACTCCAGTCAGACAAAACTCCACACAGGGTGAAAGTCGACAACAAACTAAATATTTTGGCACTTTTTTTTTCTTTTTTGAAGGCATATTTAGTTCTTAAAAAGGTGTTTTACAAAGTGGGGACGTCCCCACAATGTCGTTTTTTCAGGAGTTACTATCTTTGTGGGGACATTTTCTCAAATTTTGTCCACACATCGATAGTAATACCTACACACACACACACACACACACACACACACACACACACACACACACACACAAAATAATAATTTAATTATTAACTTAAAAACAGTCTAATACAGAATTTGATACAACAGAAATGTAAAAAAAGTGTTACAAAAATGTTTTAATTGTAAAATTAAAACTACGATAAAAGCTAGTTTGTAGAAACAGGACAACTCACAGAGTGTATCTAAAGTAACTACTAGAGGTAATACACAGTCCTTAGAGATTACCAGACATTGTAGCAGTCTAATGGTACCTGGGTAGAAGCTTTGTATACACTGGTCTCTTATCAGGGTTGCACACTAGAGATTTTTTTTTTAAAATGTTTATATAGAGTGCCCAATTATTTTACCTGCTGATTTTCTCCCCGATTTAGAAGGTACAATAATTTGTTCCCCTCACCGCAGCGATTCTCCACACAGCTGAGGAGAACTGAAGGTTCAGTGAGCGTCCTCCGATCCCACGACCGAGCCAGCTTCCTCTTTTACACACAGGAACTCGAGAGCGGATGTCAGCGAACTACCGGCCTACGAATGCATATTCAGACAGTTACCCTTCGCTTCTACTCCAGTCTCCACAGTTCTTTATACAGAGGTTGCATAAAGCCACATTGAAGGTGTCACTCCTGTGTTACAGTTCAATTGTGTGTAAAAAAACAGAAGTTCCTGTTAATTCACAAACATACATTTGACCCGTCAATGCAATCATTTTGAGTTGATGTCCTGGGTTATGTTGCTATTGTCTTATGTCTTCTCTAAATCTGCCTTTATCTGGCTTTGAGCTACTTGTCTGGAGAACCCTGCATGCAGATAGATAACCCTTTCACTGATTCCATTCCAATCCTGTGAAAATCCACTTTCAACTCATAGATAACTCTTTCACTGATTCCATTCCAATCCTGTGAAAATCCGCTTTCAACTCTTAGATAACCCTTTCACTGATTCCATTCCAATCCTGTGAAAATCAATTTTCAACTCTTAGATAACCCTTTCACTGATTCCATTCCAATCTGTGAAAATCCTCTTTCAACTCTTCCAGCCCCACCTCCTTTAAGTGTATGTAGACAGAGAGTAGGTGGGGCTGGCACAGTTGTGAGGTCACATGATTTTAATGGAATGAGGAATTTCTAGCTGAAGCTCAAACCACGTTTGAAGCCAAGTAAAGGCAGATTTAAAGAATAATGATAATAATTCCTAACCCAGGACTATTCAGAATGACTGCAGTAGGAATAATCTTGCTTCTGCTGTCCGCACACTAATTTCTGCCTCTGCTAGCAATGTGCAAGGCTGATGAGTATTATATGAGGTGCAGTTAATGGACAGAGGGTTTGTGTCTCCGCTAGCAGTGGCTGAGGCTGATGAGTATTATGTGAAGTGCAGTTAATGGACAGAGAAGCTTCTAGGGCCTCAGGTTGAGGTGTACTGCTGTTTTAATAAACATGTATTGGTTTGCCCTCTCATGTGAGTTCAAATGGATGTATAGATCATTGATGCTGAAAACACATGCTCAGGTTTTGACTGTGCTTTGCTGCACTTTGCTGTGCTTTTATTATGGTGAACTCTGCTAGCAAATGACTCAACCTTGATGTCTCCTGAAGCTGAACTTGTCCCACAAGTTAACTTTCAGCCAATAGGTGCAAAGTCCTTTAGCCTCTCTCACACGATTTCATTGTGGCCAGTTTACCAATGTCTTCTTTAACAGCTTTTCGAGTATACCATCTACTGTCAAAATCATTGTTAGCTAAAAATTATAAAGTAGCGCACAGTTCCACACAACTTGCAGTTTTAAAACTTGCAGTTTTGTGTTTCTAAAGCAACATGGCAGCTGTAGTGGTCATTGACTTCATCCAGGCTGTGGTGTGCCTGAATTACTGAACAGTGTACCTGACATGCCGGTAAAGAGCAACAAAACTGACATGCCGATAAACAACAACAAGAAATGCCACTCGACATGTGGAAGAACAGAGCTTATCTTTGGAGGCCTAGGAAAAATGCAATTCACAGTCTTCCTTAAATAGCAAAATGGATATTTAATTGTGTATATGGAGAATGCTGATGTTGGCATGTTAAAATCCAGACTTGAGTCTCAGAATGCAAGGCTAGAGCTAAGTCACAGCCTGCTGGTAAATGAGCTGTTTCAGTTCCATCAAATACATGTTTTCCCGGAGCTTTGCTGAATGAACAGCTTACTGATCCTCCCAGGCTATCACAAGCTCCTATGATACTTGAGGTGATTGCATGGCTGCAGTTGCTAGGGTTGCTATACTGAAGCAGGTTTACAGCAGTGTGGTTGCTGGTTAGGTGCTTGATGTCAAAGGGGAGGTGTAAGCTCTCTCCCACATACATCAAGCCTCTTTCCCTTCCTGTTTTTCACAAGTGTCAGAGATTAAACATACAATTGTATTTTTAAATTGGGCACAAGGAAGAAAGGAATGGTCTCATGATGTTATTTAAATCTTTATTATGTTTATTTAAAACCCGAAACATCTCTGCACACCTACTTCAACTCCTGTTGAAAGAAATGTCGGTAACACTTTACATTAAGGGTCTCTAATTACTGTGTATTTACATAGCAGTTACTTAGTAAATACATGTATGCTTATCCATAATTACAATGTTATTATGGATAGTTGCAATGCACTTAACATATAAATCTTTTTGCATGATATATGTAAGCACACAATTGTATCAGAAAAGGGTTAGGGTTAGTTTTAGAGTTAGGGTTAGCAGGGTTAGGTTTAGAATAAGGTTCAGAATTAGCTTTACAGTTAGGTTTAGGGTTATGATTAGGGTTATAGCATGCAAAAAATACACATTAAGTACATTGTAGCTGTGTATAATAACATTGTAATTATATGTAAGTACACATGTATTAAACATGTAAATACACAGTATTTAGAGACACCTAATGGAACGGGTTACTGAGCATGGATATTCAAATGTCCCTCTTATAAAATGTATTTGAAATGTGCAGCCACTGTTTTGAATTTCTACTCCTATAAGTAGATACACAGTGCATTGCAAAGTCTGCTTGTTTTCATGGAAACGCTCTGCTGATGATATTTGCAGTACAAACATCCAGAGGAGGAAAAGCTGTGTGTGTCATTCAAATTTATGAACAGTTTGTCAAACAACTGGCAACTGGCAGCACAATCTGAGATAGCCCAGTGACTTGCAAATAAGTATACGTGATGCTGAGTTTAGATTCACAAGAGAAGCTCCTTTTTGTAATGCTTATCGCGCCACATTCTGATTTCTGATTTACTCTGTTCAGTAGGTTGGCATTCAGCAGACTGTTGCAGGCTGTGTAAAAAAATGATCTCCATTGATGCTGGTGAGATACGACTTTGTCACTCTCGCTGGCGTGAGAATTTCCCAGCTTTAAAGCATAGCTCCTTAGCATAGCAAAGAGATTTTACAATGGGTTGTAATGGGTGGGCTTACCCAGATTATAGACAACCTTATTCCAATACGTTGTTTTTTTTTGTCACAGAAATCCACGCTTACATAAGTCTCTGTCTGGATCAACAAAAAAGGGAAATGAAAACTTCAGCCTCCAAGATTTAAACTGCTATCTCATCAGTAGTTACAATTACATCAACTTCTGAAGAAGAAATATTGTTGTGTCGTCAGAGAGAAATTTGTAGAGATTACACATTTAAGTACAATGTACCATATGTCCATAGGTATTACTAGTGCAACCTCTTTACACTTAGTTTTTGTATTGTTCAATTATTTTTTGTTTGTTTGTTACTGGTATATATTTGTTTAATGGGCTACCAAGCACAGTGTAGTGTTTAAAACAAACCCCTTACTTACCGTTGCTATTGTATGTTCTCTTTTATAAAATGGATTGTCATAATGCTGCATGCTGACTGGCCAATCAGTGGTTCTAAGCATTGATATAATCCTCGGTATAGTAACTGTTGGAAAATCTCTAGACCCGTGGCACTATTGTATCACTGCACCTATTGAAATAACGGTACTAAAAATAAAAATAAAAATAAAACACCTGTGAAAATACCTGGCAGTCATGGAATATTCCACTGAAGGCATCACTTTTGATCTGTTTGCACCAATGACAATCAATAAATAGGTAGAAATAGAAAAGAAAAGGTTAAACTGTCATGCTGAGATACAGAACTCTAACATTGATGTGCTAGAAAAAACTAGAAATGAAATGAATACCACCAAACAAACCAGTTGGGCTGTTAAATGCTTTAATGACTGGCCGTCTGAAAAAAATTACATATTGAATTCACAAAACTAACAAAAGAAGAGCTAAATAATATCCTTAGAGATTTTTATGGCACAGTCCTAAACTGTAAAGGCGAGCGATACGGAATCAGCAGCTATGTTGGGCTCTGTGCTGGATTGAACAGATATTTAAATGACACCAATCTTCAGCAACGTATCTATTTCTCTTGTATTTATTTATATTTACGTTAGTGAATCAGCTTTATAAAAGCATTAAGGTATTTGAGGGCGTGGGTTACCGTGGATATTGTCACTGCTTGGTGCGTTGTTAGGTATGAAGCGTAACCCGCGCCCTCTTGTACCTTAATGCTTTAGTGCGTGTTACTGAATGGGATTTGATTTGGTTTTTGACACTGTCATGGACCTGTGTGTACACTAGCACTAGCAAAGGTGTGTAATAAACCAGGTTCTGACTCAACCAAGAGCAGCTCCAAGATATATACTTGTTTCACTTTTCAGATATAATAGATATCCCACAGCGATAAAAAGTTACATTTGCATTTCCATGTGCCAAGTTGAAAAGTTCAGAGAATGGCAGACACAAAGAAATGTTTCCTTTATTATCACATACATTTTGTTGCAAAGTGACTTTTACATCCATTGTGCTGTAAAGAAAATGTAATGGCACATATGTTTGACATTTAAGAAAACATCGATCATATTGAGTTGTTTGAGATGTAATAAATATTGTTGTTCTTTACTTCATATTCCTTTTCATTTCGTTCATTCCCGACACCCTCAAAGCTGAGCTTGCCTGCTGGAGGGCCTTGTTTCTTGAGATTCCGCTCTTTTGACCCATGACCCATGACCCTTGCTGGCATGCTTGCTCCTCCCGTTGCCAAGGCGACGGTGTTTGAACATCTGTCATGGCTTTTCCGTCTTAGATTTGGGAGGCCCAGCGCTGGGTTAAATCAAGGTTCTCTGTTCAAATGACACTCCCTCCTAATCTGATTGTTGACGAGGCATAATCGAAATCTGTTGAAACATACAAAAACACATCTATCTGTTTCAAAAGATGTTACAATCAGCATTAGCCAAGGCTACTAACTGTAGTGCCCTGGTATCTCAAACTGTAAGCTGAGAAATAGCTTTGGTTTCAAATGAAATTGCAACAGTTTCTGTTTTTTTTTTTTTACAGAAGAAAAAAATGAAATAGCAAAATGTTTTTAAAAGCAGTTCCTTGCAGTTAATTAATGTATGTTTCATAACTCCTGCATCACAATTTATTCAGATATATCCATGCCAGATTGTTCTGTTTTAAGGATAGGGGTGATTAAAGTGTTTCTCATAGATGTAGGTATCTGTTAATTAATATTTATAAATAATAATAATAATAATAATAATAATAATAATAATAATAATAATAATAATAATAATAACAGTGTCCCGTAGGATCCTGATCCCTGGTAGTCTGAATTGAGCATATAACTTAAAGCACACTATCATACTGTAATGATATGCATGTTGAAAGCAGCTGCACACACACAATTCCCATGATGGCAAATTTAAAAATGACTACAAACACCTGTAACACTTTACATGACATGACTCTAATTACTGTGTACTTACACATAATTACAATGTTACTGTGCATAGTTACAATGTATTTAAGGTGTAAATGTTTTTGCATTATATATATCTCATGCATCTTAGTACGCAATTGTATCAGAAGAGGGTTCGGGTTCGGGTTCGGGTTGTATCATGCACATGTATTTACTAAGTGACTGTAGAGACCCTCAATGTAAAGTGCTAGGGTTGGGGTTGGGGTTGGGGTTGAGGTTAGGGTTTGGGTTTGGGTTGTATCATGCATTTGGCTAAGAGCACATCTAAGTTACAAAAAACATTTAAACCCATCTCTCAGTTATATTAAATATAAGTTGGAAGAGACAGGCCAAGATCCCTGCAAAATAAATTCAGAGAGCTAGGAAGGAAATTAAAAGGCAAGACCAAAACTGTGGTATTTTCTGGGATACTGCCGGCGCTCTGCAAAGGACCATATGGACAGCTGGAAATACAAAATCAAAATGCATGGCTGAAATCGTGGTGCACCCAGGAAGGCTTCACCTTTCTTGAACATTGGAGCACATTCTACAACAAGGACTATCTATACAGGTGGGACGGACTGCACTTAAACAGAAAGGGAATCAATCTACTCGGAGAAAGGATCCTTCAGGAGGTCCAGAAGCATTTAAACTAGAAAGGAAGTGGGAGAAAACAAAAAAACAGAAGGGAGACCACATCAAAACAAGGACAACAACTCAGGTAAGACAGCTATTAAATGTATCTATCTTAATGCTAGAAGTCTCAGAAACAAAATGTTTGAACTTGAAGCTACTGCACTAACAAGTAACTACGATGTGATAGGTGTTACAGAAACTTGGTTGTCTGAGAGTGATGGAAACGAATATAATATTAGTGGGTACACACTATATAGGAAAGACAGGCAGGACAGAAGAGGTGGAGGGGTAGCGCTATACATAAGGAATAGTCTTGAATCCCAGGTGTTAAATCAGGATAAAGAAAACAATGCAGAATCAATATGGGTCAGAATAATGGACACAAATTCAAAGGGCATAATAATAGGAGCATGCTATAGACTGCCAAACTCAGACGCTGAGCAAAATAATCTGTTGTACAATGACATTCGAAATGCGTGTAGAAAAGGAGAAGCCATACTAATGGGGGATTTCAACTTCCCCGTATAAAATGGGAGAACCGGTGGGGGCACGACGGACGAAATTGAAATGGTAGAAATGACAAATGACTGCTTCCTAACGCAATTTGTCAAGGCACCGACCAGGGGAGGAATACCTTGATTTAATCTTTTCAAATAATGAAGACAGAATAACTAAAACAGAGGTCAGAGAGCCATTGGCAAACTCAGACCACAACATGGTCTCATTTGAAATATTTTTAAAACCCCAAAAGTAATGACTAAAGCTAAGGTTTACAATTTTAGAAAAGCAAACTATGAAGGTATGAAACAGAGACTAACAGAAGTAGATTGGAGTAAAATAGAGAAAACATCCACAGAAAAAGGATGGCTGTTTTTAAAAATTTAGTACTAGAGGCACAAAACGATTATATCCCAAAAGTAGACAAATCTAAATCTAAAACAAAATGGCCAAAATGGTTTAATAGATCAATTAAAAAAATATTCAGCGAAAAAGGCACTTTACAGAGCGTTTAAAAGGGACCAAAACAAAGTACACAGAAAGAGTACTTGGAACTGCAAGCATAAGTCAAAAGGAAGTTAGAAAGGCCAAGAGAGAGATAGAAATCAATATTGCTAAGGGGCTAAAACCAATTTCAAAATATTTTTCCAATATTATAACAGCAAGAGAACATTCAAAGAGGAGGTCAAATGTCTAAGAGACACAAATGGCAAAATCATAGATGAAGAAAAAAAATAGCAAATATATTAAATGATTACTTTTCACAGGTTTTACAAAGGAGGACACGGACAACATGCCCCACATGTCGACCTGTTCCTATCCAGTTTTAAATAACTTTAGCATAACAGAGGCAGAAGTGTTAAAGGGACTAGGAGCTCTTAAAATAAACAAATCCCTGGGCGGATGAGATCCTCCCAATAGTACTCAAAGAAATGAAAGAAGTTATTTACAAACCGCTAACCAAGATCATGCAACAGTCTCTTGACACAGGGGTTGTACCGACAGACTGGAAAATAGCAAAGCGTAATACCGATCCACAAAAAGGGAGACAAAACCGAACCAGGTAACTACAGACCAATAAGCCTGACTTCTATTATATGCAAACTTATGGAAACTATAATAAGATCCAAAATGGAAAATTACCTATATGGTAACAATATCCTGGGAGACAGCCAGCATGGTTTTAGGAAAGGGAGATCGTGTCTAACTAACCTACTTGACTTTTTGAGGATGCAACATTGAAAATGGATAACTGCAAAGCATACGACATGGTTTATTTAGATTTCCAGAAAGCTTTTGACAAAGTCCTGCATAAAGATTAATTCTCAAACTGAACGCAGTAGGGATTCAAGGAAATGCATGCACATGGATTAGGGAGTGGTTAACAGGTAGAAAACAGAAAGTACTGATTAGAGGAGAAACCTCAAAATGGAGTGAGGTAACCAGTGGTGTACCACAGGGATCAGTATTAGGTCCTCTGCTATTCCTAATCTACATTAATGATTTAGATTCTGGTATAGTAAGCAAACTTGTTAAATTTACAGACGACACAAAAATAGGAGGAGTGGCAAACACTGTTGCAGCAGCAAAGGTCATTCAAAATGATCTCGTGACATTCAGAATTGGGCAGACACATGGCAAATGAAATTTAATAGAGAAAAGTGTAAAGTATTGCATGCGGGCAATACAAATGTGCATTATAAATATCACATGGGAGATAGTGAAATTGAAGAAGGAACTATGAAAAAGACCTAGGAGTTTATGTTGACTCAGAAATGTCTTCATCTAGACAATGTGGGAAGCTATAAAAAAGGCTAACAAGATGCTTGGATATATTGTGAGAAGTGCTGAATTTAAATCAAGGGAAGTAATGTTAAAACTCTACAATGCATTAGTAAGACCTCACCTAGAATATTGTGTTCAGTTCTGGTCACCTCGTTACAAAAGGATATTGCTGCTCTAGAAAGAGTGCAAAGAAGAGCAACCAGAATTATCCCGGGTTTAAAAGGCATGTCGTATGCAGACAGGCTAAAAGAATTGAATCTATTCAGTCTTGAACAAAGAAGACTACGCAGTGATCTGATTCAAACATTCAAAATCCTAAAAGGTATAGACAATGTCATCCCAGGGGACTTCTTTGACCTGAAAAAAGAAACAAGGACCAGGGGTCACAAATGGAGATTAGATAAAGGGGCATTCAGAACAGAAAATAGGAGGCACTTTTTTACACAAAGAATTGTGAGGGTCTGGAACCAACTCCCCAGTAATGTTGTTGAAGCTGATACCCTGGGATCCTTCAAGAAGCTGCTTGATGAGATTTTGGGATCAATAAGCTACTAACAACCAAACGAGCAAGATGGGCCGAATGGCCTCCTCTAGTTTGTAAACTTTCTTATGTTCTTATGTTCTTCTTATGTTCTTATTACAAACATAAAACAAAAGCTAGATTTTTTAAATGTTATAATGTTATATCCAACAGGCAATTACAGGAAGTCTATGCACATTATTTCAGTCTGCATGATTACAGGCATGTACAGGAAGTCTATGCACTTTATTTCAGTCTGCATGATTACAGGCATGTACAGGAAGTCTATGCACATTATTTCAGTCTGCATGATTACAGGCATGTACAGGAAGTCTATGCACTTTATTTCAGTCTGCAAGATTACAGGAAGATCTATAGATGTGTTTGCTTTAATCGTTTAATTAATGGTTGTATTTAGATCTGCCTCCTGTTTAGTTCAATATAATAGACCCCACCATGTGTATTTACTCGTGTCGTGTGTTTATGTTTATGTACTGTGGTCTGAATTCAAGAGCAGCTCTTCAGCTCTAGTTACCAGATCCTTCACCATTGACACACATAACAACACAGGCTAGATCAGCAAAGCACCTGTTTTCTTGTGAGAACCATCTAGCGAGCATCTACGATGTGTCAAGGGTCCTGTTTTTCAAAGAAGCTTTGCCAATCTAGCAAAAAAATAAAAGTAATTCAAAGCTTTCTGTATAAACTAAGGCTTTTGATGCTTACAGCATCACCGTTTTAGAGCTGTGTTATTTGGTTTCAATATAAGTTGTGTCATCAGTTAATTGAGATATAATTGCATTTTTAATCCTTCTGTGTTCGATGTCTCCTGTTTTAGCAATTATACTGAGCATTCCAGGTTGCTGAACAAAATTCTCATTACACAGATAAAATCGGTACTAAAGTCAAATTAATTAAGGGAGCTGTAAATAACTGAATTCAATGTACTTGTTTTATCAGGAGAATTAAGAACCCATTCAGATACACATCTTATTTACAAGAGGGCTCCAGGTGAACAGCAGCAGTTCATTGTGGTTGCAAAGTACAGTCCAGGCTTTAAGATGATCAGAACTTATTTATTATATACTTATAGCCTGCTCAGGATCTTTAATCCAATCAGGGCGCACGTTTCCTCTTCTGTATTCCACGACACATCACACAGAAACCCTATTCATGACATCAGCTGTGCCACTTTCAGTTTTTACCGTGCTGTATTCTCCATATCAGCATGACTTACATCACCTGATTTAAACAATCATACCTGAGGCACCTTTCAGAATTCCTGTTAAGTGCAAACTCCAATCAGAGCGGTGACATCACAATGCAAAGTCCATTCAGAGCAGTGACGTCACAATGCAAAGTCCATTCAGAGCAGTGACGTCACAATGCAAAGTCCATTCAGAGCGGTGATGTCACAATGCAAAGTCCATTCAGAGTGGTGACGTCACAATGCAAAGTCCATTCAGAGCGGTGATGTCACAATGCAAAGTCCATTCAGAGTGATGACGTCACAATGCAAAGTCCATTCAGAGAGGTGATGTCACAATGCAAAGTCCATTCAGAGTGGTGACGTCACAATGGCTGTGTACCTCAGCCACTTCACGGTATTCTCTGCAGCAACCTTTTTCCTCTTTTGGAAAATAAATAAAGGTTGGTAGTGATTAGAAAACACATGCAGCTGGATTTGTAACTTGTATATTAATAATAAAGCAATACTGTATATTATATAACAGATGGATAGGACTGCAAGAGTCACTGAGCAAGACTGAGATATGTGGAATTTCTGATATGGTCAGTATAAAAAGGACAAAAAAGGATTGCACCCTTCTCACAAGGGCTACACTTTGCTATGGATGACACTTTACATTAAGTGTCTCTAATTACTGTGCATTTACATATTATATTAAGAATAGGAGTTCATTGTATGCATGTGACAGACGTCAGGCAGAAGCGGGAAGGAAAACTGACACCAGGGAAGTACTGCAGGTAAAGGCTGTGCCGTTTTTATTCAGCACAACAAACCATAAATAAAATATTTAAACAAAAACCACACTTTGCTCACCGAGCGAAATAAAAGGTTTGAACATAAACAAATCACGAACACAGAAATACACGCGGAATAGGTCAGGCTGGGCAGATTGCCTTCACTGTTCCTATCCGTTACCGTTTACTGTTTCTCTCTCAGTTCTCTCAGTTCTCTCAGTTCTCTCAGTCTCTCTCCACTCTCTCTCCACTCTCCACTCTCCACTCTCCACTCTCCACTCTCCACTCTCCACTCTCCACTCTCCACTCTCCACTCTCCACTCTCCACTCTCCACTCTCCACTCTTACGACACCCACCCCGAGCTGGAGAGCTGCAAGCTTTTTATAACAGGTGACCATCTCCCGATTAGCAACAAATTAAATCACCTAATTAATTCGGGAGATGGCCACCTTCGGCACGAGTTCACTAATTGTGTTGTGGATGGGGCTACCCATCCACGCTACTAAATAATAACAAAACAAACAAACGGCTACGCCGTCCTAATGCAAAATAACATACGGCGCTTCGCCGACATAAAAAATAAACAAACAAATAACAAATACAAAATACACTGCACAGGGCGGAGGGGGAGACCCTGATCTAAAAGAAAACAAACAAAACAATGTACAGGGCACCTCGCCCTGTTACAATGCATCATATGTATGTTTCTAAAATTACCTTTTTCATCGATTCATTTAATTTGCTTAAGTGAAAAGGCTCAAATCAAAGTTTTTTTTTTCCTTAGCATAACATAGGTTGTTAAGTTACATCTCAACAAAAAGACTGATTTTTTTTTTCCAAATGTTCTTTGAGGTGCAAAAGCATGCTGGGGGGTGAACCCCACAACTCCATTCTAAAACCCCACTCCACCAGTTTGGAGCATGTAGATAGTTCTGGTCTAGCTTATTATAAGAAGGATTAGAACATTTGATCTTTCTAAAAATGTAAGTGTGCTTTTTCATGGACCACTAACACCATAATATAACATAATATAACAAAACCAAAAATAATAATAATAATAATAATAATAATAATAATAATAATAATAATAATAATAATAATAATAAATCTTAACAACGGGCATGTTACATTGCTGGTACTGTAACTTGACACTAGGTGATTCATAGATTTCTTTTGTACAAGTATCTATAGTTTTTATGTTGTATTAATATTTTGTTTGTTGTTGACTTTCACTGTGTGAAGTTTTGTTTGACTGGAGTTAGGAATAGTAAATAAAAACGTAGTGAGAGTCAATGCAAAGTCCTCAAAAACACTATAAACAAATGTGTGTGTGTGCGTGTGTGTGTGTGTTTATTTGGCAGACACCTTTATCCAATGTGACTTCCAAGTGTTACTGGGCAGTACTGGGTTACAATGCAAGGTCAATATTTAAATACAGTACAGTTTACAGTAAGTGCAAATTATACTACTAAAGTACAATATGAAATAAGATGCAACAAGTTAAGATTCCAACATGTTTATATGTACAATGACATAGTAGTAGTGCAACAGTGCAGGATATGCCTCAGCTGAGGATCCAGTAACGTGGCGATGAGGGCAGGCGAATGCAGAACATAGTAGGAGGGGTAGATTAAGAAATGTGAAATGGTGCTGTTGCTGTTGTTGGTTAACTAGCTGTTTCTTTGCGGTAATGAAAAGGTTCATTTGTTTGGAAAGCATTCTGAGAAGCCTGCTAGTTAAAGGCACTAAATAAGATGAATCAATACAGTATTATTATTATTATTATTATTATTATTATTATTATTATTATTATTATAATAGACTCTTAGGTGCATCCTAAAAAGAAAATGTTTTTAAGCATGTTACCAGAGCTTCCCTGGTCCCATGTGCATTTCTCCTATCATTGGAGCTACCAGCAATAGTCGTGCTTGTCTCACTTAGCAGGCTGGGATGATGAAGTGAACGATAAAGATAATCTAGGAGCAAAACAGGAGTTTAGCCACATTGCCTGCAATAATGCAGTTGTAATATGATTAGATAAAATTCAGCTGGCAGAGTGAATAAGAAAGTTGTTTTTTTCTCCCCTGCTATGAACAAACAAATCGCCAAATCTTTTTTTCCCTTAATCCTGTTTAGATGGGATTACATACATTCAGCGCAGCAGCTGAACTGCATGACTGCAGAGATGAATCGCTGTATCAACATTGCCAGGGCCTTGATGGAAGTGAGGGCAGTTTCACTGTAATTGCACTGGACCAATTAGAAGAGAATTCTGAGGAGGGTTCTAATAATGATGCTGTCTGCTTCAATACAGCATTCATCCACCTAACTTCTTAAAAGGTCTCCCTCCTACCTTTCCTCTCCAAAACCCTCGAGCGGACTGTACACCGCCAGCTCTCTGCTTTCCTGTCCAACCACTCTCTGCTCGACCTGCTCCAATCTGGCTTCCGCGCTGCTCACTCCACTGAAACTGCCCTCCTGTCTGTCACCAACTCACTAAACTCTGCCGGAGCTGCCTCTCTCTCCTCTGTCCTAATTCTCCTCGACCTCTCTGCTGCCTTTGACACTGTCGATCACTCTATTCTACTATCCTCTCTCGCTGACCTGGGAATCTCTGGCACTGCTCTGGCCTGGTTCTCCTCCTACCTCTCCAACCGCACTTACCAGGTAACCTGGCGTGGAGCAACCTCCACATCTCGCCCTCTCTCAACAGGAGTCCCCCAAGGGTCAGTCTTGGGTCCTCTCCTGTTCTCTCTCTACACCCGCTCCCTGGGCCTCCTCATCGCATCCTATGGTTTCTCATACCATTTCTATGCTGATGATGCTCAGATTTTCCTCTCCTTCCCCACCTCTGACTCCACCATCCCCTCCTGTATCTCTACCTGTCTGTCTGTCTGCTATTTCCTCCTGGATGCACTTGCATCACCTCAAACTCAACCTCTCTAAATCTGACCTCCTTTTCTTTCCCTCCTCCTCCTCCCCCTCCTCTGATCTCTCTATCTCTGTTCCTCTGGAATCTACCACACTCTCTCCCTCTTCCTCCGCTAAGAACCTTCGAGTCACCCTGGACCCCTGCCTCTCTTATTCCCAGCACATCTCCACTCTGGCACACACGTGCCGATTCTTCCTGAGCAACATCCGCAGAATCCGACCCTTCCTCACCAACTACGTCACTCAGCTCCTGGTCCAGGCCTTGGTACTCTCCCGTCTAGACTACTGCAACTCCCTCCTGTCTGGCCTCCCTGTGTCCTCCACCCGTCCGCTCCAGCTCACACAGAACTCCGCTGCTCGCCTGGTGTTCTCTCTGCCTCGCTTCTCCCATGCAACTCCACTATTCCGCTCACTCCACTGGCTCCCGATCACCGCTCGCATCCAGTTCAAGACTCTTGTACTAGCCTACAGATGCCTTGACCAGACTGCACCCAGCTACCTCCAGACCCTCATCTCTCCCTACACCCCCACTCGATCTCTCCACTCCGCCTGCACTAGAAGACTGGCTCTACCTCCTCTACGCTCCCCTGCCTCCAGAGCCCGCTCCTTCTCCACCCTCGCCCCGCAGTGGTGGAATGACCTTCCTACAGATGTCAGGACTGCCCAGTCCCTGACCACCTTCCGGCGCCTCATCAAGACTCACCTCTTCAGAAAGCACCTGTAGAACTCCTCTGTTTTTCCCCTGGGACACATATCACCCTTCCTTAAATGCGCTTTACTTGCTCTTATCTGCCCCCTATTTTACTGCATTTAATCCTGTACTTCAGAGTACTGTAATCTGCCAAGTGTTTAATCTGTAGTATTTTGTATTTAATTATATCCTGATGTAACTATCACTGACACTTTTATCTGCTGTATTATTGAATTGTATTTTGTCACACTTGTACTTGCTTGAACCAAAGTCATTGTATTCATCATTGTATTTATCTTGCTCTTAATTGTATTATTACTTGCACTGTGATTCTTGCAGCCATGCATAACATACAAAATTTACATTGCGAAAGCCAAGGCGAAGGACACTGACTGCAGGTTAACCTAGTACAAAATACACATTGTGAAAATGAGCCAAGACGAGGGACACTGACCGGCAGTTAAACCTAGCAAAGAAGGGGATAGATAGAAGTATCCTGGTAGCACTGTATATGTTTTAAAGATCATACTAATAAAACACATCAAAAGATCACCCCATCCATTAAAAAACTGTCACAGGCAACCCTAGTTGAATAAGTTATAAAATGAATACATTTTTGATTAAAAACAAGCACCCAGATCATATAATGGAAAGGGTTACTTTTGAAGTCTATGTAAGAATGTACCAAACAGGAAAATCAAGTGCTGGTACAGTAGTTTAAAAAAAAAAAAAAAAACTAAGGGAAAAAAATTGCATAACGAACCACCAAATAAATCAGCATTCAACAAACTGGTTAATGCATTCAGTAACGGGCAGTCTTTTATTTGTATTATTTTTGTAGATGAGCCTGGGCCTTTTCCCGCCCAGCCACAGCCCTGTTACAATTCTGAATTGGAAAGACAGCCATTTGGTCTCACTACAGAATGCTTAGCTATAAAATGAACCAACTCATAGTATCCTAGTGGACGAGAGCAATAACAGTTAACTGCAAGCTCTCATTGGCCCTGGTGGACCAACAAGGCACTAGATATACTATACTAATTAGATATATGTGTAAGAGAAGCAGCCAGCAGTCTAAGCCCTAATCCATCTCCTGAGCTCCTCTGCCTTCGAGACAAATAGAGAGAGGGAGATGAAAAATGTCCACTATAAATCCACAGCTACAAAAAAATGAAGGCAGCATTTAGCGACCTACTTTAATGCAGTCAGAAACAAATTGCCTCGTGTGAATTTTGCTGGTAAGTTTGCTAAAATAAGGCCACACAGTCATCATGCATTCTCCTTTGCTGATGACCACAAGGTCAACTCTGCATCTTTCTGGGGAATTGCTAAGTGTTTCACTCTATAGATATTGTACACTAAGTCGGAAAGCCCAGGTGTCCAAGGCCAGGAGACAAGATAAACCTAGAGAATTTGTTTTGCATTATTTCTATAAAGCAAAGCAGTGGTTCTGGGGGGAACTCACTTTAACCTTGGATAAAACCACGTAAACATCAAGTATATTTGAGGTGCTTCCAATACCAGATCAAATCGTCAATCAAATAGCTAGATCAATAAACAATATGTTCAATGATCGACAAGGTAAGGATTTATATCTTACCTCAATCCATTACGTCCCCGCTGTGCACCAGAGTTTGCCACCTCCTCCCCAGCCTCCACCTGCTTTTTGGCTTCGTCTAACAGGGAGGGCAGCTATCCTGCCGCCCTGCCCATGGCTTCCCTACAATCAGCCTCTCCACTTATCTGCAAGCTAATTTATGGTCAGGGGTACATTGAAAGGAAAGGCCAAAGAATGTACTGTAAAATATGTATAATATACTTGTGTTGTCTAGTCTAAGCTTAAATAAATAATATATCTCATGAGTTTCCTGACTGAACTGATTTATCATGGCCTATCTGGTGTCTTTAATTTTTTTAAAGGTTGCATACTGTTTTTTAAGCAGCCAGTGGGGTCTATTTTAATGATCCAAACATCAGCAGATCTTAATACCACAGCCCTAAAATGTATGAACCCTTTTTTTTGAGATCTCGTTCCTCTCTTGTTTTTTTAATGTTTACTGTTGTTGATAAGGAGCTCACTAAATCCCCCTGTGTGAAAACCAGAAGGATTAATAATGAGTTAAAAGGTGTCCGTGTTTAGATCAGGGCTGTTCAATCATGGTTCTTGAGGGCCATACCACTCCAGCTTTAACAGGTAAACTGAGATAATTGGCTACTTCAGAGTGGATTGAGGTTTAATTGGTTCAATTAAGCCATTTAGAACAGGGTTCGGAACAAAGAGCAGCAGTGGAAGGGCCAATGTTGCCCCCCCCGTTTTAGATCACCATTGAAACAGATCCCTCTGTCAGTGGAGATAAGCTCATTCTTATTTCACTGTATATTAAAATGTGTTGGAACTTGGGTATGGAGAAAACATAGCTGACAAAAACATAAGCCAAAAAAAATGTTTTCAGCAGCATTAACCCATTAACTTCATTGGTCTAATTATTTGTTCAATTGGATTATTTAATATGTTTTCAAGATCTTTTTCAGTTGATGATTTAAAAAATGCATTTGATTCAAGGTACACCACCTTAAGACATCAGAAAACAAGCATGGTAACATGGTACATTAAATTTCTCTAATTACGTGTATGTACATAGTAGTTACTTACACATAATTACAATTTTATTATGCATCGTTACAATGTACTTAATGTGTACATTTTGTTTTGCATGATATAACCCTAATCCTAATCCTAACCCAAACTCTTAAACTAAACCCAACCTCCAACCCTAACTCTAAACCAAACCCTAGCCTTTTTCTGATACAACTGTGTACTTACATATATCATACTTACATTACACATTAAGTACATTGTAGCTATGCATAATACCATTGTAATTATGTGTAAGTACACATGTATTTATAAGTAACTACCATGTACATACACAGTAATCAGACACTTATTATGTAGTGTGTTACTAGAATTATATAACATTACACACAAATTATTATTTTTTTTTTTCATCTGTGGCTCATGCAGTTAAGTAAAACATACTGCTGCTGATGGAAATCCAATCAAACCCAATTGCAACAGTAAGTGCATGAAGAACAAACTTGCTTTGGACATTTTTAATTGAACGGAAATATGCAGCCTGGTTTACTACTCCCAGTGATGAACTGGAAGAAGGGTTTAATCAGCTGATATTACTGCGCTAAGAATGCACCTCATCCTGGCACAACCAGCACACACTATCTGGGGAAGGCGCTCAATAAATATAATTGATTCTGTCACTTTATTAATCATTAAATATTGATAATGCTGTAAACTAATAAACTCAAAGTATCCGTGCCCTTCTCTTTTCATTTCCTTTGCTTTTCTGATGTCTTAGTTCAATAGAAATTAAAATAAATAAGCACAGATGGAGGATCACACAACTTTGTTAATTTGGATCTTAAAGGATCCCCATGATTCAGTAACAGCACGACAGTGTAACACATTTCATACCCTCACTATTGTCTTCACAAAATTATTTAATTAATGACACTTTCAAAAACATATTACACCATTAAAGTCATAATTTATCAGTTTTGGAAACAATAACATATGGTACAATATATACTAAACAGATTTGACATAGTTTGTATTTGGAGAGACTTGACTTCACTCAGATGCCTCCTTCCAGGTAAAGGCTAGGAATCTGAGAGCACAAACTCACAAGCGCACTATTAGCAATTCCATTAACAAGTAAGGGTTACATTCCATTGTGTGATACACTGTCATTGTGGATTCTGTTTGATAGAGGTGTAGCGGGCAGTGCTGTGTGATACACTGTCATTGTGGATTCTGTTTGATAGAGGTGTAGCGGGCAGTGTTATGTGATACACTGCCGTTACAGATTCTGTCCTGCCCCATTGGTAAAGTGCAATAAGGTTAAAAGCTCTAAAGCCATGACTGAAGACGAGCCTGGCTCTTTTGCATTGTGGTTAAGGTGCTCACTGGCGGTGCGTGGGGTCACCAGTTCACACCCAGCCTCCACCCTGTTACAATTGAAGCAATGCTTGTTTTCAATTTTCTGACAATTTGCTTTAAGTTTAACAGGGATGGAAATAAGACTTCTATTGTATAGCAGTTTCACCCATTCCAGGTTTTGGTACGAGCTTGATTAGCCACAATGTGTAGATAACAAGCTCAGGTGCGACTTATAATTAAACTGGTAGTAAAACCAGGAATGAATCAAACTGCTATGCAATGGGAGCCTTATTTCCACCCCCCGTTGTAAGAAAGTTGTAAGAAATGTATTAACAATGTAATCTGTAATTCTGCAGTACCGAGGCTGGAAGGGGGTTCCGTTTTTACTACAAAAGCAGATATCACCTGGATCTGAAAAAAAGAGTTTAACTTTTCAACTTGTACAGATACTTTACATTACTGAGCCAAGCAGTCTCTATTCAGATCCATTGAATGGTATCATGGGGACTGCAAGGGCTCATCACTCAGCTCCCGGCTCTTCTTCCCAAGGACACTTTATCTGTGGTGCTATACAGCTGCTTTTGAGGTCACTGATGTAAGCAGCTTAGCAATGGTGTGAAGTGGTGACTTTTCATTTTTAAAATGTGTAAGCTAGGAAGTGTTTTTTTTATTACAGTTTCCAAAGCAAAGCCCGAGCTTAGAAGAGCAGCCGCCGCCGCTCGTGGCCCTGGTTCAGGGAGAAGGGAATGTGAGGAGGGATTGACCCCCGTGGACCTGGTTCAGGGAGAAGGGGTTGTGAGATTGAACAGAAAGACCAGAGCAACTCTGATGTCAAGACAGTCATCAATAATGTCATATACTTTACACATTGACCAATACAACCCATGTAGTGCACAGTATCTGTTTTTAAGGGTAATTTATGATAGGATTGCAGTGCAATTACTGCAGCATTAGCCTGGGACAGCTTTAATTAACATTGAATTTGTACTGTACTTTCTAGCAGGGCTTTGCCACCAGCTCTATTTAGGTATGTGTCCTCCATTCACTGCTTAACTAAGAGGTATACTGAGCTCGCTGAAAGGTGACGTCTTGGGCCTGCAGACAGTACAAAATCCTGGAAAGTAGTTTAAAAGAGCTGTGCGTGCTGCATGCCTTGCTGCCTACGATCAATGGACCCTGTGGTGTATCACTGTTCAATGCTTCCCCTGTACTGCCTTGTGTTGAAAATGCGTTAAAAGAGAATTATAGAGGCAGCCAATACCGAGCTAATGTTATCCCACCGTTTGCAATAAAGTTTGCTACCTGCTGTAATATTGTTTTACACCAGGTAATATTGCGAGCAGACAGGAATATCCCAGCAAATTACCTTTTCTGTCTGACAAATAAGATTTGTTCTGAGTAGGGTTATGTACTGGGAGTTTATTTCAAACTCAATTTCAAAGAGCCTAATAAATGTTTAAACTTTCAGATGCCTCTCAATGGAACAGACCCAGTATTTTCTCTGGCCCGTGACCTGCTCATTGATGGATGTAAAATAACACAGTCCATGACCTGCTTTGCAGCTGATGCAGGTGGATTTTTTGCTTTTCTGCAAACGTTAACACTCAGGGGCAAAACAGCTGCAGTTGGATAATAATGTCATGGTTCAGTTACTGTTTTTGCCGACTGTGATGTTCTGTTTATTTTCATTGCTGTTTAAGTTGTTGGAACAGCAAGAGAAACAGCAACAAAATAATAATTACCCATTATTGTATTTGCAACACACCGTGGATATGGAAACTGTATTTATCTACTGGGATGCAACCTCGAATTTTCATGGATTTCATGTGTTGATTTACTCTTTGAGAATTGGGGAATTCAAATAATATATATCATAATCTTTATATAGCGCCTTTCATAGTGAACCACCATCACAAAGCGCTTTACAAGGTACAAGACTAGGATGTGTGGACTATGCATCAGTTGCAGAGTCACTTAACAACGTTGGAGCACAAGGAGGTTAAGTGACTTGCTCAGGGTCACACAATGAGTCAGTGGCTGAGCTGGGATTTGAACCGGGGACCTCCTGGTTACAAGCCTGTTTCTTTAACCACTGGACCACACAGCCTCCCCAGCAGTCAGCATTAACTCAAAAGACTCGTTTGCTGTTTGGACACGGGGAGAGTGTTAAACAGCATGGGGCAGGCGAACACTCCAGAGTCTTAAAGATTCAAATAAGGGCGCTCGTGCTGGCAACAGTAAAAATGGCAGAATGGTTTGGTGCTTGAGAGAGAGGAGCCAAAGGCAGTGTTAAATCCAGTAGGTCTTAAAAGAGAGACATCAATAACCAGCCAGGTTTATTATTTTGGAGGTGTGGGTCACGGCTGACAGTGACTAAATAAATATAGTACCTGTAAATAATAAACCATTGAATTCGAGAGCTGCAATCCATGTCTCCATCTGTCTTCATTTTCACACAGCGTTACAACACATATACATATATATGTATCTATATATATATATATATATATATATATAACACATATACATATATATGTATCTATCTATATATATATATATATATATATATAACACATATACATATATATGTATCTATATATATATATATATATATATATATATATATATATATATATATATATATATATACCCTATTCCTTCAAATTTAAGACATGCTTTTTTAACAATGTTTTGCTTCTCAAACATACCCTGCGTCTTGAATTCAAGTACAGTATAGTGATGCGTATATAAAATCGCCAACAAAAGATGTGGCTATCCGAGTACAGAAACAGCAAAGTGACTGACTGCCAAGAAAAGACAACAAAGACATCTGCCTGAATACACAAGCAGCAATGTGACAGTGCTGAGAAAAAACAAACCAAGCTTCCTGAGGAATTCCAAGAGAAACATTTACAATTTCAGCATTTCTAACAAACAGGACTAACTTCGACAGATAGACCGGAAATGCTGATCAGACCCCCGTATTTTATGACATGCCAAGCAATACCACAGTACTTCAATGCTGTTACTGGGATGCCAGTGAGTGGTGGTATGTTGTGACGGTCGGTGGTTTCTACAGAACAGTATCCTAATCCCAACCGTGAATGACCACACCAGCCCCGTGCACACATACACAGAAAAACACAAAAAAAGCAAAATATATCTGTTCAATTTTAGAGAAAACGGGTGGTGTTGAGAACCCCTATATGATAACTCCCTTTGTTGATAGTTAGTTAATCATAGAGTCATCATAGCACCTTGTTTCTTTAAATTTTCATTTACGTCAAATAATATCAATAATATCCAAACGATATAATTCTCAAAAACCACCAGACACAAACAATCTAGCTCCATAGAGTTCTTAACTAAAAAAAACAAAATATCAATTTGCAGCAGCTGCTACATAAAGAAAAACAATTGATAGCATCACTTATATGCAGGTCATTTTGTTTACATTCATGTGCTGCTCCTCTTTCTTTTAGTTGTTCAGACTCCAGACAGGTAACTTTTTCAGTTTGTTCTTGGTTCTTGTTGTAAATTCAGCGGTCTCCCCTGTGTTATCCAACAGATGAGGGCCAACTATGCCCATACCCTGCGTTTTTAAAAGCCTTTAGGACTGCCACAATGTGCACGACAGAGACGCCATCTTAAGTGTTATACAGTGCGCAGCACAATAAACAAGCTCTGTGGTTAATCTACAACAACACTGTTTTAAGTATAATTTAAGTATAGTTGTATATTTATTTGAAATTTTATTTTTTCCTCAAAGTTGGGCTGCATCTTAAATTCGAGGGTGTCTTAAATTTGAAGGAATATGGTATGTAAGGGGGTCCTATAAAACAATAAAAAGAACAAGGAGAATGTACAAACTACACCATAAAAACATGTGTATTTCAGACTTCATCAGCAGCACACAGAGATCTAAGGCTAGTATAAATAAGACCTGTATCTATTTGTGAATGTGGACTGAGGGAGAAGCATTGGCAGGAGGTTCTAAGCAATTCCTTTATATGATCTTTTGAAAAAAGTTTGGCCCTGTTCATAAACAAAAGGCTGTTTTAAGGAATGTTTTTTTAAGAGGCGTTTTTTAAAGTGCTTATAACCCTCTCTCAAACAGTTTCCCGAACTGCTAAGTGGAATTAATGAATTCATTAAAATGATCTTTAAAAAATTAAAAAAAAATAAAAATGTCCTGAACAAAGTATTCCTTGTATAGACAAAGTCCCGCATAAAAGATTAATTCTCAAACTGAACTTAGTAGGGATTCAAGGAAATGCATGCACATGGATTAGGGAGTGGTTAATACGTAGAAAACAGAAAGTACTGATTAGAGGAGAAACCTCAAAATGGAGCGAGGTAACCAGTGGTGTACCACAGGGATCAGTATTAGGTCCTCTGCTATTCCTAATCTACATTAACGATTTAGATTCTGGTATAGTAAGCAAACTCGTTAAATTTGCAGACGACACAAAAATAGGAGGAGTGGCAAATACTGTTGCAGCAGCAAAGGTCATTCAAAATGATCTAGACAGCATTCAGAACTGGGCAGACACATGGCAAATTACATTTAATAGAGAAAAGTGTAAAGTATTGCATGCAGGCAATAAAAATGTGCATTATAAATATCATATGTGAGATACTGAAATTGAAGAAGGGATCTATGAAAAAGACCTAGGAGTTTATGTTGACTCAGATATGTCTTCGTCTAGACAATGTGGGGAAGCTATGAAAAAGGCCAACAAGATGCTCGGATATATTGTGAGAAGTGTTGAATTTAAATCAAGAGAAGTAATGTTAAAACTTTACAATGCATTAGTAAGACCTCACCTAGAATATTGTGTTCAGTTCTGGTCAACTCGTTACAAAAAGGATATTGCTGCTCTAGAAAGAGTGTAAAGAAGAGCAACCAGAATTATCCCGGGTTTAAAAGGCATGTCGTATGCAGACAGGTTAAAGAATTGAATCTATTCAGTCTTGAACAAAGAAGACTATGCGGCAATCTGATTCAAACATTCAAAATCCTAAAAGGTTTAGACAATGTCGACCCAGGGGACTTCTGTGACCTGAAAAAAGAAACAAGGACCAAGGGTCACAAATGAAGATTAGATAAAGGGGCATTCAGAACAGAAAATAGGAGGCACTTTTTTACACAGAGAATTGTGAGGGTCTGGAACCAACTTTTCACCAGCAACCAGCAAGGCGGTACAAAAACTGAGTAACAGTGGCAACCCTATCTGTATGTTATAACTTGCTCTGAATGCATCCACTATTATTGCTGTAATCCAGCCAGAGTTATTTATTGCAGCCTTTGACAGGAACATTCCCATATATCAATGAGTGTCACAGACTGCTGTCATAACCTCTTTTGCTTGCAGAATTGTTAGGGGTAGTTTTGGCATCTTAACAACATTCTCATCTGATCCGTAGTGCTCTGTAGGTAAACAGATTGGAATCCATAGATGATGATTGCTGTGATAAACACATATTGATTTCATATAGAACTGTGTATAGCTGTGGGTCATGTACCAGGCAGTTATTCAATCACTTCTCTGCTTTTTACTGTACTTATAAAAGTTTAGTGGCGTATACATGTACACAATGTTCTTAACGTGTACATATTTTTGCACAATATATGCAAGTACACAATTGTATCAGAAAAGGGTTAGGGTTAGATGTAATGTTAGGGTTAAGGAGGTAGGGTTAGGTTTAGAGTTAGGGATAATGTTAGGGTTATATCATGCAAAAAAGTACACATTAAGTACATTGTAGCTATGCATAATAACATTGTAACTATGTGCAAGTACACATGTAGTTGCTAAGTAACTACTATATACATACACAGTAATTAGACAATTAATTTAAAGTGTTATAAAACAAATTAAGATTTAAAAAATATGTGTGTATTTTTGTACAGTTCCAGTTTGTATACCTCCCTGTAAAAACCAGGTTTAACACTCCTATTTAATGTCTATTATTTTACTTGTGTTTCTGATTCCTACACCACAGTGATGCAGGCAGCAATACCTTGCTTTGAATTGTGCAGTACAATGACATCGGCATAAAATACTGTAACATTGTTGTCTTATTTTACAACGGGGGGGCTGAGATAATTCACAGAGAAGATGTCCTGTACTATGAGCTTCACATCATTGGTAACATGTTGTATTTTTTTTTCTTTTTTTCAGCGCTCAGTTGATGTGTATTTCTGTCCTATCCTCTCCCAGAGATGAATGAAGCCTGAAAGCCCTCCCCACAGTGGAGCCGCCGCTCCCACCAGGGGGCTATTGGATTGGACTTCTGCCTCTCAAGAGGGATCTTTCATTTTAGGTTGCCTCTTGCCGTAAGCAGTGCTGTTTATTGTTAGACTGTTTGTCATGCTTTTGCCCTGGCACGCTGGTATCAAGGACTCCGGACATTGTTATGTTATTATTGTTGTTGTTATTGAACAGTCTTTCATTTACGTTTCTTACATTTTAATTTGTATCGTATATCACACAAATCGGTTATATTCATTTTTTTAACTCCTACAGCACGGGTTTTGATTAATTTTTCTGCTACTCGTTGCTCCTGGACTTCTGCACTTTGAGTAACATCTGTTTAGGGGATAATATTCCAATCATGCAGCTGGGAGACTAAGGTTGGGATCATGTTAAAGGCTTGCTGTAAAGTTGTGATTTCAGATTAGGATTAGGTCTATGAGTATATGCTCCTGAAAGAGGCGATGTTTTTTATACCTAGCCTGTGGTGACATCATTCTTCAACAACCCTTTCTTTGAGTAGCTGTTCTCCAGTACAGCTTGGTATGCTCCTGTATCTTCTCTCTGGGTCATGTCTATTCTTCTGAGATAAACACAGTAACAATCCATGCATTTCACACACACACACACACACACACGCACACACACACGCACACACACACACACAAGCGCACACACACACGCACACACACGCACACACACGCACACACACACATGCACACACGCGCACACACACACACACCCTGCTAATAAGACATATTGCTATAAGAGAGTACAAGACGCAGATATTGGTACAGAAGATTACAAGACCCCAACAACCTCCATAGATCATACCAAATAAGAAACGTGTCCTTATTAGTAACTTTCCACAAGCTTGCCTTTACATTGAGTTTATTAAAATGCACAGACAAAGCACAGCAACATATAGCATAGAAAACAATAGAAAAACAAGTTGCCCCTGGACCTCACACATCTCTCAACAAAATGGTATATTTGCATTATATGATATTCTGGTCAACTTGTGACCAGTATACCACCCAGGGCAGGGTTAATCTGTAAACACAAAGGTGCTGGATCTCATCATTAAGGAAGAGGGACAGCATGTTTTCTAGATGTTATGTACTGCCCTTGATTTACAGTAGCTTCCTGATATGCTTTAAGTTCTCATCAGCTTGTGGGTTTCATGTCTTATTGTTGGTGTCGGTAGCTGCATGCCGAGCCATGTTTTAACATCATCTTCAGGTCTGAACAATACGCAGTAGTAGTCTGACTAATCTGATGAACAGGAGCGACGACACAGCTGTTGTTAAGAACACT
Source organism: Acipenser oxyrinchus oxyrinchus (assembly GCA_030684275.1). NCBI lineage: Eukaryota > Metazoa > Chordata > Actinopteri > Acipenseriformes > Acipenseridae > Acipenser > Acipenser oxyrinchus. Next base: position 90,665,087 of record CM060249.1, read on the forward strand.
TGGGTGTTGCCGTTTTGCCGTTTAGGGTGTTAAAATAACTAGCAATTTTGTTACTCAGACGTTGCAGGCTAAAATATATTGTTACAGAGCAGATTTGTTATTCAATTTATAGAACAGGAAAGCGTTTTTTTTTAATTGTACATGTTACATACTGTATACAGTGGTCTGTTTTTCAACAAGAAATCTATCAATCTATCTATTTTTCTTAAAGGGTTCATTTACAAATTGTATAATTCTCACCTGCCAGGTACCGAATCTGGGATCCAGGGCTTTCCAGCACAAATGACCTCTGACCTCTGTACAGAACATTATATGAAGAGTGCAGCACAGAAAAAACACTTCTCCTATGGAGAAATGTTGTAGGAAAGGAGTAAAATAACAAAACAAATAAACATGATGCTGGTCACGTCACCTGAACCTGGGTATCATAAGAAACAGCTGGTCCTCACTAACAACAAACACCAAGGACATGAAAAACCACGCTGGCTATCGCTATCCTGCAGGCCTCTGCACAAGGAGCTGCTATGACTCCACAGTAATGAGAGGGCAGTGCAGCTCTTAATTATGAATTGATAGGACACTGTGAATGTCTTGACAGTGAAGTCTCGTCCCAGATAAAGGAAGCTGGATTTTTCATGCAAGTAACTCCATGATCAAAGACGCTAGATTGGTAGTATAGGAGACTGGGGTCACTCATTTCTGCATGATCCAATCAGCTGCAGTGCTTGACTCGATAACACGACCCTGCCAAATGTGGTTCGTTCAAGAGGGGGACACCATGTGATGTGTTTCTGTTCAGTTTTATGTCCATTAAGCTGAGGGAACACAAAGCCACTGTTTCAGGAACAGTGGCTTGAAATCTACTGAAACCAAGTTCCAAGCCACAAAGTGACTTTGTGTTTCCTCAGCTTAAGAATTTCCTAATTATATCCACAAGCTGTTTGCACTCGTCCTGTTTATAGTATGAATAACTGTTTATTTTAATGCTTATTTCAATGAAAGCTTGTTAATCTTATAACTTGAGAACAACAATATTGGATTCATTTGAAAAGGTATATACACATTTGTAATGGTGTGGACTGGGGAACCAAACACATCCATAATTATTATTTTTTATTATTTTCTTAGCAGACACCCTTATCCAGGGCGACTTAAAATTGTTACAAGATAGATTTTTTACACATTATTTTTACATACAATTACCCATTTATACAGTTGGGTCTTTACTGGAGCAATCTAGGTAAAGTACCTGCTCAAGGGTACAGCAGCAGTGTCCCCCACCTGGGATTGAACCCACGACCCTCCAGTCAAGAGTCCAGATCCTCAACTACTACTCCACACTGCTGCCCTAATTGCAGATTACAATAACAAAGCACTCCCTAAAAACACTGACCACCTGAAAAACAAACATCCACTGGTTATTAATAGATCTCTGAGCATAATCAATACTAAGAGCATACATTAGTGTGAATGCTGTGTTAGTCAAACATTTTTTTTACTTTATAGCTGGTATCTCTCTGAAAGGTATTAATGGTGTGTAAAGCATGCCAACTGTAGTAGTTGAGTTCATCGTCCCTCCCCCCTGTCAATCACACAATACTCGTTATTACTTTGGCGAGAGGATAAAGAAGATTAAAGCTTTGTACATCGCTCTGGTTGCTGTGAGTAATGAAAGGTTTAAATGACTTACCGAACATGCCGCTGTTTGGACGGATTGATCCATATGATGCAGAGGCAGAGGATTGGAGTCAGAACATTGAGAGACTCAGATTCTGTTTCGTTGAGAATGAAATTATTGCTGAAAACAAACGTAAAGCTATCCTGTTGAGTGTGTGTGGCTGTAAAACGTATAATCTTATCAGGAATCTGACCGTCCCGAATTCCCCAAGTAGTAAATAGTAGGTGGAGCTTGTGGCGCTTTATGAAGACACATTTTCAGCCAAAGCCGTCTGTAATTATGCAGCGTTTCAAATTTAACACGAGAGTTTGTACACAAGGCAAATCTATTGCAACCTTTGTGGCAAACTTAAAATAGCTGATGGAGTACTGTGAGTTTGGGCAAGCCCTGAATGATATGCTGCGGGACAGACTCCTATGTGGAGTTAATGACAATGCAAGAAAGCAATATTGATTTCAAACGCGCTTTGGAAATTTCTCTTGCAATTGAGAGTGCTGCAAAAGATTCTAAAGATTTGCAGAATGTAAACAATTGCACTGTGCATCATGTTAGCTCAGGGGTTCCCAAACTTTTTTACCCAAGGCCCACCTGTTCAGCTGCATTAGGCACTGCAGCCCACTATTAGCACTCCTTGGGAAAATGTCCAATTAAAAACATTTTATATGTTTAAACCTGTAACATTATATATAAACCTATTCTAAACGGTCCATTTGAATAAATATTGTGAAAGATGGAAATCACATAGAATATGCACCGAGTGAAAATAACATTTTTTTTGAAATACTTAAATTTTAGTAAATAAAATTGCAAAAACTAAACAGACGTTTTTGTCAAACCTTTAAATTAGGTACCTTTTGTATAATTGAAAATGTTAGAAATGCAGTTATTTTTCTTGGTCATCAAACAAGAAAGAAGTGCATGTCTCTTATTATTCCCATTCATAAACACCTGAACAGGAATCACTTTTGAGTAAAACCAGTACAACGTGCACAAAAACATAACTCTTGAATCCTAATTTCTGAACAGTGTGTGACTAAAACGTCCAGCCGTTACCTCTCACACTGAACTGTCATGCACAAAAAACGAATGCTTTGATTGACAGTCCGCCAGTAATGTCTTGCTACACTTTATTGTGGCTTTGATGTGGAGGCAATCATGGAGCAGACACATGTAGATTTAAAGACAGAGTGCAGTTACTGCCACAAGAGAGGGCACCTGACTAAGCAGTGCAGAACAAAAAATAGGCAAGCAGGGAAGCAAAGTCAGCAGCAGGCTAATCTAATTGAGTCCACACAGCATACACAAACTGATGCTGCAGATGCATATTCACTGTATCATGTGAGTACTATTAAAGCTGACCCCATTGCAGTGACAGTGCAGGTGAATGGCAAGCAATTAAAGATGGAGGTGGACAGTGGTGCTTCAGCTACAGTAGTTGGGGAGCAGACATTCAAATACCTCAATGAAGGAAGCATGCCAGTGAAGTTGGAGTGCACTGGCACAACACTGAGAACATATATGGGCGAGCCCATTCACATATAGGGCGTTACTGCTATTCCAGTATGCTACAAGAAACAGAGAGCCCAGCTTCCTATTATGGTCATAGAGGGGGAGGGGCCAAGTATTTTGGGAAGAGATTGGTTGCAAAAATTTAAATTGGATTGGTCAGAAATATTCCAATTGAAGTCCGATGGATTTCCAGAGCTCTTATAGAAATATGACACTGTTTTTCAAGACGAACTAGGAAAACTGAGGGGCACACAAGCTAAGATTCACATAGATCCCTAGGCAACACCACGTTTCTTCAAGGCCAGACCAGTGCCTTATTCACTGAAAGAGAGAGTGGAAGCAGAATTGTGTAAGTTAGAAAAACTGGGAATAATCCAGCCTGTCCAGTTTTCAGAGTGGGCCGCACCCATCGTCCCAGTTGTCAAACAAGACCTAACCATACTACTGTGTGGTGACTACAAACTGACAGTTAACAGAGCAGCAAAATTAGACACATACCCCATCCCCAAAATCGATGACCTGTACGCCACATTGGCAGGAGGTAAGTCATATTCCAAGCTGGACATAAGTCATGCTTATCAGCAGCTGGAATTGGACGACACGTCAAGAGAGTATGTGACGATCAATACTCACAAAGGCCTTTACCAGTACACCCAGTTGCCTTTTGGCGTTTCATCAGCGTGTGTGATTTTCCAGCGAACCATGGAGAGTCTGCTGCAGGGAATCCCACATGTTGTTGTGTATTTGGATGACGTCCTCATCACTGGTCAGAGAGAAGCTGAACATCCCCTTATGGCATAGGAGCCGTACTATCGCATCGAATGGTAGACGTGTCAGACAGGCCAATTGGTTATGAGCTGAACATCCCCTTATGGCATAGGAGCCATACTATCGCATCGAATGGTAGACGTGTCAGACAGGCCAATTGGTTATGTCTCCAGAACACTCTCTGAAGCAGAAAAGGGCTACTCTCAGCTGGAGAAAGATCTCTTAATCGTATTTGGTGTCAAAAAGTTCCACCAATACCTGCACGGACGACAGTTCACAATTGTGTCCGACCATAAGACACTGACAGGCTTGTTCGGCGAAGACAAAACTATTCCACCTATAGCTTCAGCTAGAATCCAATGTTGGGCCTTGACGTTATCAGCTTATGAATACACGTTCATGTACCATCCTGGCTTGGACATAGAGAATGCAGATGTCTCCCGTTGCCCAATTCTCCAACTAAGAGACCAGCGTCACAAGAGTTAGTGCTGTTATTGAATTTATTGGATTCATCGCCTGTATGTGCTGTACAAATCAAGACCAAACTCAAAGGCTATGTTTTGCAAGGCTGGCCAAATATACTTGTGTCTGATGACCTGCATCCATTTTATTCCAGAAGCACTGAATTGAGCTGTCCAGATAGAATCTTATTGTGGGGTTCCAGAGTTGTGTAAGAACTGTTTTTGGAATGGTGTTTTGTAAATTGCCAAACAGATACTGGAGTCTTGTATGAGCTCTAGAAGTAAGACCCCCCACTTAGGGTGACCAGATAGCAAGAGTGAAAAATCGGGACACTTTCAGTTGGTGAGGGGAGGAAAGAAACCTTGTGAACTACTGCACAATGCAAGCGACGCAAACTACGTATCTTTCTTCTGTAGATAGGCTTTTTTCATTCCTTCGCCTTCCTGTGTGTATTGCACTTAGGCAAAAATAAATATAATTAAAAAAGAAAAATACTCCAAAGTGGTTAACTTTCTTGTTTGCTGTTCAGATGACAGCTGTGCTTTAATCGGCCTATCAGTGCGTCTGTACTGGCTTTTCTGTGACTTGCTGTACTGTACGTAGCAGGTGGGACAAAGTCAGTGCTGCATTGTTTTGATTTAGGTTTCTAAGATCTAGTTTTCAACATTAGACATAAAATACCAAAAATGGACGACAAAGCAAAACAAGCAAAAGAATATTTCGACTGAGGATCGTGTCAAGACATTTCCCAAAGAAACTGTACATGCAGATGGAGGTAATTGTTTTGCACATCTTGTAATATGACTTAAAGAAAATAATATTGATCGCTGTAACTTCAGAATCACACATTAAACAAAAGGCTGCTACAGAGGCTGCTGAACAGATCGTAAAACAAACAACAGCTTTCAGAAAGCAAACTGGAAAGTCAGCGCAGACAAAAAAGTATTCCTGTGTTGGTTGTACCCAAGTTAAATCAGCAGCTACAGGTACAAGCAAGCACAGCTGCCTCGGTTCAAACAACCTGCTGTTTAGTTTTTAAACGCAGTTAGAATTTTATACCTGAATAGGCACGTTTTTTTTGTTTTGATAAAATAAATTCCTGGATGGGACAAATAACATGATAGCAAACGTGCTGCATATATGGACTTTATTAAAGAATGCCAGATACCTTTGGGTAACCAAGTTTTGGGACTGTTTCTAATTGATGTCCACATCTGTATAACTTTGCCTTACACTTCCAACCAATTCAGTGGATGCAGACGTGCAGTCTCAATGTATGGGCAAATCCACAGCAGACAGAGAATGTCGGCAGCAACTGTTGAGAGATGTTGCATGCTTGCCTATTAACAAATGACAACACTCTGTTTTAGTAAGGAAGCAAGTACCACTATTCTTAGGCCTTTATAGTGCTCTGAAATATTAGGTGTATTTAATGTTTAAACAGGTCCATGAAATGTCTGTGAAAGCCTAATTATAATCATAATCCTAATTGGATGACTTGACCATGGGCATATGATTGAATCCATTTTTTTAACCACTGCGTTCGGTCTTTTTTGTTTTTTAGTGACAGGCTCGTCAACAACACCAGCCATCATGACACTTCACCAGTAAAACCGAACGCACAGGCGCACGCACCAAGAAAAACATGTGACGCATACCGCATCATATGACTGCAGGTTAGCTTGATTGGATAGCCACATAGATGTAATGTAAACATTACCTCAATCGGGATGCCCCTAATATTGGGACGATCCCAATTTTATAGGGACGTCTGGTAACCCTACCCCCACTGAGCCACCAACATCACCTTATGCCCAACACCATCAGACAGTGTTACACTTGCTTGGTCTTTTCACCTGGAGGGTGAAATTGTCCTCAGACCTTCAACTGTTGCTTACCTGATAATAACCAATCATGTGCTTCCCCCATTGTCTGACATGCTATCAGCCAGTAACATGACTCAGAAGATGCTGCAGAGGAGAAATGTAAAACATATTTCCTGTGAAAAAAGCAGAGAAAATTGAAACTTCCTTTAACATAAAGTACTCCAGTAACAGATATAATGTTTTAAAATTAAAGCTTTAAAACACTTTTACTTTTTTTTAATTTTTTTTTTTTTTCAAACTGGACATTTAAGACCTATTCAGTTTACATGCAAAATATGTAAGCGGTTCAGGATTGCAGCATTAAGTAAAACATAAGATGTAATACATGAAGCTTTGGAATTGCATCAGCCTCAGAAGCCAGTCTACAGCTTCACTACAGCTTCTAGGAAGGCTTCCTTATTCCTTCTTACCTGGGGTATTACTGTACCCTGCCCTTTTTGTGAGTTAAGTCATGTGAATCCATTGTATATACTTTAGAAACCCATGACCCTTAACTGGTCGACTAACGTGAGTCCCTCAGGAAGAAAAGGCTTGGAAAAGGGGAATCCAAACTGTAACCACAGAGACTCAGTTGAGCCTTTGAAACTGCTGGGCTGCTGGAATGACTTCAGAGTGCTTCTAAATAACCAGGGCACAGTAATGTAGACAGCAAAACACTCCTGGACCTGTTATTATGTTGTAACTATTGCAGGCAGAAGAAATGATGTGGACAGGAGTTGTAAGACACGCATATAAGCCTACCACTCTTCAGAGCGGGAGAAGGCATGAATATTATCATTAGATAAAAGCTTTCAAATCTCTCTCTCTCTCTCTCTCTCTCTCTCTCTCTCTCTCTCTCTCTCTCTCTCTCTCTCTCTTTCTATATATATATATATATATAAACGAATTACGCATATTGAATAATGCATCATTTGTACAATTCACTTTAAAGGGATAATATTAAATATTAAAGTACTGTATATAGAGTAAATAGCTTCAAAAGTCATTTGACATAGCTACTCTTTACTTTACCTAATTCTTCCTGCTCATCAATGATAGCAGCAGTAATGTACTGATTGTCCTCTCAGTCTGTGTTGAGGGGCCAGGATAGTGTGGTGTGACAGCTGAGCTTCTGCCCCTTTAACCCTTTACTACCCTGGGTATGTTCCCATACCTATTTAATGCCTATTTTCTCAATGTCGAATATATATTGGATACATTGAACTGGTCAGCAAATGGTTAACCATTGCATTACCATTGACTATCACAGTAGTTGCTGCCAAGATGGTTATGCTATTACAATGTTGTGTCTTGATGTCTTTTCTTTCCAGGAGCCACCTTGAAAATGAGATGTACTGTATATTGCAAGGGTTCTATCCTGCTAAATGAATGCATCTGAAACTTGAAGGTATTGTTTGCAGAAGCAAGTTATTAAATATTGATAGCACCGCTATAGTTTTGTATTCAGTTCAGACCTTTTGTTTGAAGGTTCAACCCTGGCTTTGAAAAATACTTGACTTCATTGCATCAGTGCTTTAAAATGGATAATACTTTTACATCTATTTCATATCTTTATACTCAGCCTTGTTTAAAATGGATAATACTTTTACATCTATTTCATATCTTTATACTCAGCCTTGTTTAAAATGGATAATACTTTTACATCTATTTCATATCTTTATACTCAGCCTTGTTTAAAATGGATAATACTTTGTTTTTAACATCCCTTAATGGCCCGTTTACCAGTAGCTGTTAGTTTTCAAAAACACCCTGCTCCAAGTCCGTATTGAGATTGCTTTGATTAAAAATTCAAGAACCTTGAGCAGATGCAGGAACATTGCCACATTAATGATCCTATCTTTAGCATCACAACTCCCCCTGCACATTCACAGACGGAAATCAGTTACGATTTCTGTATATTTCTTTCTGGTCCACTTGTGGTCTCAGCAGTGCTGGTTCATGGTCGATAATGATAATGGCATTTGGTATTCCTGTAACACAGCAGACCCAAGTTTTGCTATTTTTTCAAAGACTTCAGGATGAGTAGATGTTAAATTGTAGTTATTAATTCTCTTTAAGCTTTAAGCCTTTGCAGCTCCTCCTGGATCCTCTTGAGAAGGAGATAAGACCCCAGCAGTCCCTTATGCTGTCAATAGTATTAAATACATACAGTGCTATGCTGTGCATTTACCATAGTTCACAGTGGTTTGCCATGACTTTTAATATTCTTCACCTTACCTCTACTTTACTATGCATGCATTTGCTTTACCATAGTAAACTTTTATAAGGGCCAATGGCAGGTTGTCAATGCAAGTGGTAGCGTGCAAAATGACGTCACAGGAAAAAAGGGATAGTCTAAACCCTTACACAGGTCATTTAATATTCCAAGGGGAACTCAAAGAACCCCCGTTCTAACTAGCAATAGCTAAGACCAGGTTGTAAATTAAGGTTGCACAAAATAAAACAGCACAGAGTAAAACTCCTTGTTGAAATCAGTGATGGTTACAACAGAGGGCAAAAGAAACCGTTCTACACACAAACACAGTTCTACACACAAACACTGCTCCAGCAGTGTGCACGCACCCCTCCACGTGCCCAATGGCCAGGGTGGATCCGTGAATAAGCGGTGAGTCCAAGGTCCTGGCTGGAATAGCTTTGCACAAGTACGTCAGTCTGGAAAATGTAAACAGTACAAGGTCTCCACAGCAATACATCCTGACAACGTTTCAGTCTTTATTTCCAAAGTGCAAGGGGGTGAGTGAATGACCTGCATCACTTATAAGCACCTGAGCCCGCCGTGCAATCAGTGCGCCCCTACGAACCAGCAAACTGCCATATGCAGCACAGCTGATCACAGTTTGGAAACTCAGATGCCATGCAGCTCTGCTTCGGCACAAAATGGCAGACTTCTGGTTTCGCAGGAAGTGCCGGTCTAGTCAACCATTTTGTGCGAGCGCCACTACAGGGCAGGAGGGGAACTGACAGAATTGATTAATTCGCTCCCTGTCACACAGGTGTATTATATATTATTGAAAAAGAACAAAGTTAAAACCAAACCAACACTTGGGCCAGATGGCTTTCATCAGGCTGCAGTGAATAGACACAGCCCCCCCCCCACATCATTGAGTTTAATTGGCTGGTGTGGGTTGTGTCCATCCACTACAGCCTGATGAAGGCCATTTGGCCCAAATGATGGTTTGTTTTTAACCTTGTTTTTTTTCAGTAATATATATTTTCAATAATCTTTATAATATAAATGGAAATGTAATCTACAATCTAGTGTTATGTTGTTGCACCTCTATTTTCATCAATTGCTGATCATTGTTGGGATATTTTGGAAACTGATCTGTAGGTAGCATGCAGTAACGGAATATAAAATAGTCGATATTAGCTGTATGAGCCAGACTTTACTATGACAGGTGTATTTACATGTTTTTGTTCCCCTCTGCACTAACTCAGCTTTTGGTATTATACTGTAAATGCCACAGACTCGCTTTGTAGTCTTTAAAACACAGGTCTCTTCATAGACCTGATGAACATTTGAGGAAATCCAGATTGTTTGGATACATTGAGTTCTTTTTTGCCTGGTTCTGAAGCATATCTCTTTATAAGCTTCAGTTTACTGTGCTTGCAAGTTTCTCCTTGTTCAGAATCCAGAGTGGGAATTGGGCTCATGCAAGCCTGTATGACGTGCTGTATTCCCTAACCTGTTTTTCCAATAACTTGGAGTGCATGAATATGAATGCTATTGTACCGTATGTAAAGATCTGAAATGTGCATTTTAATATTCTGCACAAGTGAGTGATTATATTCTCAAGTGTACAGCAGGTGCAAGAATATCTGAATTGAAAAGTGGGCACAGTTCCTGATCTGAAGCAACAGTTTTTTTTTCATACACTGTTCTATGCTTAACCATTTTAATTGCATGCTCCAGGCCCATATATTGTCAGAACAGTCACGATTCTCACCACAGTTCTAAATGATGGCAGGAATGCAACTCATCCATATAACCATTTATTAATAGATTGCACTGTTTTGATTTCAGTAACACTTTACATTAAGTGTCTCTAATTACTGTGTGTTTACATAGTAGTTACTTTGTAAATACATGTGTAATTACACATAAGTACAATGCATAGTTACAATGTACTTAATGTGTAAATCTTTTTGCACGATATAACCCTAACCCTAACCCAAACACTTTTCTGATACAATTGTGTACTTACATACACTGCTGTGCAAAAGTCTTAGACATGTTGCATTTTTTTACTCTGATGAATTATGAGCATCAACAATTTGCTCAAAACCTCCACTAGTGTTTTCTACTATTATAACAACCTTGACTTGCATAAAGAAGGAAAAACATTGAGTGAAATAGCTCGCATCACTTGATTTTCAAGGTGTGGTATCTGAAGCATAATCAACAAGTACAGAGAAGCATCATCTGTAATTGACAAATCCAGGCAACAGGTCCAGTGCGAGGCTTGAAGACCTTTCATATTGTCATTTCATGGACCACAAAAACAGAACAACTGTATTTGCAATAAATATGGACCATATAATGGATTTAGGTGCACTGTCAAAATGTAAATTAAGTGTAGTTATAAACGTGGTTATAAAAACAGCATTATCGCTGCACAAACTGCATAACCATGTCACATTTATGTTTTCCATGAAACATACACTTTACTGCCAGCCCTCCACCAGCATAGCCCCATTCAGGACCCAGAGAGTCTTTCAATCACTTCTCTTTTGCATCTGCAGTTCATATCAATCAGCAGAGGCCACAATAAATCAGGACAGTACAAAGCATTACTAAAGCCGAGGTCCTTACAATTGTATCAAAGGGAACCTTTTAATGAAAATGTTGCAGCCTTGGTCCAAGGTTAAAGAAGGTGAGTTAATTTGCAGAAACATAATTGTGACACAGAATTACAGCTGGGCTCAGTATGATAGAAATGGTCAGTTCTACTAAATAATTACATTACTAAGTGTTTCCAGCTGTTAGTGTAGATTGATTGAAATACTGTAAGCTATCAAATGTCATTGCTGTCTGTTTCTTTTCAGCATCTGTAATATAGAGGTAGAAGAATTCTTATATCACTCTGTGACAGAAATACAATGAGTTTTGGTTGTAAATCTCCCTCCCGGCCTGTGAGGGCGCTAAGCAGTGAGAACAGAGTTCTTTGGACAGGCTGGTCTGACAGTTCTTTCCCCGGGTCCGGAAGTCGGCCAGTCTGGATGAAGGCGACACTCCGTTGCAAGAACGCATTGACCTGGAAGGGAAAAGACGTGGCAGCCGCAGATTGGAGAAGTGGTTGCACTAGTTTATCAAGGGGTCATGTGTGAAAGCATAAAAGGGGGTGGAGAATTGCAATCTGTTCCTTTCACTTGGTTTGTGTTTTTAAACCTAGAAGGACTGTGGAGAAGGATGTAGCAGTATTGTGAGTGTTTTTTGTTTGTTCTGTCTGTTAGTAATTGTCTTGTTTGTGAATCACCAGACAGCTAACACGATTCCGGAGCTGTCACCTTGGGTCAGCACAAAGCCGGAACAGCACTTCACCACCTTCACAAAATAAACTGTATCACCCACCACGAGCACTACAGCACGCACCCAGCACTGGTGCCCGTGTTTTGTACATTGTGGGAAAGATACGTGTATTTTTTATTTGGGACTGTAACCCGTTGATTTCTTTCCAGTGCAGTCACATTGTTGTGTTTCCAACTAGATTACAATTCTCTGTTTGTTCATTGCGCACTGCATCACTCCTGCACCTGTACACAATCACCCACTTTGCCACACACTCCTATAGAGTTTTATTACCTTAGATAATACGAGATCTGATTTTCTAATATTTTGCCCTATTTTTAGAAAAAATAACCTTCCTAATTTTTTTTACTGGTAAAACACCATATTATGGTATCCTCTCCTACAGCGATTTCAAAACCAGTCCATATTTACTACTCTCTTGCATCCAGTGGTGCCTGGGAGAAGAATTCATTTGGAACTTTTTGTATAGATATGTGGTGGTGTGGTGGAGTGTCCCGCCCCTATGTATTATTATTTGTATTTTTGTTTGCGGCGGGTAAAAGCGCCGCGTCTTTTATATTTATATTTAAAACCCGTGAGGATGCATGACTGATCAGCTACTGATTATTTAACTAGCTGACAGTCATGCATCCTTACCAAACGCTGCAGACTGTGGCCGAGGGTAATAAGATAAACAGCTAGTTAACCCCTCGGCCAGAGTATAAGAACCGACAGCTGTCTGTGCTGCGGGGTTGAGTGTTGGATGCAGAGAGGAAGTACGGGAGATAGAGAGGTACAAGAAAACAATTGCTAAAACGTGCTGGTTTAGCCAGCACGTCACTTACTTGTTTGTCTGTTTATTTGTTTGGCCAACGCCTTTTTGTTTTCTGTTTTGTTTAAATCTTTTGTTTTGTTTATTTTGATTAATAAAATTAACTGAGCGCCGTTGCGTTCAGTTTAGCCCGCCATCCATTGTTGTGGTTTCAGTTACTTCCTGGTCCGTGACGTCACCACTGCAAGCCAGCCTGCCACATATGGTGTCCTGCGTGGGACAAACAACGCCTCCAACAGCCGGACCAGGAATACAAAGGCGTTTTTTTTTTTCGAAAAGTGTTTTTGTGTTTGAAAAAAAAAAAAAAAAAAAAAAATGGGAAGAAGCGGCGAAGAAAGCAGCAACAGCAGCAGGTGGTGCATCAAGAGCAGCGGGCCGGTCACAGGTCCCGTCGCGTCTCTACTACGCCGGATGTTTGCCTTGCCTGTCTGGATGAGGAAGGGTGGTGCTTCCTGTGTGGCGGAGTGAGGTATCTTCCACTCAGCCAGAGCCACGCATGGCATAAGATGGAGGAGCCTGAGCGTCCGGCGTCAGGGGGAGAGGGCCCGCTGACTAAGACGAGTTCACTCTCCTCTGAGGGAATCTGGGGCTGGCTGGTGGAGCCTGGGAGGAATGCTGAAGAGGCCCTTCCCGATGTGATCAACCTCCTGTGGGCCAGAGATGGAGAGCGATGGGAAGCCTGGGAAAAGCAACACTGCCCAGTGTCCCTCGCGGAGGTTGCGGACATGGTAATCCACTACCTGGCTGCAGATATGGCAGGGCTACCGCTATCACCAGCTCCATCGGGAAAAGCCCAGCCGCTGCCATCTCCAGCGCCAGAGGGAGATGAGTCATCGCTGCCTTCTCCAGCGCCAGAGGGAGAGGAGTCATCGCTGCCTTCTCCAGCGCCAGAGGGAGAGTCGTCGCTGCCTTCTCCAGCGCCAGAGGAGAGGAGTCGCTGCCTTCTCCAGCGCCAGAGGAGAGGAGTCGTCGCTGCCTTCTCCAGCGCCAGAGGGAGAGGAGTCGCCGCTGCCTTCTCCAGCGCCAGAGGGAGAGGAGTCGTCGCTGCCTTCTCCAGCGCCAGAGGGAGAGGAGTCGTCGCTGCCTTCTCCAGCGCCAGAGGGAGAGGAGTCGTCGCTGCCTTCTCCAGCGCCAGAGGGAGAGGAGTCGTCGCTGCCTTCTCCAGCGCCAGAGGGAGAGGAGTCGCCGCTGCCGTCTCCAGCGCCAGAGGGAGAGGAGCCGTCGCTGCCGTCTCCAGCGTTAGAGGGTGAGGAGCCCTGCCGCTGTCTCCAGCACCAAGAGCAGAGCAGCAGGAGCTGCCTCTGTCTCCACCACCACCAGGAGCAGAGCAGCAGGAGCTGCCTCTGTCTCCACCACCACCAGGAGCAGAGCAGCAGGAGCTGCCTCTGTCTCCACCACCACCACCAGCAGCAGAGCAGCAGGAGCTGCCTCTGTCTCCACCACCACCAGCAGCAGAGCAGCAGGAGCTGCCTCTGTCTCCACCAGGAGCAGAGCAGCAGGAGCTGCCTCTGTCTCCACCACCACCAGGAGCAGAGCAGCAGGAGCTGCCTCTGTCTCCACCACCACCAGGAGCAGAGCAGCAGGAGCTGCCTCTGTCTCCACCACCGTCAGGAGCAGAGCAGCAAGAGCTGCCTCTGCCTCCGCCACCTCCACCAGCAGAGGGTGAATGCCTGCTGGTTCCGTCTCAAGCGCCGTGGGAGTACTGCTTAGCGCTCCCAGCTCCACCAGCAGAGGGTGAATGCCTGCTGGTTCTGCCTCAACCGCCGTGGGAGGACTGCTTGCCCCTCCCACCTCCACCAGCAGAGGGTGAATACCTGCTGGTTCCGCCTCAACCACCATGGGAGGACTGCTTGCCTCTCCCAGCTCCACCAGCAGAGGGTGAATGCCTGCTGGTTCCGCCTCAGCCGCCGTGGGAGGACTGCTTGCCCCTCCCCATACACCAGCAGAGGGTGAATACCTGCTGGTTCTGTCTCAAGCGCCGTGGGAGGACTGCTTACGCTCCCAGCTCCACCAGCAGAGGGTGAATTCCTGCTGGTTCCGCCTCAACCGCTGTGGGAGGATTGCTTGCCCTCCCACCTCCACCAGCAGAGGGTGAATACCTGCTGGTTCCACAACCACCGTCCTGGGAAGGACTGCTCTTGCCCTGCTTCCGCCAAGGATGCCTGCCCAAGGATGCCTGCTACGCATCGCCTGGGCTGCCTGTTGCTCCGCATCGCCTGGGGCTGCCTGTTGCTCCGCATCGCCTGGGGCTGCCTGTTGCTCCGCATCGCCTGGGGCTGCCTGTTGCTCCGCATCGCCTGGGGCTGCCTGTTGCTCCGCATCGCCTGGGGCTGCCTGTTGCGCCGCATCGCCTGGAGAGCCACCAGTTACAGGGAGCGAGGGAGAAGTGGAGCTCCGCTGCCGCCTCCATGGCCAGGGGCTCCCCTCCCGAGTTCGCCTCTGGAGGGTCCGCTACTGCTGCTGCTGCCGTTGCCTCCCGAGGGTCCGCTGCTGCTGCCGTCGCCTCCCGAGGGTCCGCTACTGCTGCCATCGCCTCCCGAGGGTCCTGTTTTGCCTGGGTTCGCTACCAGTACTGCCATGCGGCAGGAAATACTGTGGCTGGAGCCCCATGAACGGGAGCTGCCGGCCACGGAAAAAGGGGGGGAGGTCAGGAGACCAGCTTCCCCAGCCGCACTTTCGCGGCAGGAAATACTGTGGCTGGAGCCCCATGAAGGGGAGCTGCCGGCCACGGAAAAGGGGGAGGTCAGGAGACCAGCTCCCCAGCCGCACTTCGCGGCAGGAAATATTGTGGCTGGAGCCCCATGAAGGGCAGCTGCCGCCACGAAGAAGGGGGAGGTCAGAAGACCAGCTCCCCAGCCGCACTTTCGCTGCAGGAAATACTGTGGCTGGAGCCCCATGAAGGGCAGCTGCCAGCCATGAAGAAGGGGGAGGTCAGGAGACCAGCTCCCCGCAGCAATTTCGCTGCAGGAGAGGGTGGCCGGAGCCCCACGGAGGGAGCTGCCGGCCATGAAGAAGGGGGCAGGTCTGGAGACCACCCCAAAAATTTTTGGCCAAAGGAGCCGGCCTGTGCGCGGGCCATTGGAACGCTACGGCTGTTTGGGTGGGAGGAGGACATCCCACCGTGGCCGCCACCTTTGGCCCGTTGCTGCCCCTGTTCCTGCGCGGGACTGCTAGCCGGGACTTTAGGGAATAAGGGGAGGTGGCCGAAAAGGCCATGTGTGCTGCGCAAGGAGGGCATGTGTGGCGGAGTGTCCCGCCCTATGTATTATTATTTGTATTTTTGTTTGCGGCGGGTAAAAGCGCCGCGTCTTTATATTTATATTTAAAAACCCGTGAGGATGCATGACTGATCAGCTACTGATTATTTAACTAGCTGACAGTCATGCATCCTTACCAAACGCTGCAGACTGTGGCCGAGGGGTAATAAGATAAACAGCTAGTTAACCCTCGGCCAGAGTATAAGAACCGACAGCTGTCTGTGCTGCGGGGTTGAGTGTTGGATGCAGAGAGGAAGTACGGGAGATAGAGAGGTACAAGAAAACAATTGCTAAAACGTGCTGGTTTAGCCAGCACGCCACTTACTTGTTTGTCTGTTTATTTGTTTGGCCAACGCGCCCTTTTGTTTTCTGTTTTGTTTAAATCTTTTGTTTTGTTTATTTTGATTAATAAAATTAACTGAACGTCGTTGCGTTCAGTTTCGCCCGCCCATCCATTGTTGTGGTTTCAGTTACTTCCTGGTCCGTGACGTCACCACTGCAAGCCAGCCTGCCACAGGTGGACAGCAGGTATGTGTCTGCTTGTGCATTTATTTAAGCTTAAGCTTTGGTTGATTTATGAACTACAATAGTAACTACCAGTTATTGTGTCCGTTTTATTAAGGCTCCTCTCCATACAGATGACTGTCCAACTTCAGCACCCCCTAGAAGGGATGCATGGTTTAAAATATATATGAAAAGGGTATAGGAATAATACGTGTGTTATCTGTTATTGTAAAGTTACTATTTCCTATATATAACTGTTCTTATTATCATTGTCTATAGCATTTTTCTTACCTAATTGGAAAGTCCAATTTAATGATCTCACCATATGGACATGGGGATGTCTGTCCAGGGGAGCACAAAGGCCAATGCAGAGCTTCCTGTGGGACCCCCAGCAAGAGATCAGCAGCTCAGTACAGCCAAGATTCCAACCAGCAAGGTCCAGATAGCATGACTCACTCCAAACAGTGTGGCCTCTTAGGACTCAAAGCACTCAAAGGCAACAAACTTAATACCACTACATGTATATCTCTGAAATTACTGACTGCAGTGATACAAAACTCATGCTGAGTTGAAAAATGTAGTTTAGAGATGTTAAAAACACCACTGTCATTTTTTTTATGCAGGTGTAACAGTGGCAGGAATTTTAGAAGCATTTCAAGCTGGTTCACCCAGCAGTTATTAGCAACCATCGTTCCTGGAGGCCTCTGTCTGGGTGGGTTCTACTCATACATGCTAATGATTATTTCATTCTGCTGTACTCTGAAAAGTAAGGCTGAGAGGTGGGAAGATCCCATCTGTCCAATAGAACATATGGGACAGTGGAACAAACAGGCCCAAGACCCTGAGGTGGCTATTGTTCAGACCAGCCCACCCCCTGAGCTGAGGATTTTCTAAATGGCCTTCTGAACTTATCATGTGTAGAATGTGTCCAGACAGCTGGTCCTTATCAGCTGCTTGTTTAAAGAACAAGGAAAGATTCCACTAATATAATAAAACTGATAGAATGAAGCAACATTAATACCTGAATACATTTACCTTGTAACACATTGGAGGTTTACTGCAGCCTTTTTTATTATTATTATTCTGCACCGTTTTCAAAAGATTTATTTATCCATAACTTTCTTGAATTAGGTGTTGATTTAATAATCCTATACTCTACCAGAATAAGCCATAGTTTATTTTATTTTTTTAGATTATTTAACAGCGCTGAGGAATCACTTTGGATTGATTCAATCAAAAATAAGTAAGTGATCCAAGGTGAATTGGATCCTCAGGTTCTGTAAAATTCTCAATAAAAAAATAGAAATGAAGTATCATAAAGTACCTAAAAAACTGCTCATAACTGTAACTTTGTTGTTTCTTTATTGTTTTATAACATTGATGTTGTTGGACAAAAAACAAACCCGTGCACAGCGAGTAATCACTCATGTCAATTCATTCTCAGTGTATGGGATTTTCAGTTTCATTATTGTGCCATGTGCTCTAAAATGGCTTCTCTCTTGCTGGACAGTAAGCTAAACATGGTCCATTATTGGACAGATGCACAGCAGCGACGCTACCTGGGGGCAAGCTTCACTAATCATAATGACTGCCATCCCTTTATCTTCTGCCATAGACTTTCTCTGTGCATTAAAAGCCACACATTTAGGTTCAAGGGGTCTCTTTTAATCAATGTGTCGGCCCCATTATAACAGCAAGTGTGTTTAAAATGAACATATTGAAGATTGTGAGATATCCTTACATTTGATTATCTATTCATGTATAACATTATATTTAGTGAGCAGGGGGTTCTGTGGGTTCTCTTGGTTTCCTCTGAAAATACATTAAAAACGATTGAAACAAAAGAGAAAGCAGCAGATAACATTCAGTATGTATCTACAGTACTGTGCAAAAGTTTTAGGCAGGTGTGAAAAAATGCTGTAAAGTAAGAATGCTTTCAAAAATAGACATGTTAATAGATTATATTTATCAATTAACTAAATGCAAAGTGAGTGAACAGAAGAAAAATCTAAATCAAATCCATATTTGGTGTGACCACCCTTTGCCTTCAAAACAGCATCAATTCTTCTAGGTACACTTGCACAAAGTCAGGGATTTTGTAGGCATATAGTCAGGTGTATGATTAAACAATTATACCAAACAGGTGCTAATGATCATCAATTCAATATGTAGGTTGAAACACAATCATTAACTGAAACAGAAACAGCTGTGTAGGAGGAATAAAACTGGGTGAGGAACAGCCAAACTCAGCTAACAAGGTGAGGTTGCTGAAGACAGTTTACTGTCAAAAGTCATACACCATTGCAAGACTGAGCACAGCAACAAGACACAAGGCAGTTATACTGCATCAGCAAGGTCTCTCCCAGGCAGAAATTTCAAGGCAGACAGGGGTTTCCAGATGTGCTGTCCAAGCTCTTTTGAAGAAGCACAAAGAAACGGACAACGTTGAGGACCGTGAGACGCAGTGGTCGGCCAAGGAAACTTACTGCAGCAGATGAAAGACACATCATGCTTACTTCCCTTCGCAATCGGAAGATGTCCAGCAGTGCCATCAGCTCAGAACTGGCAGAAAACAGTGGGACCCTGGTACACCCATCTACTGTCCGGAGAAGTCTGGTCAGAAGTGGCCTTCATGGAAGACTTGCGGCCAAAAGCCATACCTCCGGCGTGGAAACAAGGCCAAGCGACTCAACTATGCACGAAAACACAGGAACTGGGGTGCAGAAAAATGGCAGCAGGTGCTCTGGACTGATGAGTCAAAATTTGAAATATTTGGCTGTAGCAGAAGGCAGTTTGTTCGCCGAAGGGCTGGAGAGCATACACGAATGAGTGTCTGCAGGCAACAGTGAAGCATGGTGGAGGTTCCTTGCAAGTTTGGGGCTGCATTTCTGCAAATGGAGTTGGGGATTTGGTCAGAGTTAATGGTCTCCTCAATGCTGAGAAGTACAGGCAGATACTTATCCATCATGCAATACCATCAGGGAGGCATCTGATTGGCCCCAAATTTATTCTGCAGCATGACAACGACCCCAAACATACAGCGAAAGTCATTAAGAACTATCTTCAGCGTAAAGAAGAACAAGGAGTCCTGGAAGTGATGGTATGGCCCCACAGAGCCCTGATCTCAACATCATCGAGTCTGTCTGGGATTACATGAAGAGAGAGAAGCAACTGAGGCTGCCTAAATCCATAGAAGAACTGTGGTTAGTTCTCCAAGATGTTTGGGCCAACCTACCTGCCGAGTTCCTTCAAAAACTGTGTGCAAGTGTACCTAGAAGAATTGATGCTTGATGCTGTTTTGAAGGCAAAGGGTGGTCACACCAAATATGGATTTGATTTAGATTTTTCTTCTGTTCACTCACTTTGCATTTAGTTAATTGATAAATATAATCTATTAACATGTCTATTTTTGAAAGCATTCTTACTTTACAGCATTTTTTCACACCTGCCTAAAACTTTTGCACAGTACTGTAGATGAAAAGAAAGCCCCTTAAAAGAAACATTGCACGCTGTGGAAGGTGTTCACAAGGGTTTAACTAGGCACCCAACTGGAGGTGTCCGCTATCAAAGCAAGTGGGACATGGTAAACACAAGCAGTGTGACGCAGCAGCTGTGTGTTTGTGGGGTCACTTTGTTGCATCTTGAATGATGCACAGCCCCATCATGTCAAGTGCGAGTGGTTAGCTGATAATGTCTACGAGAGGCCTTTCATATTCCATATCCTGCTGGGGCTCTGTGGTGTTGCTTTGAGCTGACACTCCTGCTCAAGATTAATGCTTTCTGGAGTTCGGGGAGTTTTATTCCATGAATAGCTGGAGTTAGCCTGGTGTAATTTATACAGTACCGCTTCGTGTTATTATTCAGCATTTGCCTTTCCCTTTGTGCTTACAGAATAGCCTTGTTTTTTTATTGTACACAAGGCCTTACAATAGACAGCTGAAGTGTTGCTGAGGTTTCCAATGCAGCTCTATGTAAAGCCAGTTACACTTAAATATATATATATATATATATATATATATATATATATATATATATATATATATATATATATATATATATATATATATATATATAACAGGTAAATATACTGGTACACTGGTGTTGTATTTGAAATGTGTAACACTATAATTAACTCATTGTTGAAATGATTGTTGCGTAATAAAATAGCATTCACTTTTCTGTTGAATTGTTCTGACTGTGGTTTCGTTGACGAATCAACAGTTTTCTGTGGATTTATAGCATAAACTGTTGATTCGTTAATCAACAATATATCTGCCCTGCACTCCCCTTCTCTTCAAAGCCACGCAGCCACTTTTAGCTAGAAGATTTGTAGAATGAATCAATTAAGGATCAAAGGGAACGACATCGAAATGTTTTCAACTTGGAACATTACACTAGTAGCATACCATTGTATTTACCTGAAGACGCTCTAGCAGAATTACCAGCAGCACCAAATAGTTTACAGCGTTTTTGAGGAAAGAAACTTTAAAAACAGAAAAAAGAAATCCAATATCACCGAAAAGAATCTATGATATAACATTGAAGTATAAATGCAATGAGTTCCATTACCACTGAAGCAGTTCTGAATGCTTGGAGTGAATGGCCTCCAGAGTCGGCACATACTGTTTAATTGTTGAATTGGTATACTGTACACAACCATGAATATGTTAGCAAACTGTTTCCATTCCACCCCTGGTTCATACCATGGGGGTCTCCCTTGTGCTACCATTACACTTAGTGCTGTCAGTCTTAGCGCTACCATTGGCTTACCATTACCTGATGCCCCTTAGTACTGAACCAATGCATTGTCATTGCAAAGCCACTGCAAAGCCATTGACATGAATTTGGTATGGCACTATTGGTATGGACTTGTAAGACTTTGTATTCCACGGATAATCCGGAGACTGGGTGCGAACTGGCAATCTCACGCACTGCAAGCGACCTTAACTGCAATGCAGAAGAGCCAGTTTTAGAAGTGTTTACCTCCTCTCATCTCACCGGCTGAGGACAAAATAACAAGGACAAACGTAATGGCAGTGTATCTATTAAACAACACCCTAAGTTAAACTATTTTAATGTTTAGTACCTGCTGCTCTATTTTATTATATAAAAAATAGCATATTGTATTAATTCTGCGTTCTTTGAGGGAGAGTTTTTTTTAGCCAATTTTGAGCCAATCTCAATTCAATGTTCTAGCCCAGTGAATGCTCTGTTGTGAAGAATAATTTCCTGGAGCCACTAACATGCACCCCTGGTTCCATTCCTGGGTCTCTAATGCCTTTCTTGTCAGTGAAAAATAATCCATAAAAATGCAGGAAGTTAGCTTCTGCATTCACGATGTGATATTAAGAATCACAGATGACCTGAAAGTTCACAGAATCTAACCGCTTTCCTCCCAGAGCAATCAGTCTCTGTTTGTGAAGGGGAATTTAACTGATGCCTGGCTGGAATATACAGCATGGCTCCAAGGACATTTAGAAAACCAAGGGTTTCCACTGGGTCCTGCTTGTTCGTATCTGCAGATGTAACAGGCTATGTGGCGTGCTGCACTGCCATTTCAGATTGTGAACCCGAGTCTGGCTCTTTTGCACTGGAGTTAAAGAGTACATAAGGACCTTTTTATTTTATTGTGTTACATGTTCCCATGTGTTCCTACAACTGTTTACGTAAGGTGATGTACAGGTAAGTAAGCTGGGCTGAGTTGAGTGGGGGACGGAGGGGGGTGATGCTGGGACGCCAGAATCACCGTCGAGCCCTCTTGAGGTGTCGTGGGCTAGTCGACGAAACACCGAAGATGGAAGGTGCCCACTTGAAGACCCCAGAGATGTACCCTACTTAGCTCAATCCAGACGGTTGTCATGCTGATGCGCTGGGGAGACCGCACTATGGTTGATCCCCGGAGCCAGCATCGCAGCCGTTGTGTGTGTTGATGCATTAGGGAGGCAATAAGCTGATCCCTGGAGCCAGCATTACACTTCAGCCATCAACACCAGACAGAAGGATATCTACATCATCATATGGAAGGAAGCGTAAATGGATGGAGACACATATGGATCACATTAGTTTACTGTGAAGCTATGTCTTAGTTGGTGCTTATCTTGGCGAGAGCCAAGTTCAAATCAGCATGAAGTTTTAACATCTACTTTCATGTAATGGAAATCATTTTTATTGTGTTAGATGTTCCCATGTGTTCCTACAACTGTTTACGTAAGGTGTGTGTATTGTTTTAATTATTTTTTTTTGTACATTTGGACCATTTTTTAAAACTTTTAAATTGCATTCCCTGCCTCAAGATGGCTTCACATGTACCTCAGAACTACATTTCCCATCATCCTTCTGCTCACTGGTAAATCCATCTCAGTTACATATGTGAGCAGAAGGATGATGGGAAATGTAGTTCTGAGAGGTCCATGTGGGTCCATGTGAAGCCATCTTGATGCAGGGAATGGAATTTAAAAGTTTTAAAAAGTGGTCAAAATGTACAGAAAAAATAAAAGCAATACACACACCTTACATAAACAGTTGTAGCAACACATGGGAACATGTAACACAATAAAATAAAAAGGTCTTATGTACCCTTTAAGGCTCTGGTTTGCGGTGTGCATGGTCGTCCGTTCGCCCCCGCCCCCAGCCTCTGCCCTGTTATATTTGTGCTGTGACCCAGATCTCAGACTGTCTGAAGTTGATCAACGGGGTTAAAGAGGCACCTGTCATGTTGGAGGGTTGTCTCGGTTCAATTTTCATTTAATACTTGAACACAGCAGCCCCAGAGTTTCCTTAAGTTAAAGGTTTGCTTCTTCAATAGTATATATATATATATATATATATATATATATATATATATATATATATATATATATATGGACTGGAGAGGAGGTCTATAGTGGAAAATTATTGTCCCGAGGGAAGACAGGGGGCTATAAATGAGGCAAGGTTGGATAGTAAATACGACTTTATATATTTTGTTTAAATATAGCTGATGCAGCATACGTAAATGCATAAATAACATAAATAAATAACAGGAAATGTTTGTGAAGTTCATACCGCATAGTTATCAAAGGTTTTTTTTGCCTACAGCTCTCCGTCTGGCTTGCTGACTGCTGCATAATCCAGTTAATACACCGGCCGTCATATTTGTTTACATTGTCGAGTTAAATTTCTTTGAATTTCAGAAAGTCAGAAAACAGTGACATTTTAATCACCATTTTAGTGTTTGGAGCATCTTTCTTTTGTAGTATGTTTTGTAATTGATTTTCTGTTAAGTCACAGAATCACTATTCAGCAGTTTTTTCACATTTAGCCATTTTCTCTTGTGAGGAGTGCAGGGGAGAAGGGCGTTCCTTTGAAAAGGGGCAGGACTGACAGTGTGTGAACCAATCACATAACAGAGGGAGACTATTGCCCGGTGGTGTAAGGATGTTAGGGCAATAGTTCAATCTGTTTTTGCTCCTATGCTGAGGTTTTATCCAATCACAGGCCAGAATTTCCAACCACTGATTCATAGATATACTGTATATGTTTTTTTGCATGTGGTCTTAGCGTGTCTAGAACCTGGCATTGAAACAACTGGGATTGTTGTGGCTATACCCTAGTCTTCCTACAGATTCCAGGGTACTGGCTTTGCCCAGTCTAACTCCGACCCTTGATTTATTTGTACTGCCTCATTTAATATTGCAGCTGTGGTCTACAGGTGACAGCTGCTTTTGGTCGACTGACTTAGCCACGGTAGGGCTTCTGAAAAATAGCAGACATAAAACTAATAATATTGCTTTCATACCTCTTTGCAACATGTGCCAAAGCTTGCACTTTCCTTCCATACCTCTTTGCAACATGTGGAGAAGCTAACACTTCTCACCCAAATGATTAAACAGCATCTATTACGACTGCCATGTGCTCCCCTGCCAGGTTATAGTGAGAATATTTTTGCAAGATATCAAATGCGTGGTTTGGAATGCTTTTCGTTTATCAATTCAGCAATGCTAAATCAATTTCTTTTTTAGTAGAAAAAGACGGGATACCAATCTTCATTTAGGAATCCTCAGAGCTCCTTTTTCATTCTGCACTTAAAGAATGGAATGACCAATTATCTCAAGAACAGCTATTCCAAGCCTAGGTATACAGTAGTAAATGAAATCGTATTACTTTCTCAAAGTTTTATTTGCTGCATGGCTCTTATGTGTATTCTGGCACTGAACTGGACAATATCCGTGTCTCCACAAGCACACAGATGATTACATTGTTGTACTGTATGAAGCACTTCATGTAAGCTCTTGACCTGGTCCATTTTATTATGTCTCTATCTCTCTATTGCTCTCTCTCTCTATATATACACCCACTCTTCGTTATATCGCCCCTCGCTATACTGCAGATTCGGATATATCACGGTCCTGGAGTTGGCTCCCCATTTTTACAGTATAACTGCACATGCCTTAGCTGCAATATACAAAGGCAATTTCACTTAGACGTACTGTTCGTTTTATTTGATACTGCACATCACAAAAAAATATAAACAAAACAATTAAAAACAAAGCATTACTATCATACTGTTATGATATACACGCGCATTGCACAATAACACAAAGCAAATAATATATCTTCTTGCTGAAACGGTTTTTATTTTAGCCAGTGAGGTGTTCACTTGTGGCAGCAATGCACTGGCAAAAGTCACAGGGCAGTGACATCAGTTCCCTAGCAACAAGCCTCCTATGTTAGGAATGGATTCTTTCAATGCAGTGTGTTTGTACATTTGAGAAAGGAGAGGAAATGAATTGGAGATATAAGCTGATAAGAAGCAATTACCCTCCACAGTACGAATTAAAACGGTGTGCTGCTTTTTATACGAAAAATTAGAAAAAGTGGGTTGCGTAGAGGATTTATATTGGACCCTGATGCCCACGATAAAACAAGGGAGTGCTTGTACAGTATTTTTATTAGCCTATTTGTTTTTCTATGGGTCTCTCGCTATAGTGGATTTATATTGGACCCCAGCACCCGTGATATAGCGAGTGGGTGGGTGTATCTCTAGATTTATATATACTTATTTCTAGTCATCTATATCCATTACAAAATTGTGTAACATGTATGAAGAATTTCAGCACCTCTTAAAGAAAAATAATATAATTTACTAGTATTGTATAGACAAGCTCATCAGAATTTATACAGCTGGCATTATTTATTTTAATGTGCAATAAATGTATCACTAGGGGGGAAACATCAAGATTCTAGGTCCATAGCCCAGCACCCAGTTGAGCAATCCTGTGTGCTCTCCTTATAATACTGTGATCTTGACTGTTCCAGTCCACCTCCATCAATGGGATCTCAAAGAGCTTTATCCCTCTTCACTCACTGGGAGCCCAGGGTCCTTGACCTGTCAACTCCTCTTAATGGAACTTTATCCAGCATTGCACTGTCCGCTGCGCAGAATGCCACTAGCGCCCTGCTTGACTACAACTCCATGTCATGCCAAGAGTAGCTGTCCACGATACCATCACCCGGTATTATCAACTGTCCTCTTCCATCTTCATCAGCAGACCCCTCCATCTCTTCTACCACAGCTATCCTTCTTCATTGAAAGGCAAAATGAATACGGCAATTCGGTACGCTAAATTAATAGCTGGATGTCAAATCAGTCATTTCATTTATTACACTGGCGAATCAGCTGACATTAAGATAGATTTCACGACAGGCATTTATATGAGAAGAGTATTGTACAAAGGTCACAAGGTGAGGGTACAGCTTGGAGGTATATTTTGGAAGCCTGAACGGCCTTTGTTCTGTTGAGCAGTGAAGTGGGCATCCCTGATTGCACTTGACAGAGCGCTGCAGATGAAGCACCAGCATCAACTGGAATCTTTCCAGTCACATGTAGAGGTACAGGAACGCTGTGGATGGAGTGAAGTGAGCAAATGCAGTACAGGGAAACACTTTATATGACATGTCTCTAATTACTGTGCATTAACAGAGTAGTTACTTAGCAAATACATGTGTACTTACACATCATTACAATGTTATTATCCACAGCTACACTGTACAGTACTTAATGTGTACATCTTTTTGCATGACATATGTAAATACACAATTGTATTAGAAGCAAAATGTACATATTAAGTACATTGTAACTAGGCATACAAACACTGTAATGATGAGTAAGTACACATGTATTGACCAAGTAACTGCTCTGTAAATACACAGTAACTAGATACACTTCCTGTAAAGTGTTACCAGTTCTATTATGGTAAAAACACTAACACTAACAGTCAGGGCAGGCATCTAACACAGTGGCTGTGACACCAAAGGTATTTCTTTATGCTTGGTATATGCTAATTGAAATAACATCTTCAGACATGGGTATTATCGTTAGCTAACGATTTTACTGTGGCCACTAAGCATCATCAGTGTTAATCACAAAATGCTTATAGCTACCTTAATGTTGCCATCTCATGATGTTATTGCTATTATAGGGACATATATTTTATAAAACACTGAGCATTCAACATCAAAGTCACTCCTTGGACCATAATCTTAGTACTTGTGCCAAGGGCATATTATACATGCTCACATGGTTAAATGCATAATTGACTAAATCATGTGCACTCGGTTCTGGGGTTCAGCATTAACACTGTGGATCACCTCTCAGAAGCTAAGCAAGGCTGGGCGGATCAGTAGTAAGGCAGGGGGCTCTGAGTGAAACCAGGTGCTCAAAAAGCTCACTAGGTATCCAGAGTACATCTAATGTTTTCTGGACTGTTCTAAAAGCAGCAGCAAAAATAAAACAGTAATAATTTCTGACAAATGAACTCACTTAACTGCTATTGCCACTCGATCGTCAGGATATCAGTCCCATCTATACACCATAAAAGCTGAATTCTAGACAAGTTTGTAAGTGTCAGTGGTGCTAAACCCAGCGCCTGTGTTTAAATGTTAAACACTTAGTCACATGCATACACAGTGCAACCACAAGGACTATAATTTATTGATCCACTCCAGATTTTCAATGAACAATCAAAAACGTACAAAAAATACTAATCAAAATTGTCTCTGAATCCGGGTTGCACTGTACATCTCAACAAGCATATCAGAGAGGGTTCAATAGCACTGATGCTTAGGATTGACTGATTTGCTCAACCCATAGTACAGTATAAGACTCATTTGGATTTTATTGGAGCTTTTTACATCACCGGGGATATTGTCACCTATCCACAGTATGCAATTCAGAGTGATTCCCACAGTGCTGTAAAATGCTTGACGAAAATCCATCTGTGAGTTATACTGCTGGGTTAAAACTTGATCAAATCAACCCTTTCGTCTGCATACAATTCAATTCCCACCAACTGATATCTGTGCTTTCCATTGCTAGCATTTCTAACTTGGCTTCATTTCATTGCTACTGAGATCAGATGCTGTGTGTGTGGTGGGGGTATATTACCGGCTTTTTCAATCAGTATCAGCAGAGAGTGAGATCTGAAAACACACACCGCTTTTTCAATCAGTATCAGCAGAGAGTGAGATCTGAAAACACACACAGCTTTTTCAATCAGTATCAGCAGAGAGTGAGATCTGAAAACACACACAGCTTTTTCAATCAGTATCAGCAGAGAGTGAGATCTGAAAACACACACAGCTTTTTCAATCAGTATCAGCAGAGAGTGAGATCTGAAAACACACACCGCTTTTTCAATCAGTATCAGCAGAGAGTGAGATCTGAAAACACACACAGCTTTTTCAATCAGTATCAGCAGAGAGTGAGATCTGAAAACACACACAGCTTTTTCAATCAGTATCAGTAGGCTAGAGATTGGGAGCCTTTGTTTTAGATTATAAACACGGCTGAAGAGCAGCATGCTTGAAAAGCTCTGGCCCACCCACACTTTCTTTCTTTCTTGCATACCCCAAACCCCCACCCCCCACCACCCCTATAGCAGGTCTGCTCCTCTCACTGCTCCCCTCTCCACAAGCACAGGAGGGATGAGGGGTCAGGCAGCTGCTCGCTGGCTGTCTGCTTGGGAACTTCCTTTTCTTAGGAGGCGGGTGGGAAACTTACTGACCAGCTGCACAGCAGTCAGGGAAGTCCGTAGGGAAAGATGTGACTGATCTATTATTATAGCAATGCTGTATTCTGTCAAAGCCCACCATTGGCAGAAATCATCAAGATGAGAAAGTAACAGATGGATCTTTCATTTCAAATTTTTATGGAAATACATACAACAAAAGATATAAACACAGTGACTTGTCTGTGTGCGGTAAACAATATATAATGTGTACTGTAGCAATGCTCGTATTGCAGGGGTTTGATGATTATGTTTTACAGAGCCTGGAGGGTGAGAAAAAAAGCGACCAATAGTGATTATAATATTAAAACTACACATGTTACTCAGTGCGGAGTAGAAGACAAGTAAGAGCAGTGTGCACTAACCAGCAACAAAGTGCTTCATTTCTGGGGTCTTAAAAATGCAATATGCTATAACAGGAAATGATGTACTGAACCTGTCTTTTCTACTAACCTAGGAATGGTGGAAGATAATGGGATACTCTTAAATCTTTACAATGGTGTTGTTCTGACCTTATCTTGTAAGCATTTACAGTATCTGGAAATAATTTCAAACACAATTAGATATACACCAAAATGATTATTTGAAATGCCTCAACATCATTTTACCGGATTATTATAATTTACGAAATGTTTGAAAAATAATTTTAACGCGTCTTAAAGGATTTTCTGAGGTTGGAACAATTGATAACTTTTATTTGTTTCCCTGTCATTTTGCCACTGTCCATTTATTCACAGACTTTTGCATTGTATACTATTCAATAGAAAGGGTTCACAGTACTTCCAGCCAAACGTCAACACGTGTTTCTCATGTTCTAATATTAACAGAAAATAAGCTTTGAAAATATGATTCCTGCCATCAGAGAGGCAATATTGGAACATACTTTGTACAATATATGTATGTAAATGAGTTTCCTTTTAGCATCCCCAGTTTCAAAGAGACTAAGGGTCATATTTTCAAAGCGTTTCTTCCTTTCTTTAATTAGCTCGTATTTTTTGACAAATAATTTGAATGTTAGAAAATGAAAAACAACAGAGAGAGAGAGAGAGAGAGAGAGAGAGAGAGAGCTTAAGAGCACATGCAATATATAACTAAGTTGCTTGATTCTAGTTTTGTCAAATTACTTTCTAAAAATAGGAGTTGGTAAATAAAGACTGGAGTTAACGCTTTGAAAATATGCCCCGAAGGGAGGCGGGATATAAAACACTGATTGTTAAAGATAGAATGTGCCTTGTTGTTGAATGCTGTAAATGTTACCCTGTATATTCCAGTGGGTTGTAAAAGTAGACTTGTACACATTGTACAAGCAATATATAAACCCTGTTAAAGGGCTGCTGTTTCCTACCTCTCCACTGCAAGGCTCATCCCCACTCTTTCGCACATGTCAATATATTTATAGCTCCAGCAAAGGATTCAATCAATAGTCTGGATCTCTGAAAACACGTGTTTTCATCTCAGATCTCTCTCTCTCTCTCTCTCTCTGAAGATGCAGTCTCCAATGCGTAGTGTAATGCTGTCACGTTTTCTGTTTTAAAGAGATCGGGAATGAGCCAACACTTTCATTTCCTCCTCCATGGTTTAGGCTGCACATTGCAATGGTGGGACCCCCTGGGGAGAAGGAAGGTTAAACAGAGAGGGAGATGGATGTGATCTTAATGTCGCAGTAGCATCTGCCTCCTGTGTCAGATAATACAGTTATGAGCAAGGCTGTTCAGCACTGGCACTAAGGATTCTCCAGACAAGCCCAAATATGTGTTTACCATAGTTTAGCATATACTTTATTGCAATTTGCTATGCTTTTACTGTGGCAAACTTTTATAATGGCAGGTAAAGGCGGGTTATAGAGAAATTATAAAAATGACACAAAATTTAACAATACACTGTACCAATAGAACTCAGAATTTAACAATGCACTGTACCAATATAACTCAGAGCAGCTCAGATTTTTTTCAGATGTAACAGGGCAGAGGCTGGGCGAGAACTGGTGACCTCACGCACTCACTGGCTCATCTGCATTCTTGATTTTAGAGCTTTTAACATAATCTCTTCTCAACGACCAGGGGACAGGACAGAATCTGTAACGACAGTGTATTACACAGTACTGCCCGTTACAGAAACATCATCAAAAAGTAAGAGAGAAAAAAAAACACTTGAAATTGCAAGGCCATTGACCACCCCTTACATAATGTTTCTGCTAAGTAATTACTGCTGTACCACTGTAAAACTAGCAGTTGAGTTTAAAGAATAACCAAAATCAAGTTTATACTTCATGGCATGTTTTTGTAAGCAAATTGTTTACTAGCAGTTTTGATGTAAGTAGTCTATTCCAAGTAGTCTATTAAAGTATTTTACAAACACGTTGTTGTATATACAGTATGAGGGTAGGGGTTCTAGGTGGGAAACAAAAAAATCAATGTGTGACGGAAGACATTTATCACTGAGGGTGAAAGTTCAGAGTAATGAGTAGTTTAATAGATGATATTATTGCACATTCGACGGCTGCCTTAAAAGGTTAAATTAATGACCTAGACATTGTGTAAAGTAAAACAGGTCCATCACTTTCATTATGCAAGTATTAAAGACATCATTACAGCATGCAAGAATGTCCTACTTACTAAAGAAGGGAAATGTTATCAGTTACAGATAAAAAAAAAAACTGTCTTGCATTTCAGTTATTGTATATACATAAACTGTGACCTTAATATTTCTCTGATATGTGTAAGATACAGTTTGTTTAAAGAATATATTCCAGAGCACAACTCTAATATTTATTCAGTATTTCAGGTATATTTTTGTTCTATACAGTATGAGGTATTTTGGTTATCTGGGCATTTTTACTTCATCCATTTCAATGTCATAAACGTAAACTTTTATTACAGCATTGCCATGGCAGTCACAATATAGAAGTATGTTGGGGCATGTCCTCAGTGATTCCTGGCAGTCAGAATATAGAAGTATGTTGGGGCATGTCCTCAGTGATTCATGGCAGTCACAATATAGAAGTATGTTGGGGCATGTCCTCAGTGATTCCTGGCAGTCACAATATAGAAGTATGTTGGGGCACGTCCTCAGTGATTCATGGCAGTCACAATATAGAAGTATGTTGGGGCATGTCCTCAGTGATTCATGGCAGTCACAATATAGAAGTATGTTGGGGCATGTCCTCAGTGATTCATGGCAGTCACAATATAGAAGTATGTTGGGGCATGTCCTCAGTGATTCATGGCAGTCACAATATAGAAGTATGTTGGGGCATGTCCTCAGTGATTCATGGCAGTCACAATATAGAAGTATGTTGGGGCATGTCCTCAGTGATTCATGGCAGTCACAATATAGAAGTATGTTGGGGCATGTCCTCAGTGATTCATGGCAGTCACAATATAGAAGTATGTTGGGGCCATGTCCTCAGTGATTCATGGCAGTCACAATCGTCCGTCCCCCCCACCCCACACCACGGCATTACAAAAAGGACCTTGCCGCTTTGGAGAGAAAGTCAATCAAAGTGAAGTGAGTAGATTAATCCAAGAGCTCAAAAGTGCGGTATGTGTTATGAAGATACTGTAGTTTGAGTGAATGGTAACACGTTATGTAAAGTGTCTCTAATGACTGTGTAGTTACATAGTAGTTACTTAGTAAATACATGTGTACTTACACATAATTACAATGCTATTATGCACTTAATGTGCACGTCTTTTTGCATGCTATACCCCTAACCCTTACCCTTACCCTAACCCTAACCCTAACACTAACACTAACTCTAAACCTTACCAAAACCCTAACCCTAACCCTTTTCTGATACAATTGTGTAGTTACATAATAGCTACAGTATAGTTCATAGACTGTAAGTGGTGATGTTAGATTTCCTTCATTTGATCCTTGACACGTATCATATTCCCAGCTAGGTGAACTGGGTTTGATATCATTACAGTGCACATGCTCACACCCACAGCCCTCTGTACTGGTGCTGAACACACTCTATTCATGGGAGCTGTTGGTCTGTGCAAATCTATTCTCCAGACATTTCTAATGTTACCAGAATTCTGCTGGATAACGATACGCATTCTCAACTCTTCTTTTTCCTTGTCTATGGCCTTTCCATTTGATTTTCCTGTATTTGACAGGTAATGTAGTTATATGGGAAACTATTATCAGCATCAGGGAGATCACTGATTTATGGATACTGGCAGAAATGGCAGCCACTCGATGAAGAGGTTATTGTAATTAATGTAAATTATATTACACTGAGACTTTAATTGATCTTAAATGCATAAGCAAAGCATTCAAGGGCAGTGAGTATATCAAATGTTGGAAGCCTATACTGTAGGATTGTTTAAATATCTGAAAATATAGATCACTGTGATCTGATCATTAAAAATTTGGTCCTGCTTTTAATCATCAGCTCTTCATTTGTTTTTGAAAGAAGAAAAATCAAATGAAAAATGTTTAAAGGTTTTTAATGCTCAAAAAATGCTTAAAATGCTTCACATCATCTACAGTACCTTTTTATCATTGGCTTGTTTGTTTTTTGATTAACATCACATTATCTGTAATGCATGATTCACAATTGTTGTTCGTGCTTAAGTCATTATTTGCCAATGCTTCCTAACTATTTCAACAAAAATACTGCTTTTGAAAAGACTCCTCAATGCTTATGTGTGGTGGGGAAGTATATCAGTGTTGAACAGGCTTCAGTGCACAGCTCTTACCAATGGTCTTCAGAGAACAGCTCTTACCAATGGTCTTCAGAGAACAGCTCTTACCAATGGTCCTCAGAGAACAGCTCTTACCAATGGTCTTCAGAGAACAGCTCTTACCAATGGTCTTCAGTGCACAGCTCTTACCAATGGTCTTCAGAGAACAGCTCTTACCAATGGTCTTCAGAGAACAGCTCTTACCAATGGTCTTTAGAGAACAGCTCTTACCAATGGTCTTCAGAGCACAGCTCTTACCAATGGTCTTCAGAGAACAGCTCTTACCAATGGGCTTCAGAGAACAGCTTTTACCAATGGTCTTCAGAGCACAGCTCTTACCAATGGGCTTCAGAGCACAGCTCTTACCAATGGTCTTCAGAGCACAGCTCTTACCAATGGGCTTCAGAGCACAGCTCTAACCAATGGTCTTCAGAGAACAGCTCTTACCAATGGGCTTCAGAGCACAGCTCTTACCAATGGGCTTCAGAGCACAGCTCTTACCAATGGGCTTCAGAGCACAGCTCTTACCAATGGTCTTCAGAGAACAGCTCTTACCAATGGGCTTCAGACTAACCATGGTGCTGAACACTGGTGTTAGCCATGGTTCTGATTAACCATGGTGCTGAACGCTGGTGCTAGCCATGGTTCTGATTAACCATGGTGCTGAACGCTGGTGCTAGCCGTGGTTCTGATTAACCATGGTGCTGAACGCTGGTGCTAGCCGTGGTTCTGAATTAATCCTAATTCCTATTTCTTCGTGGTATGTTTTTGTTCTTCTTTGTTTGTTTATTTGTATATCTAGATAAATATAAATACATCTATGATATCTGCATAATTTGAACTGACTTTGCTGAACTCCCCTGCGTCTCCCCACTACTCTTGATCTAGTCCAGTGATTTTTTGGGAAAGTTACTCCTGGAAGTGAAAAGCGAGAAGGTTCAGTGCTGTGCTGAGCTGCAGGGAAGTCAGTTTGATCGAGGTGTAATGGGGTTTGCCAGCAGGCTGAAATTCCCACTTACATGAGCTTTAACAGAGCTTTTAAAACCTTTTTAAATCCTAAAGGAGATACACATTTTCCAGGAACAACAATACAACATTTATTTGCTTCTCTCTATAGAGCTGTCTTTGAAATATCTGCACATTCCAAATTGAAGTGTAAAATACAGAAGAAAATTGGGACCAGTGATATTATTGGCGGTGATAACAATGGGTCATGATTTCCATTACATGAGAGGAGATGTTAAAACTTCATTCTGATTTGAACTCGGCTCTTGCCAAGATAAGCACCAACCAAGACATAGCTTTACAGTAAACTAATGTGATCCATCTGTGTCTCCATCCATTTGCGTTTCCTTCCATATGATGATGTTGATATCCTTCTCCCTGGTGTTGATGACTGAAGTGTAATACTGGCTCCAGGGATCACCTTATTTTGCCTCCGTAGCGCATCAGCACACACAACGGCGGTGATGCTGGCTCCGGGGATCAACCACAGCACAGTCTCCCAAGCGCATCAGCATGACAACCGTCTGGATTGAGCTAAGTAGGGTACATCTCTGGGGTCTTCAAGTGGGCACCTTCCATCCTCTGTGTTTCGTCGACTAGCCCACAACACCTCAAGAAGGCTCTACTGTGATTCTGGCGTCCCAGCATCACCCCCCTCCGTCCCCCACTCAACTCAGCCCTGCTTACTTACTTGTACATCAGTGTTTCTTTCTTCCTATTGTGCTTGAGATCCCCAACCAGAATCTTTCCCTCTCAACCACAGCCAGTTGCAGCTCCTCTCTGCTGCTTCAGATAAGTTCTTCACTGTGCAATGCAACTCTTGGCCACTGAAACCGGGTTGTAGAGTGTGCCACAAATCCTTGACAACCCACCTCCACTGGGTAAACCCAGACTCTCCATCCTCGCTGTTCCGCTTCAGCGGCTAGTTCAGCATACCACAGTTTCTTCCTCTCATACACCTCATCTACAGCATCCTCCCATTGCACTGTTAACTCTACCAGGTGAACAAGGCATGCTGATCCAGACCACAAGACAATATCTAGTCGAAGGTTAATCTCAGGTGGAAAAATATGCCGTTGACCAACATCTGCCAGCATTTTCCAGTATCTAACAGCTTCCAGTTGTCCTGGGCGAGGCTTGGTTGCTCTCCTGGGTGGAGAAATGTTGTCTTTTGTGTGTAATGTTTTGATGGAACTGGTGGCAACTTATTGGTCATGTTACACTTGTCTTCCAATGCTAAGGCCAAATATCGGTTTAGGTTCTACTCAGAGGTTTAGGTTCTGTGGTGATGGGAGAACATCATATGTTGACCTGATGAGGAAACTGATCGTGCTCTGTTCCATAGTCCGTAAGTCTTGCCAACTGAGCTTGCGTTGTTCCACATTCTCCCATCTCATCCATTCTCCCTGCTTGGCCTGGGAAACGGCCTTTACGTACTTCATCCTCTCCTGCTTTTGCACCTTGTTGACTACCAGCTTCCTCCCTTGAGCTGGGGCTGCCTTGTGCCATGTAGGAGGAGCTGAACTGAGACCAAGACACCCTTTTCCATGCTGAACTTTCCATGGCTTTCTTTGCTTCCCACTTTCTTCCATGGATCTTTAAAATGTTGATTTGCACTCCTTTAAAGTCTTTCTGGAGTGGCTTAGACTAGCTGGACCTATTTATGTAAATGACCTAGCGTAACAGGACGGAGGCTGGGTGCGAACCAGCAACCCCAAGCACAACAAACAAGCATCTTAACCACAATGCAAAAGAGCCGGGCTCATCTGCATTCGTGGCTTTAGTGCTTTCGGCTCCACCGACGGGAGAGAACCTGTAATGACAGTGTTACACTAACGTTGCATTTTTGCAGTGTCAGTAAAAATGTCTGCTAGCATGTTACTCTCAATACTGCCCACTGTGTGAGTCTGAATTTATTTCCTGGTCTTTTACATCATGGTCCAGTTTGACAAAAAAAAGAAATAATAATTTGTGAATCAACAATACTGAGTCCAGGAGTCTCATTACATTCCAAGTGACAAGGTTTCCTTCAGGATTTAAATTCCAGGTATATTGCGCTGGACTGAATCACACAGTCAGGAATATCTCTGTCTTCACCACTCTGGTTATAACTGGCTTTCGCAAAGAATGTGAAGAGAAAGGCTTTAACAAAAGACCAGCAAGTGCTTCATTTAAACCTTGTGCCAAGATCCCTTGTACGGTAACGCAGTGTTAGAATTCAAACAGGATGTTCCTTGAGGTTCATTTCCCTGTTAATGACCTTGATTGTTTCCATGGAATTCAATTCCGGTCTGTCCTGTTCTTCAGAACTAGGTCTGGGTCCTATTAAGTCAGGATAATTGAGGTTCTACTGTACTCACTAATGTGTCCATGCTGTTGAACTAGGGCCTGCTTCCAGATGGTACAGCAGTCAGAACACCGGAAAGATTTATTAGGGCACTGTCCATAATGACAGGGGATGGTTGGCAAGCATCCTTCATTTCTGTGAGAAAGCTAGAAAGACCGCAAAAACACAGTGAGGAGATGCAGCTTTCCTTTTAATAGATGTCAGATGTATACACAAGGGGTGGGGTGCCATAAATAAACCGCAGTCAATTAACTTGAATATTAATTCCCTGTAATAAATGCACCCTTCCTAAGGGCTTTAAAAGAAAGCAAATTACTTGAAGAGGGGCTGTGAGAGGGTGGTGGGTGATTCACTGACACACAAGAGACAGAAGGTGTACTTGAAGCACCGCACAGGTGCCCAGTTTTATTGTGCTGGGTGTATTTTTTTCTTTCAGCCCGCAGAGGGCGTTGTTCACCGTGGTCTGCTTACCAACTATGGTAAAAACAGAACCACGGACATACTGATGCGGTACAGAACAAGTGCGGGCGCACTTACAAGTGCTCAAACAATAATTCAAGAACCAAAGGCGAAAGTAAAAAGGAAAATAAAACACAGTAACAAAACTACAAAATAAAAGGTGCTGCACTTCGGCAGCGTTTCCCCAACCGTCGCTAGCCGCACGGCCCGGGTCTCCGTCCTGCTCTGACCGTCTCCTCAGTCTATCCTCACACTACACAGGGGGTCTGCCCACGGGTTCCCCACTACTGTTAAGTTTCCTTTCTTTATCTTTTTTTTTCCCGTTTTCTTTTTGGTCCCGGTTCTCTCTCGGTCCCGGCTGTTCTCGGCTCTCGACCCAAGCTCCCGTACTTCCCGGTAATTCTTTTTAAAAGGGCAGATCTGAGGAAACAGCAGAGTATTATTTTATGGGGTAAACAATCCCATTAAAGCCCGCCTCCCAGCCACTCAGAGAGGAGGAAAGCGCACACACCCTCTTCCCCACCTCTCCGTGTCACCGCCATGACTGGCAGGCCGACCCCACGGGACTGCCGCCCCCTTCCTGCAGCATCGTGCATGCGTCAGACGGCCAATCCAGATCTCTCCCTGTTACAGGGGCTAATTAAGATAATGTAATCTTGGATTCCAAAGAATGATGCCTTTTCACGGATAGAGATGATCTAATTGAAGAATCTCCTTAATTATTGCTTCATGCAATTGAGTGATGAAATGCCTCTGTGAATGTCATCTCCAGGGCCAGTCGTGCATTGTACCAGCCTTCTCTCCATCTCTGTGACTGTGCCCGTGCCAGGATAATGAGGAGTTAGCATGCGTCAGTGCTGAACCCTGTGATGGGTGCATGCTGTCTGAATGGCATCCTGAAAGCTGGGGGTGAGCTCCTCTGATATACTGTAAAAGCTCAGTGTTATTCTGTTCTGTGTATTGTCTGTTGTTAGTTATTATTATTATTTATTTCTTAGCAGACACCCTTATCCAGGGCGACTTACAATTGTTACAAGATATCACATTATTTTTTACAGACAATTACCCATTTACACAGTTGGGTTTTTACTAGAGCAATCTAGGTAAAGTACCTGCTCAAGGGTAGAGCAGCAGTATCTCCCACCTGGGATTGAACCCACGACCCTCCGGTCAAGAGTCCTGAGCCCTAACCACTACTCCACACTGCTGCCCTACTACTAACTGAAGTTAGAAAAACCTTGAAAGAGTACATTTACCCTCAATCGTAGTTACCAGTTATATTGACTGTATAATATGTGCCCTGTAATTAAATCTTTATAGAGTTAGATTGGGAGCAACACAGCATCAATTAGGAGATGTCAGTATACAGCTATGGCCAAAAGTGTCACATCACCCCATAATTAACTCATTGTGCTCGGTTTTGATGCTGGCTGAGTAGCGGCAGCACTGGATCGTGTTAGTAATCTAAAATAATAAATAACAGTTTTTACTTAGACAAACAAACAAACACTCATGTTTTGGATCTCACGGGTCTTTGTTATCCTTCTAGGTTTTCTAATCATTTACAAAGGAACAGATCAGTTTCACTATGACCCCTATTTATACCCTCCCTGATGACCCCTTGTTTAACGAGCGCATCCGCTCCTCCAATCCGCGAGTGCCACGCCGTTTCCCGTCCGGGTCATTGAGTTTGGGTACCGTAGCTTAGCCCCTTTTCTAGATGGCGGACTTCCACCTAACCCTGGGAATAAACTGTCACGCCATTTAGTCAAGGGTACTCTGTTCCCTTTACACAGCGCCCTTGCAGGTCAGGAGGGAGATCTAACACCAAGAATGTGGTGTTAGATCTAATTCAAGCATTCAAAATCCTAAAAGGTATATACAATGTTGACCCAGGGGACTTTTTTGACCTGATAAAAGAAACAAGGACCAGGGGTCACAAATGGAGATTAGATAAAGGGGCATTCAGAACAGAAAATAGGAGGCACTTTTTTACACAGAGAATTGTGAGGGTATGGAACCAACTCCCCAGTAATGTTGTTGAAGCTGACACTCTGGGATCCTTCAAGAAGCTGCTTGATGAGATTCTGGGATCAATAAGCTACTAACAACCAAACGAGATGGGCTGAAAGGCCTCCTCCCGTTTGTAAACTTTCTAATGTTCTACTGTTCTAATCATTCGATCTCTGTCACATATTCCACCACTCAGAGTGGAGCCGAAGGAACACTTGGCTACATCTACTTTTCCCATTACTTCCCCCTCCCGGGAAAAAAATAATCCGCATTTTGGTGGTCCCCGCACAGTGTACGATCTGGTACATGAAGGGCTACAATGCCAGATACCGCCGAGTTATCCGGGCATTGTGCTTAACCACTTGAGTGGGGCGTGGTCAGTGACGAGATCAAATAAATGTCCCAGCAGGTAGTATCTTAAAGAGTGAGTGGCCCATTTGATGGCCAGACACTCCTTTTCGACCACGGAGTAGTTGCGCTCCCGAGGGAGCATTTTTTTTACTAATGTACAGGATGGGATGTTCTACTCCATCTATTGTTTGGGACAAGACTGCACCCAAACCAACATCTGACGCAACAATGTGGAGGATGAATCTCTTAGTGAAGTCTGGAGTGATGAGAACGGGGGCCTGGCAGAGTCTCTGCTTAACAATATCAAACGCCCCCTGACATTCTACTGACCACTTAATTAAATTTGGTGCACATCCCAAGGATGCATCTAGAAGACAGGATCCCTCACTAATCCAGCACTGTACATTCACTAGATACGTGTGTGGATATTGTATATCCTGAGGATGCATCTGGAAGACAGGAACCCTCACTAATAAAATATGTTTCTTGCCTCACTTTAGAGGACAAAGACATTAACACTTGCTGTTCATACAGCACATACAGCACTTACTCAGGGTACCAAGGCACAACTGATGAAGATCTGCTTCATTAGGCTTTGCTGATTTCAGAGGCAGATGGAAGTTGCAGTAGATTAAATATGGCTGGATAATGTTCCAACAGACTTTCTTTGACAGGATAACAAAACAAGTTGAACAATTGCCTTTGAAGTTAGTGTAATAGGGTGTGGAAGTCCGCTGCAAACGAGTGTGAGAGAGAGAGAGAGAGACAGAGGTGGTTGACATGCCAGGTTTTATTTGTTTCCAATAGAAAAACTAAAACTCAGGTGTGATACCATGCACCACCACCAAGGATATTATTAGTGGTGGTGTTGCATCTTTAAACAAAACATTAAAATAAAACACTATAGAAAAATACAGCTCTGTAGTAGTCCTGCTATGTGCTTCTCCCACTGCACAGGTCCCAGACCATGAACCTAAGCTATGCTAAACCAGGTAACAGGAACTGCCATCCTCCAATTGACAAGGGCTGGTATTTTAACCCCATGCTTGACAAACTTAAATTCAAATAGGCAAGACTTTACTTACAAAATTCAATGAACACCAAAGAAACACAAAAACACATTATTTACACTATTTACAAGAAGAAGAAGAAGAAGAAGAAGAAGAAGAAGAAGAAGAAGAAGAAGAAGAGGCTTTTTTACTTTTTAAAAGCTATTTATAAAATCAGTTTATATAAACAATGGCATTGCCATCAAAACAAAAGGAGCAGAATTAATCAATATCAAAACCACATATTTTTCAAAAAGTAATACTTATCACCCTCACTAAGCTCACAAAGAGCACTGTTAAGACACCATTCTATTTTTAAATTCTTCAGGTCGCGGGTCACTTTGTAAAATGTAAAATCAATTTTAAGCCCAGTTACTCACACAACACATTGTGAACGGCCGACACCCCTCTCTTTGACTTGTGCGATTTGGCTAGTTTGGCTTGGCCCACAATAAAAAGTTAGCCAAGCAACAAACAGATCTTTTTTTAACATTGTATTTAACTCCAAAAATAAAAAAATGCATTTTGTAAAACCTAATCCAATAGCTGCTAATAAGTTTTTGAGCAGGTCAAACAAGGGAGTCAAACTTGAGCAATCGCTAAATAAATGGTATGCCTTGTCTTGTTCTGTGCACAATGGGCACTGATCTATGATTTCAGGGTTGAGTCTGCTCACAAACCTTTTTGTGTCATGATACCGTGCAAGATCCTCCACTGCAGGTCCCCAGAGTGTGTTGCAACGGGTGGTTTGTACAACACTCTCCAAGCAGGGGAGACAGATTCAGGGACAGACAGGTGTGCTCTCCAGCTGGTGTCAGCCAGATATTTTAGCTGACTGAATAAATACACTTTTTTACCGTCTTTGGGGTGAGACGTAATTGTAATTGACGTAATTGACTCTGCAGCTGATGCATAGTTCACACACCCTAGTCTCTGTAAGTTGCCTTGGATAAAGGCGTCTGCTAAATAAACAAATATATTCAGTACTGTGCAAAAGTTTTAGGCAGGTGTGAAAAAATGCTGTAAAGTAAGAATGCTTTCAAAAATAGACATGTTAATAGATTATCTTTATCAATTAACTAAATGCAAAGTGAGTGAACAGAAGAAAAATCTAAATCAAATCCATATTTGGTGTGACCACCCTTTGCCTTCAAAACAGCATCAATTCTTCTAGGTACACTTGCACAAAGTCAGGGATTTTGTAGGCATTTAGTCAGGTGTATGATTAAACAATTATACCAAACAGGTGCTAATGATCATCAATTCAATATGTAGGTTGAAACACAATCATTAACTGAAACAGAAACAGCTGTGTAGGAGGAATAAAACTGGGTGAGGAACAGCCAAACTCAGCTAACAAGGTGAGGTTGCTGAAGACAGTTTACTGTCAAAAGTCATACACCATGGCAAGACTGAGCACAGCAACAAGACACAAGGTAGTTATACTGCATCAGCAAGGTCTCTCCCAGGCAGAAATTTCAAGGCAGACAGGGGTTTCCAGATGTGCTGTCCAAGCTCTTTGAAGAAGCACAAAGAAACGGGCAACGTTGAGGACCGAGACGCAGTGGTCGGCCAAGGAAACTTACTGCAGCAGATGAAAGACACATCATGCTTACTTCCCTTCGCAATCGGAAGATGTCCAGCAGTGCCATCAGCTCAGAATTGGCAGAAAACAGTGGGACCCTGGTACACCCATCTACTGTCCGGAGAAGTCTGGTCAGAAGTGGCCTTCATGGAAGACTTGCGACCAAAAAGCCATATCTCCGACGTGGAAACAAGGCCAAGCGACTCAACTATGCACGAAAACACAGGAACTGGGGTGCAGAAAAATGGCAGCAGGTGCTCTGGACTGATGAGTCAAAATTTGAAATATTTGGCTGTAGCAGAAGGCAGTTTGTTCGCCGAAGGGCTGGACAGCAGTACACGAATGAGTGTCTGCTACAACAGTGAAGCATGGTGGAGGTTCCTTGCAAGTTTGGGGCTGCATTTCTGCAAATGGAGTTGGGGATTTGGTCAGAATGAATGGTCTCCTCAATGCTGAGAAGTACAGGCAGATTCTTATCCATCATGCAATACCATTAGGGAGGCATCTGATTGGCCCCAAATTTATTCTGCAGCATGACAACGACCCCAAACATACAGCGAAAGTCATTAAGAACTATCTTCAGCGTAAAGAAGAACAAGGAGTCCTGGAAGTGATGGTATGGCCCCACAGAGCCCTGATGTCAACATCATCGAGTCTGTCTGGGATTACATGAAGAGAGAGAAGCAACTGAGGCTGCCTAAATCCACAGAAGAACTGTGGTTAGTTCTCCAAGATGTTTGGGCCAACCTACCTGCCGAGTTCCTTCAAAAACTGTGTGCAAGTGTACCTAGAAGAATTGATGCTGTTTTGAAGGCAAGGGTGGTCACACCAAATATTGATTTGATGTAGATTTTTCTTCTGTTCACTCACTTTGCATTTTGTTAATTGATAAATATAAACTATTAATATGTCTATTTTTGAAAGCATTCTTACTTTACAGCATTTTTTCACACCTGCCTAAAACTTTTGCACAGTACTGTATATATATATATATATATATATATATATATATATATATATATATATATATATATATATATATATACATCTCTGTTTCTATACACCCACCGGGAGTTGAAAGGGCACTGGGGTGAAGTTAGCCATAGTAAAGCTTCATTGCTTTCACATGCTGTTTTACCAGACATCTAAAGCACCAATACACTTTTTAAAACAGAACCGTTTTTCTGGTCGAACTCAGCAATTGTAGATTTCTTTAGTACTACGTTGCAGGAGCACAGAAACAATTTTAAATTAGAGAAGTAATGCTTCACTTCTACCCCCCTTTTCCCCATGGCAATGGCTAGGAAATCAGTGATTTGTTTCAAAGTGTAAAGCTTGGATTTAACCTGCTGACTAGCCAAGATGTCAGAGAACAGCAATATTTTCAGAGAGTGCCCCATCTTCTTGATCGTCTTCTTCACAGCCAGACATCTTTGATTCTTCCGTTGATTCCTGTTCAATTTCATCAGCATCAAGCGCTTCCCCCTTCGGTTGAGCCCCGGTGCTACCGCTCACCCCTCTCCCTGAACAGGGATCCACCACAGAGTCAGACTGAGGTCCGACTCCATTGTGACTCCCCATTCCCAAGCCCTGAGCCACCTCAACGTTGGGCTGAGACCCAGAGCTGCCTTGACACTCAGACTCGTAACTCCGTCTCCCCGCAGTGACTGGCTGTAGCCCAGCGCGGCTGTGACTCTCAGACTCGTAGCTCTGTCTCCCCGCAGTGACTGGCTGTAACCCAGCGCTGCTGTGACTCTCAGACAC
Source organism: Acipenser oxyrinchus oxyrinchus (assembly GCA_030684275.1). Classification (NCBI taxonomy): domain Eukaryota; kingdom Metazoa; phylum Chordata; class Actinopteri; order Acipenseriformes; family Acipenseridae; genus Acipenser; species Acipenser oxyrinchus. The sequence continues at coordinate 90,708,803 of CM060249.1, forward strand.
ATAGCTCAGTCTCCCCGCAGTGACTGGCTGTAGCCCAGCGCGGCTGTGACTCTCAGACACATAGCTCAGTCTCCCCGCAGTGACTGGCTGTAGCCCAGCGCGGCTGTGACTCTCAGACTCGTAGCTCTGTCTCCCCACAGTGACTGGCTGTAACCCAGCGCTGCTGTGACTCTCAGACTCATAGCTCAGTCTCCCCACAGTGACTGGCTGTAGCCCAGCGCGGCTGTGACTCTCAGACACATAGCTCAGTCTCCCTGCAGTGACTGGCTGTAACCCAGCACTGGTGTGACTCTCAGACTCATAGCTCAGTCTCCCCGCAGTGACTGGCTGTAACCCAGAGCCGCCGTGACTCTCAGACTCGTTACTCCGTCTCCCCACAGTGACTGGTTGTAACCCAGCGCTGCTGTGACTCTCAGACTCATAGCTCCGTCTCCCCGCAGTGACTGGCTGTAACCCAGCACTGGTGTGACTCTCAGACTCGTAGCTCCATCTCCCCGCAGTGACTGGTTCTAACCCAGCACTGCTGTGACTCTCAGACTCATAGCTCCGTCTCCCCGCAGTGACTGGCTGTAACCCAGCACTGCTGTGACTCTCAGACTCATAGCTCCGTCTCCCCGCAGTGACTGGTTGTAACCCAGCGCTGCTGTGACTCTCAGACTCATAGCTCCGTCTCCCCGCAGTGACTGGTTCTAACCCAGCACTGCTGTGACTCTCAGACTCGTAGCTCTGTCTTCCCGCAGTGACTGGCTGTAACCCAGCCGTGCTGTGACTCTCAGACTTGTACCTCTGTCTCCCCGCAGTGACTGGCTGTAACCCAGCACTGCCGTGATTCTCAGACTTGTAGCTCCGTAGCAACATGGAAATTTTATTGATTAAAGATCAAATGATTAATCACACGTTAGCTTAATTATTAAACTGATAAAAAAGGAAACAGTTTGTTAATGGAATGTTCCTTATATTAAATATTATAACAGAGCAATAGGTAGTGAGGCCATATACCCAGTGATTAAAGTGGGGCGGGATACGCTGGTATGCATACCATCAGAAAAAAACTGACGGTATGGCATACCGGCAAAAGACAAAAAATCCAGCAGGGAAAAAAATAACATAAATGTTATACTGCTGCAAAACACATTGCCTGGACCTCTTTAGTTTCGAACAAAAACACTTTGACTTTAGTGTCTCTACATAGAGTGAGTATGCTTTACCTCAGGTCACGTCCTTATTCTCCGGAAGCATTTCCCCTGTAGGTCACTGTACCCGCAAATTCTATGAATGATTTTTGTATGTTGGAAATCGTACCAGTCAAATCCTACTAATACGTTTCATGTTGAATTTCATCTGTTTTATTTCTGTGTACTAGTTTTATGATGTCAAAATGAAAAATATATGGGAATATGTTATGAATATTTCAGGTGTGTAAAGCAGTCTTTCTTTACTATACGTCTCCACTGTTGAAAGTTAAGTGCCTTCCCATTGGACACACAGACATACACGCACAACAATGACTTGATTTTATAATTAATTATAAAACTGCTTGAACACTTGCTTTCTACCTGAAATTGGTTGTTGAAATTCTGAACACAGATCGGATGTTAACTGTAAACTCCTGCTTCTGATCTTCGTATACACACAGCGCTTGCTAATTTATTTTTTAAACAAAAAAGTAGGCTTGCATTTTATTTCTTGAAACTTTTTTTCACACAAAGTAGTGTACCCAAATAGTCTGTTGAAAACAAACACTCACTTTCTCCAAAACTAAACTTTGCTAAACACAATATTTCAGACTGCCATATTCTTTATTTCCTGCAAACTGTAGATAAACGAAAGGTTTATCACACCTACAAAACATCAGACCTACAAAAACAAGTCAGCACCAAGCCCAAACTGAATTAGCAAACTTCTTATCAGCCAGGATCTTCAATATCTGGAAAGACCAAAGAAACTCCCCCACAAGTATCCATTCTGCTGATTGTTGGGATAAACAACAATATCTGCAATACAAAAAGAAATATAAATAGCTGTTTTCAAAATTTTCTGTCGTGATGCAAATAAATGATATACTGTTTGTTCAAGGTGTTACATCATGAGCCCCCAGTGGGTAGCGTGTAGTATAATACCATTTGGAAGCCAAAACTTCAACAGCAGTCACTAAAAATAAAAAGAAAATATTTAATTTATATAGACCTTTTATGATGCGTAAAATAAGTTTTATGCTTTTGTTGGGGAGATGTACTAGAATGGGCCAGTCACAGCACAAACATACCGCAATTTGCATTTGCGTTGTGACAATTCGCAAAGTATACATTTTGAGGTATGTGCTAAGAGAATATATGCTAATAAAGAGCCTCAATATAATAATTTAAATATTTGTTGCGTCTTCTGGATGCTCGTGCTGCTCCCGTCCGGGCACTGGAAGCTCGTTCTGCTCCCGTCTGGGCGCTGGACGCTCGTGCTGCTCCCGTCTGGGCGCTGGACGCTCGTGCTGCTCCCGTCCGGGCGCTGGATGCTCGTGCTGCTCTCATCTGGGCGCTGGACGCTCGTGCTGCTCCCGTCTGGGCGCTGGACGCTCGTGCTGCTCCCGTCCGGGCGCTGGACGCTCGTGCTGCTCCCGTCAGGGCGCTGGACGCTCGTGCTGCTCCCGTCCGGGCGCTGGATGCTCGTGCTGCTCCCGTCTGGGTGCTGGACGCTCGTGCTGCTCCCGTCTGGGTGCTGGACGCTCGTGCTGCTCCCGTCACTTGTGCTGCTCCCGTCTGGGTGCTGGATGCTCGAGCTGCTCCCGTCTGGGTGCTGGACGCTCGTGCTGCTCCCGTCTGGGTGCTGGACGCTCGTGTTGCTCCCGTCTGGGTGCTGGACGCTCGTGCTGCTCCTGTCACTTGTGCTGCTCCCGTCTGGGCGCTGGACGCTCGTGCTGCTCCCGTCACTTGTGCTGGTCCCGTCCGGACACTGGACGCTCGTGCTGCTCCCGTCCGGGCACTGGACGCTCGTGCTGCTCCCATCCGGGTGCTGGACACTGAGGAGGTTGCTGCTGCTGTCGCTGCTGCTGCCTTCTTCCCATTTTTTTTAAATTTTTTATAACTGTTTAAATAAAAAAAACTGCCCTGGTCTGACTCTGAGGCTGTGGTTCAAATCCTACGCAGGACACCATATGTGGCAGAGTTGTTAAGGTGCGCGGGTGCGTGGTGATGTCACGGACCAGGAAGCAGGACAAAACAGTGGCCGCAGCCACATATTTATTAAATTAAATAACAAAACAACACAACACAAACCACAAAAGAAAAAGACACGTTGGCCAAAACAAACAAACAGATGGAACAAACAAGTAAGTATCGTGCTGATGTAGACCCAGCACTGGTGTAGACCCAGCAATGGTGTAGACCCAGCACTGGTGTAGGCAGCGGCTTTTCGTCCGCACCGCAAATAATAATAATTCAATAAATCATAATATAGAAAGGGGCAGGACACTCCACCACAATCTCATTATAATATTTGAGAACCCTCATTTGCACTATCTCTGCCCCTTTTTTGCAAATTTATGCAGGAATTTAAGGTTGAACCGCAAAGAAAAACTGCTGCCGCAAAGCATTCCGTAAAAAGACGCTAACAGCATTGCGCATGTTTAGTACATTTCCCCCTAGACTTCCGACTCGTTTCCAACTGGTTTGTGACTATTGCGACAGGTGCAACACTTTAGTACATCTACCCTTTATAAAAAGCTTAATAATAACATATTGTAAATTAGATTTAATCATGGTAAAATCATAAATTTTTATGCATATCGGCACCTTTTTCAAACCACTTTAAACACTGCATATATCCCAGTGCAAGCAGAGAAGGTACGCAACTGACTGTGCCAATAAAGGGATGAAATCATGGGAGGGGATTATTTTCGTGCATTTGTTGTATACTTTGTACAAGTACGAATGATCACAGTTCTCTTAACTAATGTATTTTTGTGGTTGATTCTATTCACTCTAACTATCAGTTTCATTTACAGCTGGTACACCACAGTATAGCCATTAAGCTGCCCCCATGCAACACTAACCCTGTCCACAATGCCACATTGGTTCTTTTCAGGCTATTTATTATTATTATTTGTTTATTTAGCAGACAAGGGTGTGTGAACTATGCATTACCTGCAGATTTACTTACAACAACGTCTCTCCCAAAAGATGGAGCACAAATGACTTGCTCAGGGTCACACAGTGAGTCAGTGAGTGAGCTGGGATTTGAACCGGGGATCTCCTGGTCACAAGCCCTTTTATTTAACCACTGAACCACACAGCCTTTTATACATGTGGCTGTTTATTCAAGGTGATTCTGTCATTAATCAAAAAAATCTCTTCTGAGGTTTACTGGCTGGCAAGTTCAGATGACCACCTGGATCAGGTGAGAGGAAAATTGGTTAAAGGCATGTTATCTGTAGGATCATGTTCAGTCAGCAAAGGGTTAACCAAGTGTTAAATTTCTATCAGAGAACTCATTGCAACACTGCTGAGAGCGATTCAGAGCATTAGCCTTGGACATGATCTTCCTGCTGACACTTTAGAATAAGTGCCTCCTCATGATGAATTAGAGCGGGGGTTTCATGTGATTCAGGTTGGAACTCCCCAGGTACAGATTAGTGCTGATAAGGAAACTGGAACAATCCTTCAGTTCCTTCAATGAATACGTTATTTAAGTGGAGGAGACAAGGATCAGGACCAGCAAGCCTGTGGTCCACATGCAAGCACCCACCACGTGACCAAAATCAGCTCTCCTCTCCGTCAGCCAGCGGAGCCAGCGTGCAGCATTGGAAACTGACGCAGGGGAGCTCTGTGGATATCATGGAAACATGATTTCACAGTGTGACGGGCAGTGTTGTCTGATACGCTGCCATTAACGATTCTGTCCCCTGTCGGTGAGATGAGAGGAGGTTAAAAGCTCTAAAACCACAAATGCAGATGAACCTGGCTCTTTTGCACTGTGGTTAGGTGCAGATGAACCTGGCTGTTTTGCATTGTGGTTAAGTGAAGGTGAACCCGGCTCTTTTGCACTATGTTTAGGTGCAGATGAGCCCGGCTCTTTTGTGTTATAGTTAAGTGCAGATGAAACCGGCTCTTTTGCACTGTGGTTAGGTGCAGATGAACCTGACTCTTTTGCGTTGTAGTTAAGTGCAGATGAGCCCGGCTCTTTTGCGTTGTAGTTGAGTGCAGATGAACCCGGCTCTTTTGGACTGTGGTAAGGTGCAGATGAGCCCGGCTCTTTTGCGTTGTAGTTAAGTGCAGGTGAACCCGGCTCTTTTGCATTGTGGTTAGGTGCAGATGAACCCGGCTCTTTTGTATTGTAGTTAAGATGCTCTCTTGCGGTGAGCGGGGTCACCTGTTGGCGCCCAGCCTCCACTCTGTTACATCAGTCATTACGGTAAGCAGGTTAAATAAGAGAATCATGTTTATATTTGCAGTGTATAAAGGCATTTTTAATGAGTGCTATAGTTAATAATAATGTAGTTACTATTCTGCTGTTACCCTGGTAAATCTGCACTTGCAATGTTGAAGTTTACTTTTAGAATGTTTATACTTATATTTGTACTTGAATTTGTATAATCATTTTTTTAAATCTGTTTATGAAGCGGTAATGTTACTTCTTAATCATCAATTATTACTGGCAGTCATGGATATTTGGCACTTTTTTTTTCTCTGAACCTGAGTAAATTGGGGTTTCAGGAATCCCAGGATACAAATTACCACTAGGGTGCACTTGGTGTGTGCACCGGTAATTCCTTCCCCCTGAAACAGTGAGCTTGTTTGAAACAATCTGCCAATCTGTTACAAACTCAGTGTTATAGCAGGGAAGAAATTACTGGTGCACACCCCTTGTGGTCATTTTTTAGGCTTTTTATACTGGCCTTAGTACAGAAATCCACCTTTCAAATGCTACTTTATTAAACATGAGTGCTGAAAAAGTTTTTTTTTTAAAAGATGGAACACATATCATGGGATAATAAACAAACAAAATATTATACTGTATATTTTGCAGATTGAGAGGGTATGAATTAATCCTTAACAGAAAATAGTACAATAAACTTTTAGAAATAAATACAGACCTAATAGAAGCTCTACACAGTAAACACATGTGTCTGTTAAATAACTTCAGCATGCAGAAGTGTTAAAGGGACAAGGAGCTCTTAAAATAAACATATCCACTGGGTCGGATGAGATCCTCCCAATACCACTCAAAGAAATGAAAGAAGTTATTTACAAACCGCTAACTAAGATCATGCAACAGTCTCTTGACACAGGGGTTGTACCGACAGACTGGAGAATTGCAAACGTAATACCGATCCACAAAAAGGGAGACAAAACCGAACCAGGTAACTACAGACCAATAAGCCTGACTTCTATTATATGTAAACTTATGGAAACTATAATAAGATCTAAAATGGAAAATTACCTTTATGGTAACAGTATCCTGGGAGACAGTCAGCATGGCTTTAGGAAAAGGAGATTGTGTCTAACTAACCTGCTTGATTTTTTTGAGGATGCAACATCGACAATGGATAATTGCAAAGCATACGACATGGTTTATTTAGATTTCCAGAAAGCTTTTGACAAAGTCCTGTATAAAAGATTAATTCTCAAACTGAACACAGTAGGGATACAAGAAATGCATGCACATGTATTAGGGTGTGGTTAACATGTAGAACACAGAAAGTACTGATTAGAGAAGAAACCTCAAAATGGAACGAGGTAACCAGTGGACTAATACATTTTAGGCTCAGAATAATATTTAGTTAAAGAAAAAGGTTAACATCGCTGAATAATATTTTTAAATACCGTTTTAGTTTTGAAGATGGTATCGACGATCTGTAGGTTTGGGTAGTCGTGGCCGCCACCATCTTGGAGGGCGCCCGCTCCCGGCTAGATGAAAGTCTTACATAATGATGGAATGATAACATAGTTATCTGCAATGTATGCAATTATTCTGTGGCGGTATTCAGGGTTAAATAAGTTGAAGTAATCCAAATGTTGTAAAATAAGGAATTCCAGTCAAAAGGGGAACTGAAGGTACTTTTACTATGGCTAAAGTGCATTGGACTAGTCCAGGGGAGAGGCTAGTGTGGGCAAAGTATATACCAGAGCTGGCTCATTCTAAAGGGAGAGGTGACAGACTGTGTCTAGTGAGTAGCTGTGTGCTCACAGAGGTCTGAAAGTTGCAGTCCTGTGTGCCCACGGTTTGATATTATAAATAGTTGGATTTAATTCTAAGTTTGTTTTGTGTTTTTTTTTGTTTATTTGTTTGAAATGTTTGTTTTGTTTATTTTATATATTTTTGGGGCCTAAAAATAATTATTTAATTTGCATTTAAATTGCTTCTCCTGTCTGCTTTCTGCAATACATCAGCCACTTGACCACATTATCTTACAGACTTTCTTTATTATTACTTTTCAGATTGGAAAATATTGCAGCTGTTAGTTACTACACTCAAACTATGCGGCTCAGATCGCTCAATTAAGTCAGTAAAATATGTTCTACTTTTGTGACACTTCATTTATTATTCACATTTCTCTTTCAAAATGGAAAAGAACATTGCAGTTTGTGGTAGCTGACTCCCCCCCCCCCTGCTAAATCCCCCCAGGATCGTAAATGTATCACAGGAGGAATTGTTTTCATTTCACTCTGCATTGTTTTCTGTGAAAAATACAATATTAAAAAATTTTTTCTTATGTATGAAGCATAACGACAGTCAAAGAATTCTCTGTCAGTGCCAAGTTCTGAGCTAACAATTAATTCAAACTGACCCCAAAATACAACTTGCCACAATTTAATACCTATTTTTTCCTACAGAATATGTAGGGGTGGTATTTTCTGACATTGCAGTATGATTTACCATCATTTACTACCTTCCTTTCTTATAAAATATACAAAGGTGGCCATTTCTGGCAATTATATCTGCCACAAATTACTACCGGTACTATTCTGGCAGGGAGGCATATTGTGGCAGTACACCGGTGCCTCTGGTCCTTCCAGTATTTATATGTCTGCTGGACACTGGCCATGGGTGTATTTCTTTTTACATACAGGAAGTTCAACATGCATAGGAGACTATTTTAAAGGTGCACTTAGACAGGTGGTTATAAACCTGGTGCTTTAAAGGAATGCTTTATACAGTCTGTTTTTGGCAGAGTAAGTCATCTTGTATGTATCCGTCTTTCGAATGAGACATAAAACAGAGGTCCTAATGTTGTGATTCATACTTCACCCCCTAATCTCTGTAAGTGGCTTTAGATAAAAGCGTCTGCTTATTAATAATAATAATAATAATAATAATAATAATAATAATAATAATAATAATAATAGATTTGTATTGAGTTTGCCATGGCTCTGAAATGTACTGTCACATCCTCCTACGGTGAATAAAAACCATATACCGTGAGCAATCATTCAGTATCCTCGATACATACCAAGTGCAGGCAAAAGAAGAAAACCCCTGATTTGTGGAAAGGGGCTGTCCTTCCCATGAATGATTAGTTCCTGGCATCTGTAGAGTGCAAAATCGGCACATTGCCCTTTCAATTCTCTGTCATTGCAGCCATCCTATTTGTGTACCTTTTTGTACAATTGCACACTTCAGTACAGATTTGGTTCCTATTGATTTTCAAGGACACCTGTTACAGAAATAGGTGATACCTGGCATCTTTCTCAAGGCAATGTGAAGATGCTGTGATAATGGCTGCAGGTGCCAGAAGACATGGCATGAGTTATATCTGCTGTTTATAAGGTGGGGATGTATGGTAGTCAAGTCCAGAAAACAGTAAACTTGTTGTAAAGGTCCATTTGAAAGCTGATCTGACTGCTTTCACCCGACTCGTATGAACTCCCAGTCCAGCCTCAAGCTGTTCCTTAAAAGGACACTGGAGAAGACAGCACAGAAAAAGTCACAGAAAGGCTGAAGGTTTTATAACACGCCTTGAGGGATAGGAAGACACATCATTAGAATGAGCCAGTTTAATGTAACATTGCATTAGTGTCTGAGTGGAGAACAGACTGTCCTCATGCTACTGATGTAATTCTTCTTCTTCTTCTTCTTCTTCTTCTTCTTCTTCTTCTTCTTCTTCTTCTTCTTCTTATGTTGTTGTTGTTGTTGTTTGTAATGAATATTTATTTTTGTTCTCTAACCTAGGCCAAACATGTTCTTTCACCAGAGAGCAGGAGCTGGGAGGCAGCTAGAATGGAAGAGCAAGTTTATTGATGTATTTAACCAGGATAGAACCCTTGAGATATCCATCTCCTTTTCCAAGGGAGTCCTGGGAGCTAAACACCCACTTATCAAAACTATAAAAGCACAATATTTAAAACCTTTCAGGATGACTGCAGTCATCATAGACATGAGATATACAGTAAGCAAAACAAAACAAATACTAAAGAATGTGCTTCTCTCCTTCCCTGGCATTATTATTATTATTATTATTATTATTATTATTATTATTATTATTATTATTATTATATATTGAGGTTCTGCATATCTATTGGACTGTAGAGAAGCATTGGTGGGAAATTTCCAGTCAAGCCTACAGATTAGTAATATTAGCAAAACAGTCATGGAATGAAACCTTTTAACTGTTTCTTGTTCAAAATTGTCTCTTGACTCTTTCAATCACTGTAACTCTCTTCTTTTTAAATACTGCTGAATGTACTTTTAAAGTTTGGAAAGTATTTCCACTTAAGAACCAAATTTAACAAAGTGTCCTAAACCTACATTATAATGGTGGGGGGTTTTTGTTTGTTTTTTTAAAGTTCTCTTAATTAAAAATGCAATTATCATCTTCTTCTACAGTTTATTTCATGTTGAATTTGACAAAAAAAATTAACACCATCTGTCCATATAATAATTGCCTTTGTTTATGATACATTCTTGTAGATTTGCATTGAAAGTGTAAGATATGTACTTCATTCCAGTGTGATTACTAAGTACCTATTGTGTTATTACACAGCTATTAAAATAAACAGCTTCATTAATGTCCTAAAGGGGTAATGATCAAGCTTCCAGAAAACATGTTATTTAATGTCTTAAAGGAGTAATGACCAAGCGTTCAGAAAACATGCTCTTTAATGTCTTAAAGGGGTAATGACCAAGCTTCCAGAAAACATGTTCTTTAATGTCTTAAAGGGGTAATGACCAAGCTTCCAGAAAACATGTTCTTTAATGTCTTAAAGGGGTAATGACCAAGCGTTCAGAAAACATGTTCTTTAATATCTTAAAGGGGTAATGACCAAGCTTTCAGAAAACATGTGCATTCATGTCTTAAAGGGGTAATGACCAAGGTTTCAGAAAACATGTTATTTTATAGTTGGCTGCATGTTCATTAGTGTCTTAAAGGGGTAATGACCACGGTGTCAGAAAACATGTTATTTTATAGTTGGCTGCATGCATGCTAAGGCCTTAACTGTATCCCCTCTTTACAGTAGATCAGAAGTGTGGACTCATACTGACTGCCCAGAAGTTCCTATCTTCACATACTATTTCTACTTCTCAACCTCTTAAGCTGAGGGAATGTGAAGCCACTTTTTCAGGAACAGTGGTTTGAAACCTGGTTCCAGGAGACTGGGAGACCTAGTTTGAGTCAACTTTGAAGTATCAAACCACATGTCTCCTCTGGTGTGCCATGTAGTGGCCTGAAACCTAGTCTCCTGAAACCAAGTTCCAAGCCACAAAGTGGCTTCGTGTTCCCAGCTTTAGGGCCTCTATAAATGGTCTTCATTCTGTTACTGTACTTTAGCGATAGCCATCCTTAAATCATCCATACTATTGAGATCCACTCTACAACAACGGTCACTTATGTTCCACTAGTTGGCTGTACAGACTGCATACATTATTAGGGCTTACAAAATTGATAGTTTGGCAATGAGTGATGCATCACATTAGATTACATCAGAATAAAATGACATCATTGATGTTTATAGGGGCTACAAACTATATCAGCTATGAGATAAGAAGGGTGGTAAACTGATAAGACAGAGTAACAGGGCGAAGGCTCTGAGAAAACCAGCAATGCCGCGTACCACAAGCGAGCGTCTTACCATGGCGGCGTCTTACCACAAGCGGCGTCTTACCACAAGCGAGAGTCTTACCACAAGCATATATCCACAAGCGGCGTCTTGCCTGGCGAGAGTCTTACCTGGCGTATTACCACAAGCGAGCATCTTACCACAAGCCAGCGTTTTACCACAAGCGAGACTCTTATCACAAGCGTATTACCACAAGGGACCGTCTTACCACAAGCGAGAGTCTTACCACAAGCGTATTACCACAAGCCAGCGTCATACCACAAGCCAGCGTCTTACCACAAGCGAGCGTCTTACCACAAGCCAGCGTCTTACAGCAAGCGAGCGTCTTACCACAAGCGAGAGTCTTACCACAAGCGGCGTCTTACCACAAGTGGCGTCTTACCAGCAAGCGTCTTACCACAAGCGGCGTCTTACCACAAGCCAGCGTCTTACAGCAAGCGGCGTCTTACCACAAGCCAGCATCTTACAGGAAGCGAGAGTCTTACCGCAAGCGAGCGTATTACCACAAGCCAGCGTCTTACAACAAGCAAGCGTCTTACCACAAGCGAGAGTCTTACCGCAAGCGTCTTACCACAAGCGAGCGTCTTACCACAAGTGAGCGTCTTACCACAAGCGAGAGTCTTACCGCAAGTGAGCGTATTACCACAAGCGGCGTCTTACCACAAGCGTCTTACCCAGCGAGCGTCTTACCACAAGCGGCGTCTTACCACAAGCGTCTTACCACAAGCGGCGTCTTACCACAAGCGGCGTCTTACCACAAGCGAGTCTTACCACAAGCGCGTCTTACCACAAGCGAGCGTCTTACCACAAGCGAGTCTTACCACAAGCGTCTTACCACAAGCGGCGTCTTACCACAAGCGAGCGTCTTACCACAAGCGTCTTACCACAAGCGAGCGTCTTACCACAAGCCAGCGTCTTACCACAAGCGAGCGTCTTACCACAAGCGAGCGTCTTACCACAAGCGAGCGTCTTACCACAAGCGGCGTCTTACCACAAGCGCGTCTTACCACAAGCGAGCGTCTTACCACAAGCCAGCGTCTTACCACAAGCCAGCGTCTTACCACAAGCGAGAGTCTTACCACAAGCGTCTTACCACAAGCGAGCGTCTTACCACAAGCGAGTCTTACCACAGCGCGTCTTACCACAAGCGGCGTCTTACCACAAGCGAGCGTCTTACCACAAGCGCGTCTTACCACAAGCCAGCGTCTTACCACAAGCGAGCGTCTTACCACAAGCGACGTCTTACCACAAGCGTCTTACCACAAGCGGCGTCTTACCACAAGCGGCGTCTTACCACAAGCGAGCGTCTTACCACAAGCGGCGTCTTACCACAAGCGAGCGTCTTACCACAAGCGAGCGTCTTACCACAAGCGGCGTCTTACCACAAGCGAGCGTCTTACCACAAGCGGCGTCTTACCACAAGCGCGTCTTACCAGCAAGCGTCTTACCACAAGCGGCGTCTTACCACAAGCGGTCTTACCACAAGCGGCGTCTTACCACAAGCGTCTTACCAGCGCGTCTTACCACAAGCGAGCGTCTTACCACAAGCGAGCGTCTTACCACAAGCGGCGTCTTACCACAAGCGGCGTCTTACCACAAGCGTCTTACCACAGCGGCGTCTTACCACAAGCGAGCGTCTTACCACAAGCGAGCGTCTTACCACAAGCGTCTTACCACAAGCGGCGTCTTACCACAAGCGAGCGTCTTACCACAAGCGGCGTCTTACCACAAGCGGCGTCTTACCACAAGCGAGCGTCTTACCACAAGCGGCGTCTTACCACAAGCGAGCGTCTTACCACAAGCGGCGTCTTACCACAAGCAGCGTCTTACCACAAGCGAGCGTCTTACCACAAGCGCAGCGTCTTACCACAAGCGGCGTCTTACCACAAGCGAGCGTCTTACCACAAGCCGAGCGTCTTACCACAAGCGAGCGTCTTACCACAAGCGGCGTCTTACCACAAGCGGCGTCTTACCACAAGCGGCGTCTTACCAGCGTCTTACCACAAGCGAGCGTCTTACCACAAGCGGCGTCTTACCACAAGCAGCGTCTTACCACAAGCGGCGTCTTACCACAAGCGAGCGTCTTACCACAAGCAGCGTCTTACCACAAGCGAGCGTCTTACCACAAGCGAGCGTCTTACCACAAGCGAGCGTCTTACCACAAGCGCGTCTTACCACAAGCAGCGTCTTACCACAAGCGGCGTCTTACCACAAGCGAGTCTTACCACAAGCGTCTTACCACAAGCGAGCGTCTTACCACAAGCGGCGTCTTACCACAAGCGAGCGTCTTACCACAAGCGAGCGTCTTACCACAAGCGGGTCTTACCAGCAGCGTCTTACCACAAGCGAGCGTCTTACCACAAGCGAGCGTCTTACCACAAGCGTCTTACCACAAGCGCGTCTTACCACAAGCGGCGTCTTACCACAAGCGAGCGTCTTACCACAAGCGAGTCTTACCACAAGCGGCGTCTTACCACAAGCGGCGTCTTACCACAAGCGGCGTCTTACCACAAGCGAGCGTCTTACCACAAGCGTCTTACCACAGCGTCTTACCACAAGCGAGCGTCTTACCACAAGCGGCGTCTTACCACAAGCGTCTTACCACAGCGTCTTACCACAAGCGTCTTACCACAAGCGCGTCTTACCACAAGCGAGCGTCTTACCACAAGCGGCGTCTTACCACAAGCGGCGTCTTACCACAAGCGCGTCTTACCACAAGCGAGCGTCTTACCACAAGCGGCGTCTTACCACAAGCGAGCGTCTTACCACAAGCGGCGTCTTACCACAAGCAGCGTCTTACCACAAGCGGCGTCTTACCACAAGCGAGCGTCTTACCACAAGCGAGCGTCTTACCACAAGCGAGCGTCTTACCACAAGCGAGCGTCTTACCACAAGCGGCGTCTTACCACAGCAGCGTCTTACCACAAGCGAGCGTCTTACCACAAGCGAGAGTCTTACCACAAGCGAGCGTCTTACCACAAGCGAGCGTCTTACCACAGCGTCTTACCACAGCAGCGTCTTACCACAAGCGAGCGTCTTACCACAAGCGAGCGTCTTACCGCAAGCGGCGTCTTACCACAAGCGAGCGTCTTACCACAAGCGGCGTCTTACCACAAGCGAGCGTCTTACCACAAGCCAGCGTCTTACCACAAGCGAGCGTCTTACCACAAGCGAGCGTCTTACCACAAGCGAGCGTCTTACCACAAGCGAGCGTCTTACCACAAGCGAGCGTCTTACCACAAGCGTCTTACCACAAGCGGCGTCTTACCACAAGCGAGCGTCTTACCACAAGCGAGCGTCTTACCACAAGCGAGCGTCTTACCACAAGTCTTACCACGCGTCTTACCACAGCGAGCGTCTTACCACAAGCGAGCGTCTTACCACAAGCGAGCGTCTTACCACAAGCGAGCGTCTTACCACAAGCGGCGTCTTACCACAAGCGTCTTACAGCAGTCTTACCACAAGCGGCGTCTTACCACAAGCGAGCGTCTTACCACAAGCGTCTTACCACAAGCGGCGTCTTACCACAAGCGTCTTACCACAAGCGAGCGTCTTACCACAAGCGGCGTCTTACCACAAGCGAGCGTCTTACCACAGCGAGCGTCTTACCACGAGCGTCTTACCACAAGCGCGTCTTACCACAAGCGAGCGTCTTACCACAAGCAGCGTCTTACCACAGCGGCGTCTTACCACAAGCGAGCGTCTTACCACAAGCGGCGTCTTACCACAAGCGAGCGTCTTACCACAAGCGTCTTACCACGCGTCTTACCACAAGCGAGTCTTACCACAGCGTCTTACCACAAGCGGCGTCTTACCACAAGCGAGCGTCTTACCACAGCGAGCGTCTTACCACAAGCGGCGTCTTACCACAAGCGGCGTCTTACCACAAGCGGCGTCTTACCACAAGCGAGCGTCTTACCACAAGCGAGCGTCTTACCACAAGCGGCGTCTTACCACAAGCGTCTTACCACAAGCGAGCGTCTTACCACAGCGAGCGTCTTACCACAAGCGACGTCTTACCACAAGCGGCGTCTTACCACAAGCGGCGTCTTACCACAAGCGAGCGTCTTACCAAGCGAGCGTCTTACCACAAGCGAGCGTCTTACCACAAGCGTCTTACCACAAGCGTCTTACCACAAGCGGCGTCTTACCACAAGCGAGCGTCTTACCACAAGCGGCGTCTTACCACAAGCGAGTCTTACCAGCGAGCGTCTTACCACAAGCGTCTTACCACAAGCGTCTTACCACAAGCGGCGTCTTACCACAAGCGTCTTACCACAAGCGAGCGTCTTACCACAAGCGAGTCTTACCACAGCGCGTCTTACCACAAGCGAGCGTCTTACCACAAGCGCGTCTTACCACAAGCGAGCGTCTTACCACAAGCGGCGTCTTACCACAAGCGCGTCTTACCACAAGCGAGCGTCTTACCACAAGCGAGCGTCTTACCACAAGCGCGTCTTACCACAAGCGCGTCTTACCACAAGCGGCGTCTTACCACAAGCGGCGTCTTACCACAAGCGGCGTCTTACCACAAGCGAGCGTCTTACCACAAGCGGCGTCTTACCACAAGCGGCGTCTTACCACAAGCGAGCGTCTTACCACAAGCGTCTTACCACAGCGGCGTCTTACCACAAGCGAGCGTCTTACCACAAGCGGCGTCTTACCACAAGCGAGCGTCTTACCACAAGCGAGCGTCTTACCACAAGCGAGCGTCTTACCACAAGCGGCGTCTTACCACAAGCGAGCGTCTTACCACAAGCGAGCGTCTTACCACAAGCGCGTCTTACCAGCGCGTCTTACCACAAGCGAGCGTCTTACCACAAGCGAGCGTCTTACCACAAGCGGCGTCTTACCACAAGCGAGCGTCTTACCACAAGCGAGCGTCTTACCACAAGCGAGCGTCTTACCACAAGCGAGCGTCTTACCACAAGCGGCGTCTTACCACAAGCGAGTCTTACCACAAGCGGCGTCTTACCACAAGCGGCGTCTTACCACAAGCGAGCGTCTTACCACAAGCGCGTCTTACCACAAGCGTCTTACCACAAGCGAGCGTCTTACCACAAGCGAGCGTCTTACCACAAGCGCGTCTTACCACAAGCGGCGTCTTACCACAAGCGTCTTACCACAAGCGGCGTCTTACCACAAGCGGCGTCTTACCACAAGCGAGCGTCTTACCACAAGCGAGCGTCTTACCACAAGCGGCGTCTTACCACAGCGAGCGTCTTACCACAAGCGAGCGTCTTACCACAAGCGAGCGTCTTACCACAGCGAGCGTCTTACCACAAGCGAGCGTCTTACCACAAGCGTCTTACCACAAGCGTCTTACCACAAGCGTCTTACCACAAGCGAGCGTCTTACCACAAGCGAGTCTTACCACAAGCGAGCGTCTTACCACAAGCGGCGTCTTACCAGCAGCGTCTTACCGCGAGCGTCTTACCACAAGCGGCGTCTTACCACAAGCGAGCGTCTTACCACAAGCGGCGTCTTACCACAAGCGAGCGTCTTACCACAAGCGTCTTACCACAAGCGTCTTACCACAAGCGAGTCTTACCACAAGCGTCTTACCACAAGCGAGCGTCTTACCACAGCGGCGTCTTACCACAGCGAGCGTCTTACCACAAGCGGCGTCTTACCACAGCGTCTTACCACAGCGTCTTACCACAAGCGGCGTCTTACCACAAGCGAGTCTTACCACAAGCGGCGTCTTACCACAAGCGGCGTCTTACCACAAGCGAGCGTCTTACCACAAGCGTCTTACCACAAGCGAGCGTCTTACCACAAGCGCGTCTTACCACAAGCGCGTCTTACCACAAGCGAGCGTCTTACCACAAGCGAGCGTCTTACCACAAGCGGCGTCTTACCACAAGCGAGCGTCTTACCACAAGCGGCGTCTTACCAAGCGCGTCTTACCACAAGCGGCGTCTTACCACAAGCGGCGTCTTACCACAAGCAGCGTCTTACCACAGCGAGCGTCTTACCACAAGCGGCGTCTTACCACAAGCGGCGTCTTACCACAAGCGAGCGTCTTACCACAAGCGAGCGTCTTACCGCAAGCGTCTTACCACAAGCGTCTTACCACAAGCGTCTTACCACAAGCGAGCGTCTTACCACAAGCGAGCGTCTTACCACAAGCGAGCGTCTTACCACAAGCGAGCGTCTTACCACAAGCGAGCGTCTTACCACAAGCGAGCGTCTTACCACAAGCGAGCGTCTTACCACAAGCGTCTTACCACAAGCGAGCGTCTTACCACAAGCGAGCGTCTTACCACAAGCGAGCGTCTTACCACAAGCGAGCGTCTTACCACAAGCGTCTTACCACAAGCGTCTTACCACAAGCGTCTTACCACAAGCGGCGTCTTACCACAAGCGAGCGTCTTACCACAAGCGAGCGTCTTACCACAAGCGTCTTACCACGCGTCTTACCACAAGCGAGCGTCTTACCGCAAGCGTCTTACCACAAGCGAGCGTCTTACCACAAGCGCGTCTTACCACAAGCGTCTTACCACAAGCGTCTTACCACAAGCGGCGTCTTACCACAAGCGGCGTCTTACCACAAGCGTCTTACCACAAGCGGCGTCTTACCACAAGCGCGTCTTACCACAAGCGAGCGTCTTACCACAAGCGGCGTCTTACCACAAGCGCGTCTTACCACAAGCGAGCGTCTTACCACAAGCGGCGTCTTACCACAGCGGCGTCTTACCACAAGCGGCGTCTTACCACAAGCGTCTTACCACAAGCGAGCGTCTTACCACAAGCGAGCGTCTTACCACAAGCGAGCGTCTTACCACAAGCGAGCGTCTTACCACAGCGGCGTCTTACCACAAGCGAGCGTCTTACCACAAGCGAGCGTCTTACCACAAGCGAGCGTCTTACCACAAGCGGCGTCTTACCACAGCGTCTTACCACAAGCGGCGTCTTACCACAAGCGAGCGTCTTACCACAAGCGTCTTACCACAAGCGCTTACCACGCGTCTTACCACAAGCGAGCGTCTTACCACAAGCGGCGTCTTACCACAAGCGAGCGTCTTACCACAAGCGGCGTCTTACCACAGCGAGCGTCTTACCACAAGCGCGTCTTACCACAAGCGGCGTCTTACCACAAGCGAGCGTCTTACCACAAGCGACGTCTTACCACAAGCGGCGTCTTACCACAAGCGAGCGTCTTACCACAAGCGTCTTAGCAGTCTTACCACAAGCAGCGTCTTACCACAAGCGGCGTCTTACCACAAGCGAGCGTCTTACCACAAGCGAGCGTCTTACCACAAGCGGCGTCTTACCACAAGCGGCGTCTTACCACAAGCAGCGTCTTACCACAAGCGAGCGTCTTACCACAAGCGAGCGTCTTACCACAAGCGGCGTCTTACCACAAGCGCAGCGTCTTACCACAAGCGGCGTCTTACCACAAGCGGCGTCTTACCACAAGCGTCTTACCACAAGCGAGCGTCTTACCACAAGCGAGCGTCTTACCACAAGCGGCGTCTTACCACAAGCGGCGTCTTACCACAAGCGTCTTACCACAAGCGAGCGTCTTACCACAAGCGGCGTCTTACCACAAGCGGCGTCTTACCACAAGCGGCGTCTTACCACAAGCGAGCGTCTTACCACAAGCGAGCGTCTTACCAGCAGCGTCTTACCACAAGCGGCGTCTTACCACAAGCGTCTTACCACAAGCGGCGTCTTACCACAAGCGAGCGTCTTACCACAAGCGAGCGTCTTACCACAAGCGAGCGTCTTACCACAAGCGAGCGTCTTACCACAAGCGGCGTCTTACCACAAGCGAGCGTCTTACCACAGCAGCGTCTTACCACAAGCGAGCGTCTTACCACAAGCGAGCGTCTTACCACAAGCGAGCGTCTTACCACAGCAGCGTCTTACCACAAGCGAGCGTCTTACCACAAGCGAGCGTCTTACCACAAGCGAGTCTTACCACAGCGGCGTCTTACCACAAGCGTCTTACCACAGCAGCGTCTTACCACAAGCGTCTTACCACAAGCGAGCGTCTTACCACAAGCGGCGTCTTACCACAAGCGGCGTCTTACCACAAGCGTCTTACCACAGCGGCGTCTTACCACAAGCGAGCGTCTTACCACAAGCGGCGTCTTACCACAAGCGGTCTTACCACAAGCGAGCGTCTTACCACAAGCAGCGTCTTACCACAAGCGGCGTCTTACCACAAGCGCGTCTTACCACAAGCGGCGTCTTACCACAAGCGAGCGTCTTACCACAAGCGCGTCTTACCACAAGCGAGCGTCTTACCACAAGCGTCTTACCACAGCAGCGTCTTACCACAAGCGAGCGTCTTACCACAGCGAGCGTCTTACCACAAGCGTCTTACCACAAGCGAGCGTCTTACCACAAGCGGCGTCTTACCACAAGCGAGTCTTACCACAAGCGAGCGTCTTACCACAAGCGGCGTCTTACCACAAGCGAGCGTCTTACCACAAGCGAGCGTCTTACCACAAGCGAGCGTCTTACCACAAGCGAGCGTCTTACCACAAGCGCGTCTTACCACAAGCGAGCGTCTTACCACAAGCAGCGTCTTACCACAGCGAGCGTCTTACCACAAGCGTCTTACCACAAGCGAGCGTCTTACCACAAGCGAGCGTCTTACCACAGCGTCTTACCAGCGCGTCTTACCACAAGCGAGCGTCTTACCACAAGCGAGCGTCTTACCACAAGCGACGTCTTACCACAAGCGAGCGTCTTACCACAAGCGGCGTCTTACCACAAGCGGCGTCTTACCACAAGCGAGCGTCTTACCACAAGCGGCGTCTTACCACAAGCGAGCGTCTTACCACAAGCGAGCGTCTTACCACAAGCGTCTTACCACAAGCGAGCGTCTTACCACAAGCGGCGTCTTACCACAAGCGGCGTCTTACCACAAGCGAGCGTCTTACCACAAGCGAGCGTCTTACCACAGCGAGCGTCTTACCACAAGCGCGTCTTACCACAAGCGAGCGTCTTACCACAAGCGAGCGTCTTACCACAAGCGAGCGTCTTACCACAAGCGAGCGTCTTACCACAAGCGTCTTACCACAGCGAGCGTCTTACCACAAGCGAGCGTCTTACCACAAGCGAGCGTCTTACCACAAGCGGTGTCTTACCACAAGCGAGCGTCTTACCGCAAGCGGCGTCTTACCACAAGCGAGCGTCTTACCACAAGCGGCGTCTTACCACAAGCGAGCGTCTTACCACAAGCGGCGTCTTACCACAAGCGGCGTCTTACCACAAGCGAGCGTCTTACCACAAGCGAGCGTCTTACCACAAGCGAGTCTTACCACACAAGCGTCTTACCACAAGCGAGCGTCTTACCACAAGCGAGCGTCTTACCACAAGCGTCTTACCACAAGCGAGCGTCTTACCACAAGCGTCTTACCACAAGCGAGCGTCTTACCACAAGCGAGAGTCTTACCACAAGCGTATTACCACAAGCGAGCGTCTTACCACAAGCGAGCGTCTTACCACAAGCGAGAGTCTTACCACAAGCGAGCGTCTTACCACAAGCGAGCGTCTTACCACAAGCGTCTTACCACAGCGCGTCTTACCACAAGCGAGCGTCTTACCACAAGCGAGCGTCTTACCACAGCGAGCGTCTTACCACAAGCGGCGTCTTACCAGCAGCGTCTTACCACAAGCGAGCGTCTTACCGCAAGCGAGCGTCTTACCACAAGCGAGCGTCTTACCGCAAGCGTCTTACCACAGCAGCGTCTTACCAGCAGCGTCTTACCACAAGCGGCGTCTTACCACGAGCGTCTTACCACAAGCGAGCGTCTTACCACAAGCGGCGTCTTACCACAAGCAGCGTCTTACCACAAGCGAGCGTCTTACCACAAGCAGCGTCTTACCACAAGCGTCTTACCAGCAGCGTCTTACCACAAGCGAGCGTCTTACCACAAGCAGCGTCTTACCACAAGCAGCGTCTTACCACAAGCGTCTTACCACAAGCGAGCGTCTTACCACAAGCGGCGTCTTACCACAAGCGGCGTCTTACCACAAGCGTCTTACCACAAGCGGCGTCTTACCACAAGGCGTCTTACCACAAGCGAGCGTCTTACCACAAGCGTCTTACCACAAGCGAGCGTCTTACCACAAGCCGAGCGTCTTACCACAGCGAGCGTCTTACACAAGCAGTCTTACCACAGCGAGTCTTACCACAAGCGGCGTCTTACCACAAGCGAGCGTCTTACCACAGCGGCGTCTTACCACAAGCGCGTCTTACCACAAGCGAGCGTCTTACCACAAGCGGCGTCTTACCACAAGCGCGTCTTACCACAAGCTTAGCCGTCTTACCACAAGCGGCGTCTTACCACAAGCGAGCGTCTTACCACAAGCGAGCGTCTTACCACAAGCAGCGTCTTACCACAGCAGCGTCTTACCACAAGCGAGCGTCTTACCACAAGCGGCGTCTTACCACAAGCGTCTTACCACAAGCGCGTCTTACCACAAGCGAGCGTCTTACCACAAGCGAGCGTCTTACCACAAGCGAGCGTCTTACCACAGCGAGCGTCTTACCACAAGCGCGTCTTACCACAAGCGAGCGTCTTACCACAGCGCGTCTTACCACAAGCGGCGTCTTACCACAAGCGAGCGTCTTACCACAAGCGAGCGTCTTACCACAAGCGAGCGTCTTACCACAAGCGTCTTACCACAAGCGAGCGTCTTACCACAAGCGAGCGTCTTACCACAAGCGAGCGTCTTACCACAGCAGCGTCTTACCACAAGCGAGCGTCTTACCACAAGCGAGCGTCTTACCACAAGCGAGCGTCTTACCACAAGCGAGCGTCTTACCGCAAGCGTCTTACCACAAGCGAGCGTCTTACCACAAGCGAGCGTCTTACCACAAGCGAGCGTCTTACCACAAGCGAGCGTCTTACCACAAGCGCGTCTTACACAGCGGCGTCTTACCACAAGCGAGCGTCTTACCACAAGCGAGCGTCTTACCGCAAGCGTCTTACCACAAGCGAGAGTCTTACCACAAGCGAGCGTCTTACCACAAGCGGGCGTCTTACCGCAAGCGTCTTACCACAAGCGAGCGTCTTACCACAAGCGAGCGTCTTACCACAAGCGAGCGTCTTACCACAAGCGAGCGTCTTACCACAAGCGAGCGTCTTACCACAAGCGGCGTCTTACCACAAGCGAGCGTCTTACCACAAGCGCGTCTTACCACAAGCGACGTCTTACCAGCGAGCGTCTTACCACAAGCGGCGTCTTACCACAAGCGAGCGTCTTACCACAGCGGCGTCTTACCACAAGCAGCGTCTTACCACAAGCGTCTTACCACAAGCGGCGTCTTACCACAAGCGAGCGTCTTACCACAAGCGAGCGTCTTACCACAAGCGAGCGTCTTACCACAAGCAGCGTCTTACCACAAGCGAGCGTCTTACCACAAGCGAGCGTCTTACCACAAGCGGTCTTACCACAGCGTCTTACCACAAGCGAGCGTCTTACCACAAGCGGCGTCTTACCACAAGCGTCTTACCACAAGCGGCGTCTTACCACAAGCGCGTCTTACCACAAGCGGCGTCTTACCACAAGCGAGCGTCTTACCACAAGCGAGCGTCTTACCACAAGCGAGCGTCTTACCACAAGCGGCGTCTTACCACAAGCGAGCGTCTTACCACAAGCGAGCGTCTTACCACAAGCGGCGTCTTACCACAAGCAGCGTCTTACCACAAGCGGCGTCTTACCAGCGAGCGTCTTACCACAAGCGCGTCTTACCACAAGCGACGTCTTACCACAAGCGAGCGTCTTACCACAAGCGACGTCTTACCACAAGCGGCGTCTTACCACAAGCGAGCGTCTTACCACAAGCGAGCGTCTTACCACAAGCGAGCGTCTTACCACAAGCGAGCGTCTTACCACAAGCGGCGTCTTACCACAAGCGGCGTCTTACCACAAGCGAGCGTCTTACCACAAGCGAGCGTCTTACCACAGCGGCGTCTTACCACAGCAGCGTCTTACCAAGCGTCTTACCACAAGCGGCGTCTTACCACAGCCAGCGTCTTACCACAAGCGAGCGTCTTACCACAAGCGAGCGTCTTACCACAAGCGAGCGTCTTACCACAAGCGAGCGTCTTACCACAGCGTCTTACCACAAGCGGCGTCTTACCACAAGCGAGCGTCTTACCACAAGCGTCTTACCACGCGCGTCTTACCACAAGCGAGCGTCTTACCACAAGCAGCGTCTTACCAGCGCGTCTTACCACAGCGAGCGTCTTACCACAAGCGAGCGTCTTACCACAAGCAGCGTCTTACCACAAGCGGCGTCTTACCACG
This sequence comes from Acipenser oxyrinchus oxyrinchus, assembly GCA_030684275.1. Lineage (NCBI taxonomy): Eukaryota > Metazoa > Chordata > Actinopteri > Acipenseriformes > Acipenseridae > Acipenser > Acipenser oxyrinchus. The sequence continues at coordinate 90,732,127 of CM060249.1, forward strand.
CAGCGTCTTACCACAAGCGAGCGTCTTACCACAAGCGAGCGTCTTACCACAAGCGTCTTACCACAAGCGAGCGTCTTACCACAAGCGAGCGTCTTACCACAAGCGAGCGTCTTACCACAAGCGAGCGTCTTACCACAAGCGAGCGTCTTACCACAAGCGAGCGTCTTACCACAAGCGAGCGTCTTACCACAAGCGTCTTACCACAAGCGAGCGTCTTACCACAAGCCAGCGTCTTACCACAAGCGAGAGTCTTACCACAAGCGTATTACCACAAGCGGCGTCTTACCACAAGCGAGCGTCTTACCACAAGCGAGCGTCTTACCACAAGCGCGTCTTACCACAAGCGAGCGTCTTACCACAAGCGGCGTCTTACCACAAGCGAGCGTCTTACCACAAGCGAGCGTCTTACCACAAGCGGCGTCTTACCACAAGCCAGCGTCTTACCACAAGCGAGCGTCTTACCACAAGCGAGCGTCTTACCACAAGCGTCTTACCACAGCGCGTCTTACCACAAGCGGCGTCTTACCAAGCGAGTCTTACCACAAGCGAGCGTCTTACCACAAGCGGCGTCTTACCACAAGCGCGTCTTACCACAAGCGAGCGTCTTACCACAAGCGAGCGTCTTACCACAAGCGAGCGTCTTACCACAAGCGAGCGTCTTACCACAAGCGAGCGTCTTACCACAAGCGGCGTCTTACCACAAGCGTCTTACCACAAGCGGCGTCTTACCACAAGCAGCGTCTTACCAAGCGGCGTCTTACCACAAGCGTCTTACCACAAGCGTCTTACCACAAGCGGCGTCTTACCACAAGCAGCGTCTTACCACAAGCGAGCGTCTTACCACAAGCGAGCGTCTTACCACAAGCGGCGTCTTACCACAAGCGGCGTCTTACCACAAGCGAGCGTCTTACCACAAGCGGCGTCTTACCACAAGCAGCGTCTTACCACAGCAGCGTCTTACCACAAGCGAGCGTCTTACCACAAGCGAGCGTCTTACCACAAGCGAGCGTCTTACCACAAGCGCGTCTTACCACAAGCGAGCGTCTTACCACAAGCAGCGTCTTACCACAAGCGTCTTACCACAAGCGAGCGTCTTACCACAAGCGGCGTCTTACCACAAGCGAGCGTCTTACCACAAGCAGCGTCTTACCACAAGCGAGCGTCTTACCACAAGCGGCGTCTTACCACAAGCGTCTTACCAGCAGCGTCTTACCACAAGCGCGTCTTACCAGCAGCGTCTTACCACAAGCGGCGTCTTACCACAAGCGAGCGTCTTACCACAAGCGAGCGTCTTACCACAAGCGAGCGTCTTACCACAAGCCGTCTTACCACAGCGTCTTACCACAAGCAGCGTCTTACCACAAGCGGCGTCTTACCACAAGCGAGCGTCTTACCACAAGCGGCGTCTTACCACAAGCGAGCGTCTTACCACAGCGCGTCTTACCAGCGAGCGTCTTACCACAAGCGGCGTCTTACCACAAGCGGCGTCTTACCACAGCAGCGTCTTACCACAAGCGGTCTTACCACAAGCGGCGTCTTACCACAAGCCAGCGTCTTACCACAAGCGAGCGTCTTACCACAAGCGAGCGTCTTACCACAAGCGGCGTCTTACCACAAGCGAGCGTCTTACCACAAGCGGCGTCTTACCACAAGCGAGCGTCTTACCACAAGCGAGCGTCTTACCACAAGCGGCGTCTTACCACAAGCGAGCGTCTTACCACAAGCGGCGTCTTACCACAAGCGAGCGTCTTACCACAAGCGGCGTCTTACCACAAGCGAGCGTCTTACCACAAGCGTCTTACCACAAGCGGCGTCTTACCACAAGCGAGCGTCTTACCACAAGCGCGTCTTACCACAAGCGAGCGTCTTACCACAAGCGAGCGTCTTACCACAAGCAGCGTCTTACCACAAGCGGCGTCTTACCACAAGCGAGCGTCTTACCACAAGCGAGCGTCTTACCACAAGCGAGCGTCTTACCACAAGCGGCGTCTTACCACAAGCGAGCGTCTTACCACAAGCGAGCGTCTTACCACAAGCGCGTCTTACCACAAGCGTCTTACCACAAGCGCGTCTTACCACAAGCGACGTCTTACCACAAGCGGCGTCTTACCACAAGCGAGCGTCTTACCACAAGCGAGCGTCTTACCACAAGCGAGCGTCTTACCACAAGCGGCGTCTTACCAAGCGAGCGTCTTACCACAAGCGAGCGTCTTACCACAAGCGAGCGTCTTACCACAAGCGGCGTCTTACCACAAGCGAGCGTCTTACCACAAGCAGCGTCTTACCACAAGCGAGCGTCTTACCACAAGCGGCGTCTTACCACAAGCGAGCGTCTTACCACAAGCGAGCGTCTTACCACAAGCCAGCGTCTTACAGCAAGCGAGCGTCTTACCACAAGCGAGAGTCTTACCACAAGCGAGCGTCTTACCAGAAGCGAGCGTCTTACCGCAAGCGTCTTACCACAAGCGAGCGTCTTACCACAAGCGCGTCTTACCAAGAGTCTTACCACAAGCTTATTACCACAAGCGAGCGTCTTACCACAAGCCAGCGTCTTACACCAAGCGAGCGTCTTACCGCAAGCGAGCGTATTACCACAAGCCAGCGCGTCTTACCACAAGCGAGAGTCTTACTGCAAGTGAGCATCTTACCACAAGCGAGCGTGTTACCACAAGCGAGCGTATTACCACAAGCGGCGTCTTACCGCAAGCGGCGTCTTACCACAGCGTCTTACCACAGCCAGCGTCTTACAGCAAGCGGCGTCTTACCACAAGCGTCTTACCACAAGCGTCTTACCACAAGCGGCGTCTTACCACAAGCGAGCGTCTTACCACAAGCGGCGTCTTACCACAAGCGAGCGTCTTACCACAAGCGAGCGTCTTACACAAGCGGCGTCTTACCACAAGCGCGTCTTACCACAGCAGCGTCTTACCACAAGCGAGCGTCTTACCACAAGCGAGCGTCTTACCACAAGCGGCGTCTTACCACAAGCGAGCGTCTTACCACAAGCGAGCGTCTTACCACAAGCGAGCGTCTTACCACAGCAGCGTCTTACCACAAGCGGCGTCTTACCACAAGCGAGCGTCTTACCACAAGCGGCGTCTTACCACAAGCGAGCGTCTTACCACAAGCGAGCGTCTTACCACAAGCGGCGTCTTACCACAGCAGCGTCTTACCACAAGCGACGTCTTACCACAAGCGTCTTACCACAAGCGCGTCTTACCACAAGCGACGTCTTACCACAAGCGAGCGTCTTACCACAAGCGAGCGTCTTACCACAAGCAGCGTCTTACCACAAGCGACGTCTTACCACAAGCAGCGTCTTACCACAAGCGAGCGTCTTACCACAAGCGAGCGTCTTACCACAAGCGAGCGTCTTACCACAAGCGTCTTACCACAAGCGAGCGTCTTACCACAAGCGAGCGTCTTACCACAAGCGTCTTACCACAAGCGTCTTACCACAAGCGAGCGTCTTACCACAAGCGAGCGTCTTACCACAAGCGAGCGTCTTACCGCAAGCGGTCTTACCACAAGCGAGCGTCTTACCGCAAGCGTCTTACCATAAGTGAGAGTCTTACCACAAGCGAGCGTCTTACCACAAGCGGCGTCTTACCACAAGCGAGCGTCTTACCACAAGCAGCGTCTTACCACGCAGCGTCTTACCACAAGCGGCGTCTTACCAGCAAGCGTCTTACCACAAGCGAGCGTCTTACCACAAGCGAGCGTCTTACCACAAGCGAGCGTCTTACCACAAGCGAGCGTCTTACCACAAGCGCGTCTTACCACAAGCGGCGTCTTACCACAAGCGAGCGTCTTACCACAAGCGAGCGTCTTACCACAAGCGAGCGTCTTACCACAAGCGCGTCTTACCACAAGCGGCGTCTTACCACAAGCAGCGTCTTACCACAAGCGGCGTCTTACCACAAGCGGCGTCTTACCACAAGCGAGCGTCTTACCACAAGCGAGCGTCTTACCACAAGCGAGCGTCTTACCACAAGCGGCGTCTTACCACAAGCGAGCGTCTTACCACAAGCGTCTTACCACAAGCGAGCGTCTTACCACAAGCGAGCGTCTTACCACAAGCGGCGTCTTACCACAAGCGGCGTCTTACCACAAGCGCGTCTTACCACAAGCGGCGTCTTACCACAAGCGAGCGTCTTACCACAAGCGAGCGTCTTACCACAAGCGGCGTCTTACCACAGCAGCGTCTTACCACAGCAGCGTCTTACCACAGCGCGTCTTACCACAAGCGGCGTCTTACCACAGCAGCGTCTTACCACAAGCGAGCGTCTTACCACAAGCAGCGTCTTACCACAAGCGGCGTCTTACCACAAGCGAGCGTCTTACCACAAGCGAGCGTCTTACCACAAGCGACGTCTTACCACAAGCGCGTCTTACCACAAGCAGCGTCTTACCACAAGCGGCGTCTTACCACAAGCGAGCGTCTTACCACAAGCGCAGCGTCTTACCACAAGCGAGCGCGTCTTACCACAAGCGAGCGTCTTACCACAAGCGAGCGTCTTACCACAGCGAGCGTCTTACCACAAGCGGCGTCTTACCACAAGCGCGTCTTACCACAAGCGAGCGTCTTACCACAAGCGAGCGTCTTACCACAAGCGCAGCGTCTTACCACAAGCGAGCGTCTTACCACAAGCGAGCGTCTTACCACAAGCCAGCGTCTTACCACAAGCGAGCGTCTTACCAAGCAAGCGTCTTACCACAAGCGAGCGTCTTACCACAAGCGAGCGTCTTACCACAAGCGCGTCTTACCACAAGCAGCGTCTTACCACAAGCGAGCGTCTTACCACAAGCGAGCGTCTTACCACAGCGAGCGTCTTACCACAAGCGAGCGTCTTACCACAAGCCAGCGTCTTACCACAGCGAGCGTCTTACCAGCGTCTTACCAGCGTCTTACCACAAGCGAGCGTCTTACCACAAGCGAGCGTCTTACCACAAGCGCGTCTTACCACAGCGAGCGTCTTACCACAAGCGAGCGTCTTACCACAAGCGAGCGTCTTACCACAAGCGAGCGTCTTACCACAAGCGAGCGTCTTACCACAAGCGGCGTCTTACCACAAGCGAGCGTCTTACCACAAGCGAGCGTCTTACCACAAGCGAGCGTCTTACCACAAGCGAGCGTCTTACCACAAGCGGCGTCTTACCACAAGCGAGCGTCTTACCACAAGCAGCGTCTTACCGCAAGCGCGTATTACCACAAGCCAGCGTCTTACCAGCAGCGTCTTACCACAAGCCGTCTTACCACAAGCGAGCGTCTTACCACAAGCGAGCGTCTTACCGCAAGCGTCTTACCACAAGCGAGCGTCTTACCACAAGCGAGCGTCTTACCACAAGCGAGCGTCTTACCACAAGCAGCGTCTTACCACAAGCCGTCTTACCACAAGCGAGCGTCTTACCGCAAGCGAGCGTCTTACCACAAGCGAGCGTCTTACCGCAAGCGTCTTACCACAAGCGAGCGTCTTACCACAAGCGAGCGTCTTACCACAAGCGAGCGTCTTACCACAAGCGGCGTCTTACCACAAGCGGCGTCTTACCACAAGCGAGCGTCTTACCACAAGCGAGAGTCTTACCACAGCGCGTCTTACCACAGCGCGTCTTACCACAAGCGGCGTCTTACCACAAGCGAGCGTCTTACCACAAGCAGCGTCTTACCAGCAAGCGTCTTACCACAAGCGAGCGTCTTACCACAAGCGGCGTCTTACCAGGCGTCTTACCACAAGCGAGCGTCTTACCACAAGCGTCTTACCACAAGCAGCGTCTTACCACAAGCGGCGTCTTACCACAAGCGAGCGTCTTACCACAAGCGAGCGTCTTACCACGCAGCGTCTTACCACAAGCGGCGTCTTACCACAAGCGGTCTTACCACAAGCGGCGTCTTACCACAAGCGAGCGTCTTACCACAGCGAGCGTCTTACCACAAGCGGCGTCTTACCACAAGCGAGCGTCTTACCACAAGCGTCTTACCAGCAGCGTCTTACCACAAGCGAGCGTCTTACCACAAGCGAGCGTCTTACCACAAGCGCGTCTTACCACAAGCGGCGTCTTACCACAAGCGAGCGTCTTACCACAAGCGAGCGTCTTACCACAAGCGAGCGTCTTACCACAAGCGAGCGTCTTACCACAAGCGAGCGTCTTACCACAAGCGAGCGTCTTACCACAAGCGAGCGTCTTACCACAAGCGAGCGTCTTACCACAAGCGAGCGTCTTACCACAAGCGAGCGTCTTACCACAAGCGAGCGTCTTACCACAAGCGAGCGTCTTACCACAAGCGAGCGTCTTACCGCAAGCATCTTACCACAAGCGAGAGTCTTACCACAAGCGTCTTACCACAAGCGAGCGTCTTACCACAAGCGAGCGTCTTACCACAAGCGAGCGTCTTACCACAAGCATCTTACCACAAGCGAGCGTCTTACCACAAGCGAGCGTCTTACCACAAGCGTCTTACCACAAGCGAGCGTCTTACCACAAGCCAGCGTCTTACCACAAGCGAGCGTCTTACCACAAGCGAGCGTCTTACCACAAGCGAGCGTCTTACCACAAGCGTCTTACCACAAGCGTCTTACCACAAGCGAGCGTCTTACCACAAGCCAGCGTCTTACCACAAGCGAGCGTCTTACCACAAGCGTATTACCACAAGCGGAGTCTTACCACAAGCGAGCGTCTTACCGCAAGCGTCTTACCACAAGCCAGCGTCTTACCACAAGCCAGCGTCTTACCACAAGCGAGCGTCTTACCGCAAGCGTCTTACCACAAGCGAGCGTCTTACCACAAGCGAGCGTCTTACCACAAGCGAGCGTCTTACCACAAGCGGCGTCTTACCACGCACAGCGAGTCTTACCACAAGCG